>OW121809.1:765000-1443000 GCA_933228885.1 Leistus spinibarbis | reverse complement strand
AAATGAGAGAAGCACAGAACTGGAATGTGGATACAGTTAAAGTTCAGTCGTTCTTAAACGAATCGTTGACAAATATAACTGATGATTCGACTATTTTCTCTGATTTATTAAGGTTTTGTGGTTGAAGACGAGGAAGTAAAAAACGTTTTTGCGAAGGATTTAATGTCTGGCGTGGCTTCAATATATAAATAGGATTTGGTCAGCTTTTCCTACTCACTTCACAATATTCAAGGACCATTTTAGAACAACAGTTGGGGAGAATCTTATGTATTTAATTCGTTAACTCTAGTTAGCGTTTCTAAACGTTTAAAAATATAGTTGAAGGGCATGAGATTAATATCAAGTATCAATTTCGGGTAAAATATATAGATCAACAGACTCGTTTCTATAGAAACAAACAGTGTTTATTCGAAAACAATGTGTATTTTGTCTGATCGTTTACCAATATTTGCCCACGTCTGGAGGGGATCAATGTCTTTCGCGTGAGCCATATCTTCATGACACAGACATGTGATTAAACAAATTTCACTTTTTTTTAATACATCTTATTTGACGAAATCGTACGCATTTTTCAAACAAATTATCATTTTTGTTTGAGTACGAAAATGCATTTCAACTCAGCAAATAATTGCTCACCTAAAAGGGTATCTATGTAACTTGTAATTACATGTTCATTTAATGCATTATTATTTGAATTGCCTGATGCTTAATTAGATTAACTAAAATTATTTATTGAAGCACGAATTCACAATCATTAAATTTCAAGATTATAAATTAATTATATATGGCAAATACACATTGGCATATTATGAAATTGTATTAATATTTGCAATTATTCGCGCATAGAACCGTATTAAATTTTGCTTATATGCCCATATATTCCGGTAGTTTACGACATCGCTGGTCTCTCGTTTTAGGCATTCTTTTACTTTCAAGGTCATCCACCCGTGATAGGGATTCTACATCATACGAAACGTTACACCTTTTTCTAGAAATACTAGTTTATCTCTAGGAAACATCGTAAAGGCACGTTCAATATTACTGCGTATCTTCCAAAGATAGAACGAGGAATCAGATGAATTTCTGAACCACAAATGTAACTCTATAATAATCCCCTTTTTACAACGTTATAACATTTATTCAATAAATGATTCAATGGCTTCGAAACCAAAGGGCAAGTTAGTTAGTTACCATGGTCTAATTGCAATGATTAATCAACAGTTACGAATCTGTTTATTAGTTTGACGTTATTGTGGGAATATAAATAGCATGTTTACTTGATTTGAGGATTTCTCTGTAATCTATTAGTGTAGCTTGTATTAGAGGTTTCGAACATTGTATTTGCAAGTATCGACTTGTCTCGATTGACGCACTGGGTTAACGGATCACCATGTATCACCGGAATATGTTGTGTTACGTGCCTAACGTAGGAAATAACAGATCAGTTTGCAAGAGCAAATCCCAAATAACTTTACGTATATTTTCTAAGTTTCTATTATCTAGCTTTATTGTATTTTAACTTTATTCTATCATTGCCATGTAATTATGTTCATATATGTGCTAACTAATAGAATGTTATACATATTACGGTGGTTTTTAAACCTGTTGTTAAATTGTATGTAGATGGATGGCACCGCTAATATTCTCTGTACTAGATGCACAAGGCACAAATCACAATCACACTACCACTACATTTGCACTTCGAAACTATACTGAAAAAGCAATATCATAACCGATAATTACTGTACGTAATCCCTTCCGCCTCTGGTCAGGTTCCCTACCCATTATTTCTTACAAGAAATTTACATAAAACTACACTAAAAATTGCCGTTGACATACAATATTGTTGATGTTTCTCAGCCATGTATTTTTTACATAAACATATTATATTTCGTTATAATTCTGATTATCTGAACACTTTTGGCAGATGATTTTCTTATCATTATGTACTGTAATTCTGAAGTATGTAAACATCAAATTTCTGTTTATATTTCAACGTAATAATATTAGTCAAATGAATTATCACGGTTAAATCAGAACCCAGTGGGACTAAATAATTAGATTTACAATTTGTGAATAGTTTGTCTGCCTTGGCTACGTTTTGATATTCATATCATACACGTAAACAAAATTCAAGATGCGGAGATACCTGTCCAATTCAAAGGTTAATTCCACAAAACACCTACAGAAACTTTGAAACTAGTAACAAGATTTATATTACATGATTTAATTCCTTTGCATAAAATTTTCACTTGGTTTTAACATTTGTATTTAAATTAATAATAATAGATTGTCCTTGTTTTTGCAAATATATTTCTAAACTAATAAACAAGTGTATATATATTTATATATATAATGATATCAAATATATTTCTCTAGAATTTCTTTTGAAATAGATAGAAGTTGAAGTATGTTGTATATTCCAAATAGATGTTGAAATTCGTTGCACGAAACTGATCTGTCTACTGAATATGAATTTAGAAAGATAACATATACTTTATTTGAGCATCTGTTGACAGAATGAGGATGCAACGAATACTATTGTGTTGACTCGTTTCTCAAAGATTGCGTTACGATCTTCTAGCTTCTGGCACTTGCTAGAAATTGTTTTCATAACGTTTCGAACAGATGCGCAACGAGGATATTACATTTGATTATTGTTCTGGCTAGATGCCAGGTCCTGGAACGTGTACAAAGACCGCATAACCCGGAACAACATTTCCCCGAACCGGAAATGTGGCATAAGAAATGACTTTATAGAGTGATAGAGCAATAACAGTTGATTTATTGATTGGACAATTTTTATTATTATTTGTACCCAGTTAGTTCATTCTCGGTACCTAATGATGCCTTACCTTACCTGTATATCTGTACGTCATCTTTTTACTTTCTTATACGAAGTGTAAAGCAGGAAGTATTGTATAGGAAAAGTTCTCTCGCAATACATTGACGAACTTCTGCATTTTGTTTTGCATCTAATCTGTCATCATGAGTATGAGTCAGTCATTAGATTAGCATTTCGTAATATAGTAGGTACAGTTAAAGTGAAGAGCTCGAAGAAGTCGAAGAAGATAAAGTTAGGTTGCGGGAAACTTTCTGTATATAAAGTAAACTTTAATATGCTGTGGTGGTATGAGGAATCGTCGCCACTGAAAATGCAGCGCTCGCTACGGAACTGGAATAAGGTGGAATATGTGTCACCATGCATGGTGAGAAATTTATTTCTGTCTAGATTTATGTTTCATTTAAAAATCGGAGATGAGACGCTGCTGCTACGTGCAAGATTTATTTATTATTTACTGAATTATTAAACGATTCTTAGCCCATGGCTATAAAACAACCTGTATTCCATTTATTATTTATTGAATATTATATTAGCGAAAGACAATTCGCACATAACTATAATGCCAATTGACTAAATACAATTAGCACACACATTTTTATGTTTTATTTAAAACAAATCTAGAAAGGATTTTGGTGGCAACTAATTTAATTTTTACAGTCTATCACATCTGGTATAGAAGTTGTAACCATTTTAAGATATGTCCAGATATTATATCAGGTAGTAAAAATGTCATTTTGATATGATTTCCAGCAATTAAGCTGACAGCTAATTAGCAGAAGCAAAGCAAACATACACTACAGTCAAAGCAATATGGCGTAGTGTTGTTGATCGAAGTGTTTCCGGTGGAAATAATGAAGCAGAAACAGAGGCCGTACGTTCTACGACACAATTCATAATTAATGGAAATTATCTACAGCCAGTTTCCATTCAAACGTAAACGTGTCTTCAAACAATACAGACTCGAGTTTTCTCTTAATCATTTTAACGTAACTGCTTGATTTTGAAGAGTTTATAACTCTATTAAGGATTGACGAGATTATAGCTATATTCAGGAATGTTTTGATGCACGGTTTTCAAGTTATTATTTAGTCAGATGGTAAAATAAGAAGAAATGGAATGGTTTGGATTTACCTTTGTTAATGTGATACGAATTTTATGTTAAAATAAAAGTTTACATTAACTCTTCAATGTCATAAAAAGTTTCACTGCGATGTAAAAACTGTTCTCCGATTGCAATTGCTTTATCTGAGACGCGAGCTTAAATGAATTATTTATAAACAATGATTTGGGAATACAGTGTACATTTCAAATTTAATTCAAACTTTTCAGCTCGCTGTACAAACTACAGAAGAGCTAAAGCTTTCGGTCATGAATCAATAACACTTCCGGTTACACACACACAGATTTCAATCTCAAGTTTGAAAGTTTACATTTTTATACTTCGTCCAACAAATAATAGGATTATTCCTGTTGCCATATATTATTAATTATGCTTATGATTTATGATAAATGCTGGCACTAAAAATAACCGTAATGGTTTCGAATTAAGGCTGACTGAAATTCGGTCAATTTCCAGCTGCTCTTGGTCCAACTGAACGTGTTTTCCATTACATTTTATCTACGTTATTATTTGGAATCAACACCGTTGTTTGAAAACACTTCGCGCAAGGTATCTATAGGTTTTATGTTTATAGGATTTACGTAAATGTGTTCGAAACCAGTTGCTATTGACAATAAAATGTAACTGTTAAATCTGTTATTGCTTTTTTATTACAGTTTATACGTTATTTAACTGTTGCTCAAACTCTTTTTAATGAAATGAGTACACATTTAGATATTACTAGAAATCCATAAATCCATCAATAAACTATATAATCATTAAGAATGGTTCAATAGAAAGAAGATAAAAATTTGAGACTTTCGTGTACTAATAACCAGAGTTTTATACATTGTAATTAAAAGATACAACTCCAAATGTGTCTCGAAAAGTTAGAAATTGAAAAATGCGTCCAATAAAGTAAATACGTATGTGTTAATATATATATTAGTTTTTCTGGCGCAGAGATTAAAAAATTTGGCCACCGCAGAATCTTTTTTAAAAGCGAGTGTAGAAGCGAACACATTTTTTGCATTAAGAGGATCCATTCTGAGGTCGTGAACTTCGCCTTCAATATCTGCTAGCACGTACGAAGGAGAAAACGTAAGGGAGTGTTGAACCCATCTTTAAAGTATATCTGTGATGTGCCCTTAGACATTTAGTCTACCGAAATGGCATTTGTTTCCTATTGACTATCCTATCTACATCGCCCGTGGCAAGCAGCATCAAAAGAAGTGTGCAGTGAATTCCAAGCGAACACACTCAGAAGTGGGATACTAGAGCAGCTAAACCTTATGTTATAAATGCCGATATTAAATTCCAAATATGCTATAAGTTCGTTTTAACATAGTTGACTAGACAAAAATTTGTAAGTATAAAATATTCGCTTTGAAATTCTTTTCAGAAACAACTTCAGAGACTTTATTTTTATATATTTATAGCTTCGGTATAATATATATACATTGTAAAATAACTGGAGTGGTCTGTTCCTTTACTTCCTCAATTTAATACATGCAATGTATTGGCAATAAATTTTCCTTTTGTCTCATTTTTCACCATAACATTTGGGAATTACATCCAGATGTATGAAGGCGTATTAGGATAAAAGTTGCCCGCCGTAGATACGTAATCGAATTAATATGAATTCACTTTACAATAAAATATGTTTAACTGACGCTTGCAAAATGTCTTCTGAATTTTTTTTTTCGTGAATAGATTTGCTAAATATTCGCATATTATTGTTTGAATCCGATGAAATTACAGCTACATGGCCGAACACTTTGTGCTACAGTACGACTAGCTAGAATTGTAACAATGCATTTCAGGATAAATGCAAAAGTTTCAAAGTGTGAATCAAAAATACAAAGACAAAACGATATCGATTTTAAAATGTGTTCCATGGACACTGATTTATTAAAAAATGAATATATATATATATATATATATATAAGATTTAATGTTTCAATTTCAAAATAGTCTGCTACGAGTTTTCTTTTCAAGAATGAAATTTCACGGTAAAATGGAACTGGTAAAATGGAACTGGTAAATTTACATAAACTTGTTCGAAGCTTAAACGTTAATGAAACACTAAAAACAAGACACGCTCCACTGCACAAAAAAGGAAAAAGTAACTAAAAAAATATAATACAACTAAGCGTACGTAAGAACCCTTGTTGTTTTTGTGTGTCTAAGAATGTGATTGAATTATAAAAAGAACCAAAATAGTTGATATTTAAATATTTTTGAAAAAAAAAAAACCTTAACCGGAAGTAACAGTTTGTTAATGCTCCATTTACTATATCTCTGAAACGCATGGATTAAAGAAAAATTTACTTAAATAAAAGTTAAAGATATTAAAATTTCTAGCAACTTTTATTAAATAAGTTTTTTCAAAAACTGTACCATTTATTAAAAAATCACCTTTGGAAATGGTTACTATATATATGTATGTTTCCCTATTTACTATGTAGCTATCGTAGGGTGAATTTAAAACAACATAAATACAGATATTCAGTGTAAATCACTTTTTTTTTTAATTTGTATTGTTAGATTAAATTTGTGGTTAACATGAACATTAACAAACACTTATCTCAACATTATATTAGCTTTTAAGTTATTTATCACACACGAAGCAGCTAACAGTTACAAGGGCACCAATATTATTTATAAACCAAAAATAAAACTAATTTATCGTTTACCAAATACATAATTATAAATCAAGATTAGCGTTGAAGTGAATTATGGTCCAGTACATTAATCTTTGCTAGTTGTAGCTCCGCCTATTTTGTAGATGTTTCTCTTTGTGTTTAAGTTAAACCATTAATACAATATTGTAGTTAGTATTTTGGGTTAAAAATGTGTTTAATATAGGTTTAGTTTAAGAAACGGTAGCCTAGTTTATGATGGGTTTCTGTGTCGAAGCAAATGAGATAAACCTTGAGAACAGAGGGTGCGTTTCGTCATCAATCAACGCGTTATTCGATGTGGGTTGCCATCAACAATATGTTGCCCTGTTAAATTAATGATGCTGATATTTATTTAATAAGGAATTTTACGGATGAGATGAATTGCATTTCCGAAACTTTACTTTTCTTTTAACGAGAAAAGACTGCTTGTGGCTTTTGCCAGAAACAATTTGCTGCTCCTCTAATATAGCAAATAATAATTAACCTTTCCTTTCCAGTCTTAAACAAAATTTTTATTATGCTAATAGCGGCACCAATGCCTTCAGTTTGCCGTATAATCTTTTACGTGCATTTTTAATTATTCTTTAGTTATTTAAAATACGTATTTGAACCATTAGGGTTAAATGATGAAAACCAATTTATAACCACTGGGATTTGAAGAGAAACAAATATGAAGGAAAGAAATAACTGTTATTGATTCATTGCATACATTTAGTATCAAAATTATTATTAATGATTTCTTTATGGCCTTTAAATTCACAATTCGATAAAACATTATAGATATGGTGCTTGCACCTATGCTAGTTATTTCATCTTCCATCAGATTGTGAACATCACCATTATATTCTTCGAAATACACGAGTTTCTTATTAAACTTTCGATATATTGAAAACAGATAAGTAAATTTGATTCAGGACTTACCTTATATGAAGAATTTCGCTTCGAATTCGAAAATATGAAACGATTTTAAATTTGACGTACAAATGAACGAAAGAATTGAAAATATATGAGTACTAGGAAATGTTAAAAGTATAAGGCAGGATATAGAAAAATTATTGAAAACTGGAAACTAGAAATGATTCTCACAGACAAATTAAAATCATATGAAATAATTCGAGTATTGTATAGAAAACATAACACGAATATATTATTTCATTTGCTGCACATTTGACATATTTACAAAGTAAAAAGTATTTATACCAAAAGTAAACATCTGTTTATGGACATAGAACATTGAGAGCACATAGAGAGGAGTCATCTTATTACAGATTATTAATGTTACTTTGTACTAAAATTAGTTCACTGCCGAACATTTTAATCAAAATTAATTTGCATACCAAAATTGGTACACACGAAACGAACATATTAAACTGTATTTTGTTAGGATATAATGATTATAAAATGAATTGCCTGTAAAGTTTGGGTAAAAATTTGACGCTATGATTTCAATATTTACATTTTAAAAAGATGTTTGAACCATTTACTTCGTTGTATATTTATAATTAACAACAAACATTTAAAACACACACACACACACAACTTAATTTATTATTTTGCTAGAGTGGTTGAATTTGTTCTTTGATGGAAAAAAGAACTAAAAACAGAAACTAATTATTGCAATCTGAAATGTGTATTTCGTAACTTTTAATAGGAAGCTAAAAGTTGTTATGTCCTGCACTTCACAGACGACTTTAGAAGTTACAGAAACCAATTAAAATGCTGTTGGAGCAACGAATGTGTCTGAAATAAAACAAATACAAATACCAGTTGAACGGATTGCACTTGAGTAAGACTTATTTTCAAGAAACAATCATTAAACCGGTAGTTTAACTAAAAAAAACATATTTCTTTACAAATATCTATATATTCGTACGAAATACTGGACGGATAGTGAAAATATATGAGATAATGAAAATATATTCCAGGAATGCAGTCTTGGTTTATATCTCTTCCAGGAGTTAGAACTGTAATCAATTTTATATATTTAAAAACATGTTTTAATATTTGACCTATTCTAACTTCTGGAGAAGGTATTATAGATGCCAAAACGGCAAGAATGCTTAAACAATAACTCCAGGCATAAGAAATCAACCCACTTTATAATAGAATCATTTATAATTTATACGATTTCCAAAAAGTTATTTCCAGTGGCAGATTGAAATATGTTTAAAACAAAACCCAACCAGAGAGTAATAACTATCCTTTATTGGAATCAACCGTAGTTATTCCACCATTGGTTATATCCGCAGATATTTAATTCGTCGAATAAAGTACCAGTTAGTTGAATTATTATTAATTTTAAACGTAATGCCCAAACGGTTGTTTGTGGCCAATTTAAACATTAAGAGAGTATTAAGTCGAAGAATTTGATATTAAATGTTACTAAAGCTCACAGCAATGTTTCATTAACACCAATGCTCCTAGCACGTTCACGCATGCGTACACATCCATATTAAATCCTTTTGCAAACGTGCACACGCGTTGAGCTTTTGAGCAGCTCGTGTCTGTCGTTGAATCGTACAAGATTCTGTATTCATATCTAAATCCACTTCGAGCAATCTGCACCGCATTGCACGTCAAACTTATCGTGCGGGGAACTTATTGGATAATCCACATATATATACACCGCAAATATGTGATTCTCATACGAATCAAAGTGATCGTTTAATATGTATATAATTCGTGCGACTGCCACAAATCACCGAGTTAACTTTAAAAATGTTTATTCTGTTTCAGATGCAATTTCTCGTATTTTAAAAGTTAGTCCAATGACATATAACATATAATACACTAGATATATTATTACTGGATAAAGAAGCATTGTTGTACCAATGCCTCCAGTCGTGCTCGGGAGAAAATCAATTTTAAATAGAGCCAGGGATTTTTGAACAATGAATAATATTTTCAGATTCAAGGTGACGTGGCACACCGAATACTATAGACCGCTGAATTGTGTTTGTCAACCAAATTTTTGTGTACTTTAATATCGTCGAATCGTTTCAAGGATTCGACTACTTTTTGAATTATATTTGTTAAGAAAATGCGAATTATGGTACATGTGTCTATGAGTACAAGTCTGTGGTACTGGAGAAGACACTATGTCCAGGCGATCGAGACCATGTGATGCGGAACCAGAAGGACTCGTCATCCGGCGGCGCCTCGACGACTTGCGCTAGGCGGGAAGCGCTCGCAGAGGACACTACGACGCCAGGGAGTGCAAGCCCAACGTCGGAGCCGCTGCTAAACATGATCCTCCGCCTCCAGCACCAGTACTTCTACGCACAAAGCCGACATACTAACACACACGTGACGTCGCATTGATACCGCAATTGTTACATCAATAAACACGCAGATGTTTGTGTTGATATGTTTATAATTATGTGTGTAAACTGGCATGGTCAGGAATCGAACCTTGTACCATGAAAATCGAGTCTTTCTCTAACGCTATAACGATAATTGCATATCTGTTTTAATCAGGAAAACTATCCGATTTGTACACATTTTATTGACGGGGTAAAATATGTTATATTATAAAATCAGTATTTATAATGGCTTGAGCAATTGTACTTTAACATATGGGCATTAATCACTCTTAAAAAATATTGTGGCACTGCCAAATTTTGAGTCTAGTTTGATAAATAGACCAAAACGAATCAAACATCAAAATGAAATTATATTATTGTGAAGATTTGATGTGTATTTAGTGTGTTGTGTAGTTTGTAGATAGTGGCATCTGATATTGTATGCCAATGATCAATTATAATAGCAAATCTTTCATGTCCCTATTTTATATAATACAATCGACTTACAAAGAAAATAACGAAAATACAAAACCGTGCGTCAAGGAAAACCGTGTAAGGAAACATTCATAAAGAAATGATTGGTGAGGAGTGAACTGTGTATGATATGGGTAAATGGTGCCCACGGGTTAACCTA
The DNA here is from genome assembly GCA_933228885.1 of Leistus spinibarbis. Lineage (NCBI taxonomy): Eukaryota > Metazoa > Arthropoda > Insecta > Coleoptera > Carabidae > Leistus > Leistus spinibarbis. The sequence goes on along the minus strand of OW121809.1, from coordinate 1,432,436 downwards.
GTTATTAATAATAATGTAACAAAGCATTCAGTAATAAAACAATTACAGCAGTAAAATAAAAGAAGTATTTATGAAGTGTAAACCATAAATACAGGGTAATAAAATAAGTGGTGTAATATGTAAGGGAAGCTATTGGTGGTACTTACCGGATCTGCCGAGGGTACTAGCGCGTCCCACATACATCGTGGAGTCGTTCCCCGATATGTCGGAATTGTTCTGCACCGTGCCCAAGTTAAGACCGCTCTTTTGCAGGGAGCTCTGTCGACCGCTTGCTGTGTTCTCGCCACAGCAGCAGCAGCACATGCTAGAATTTACATAAACACGACCGTCGCCGCTAACAATTCACGACAAATCACGCAAAAACATATTCGCATTCGTTGTTGGTCCATAACTTAAAAATATATTCAACTTTTGCAACCATACGTTACAAGTTTTTATTAGTTTTACCGGTCTACAAGCCCATACTCCCTAACCATATTATTTTGATGGTTTTCAAGAGGTTCTGTCTATAAATACAGTAGAAAAATTCATCCGTTGAAATCTTGAGTTTGATATTACTATTACTCCTGATATATATAAGTAAAAAATGCGTTGCAGGAAAAGCTAAATCTCCATAGACTTGTAGATATAAATATTTTATTTCCAGAGCTTCAATGTTAATGGTTGGTTGGATATATTTTAACGTTTTTGCATTAATATATTTTATACTCATGAGAATAGAACGGAAATGCAATACTGTCGGAGTAAACCACTACGCATATATGTTATGTCCACATTACGGTAGTGACCTTAGGGTGCATGTGAAACTAAATATACGGATTCATATGTTTGGGTTTTACGGAATTGGATTCGTTTCCCTTATTTTAATTGGTTTGGAAATAAACGTTTAAGGTACTATTAAAATATTGTGCCAAATGCACCTTTAGAATTAACAACCAATCACTAATGTACGTAAACTGAGGAACCATTAGTAAATTTAACTTTCAAATTTGTAAACGTGGTGTCGCTATATTTATGTAAGAGTCAATAACTTTTGACATAGAAATGATTAATGGTTTACTTCATTCATATTCATGACATATTGGCTTAGAAATGTAAATTGTTGTCGCTCTACTTGTAACCATATAATTTCAAGTATTTTTGGCTTTGATATAAAAACATTTCCTGTATTCTAAATGTTAGATTATGACGCGTATAGCATAGGTACAGCCACCTAAGTTTCAACTCGCCGTATAATCAATGAAATATATATATATATATATATATATATATATATATATATATATATATATATATATATATATATATATATATATATATATATATATATATATATATATATATATATATATATATATATATATATATATATATATATATATATATATATATATATATATATATATATATATATATATATATATATATATATATATATATATATATATATATATATATATATATATATATATATATATATATATATATATATATATATATATATATATATATATATATATATATATATATATATATATATATATATATATATATATATATATATATATATATATATATATATATATATATATATATATATATATATATATATATATATATATATATATATATATATATATATATATATATATATATATATATATATATATATATATATATATATATATATATATATATATATATATATATATATATATATATATATATATATATATATATATATATATATATATATATGTAAAACTCAAACTTATTTATGCGATTTTTTTTGCCGAAAATTTGGCTTTTTGTAATATATGTTGTTTGGCTGTCCAAATTTCATCATTTATGGTTTGGTCGGAAAAAATTCGCTAAGTTTGATAAAAATTTCAAGTTAAAAAATTCCGTGAAATGTGACCAAACATTTTTTTCTTTTCAAACAGGCTGAAAGTAAGTTTCCAGAGTAATTAAATATCGAGGAACTCAAATCTGTTAACGGCGCTTTGATACGATGCACCGTTTTTGACTTATATGGAAATTTGCATTTTATCAACTTCAAATCGCGCTGACAGCAATTTCTAACGGTTTTTCACCACTTTAATTAGCATTTTTGGAATCAGCGTAGTCAAATTAATCTAAATATATGTCAAACTCAAAAATTTTTATGCGATTTTTTTGCCGAAAATTTCGTAAGGGGTACCCCTTGCCGTTTTTGCGAAAATCGACGATTTTCACTGTTTTTTCTCGCGGTTTGCTGTGGAGGTCGTAATATTATTCTAATTAAATTGAAAAAATTTGACAATATACACCAAATATAGGTTGTTTTACTGTACAAATTTCAACTCTCTATCTTTTATGGTTTGGTCGGAAAAAATTCGCAAAGTTTGATAAAAATTTAAAGTTAAAAAAATTCCATGAAATGTGTCCAAATTTTTTTTTCTTTTCAAACCGGCTGAAAATAAGTTTCTAGAGTAATTAAAGATCGGAGAACTCAAATCTGTTAACGGCGACTCGATACGATGCACCGTTTTTGAGTTTTATGGAAATTTGCATTTTATCAACTTCAAATCGCGCTAACAGCAAATTCTAACGGTTTTTCGACAATTTAATTAGCATTTTTGGAATCAGCGTAGTCAAATTAATCTAAATATATGTCAAACTCAAAAATAATTATGCGATTTTTTTGCCGAAAATTTCGTAAGGGGTACCCCTTACCGTTTTTACGAAAATCGACGATTTTCACTGTTTTTCACGCGGTTTGCTGTGGAAGCCGTAATATTATTCCAATCAAGTTGAAAAAATTTGACAATATACACCAAATATAGGTTATTTGACTGTTCAAATTTCAACGTTCTATCATTTATGGTTTGGTCAGAAAAAATTCGCAAAGTTTGATAAAAAATTCAAGTTAAAAAAAGTCGTGAAATGTGACCAAAATTTTTTTTCTTCTCAAACTGGCTGAAAGTAAGTTGCTAGAGTAAATAAATATCGGGGAACTCAAATCTGTTAACGGTGGCTCGATACGATACACCGTTTTTGAGTAATATGGAAATTTGCATTTTATCAATTTCAAATCGTGCTAACAGCAAATTCTAATATGTAGTGAAAATATATTTATTTGTATAACAGAGAATCTGTTAATTCTGTGAAAGTGTATTTGAACTAGAAAACAACAACAAACTTTAAACAAACTTCATAATTGTTTCATGAGAGTGATACACTTACAACGAAGGAAAACTACTATAATTCGTAAAGTAATAAATAATTAATGACTAAGCTGAAACTTCACCTAACTTTAAAATCTGATTCAATATATAATATTCTCTTCATATATAACATCATATGTTACTTGAAATCAATTGAAGTTGAGAAACATATTTATTTAATTATTAATATATTTCATTATTGTTCCTAGCTTTATTAGCTGCCTGGCTGTGTTTGGTCGTATGTCTGTAACTCTACGTACGACATTTCACTCAATGTCTCTTAAATATCTCATCCTACGTGTATTTAACAATTCGCTGTAGGTTTTGATACCTGATTCCTTGCCGTAAATAACATCAATCATAAGTCCTAATAGTACACAAACTCTCGCAATGGCAACAAAGATGTATTACCTGTAACAGTCAAACACGCCGAGGAAGGCCTGCCGGAACTTCCGGTTCATAAAGCAGTACGTGATCGGGTTGCAACACGAACTGATGTAGGCTAATAATTGTACGAGGGAAACGCCCGTTGAGCCTACGTATCGGTAGAGCAGATCAGGCGCGAACAAGTACCACGTGTTCAAGACGTGCAGCGGCGCCCAACACACAAAGAACTCTGCCACCACCACGAACAGCATACGAATCACCTACAGAGAATGGTGGACAATGGACAAGAAACAATGAGCTACCGCGAGAACGCTGATTGTATGACTCTATTGAAGATTTGATGAAAACATAGACATGCGCTATTGAAATTCATAAAATGACAGCGGATTCAATCAAAGGCAAATCGATATTCAAAAATAAATACAGCACCGAAGGTCTTTCTAATTATTACCATTATTGCAAAATATAAACAATGTTATTAAACTTGAATATTAAGGGAATTTTATTATAATTCTGTATATTTACTCCTGTAATTTTACAGTGTATAAACAAAGTGGTATATTTATATTATTGCTTATAAAATGAAATTGTGTGTATCTTTAGGTCTGAGCCTAAGGGCCTTGGACTTCTATTCCTATTAAAGACTTCATTTCTCAATGATTATTTTATCCAAAATGCTTCAGGTTGTCCACATTTTATACCTTTTCAAATCGATTTAGAAACACAAAATAAATCATTTTGCTAACTCAATTTTTAATATGCGATAACACACAGCGGTTTGTGCACTAATCTATGTGTTTTTAAATGGTGCAATCGATATCAGGAGGCGTGAAGCCGACTCGGCACATAGTTTACTCGAAGAAACATGCGCTGTTTTATTGCTGCAGCGTGTAAAACAGCGTGTGTGTCCATCGCCGTGCGGCGGACGACTCGGTGGTTTTACTAGCTGCAGCAATAAGACAGCACGCGTTTCTTCGAGTACACTACGTGCCGAGTCGGCTCGACGCCTGATATCAATTGCACTATTTGAAAACACATACATTAGTGCCGACTCGGCACTAACCGCTCTTAGAGTTAAGAGTATTTATTATTCTATAAAATGGGATAAAACAGCAATTATGCTATAGTTTCGAGCAGAATTAAATATTCTGTGTATTTCTGTAACTCATGTTTTCGAGTATTAAAGCCGTTTTCGTGATATATAACACGAATAGGCCTATTTTGTAACTAACTTTGTTGTAAATTTATTTTTGGATAAACAATAGTGTAGTTATTTATTCCTGACCAAGTAATTTTTTTTATTATTTTTTAAATTCCTAAATGAAAACCTTGTTTTTAAATCTGTGTTGGATGCATTTAATTTGCCTTTGATGTAAAAATAAATATTATATGGTACGTAATATGTCATTTGGGCTTTGACTACGTCAAAATAATTCAAAATAAAAACCTTTATACCCTTGTATTGTATAAAATGAATGTATTTGACAGCAGACTCGGGTTCAGTCGATTGCAATGTTATTTCTTATGAAGGTCGAGCAAAACTATCGAGAATAGTGGCCGTGGCGTAACAAAAATAATTAGGACAATGGACGTCTGTGTGTGTCTGTTAAGTGACATTGTTTATGACGGATATTAAGTGGTACCTTTCGCTTGGCTTCGATGCTTTTATCCATATAATTCGAGCGAATTGCATGTCTGGTAAATGTGTACGTGGCCTTTGCAGGCGAGGTGTCATCGGCGCAATTGCCGTTGGACGATGGCGACGTTTCGGCTTCCGTTAGCTCGTATTTGGCGTCGACTAATGTTGTTTTCGTGCGGCCAGAGTCCTGGAAACGGGTCCGTGCACTTTTTGTGGTCGGCAGCCGCACCTGTAGTTAACCCAACACATATGTTGCACACAAAAACAACAGTACAGATATATCGTTGGCGCCATTAAAGTATATAGATTTAAAGTTCTCATTTTGATGAAATAAAAAACGCTATAGCTGTATTATGGGATAAAGAGTTAAAAGGTCTAATATGTATAAATAAAACAAAAATTTTCATTTATCAAAGCATCAAAAATCAAAGCACTTCCGCAATATTTATAATTGAATCTCGGCCATCGCCAACGCTTTCATCGTGGATGTTATAACAATATTACCTGTACCATGCCTTTGATGAGCCACAGTTTGACGGCCTCTGTGCCTTTGCCCGCTTTAGCGGATTTTTCCATTTTGCATTTCCGTGCCAACACAGGCAGCTGGAGCGTTGGCGTCGCGGCGGGCGACAGGTGAGCCCGCCGCGGGCCTGACGGCGGCACCGTGAGCGTGTTCACCGAAGTGCAGTCGGACGTCGAATTGTTATTGGTGAGCGTTATGCCAGATACGCAGTTCATAGTCGCTGTACTGATAGAGCGTTGCACTGGAATAGATACTGCTTTTAGACAGATTCCAATGTTTGTCATTTGCCATCTCCAAACTTTATTTACTATATATGTTTTATGTAAATCGATTATATATTGTAATTAAAAACATGGCAATTTGATGAGATATTAAATCCTTTTATGTCGCTAATCAAGAATGAATAAAGCAAATGGCAAATGTTCCAGACACAATGAGTTAAAAAGAATCATTCAACAATTATCAGAGGGAACAGTTCGTATATAGACACGGTAATAAAACCGCGGGTAAGCTCGCTCATTTGTTCCGATGTTTGATAGCGTCTATTTACTTATTTATCCATTCCATTTATTTCTACTTTATCTTTGGGTTTGTCTTGTATTCTTTGCTCTCTGTACAGTGAAAGTAAGATAAACATGCAACCGGGCATGCTGGTACATCAACAAACAACTTTTCTCTTTGCAAAGCAAATGCCGAAGATTCACAAAAAGTAATATTATGATACCGCTTTTGTCTAGAAACTTCACGTGAACGTAGACTACTTTTAATCTATTCCTTACGGGATTTAAACACGATATCTAAAGAAAAATTGGCATTAGCAAATTTAACGCGACATATAATACTCTGTCGTTAACCTACACAGTAAATAATAAATAATGGTATACGTATATTATTATTGCAAAGTATTTCATGTGAAAATGAAATTATTATTTAAGTTCATCTGCTAAAATAACTAAAACTAATTTTGACGTACTTATACACGTAATGTATTCAAGAAAGTATTGATGCATTTTGTGGCTATATATTACAGTATTATGTGCCATTGGCCTAAAGGGTCAATGTGGCTCAACCGGGTCCTGAATATGTATAAAAGCCGCAGCTGTGTACGAGATATTTAATATGCCCAGTTTATATGGAACTTAATATAATTGGGTCGATTTTGTATATCTCAAAATGATATCGATCAATGTCAAAATATAAATTTGCAATTTACCGGCGTTTACGCCTATTACCACGAAGTATACCAAAGCAATTAGCAACGAGATATGAATTTTAATATGGACCCCTAACGTGAATTTGCCGCACCAGAAAAAAAAGTAACCATTAAGTGGGTTTCATATTAACTTTTTCTCCATATATCAAAAGTATTGTCAGTTTTATAACCTGCGAATGGAATTTTACTCAAATTTTGCAAATAAATGGGATAAAATATATATTTAACGAATTGTGTTTGTAATTAACAACAATATTTATTAAGCTATTAAAATATCGTTAATAGAGATTGAATTTAAAACAACTTTAGCTTTATAATTTTAATATATACTTTACGTTATTCATAAAGGAAAATATTGTCGAATCGACCCCAAAATTTAATTAGAAATATACGTTTTCATTATTTTCCCAATTATGGCTGTGTGTCTGTGTATGAGCGCTGTGTGTGTCTGTGTATAATTGAACATAAAATATGTTGCTTTGCATTTAAGATTTATATGACCTATTTTTGAAAATTATATTTTAACAGAAAGTGCTTGTTTAATCGGTTCTTGAAAAGGACACGAGTTCTTATTTTCTTAATTTCAATGACTTTCTTTTCTATTTTGGAAAGTATAGCATTCAATATGTAATTTAAATGATCTAGATTTTATTTAAATTTGTTTTTAAAATAATATTTGACTTGTATATTAAATAATTCAATTAAAATAATATTAATATTAATAATTATTGTGCTATAACAAATAAATTATTGTTCTACAACATAAATATAAATAAATACGGCATTTTCAGCAGGAAAAACATGCACTGATTGCGACAAAAGAGATGCCAACAATGGAATTATCTTTCATAACGTATGTCTAATTGAAATTATATGCCAGTGTAGTGTGAATGTTGTAATGTCATTACAGCATTCAATATATACGCAATAGAAATTTCCCTAGGCATTTCCTGCACCAGACACATTCATTATGCTCTATTTGAGCAATGAGCTTCATAAAATAAGCGCCATTCATATGTCTACAAAATGGTGGAGGTGTAACTCCTAGCACATAAACCAGCAGTATTTTTTATTTGCATTTCCGTTGTTGTTACGCACGTTTTTACTCAGATTAACTTTTATGTTCAAAAAAGAATATATATATATATATATATATATATATATATATATATATATATATATATATATATATATATATATATATATATATACATTATGTATGTTAGTATGACAACAAAATCTTTTTCGGTGTACCTGCAGTTAATTTATTTTATTTAACTGTATAATTACCAAATGAAATATTTAATGTTAGAGAAGGTGAGGTTTATATACACGTGAAATCTGTCGGGGTGCACTATAGCGTCCAAGGCACAGCTTTAATTCCATTTTGTAGGAAGATTATGTGAAACTTTATAGACATTTAAGTACATAGAAGCATATCTGGTAGAACAGTACCAGCAGAATACACGCTATTTCAACTTAACAAGTTTCAACATGTTAAACTAATAACTCCACTAATTACTCTTACTATTATTAGGATTGATAAAATTATACCCTTGCCCCATAGCGTCTACCAGGTGTACCAATTAGTAATTACAAACATTCAGTTTGTTGTATTACAAATAACGCTAGCGTGCACAAAAAAATGATAAAGAATGCGTTAATTTTTCATTATATAAATATAAACACCCAGAAGTATTTGTATGTGAGTATGTATGTATGTTTGTAAATTGACATAGATGGCAAACGAACTCACGACCTCCAAGGTAACAGGCGAGAGTCTTATCCACCATGCCATAGCGATAGATAAGAATATTATATATATATAAACAAATAGTGGATATTTATTTACACACTGAAGGAAAATATACCATATGGGTACATGGTGCCCACGGGTGACCCTAGTTATTTTATAACCGAATAATATAACTGTAGAATTTGGACGAGTAATTAAAATCATAGACAGATTACAATTAAGAAACATTCAATTGAAAAGAATTACGATATGGTATTTCTTACTTTGTCGCTGGCAATTAGAGTTGTGTTTAATCTCGCGCTTAAGCCCCTTCCAGAGCTTTGTCATGATGAGCGAGTAGGCGAGGCTCATGATGACGAGGGGCACTAGCAAAAGCATTGCGTCCAAGAATAAGTTATAAGCTTGCTCACTCACAGGACTCGGCCATTCTTCTCGACATTTGTGACCTGCTAAATTATTTAATACACTCCCAGTTACGCGAACGACAAAGACTCCTGACAATATTATTATACGACATCCAGTTAGTCACTGGCAAAACAATTATTGTCTATAGTCAACAATTCACCAAATAATTCTCTTCGTATATTTAACACATGCATATTATAAAGAACATAAGACTAAAAGTAATACTACAGACAGTGTCAAATTGGCGTAATGGATATAATCCGGTAGGTAAATTGTGTATTATTTCGAATGTATATGTGATATAAGATGTTTTCTTTCGTGACAAATGAGGGTAGGTTGTTGATGCGATGTGATGACTTACCTCGGCCCCGCATAGCCTTCAGTGTGGACACGGCTAGTATCGGTATATTCCACAGCAGGCTCGCCAACCAAACGACCGTGATCATTTTGTAGGCGTGAAATTGAGTTTGCCAGCGCCGCGATTTCAGCGGTCGGCAGATGGCAAAGTAGCGCTCCAGCGAAATCGCCACCAGTGTCCAAACACCAACCGATACAGACACGGCTATCGAACCAACCCAAAAGCATAATATACCAAATGAATGGACAACGCAAGAAAACAATGAGATTAGACACATTGAATATCCCGTCGTATGCTTACAATAACCATTGAATTTCAAGGAATTAATGCCCTATTTAATAGCTCTATCTTCAAACAAATATACGATTACAAGATATATTTTCTTTCGAGGGGCGATACTCTTGTATGCAGACGATATTATCTCCGATATACGTTATACAATATAATTTGTATTCTCCAAATTAATTAGATTGTGTAAGTCTCGTCAGTTATGAGAAAAATGCTGTTTTATTATACTGGATTCTCTCCTATTTTTGTACAAATTAGCCATTTTTAACTTGAATATAGTCTTAAATAGAAGTAATCTACAGGATAACGTATGAAAAGAAATATATAATTGCACGAAACAATGTTTAAAAATAATGCAATTTGTAATAACTAACACTTTAAAATATCAACAATTTAAAAGATATATTACAATAACTAATAGCTATAAATCATAACTTCTATGGAATATTAGTTAAAATTTATAAATATGGATCGTAATTCTGTAAAATGGAATATCATTCGCTATCTCGACTGGATACACCACAAACATTTATTCAAAACACACATCCATTTAGTGAAATCTGACGCGTACGGCTGCAGTAATCATATTTTATATCCAAACCTGTTGAAAATTTATTTTTATATAAACAATAGCTCAGTTATTAATCTGTGAAAAAGAATAGTTTATATCTCAATTAGTTTTTTAGAAAATAATTCTTAAATTTCGACCAAAATGTTTTCTGTAATTTTGTCTCAGATCTTTGTTGAATTTACATTTTTGTGTAAACAGTTAATTCTTTACTAAGGATGCTTTACTATTTATTGGCCTAGAAGCTCAAAGCTGCTGGTGCAGCCAAAGCCAAAAGCTTGTAGTTTAGTGATACAATTGAAACCCCCTCGCAGTGAAAAAGTATTTTGAAGCTAAACGAAGTTGATTGGAGGCCATTACGGCTCTAGGAGTGCGAATCTCGTTGGATTTAAGAGCACCAGTTTGTGATAAATACAATACGTTGGCGATCTATATAATGGAGTCCTTTTTCACTAAACTACAATGTCACATACACACACACGCACACAGAGGAGGCATTCGTGCTGAAATACGAGCATCACGCTTGTAATACAGCTGATAGGGTCGACAGTAAACGGGCTTCATTCTTTTCAGTTGGTACACCCTTCACTTGCCTATTTACGCGGGCATTTGTCATAGAAATATATGTAATCTTCCCATGCGCATAGTCTAGCCACATTTCAACTAGCTAAAAAATATCGTTCTACTTTTAAATTGCAATTTTTATAAAATTCCACGAATCTTTAGAAATATGAGCAGAAGTTTCCAGAATTCAAGAGAGATATGATTGTTCATTATACTGACTTACTGTATGCTCTTTTTCCATACTCACGGCTTTCAAGGGATGTAATTAATTGTGAAGAAAAGAAATTGCTTTTTAGCTCAGGAGATAAAAACAAAATTTAATATCCTACTTGGTTCATGATATTTTATAACGAACTATACTGGTTATATGGTAATATTAGTTTTACTATGAAAATAAGAATAGGTACAAGCACCAATGCCTTCAGTTCGCCGAATAATCTAGTAATTTATTTAATTTGTATAATAAATGCAGTATTAAGGATCCTATAATTCTGCACCTGTACGAACGATCGTATTTAAAATGCGGTGGCATTTTTTTGGGTGCTCAAGTTATATGTATACTAATTTTCGTTAAAATTGGCCTAGTACCTTCAGTGGAGCGAGATATATACATCCCACTAAATGAGATATATATATTTTTGAATTCAGGGGTTGATACATTTCTTTGTTCCGATAATGCTACAGACACACGATTGATCACTATAGCACTTTTGTACATACGATGAGCTATACATATTTATTTTAATTAGAAACTGTTTTTTTTTTGTATTCAAATGAAAATGTTGTTATTTTCCAATGTAAATATAAAATATATCTATTCATGACTGATCATCCGATAAATGGTTTAAAAGAGGTAGGATTAATATCGACAATAGTACGAATTACAATTTCACAGGATTTGATTCACTGTGATTGGTTGTCCCAAATTTTTAAACTAGCAATTGTACGTATATCGTATTCATATCTGTAATTGTCTATTGTCCACAAAATTTTGCATATTGAAATTGATTAAATTTGTTATTGATCTCCAATAGATAATACTGATGACGTCTCGGGATTAAATTTTAACTTTGCAATCTCTGTTTTGTGGCTGACTAAAGTGGTGTCTATTTCTGTGCTTACACTTAAAAGTAACGGGTTCGAATTTATTTCAACATGAAATTGGTTTTAGTCTCGAAATACCGTTCTAAAGTGAGATAGAGCTATGAAATGGATATATCCATATAGTTGAAATTATTGCAATTTTGCCAAAGATATTTCATTTAATCCACGATTAACTGGTAGCGTCATTGTGATATATTGTTGGTAATGCAATTCTGTTCTAGTAGCTTTGACACAGGAGATTAGAGGACACTTTGAAGGTCTTAAAATAACGTAATGCACATTAATTGCATTTGTTGTTAATACGATTTCTAAGTTTGTTGTGCATATAGAAAGGCATCTAATGCAAGTGTTAAATGCGCCTTAGGGTGGAACATGCATAAATTATTACATACGGTTCACAATTTAATAGATTTAACGGCCGATGCATATTAATTTCAAGAAAATGGTTTAATAATCAATATACTATACATTTAAACGACTAGCTAAATATATATTAAAGATAATTTAACAGAAATCGCTGTCGAAGGTAAAACTATAAAATTTAAGTAACAATTAATTAGACATTGAGCTTGTAAATCAATACGGAAACTATTAAATATGTATGTGTTTATAATTTTTAAATATTGTTGTGCCTTTGGCATTTCAACGGCAGTGCAAAGTTGCTAGAAGTTTTAATATGTTTAACTTTTTCCATAACTCGTGTCGTCGACATACTTAAAAATTGTCACGAGTAACCCAGTACTTCCGGTTGAAATATCCGTTTTGAAAATAGGATATTATCCTTCCCGAGATATTTAAATTTTAACTTCATAACATCTTGTTATAAGATGTAAATCGTTCAACCACACAACAGACAGACAGACGTAATTGAGATACTAGTCAAAAATAATCAAGAGAATCTCAAAACGTATTAAAGTATTTCGCGATTTTATACATTGACGTTACTCTTGGTTACTATATTTTTATTAATTTATTACTGTCTTGTACGAAGTCTAAAATGTCACGAAAATGTTCAAAAACACAATTCGTTTATCCTAGAATGACGCCTGTGTGTGTGTGTGAACGCTCAGAACCTTAAATGTTGAAGGAGAAACCAAGAGACTTAAAACTTAAGACTGTGTTTGAAATTTTCTCTGTTTGGTAGCACGCAATTTCTGCCAATAAATTATATTTCATTGGAATCTTTTAATTCAAAAATCTATTAATTATTCATTACTTTGTGCATATTATATACTGCATATTAAAATTCCCATGTTTATAAACCACGATGTTTACGACTATTTGTATATTGTGTTGTTCTTTTGTTGTCTCGTTAATTATGCATAGAATTTTCTAGTTTAACGATAATGCTTTGTTAACATTATAGCGGAAATTTAATATGATTATCGTATTAGTTATAAAGAAGATTTCGAAGAATTTGTATAGTGATGCATTTTAATTAAAAAATTTACTGGAAATTGCAATAAAGAACTATATTAATTTATAGAGAAACACAAGTTGTCCTATTTTCCTTTCAGTCTCCTGAAGATAATCAAATAGAATTGTTGAGTATTTTAAACTATTTGTAAAGTAATACGCGGGGTCGGTATTAAAATGTATAACCTCGTTAAAATTGTATTTACTTCATTGTGTTTTTAAAAGTTGCAAAACAAAACTTGTTAAAAATTATAATACCATTAGCTTGTATACGATTCTCTTTACATGTAACTACTCTCGTTCTCTCTTTATGTGTAACTACTCTCGCTTCTGAGATATTTGTATTTAGGCAGTTAATTAATCTACATTCTCAAATTTACAAAATATGAATTGAAACGAGATTCATGAGCCACAGTTGCTTAATTCTTTGAAATTCAAAGTTGTATATATTTATTTCGAATTAAATTATATGCAATATATTTATCTAGAATATAAAAAAATAAATCGTACACGATTGTAGTATTTTGTGCATCCCCGAACTTACCTTGAAAATAGGGTATAAGTTTGCACATGACTGCGCCAAATATGAAGTTGCGCAGTACTTGTCCGACGAGTGTGAACGGCATACAGAAGACGCCCAGTAACAAATCGGACACTGCCTGTGAAAAAAAAAAACGTATACATATTTCATTGTTTGTTGGTGATGTACGTTTCTAGTTTTGTATTTACACCAAACATAGGAGCATTTTTCGATTGATTCAGTCTCTTTTAATAAAATGGGACCTTTAGGCATTTGATAAGATTATATATTTCATCGCTCTGAAGCCAAAAATATATATATATAACTCATATACTTAGATGTGTTTATTTGGCTCAGTCGATTGTAAATATTGTAATGATTGCATTAAATATAGTTGTAATCAAGCAAAGACAATGTAATTATTATCTATTACATATTATTTCTTTTTCTGCTTTAAACATCTATGGTTAAACAACTGTAAATATATATATATATATATATACAGATATATAAAAAAAATCTCCTGAGTCGATAATACGGTGAGCTATTGGCATTGGTGCATGCTTGTTGTTTATTGAACGTTATCTTTTATTTATAAGTTACTAAATGAATAAAGCATTATTATATGGAATATAATTTAAAATACAAAAGAATCCAACAGGGAAGCAAAATCTCTGGTTCAGACGACACAATAACAAAAACAATATTTTGATGTCCGAAACGTTTAACATTACGTAGCAAGTGCGTGTTTTTTAAACTATCCCCGTGTTCTTCCTTGGGTTGACCTACATGTCCAGACTTTTGAATTCGTAGCGGCGTAACCACAACCACTACGCCATTAACAATCCAATTCCATTACAAGCGTGGTTACACATTTATATTTCTTACGTATTGGGGCAGATAATTAAAAATATTGCTAATTTCATTATTAATTTAAATCTAGGTTAACCCGTGGGCACCCTGTGCCCTTATAACCTAATCCGGGGGGCGAATTTCTATCCCTTACACGGTTTTTCCTTGTGAGCATGATTTTGTTTTTTCGTAAGTATTCATTTAGACACTTTGTATTACAAATTATGTGCAAATATTGAAATGTTATCCATATTCAGGTCGTTTACTTCAATCGGTCATTTGCCTTACCGCTAATCGCGTGCTTAGCTCCAATTCAATACAAAAATACAAAAAGTGCAGCACGAATAGCTAGATAAGCATGTTCCAAATTTAACTCATAACCAGATGCATAATAATACTCCGGGGTTCGAATCCAAATGAGCTAAAAATGCATTGCGTGCACAAAAACCACCTGCTTTCGTTATATTTCCCGTGCGAAATAATTTGCATAAAAAGAACGTGAAATATGAACTGATTAGTGACGGATAAACTATCTACGTTTTCGTCGAGTTTAAACGTGCATAATCTATCAAATGATGACGTGACATTCAATTTAATTAATAGCTTTGTTATATTCGCATTATTTACGCAGTTTTGCCACCGATTTATTTCGTTATCGCATTTAGGACCAATGCAAAAAATAATTCAGTTAGGGAAAATTGGCAAATATGAACAAATTTATAATGAATGTTTGTACAAAAGAACTATAGAATTCGATCAAAAAATGTTCCACAAACTCGCTCGTTCGGTTAGAAAACCTGAAACTACGCCTGCATCTGTTTTGAAGGTACCAGACCAATCTTAACGAAATTTAATACGCATATAATATGCCCTAAAAGTTTCCATCGTAGTTTAAATCGAATCAATCTTACACTTTCGTAGTTATAGCCCCTTCAAATTTGTAGTCTTTCGAAAAAAAAAAAAAAAAAAAATTATATACAGGGTAATTATTATTGTCATATATATTGAAAGACAACTTTGTAAACATTTTCTAAAAGCCCCTAACAATTATTTACCTTCTGTCTGCAACAACATCAAAAATGAATGCTGCAGGACCCAGTAATTATACGTAAATATTGAATTCAAGAAGTCATATATTTAAAGATCAAAGACTCTTTTATAAACTAGCGTCTGACTAGCGTCTAACATAATTACTACTTTTCTAGATGACTAGCGTCTACGAAAATATAAGCCTAATATATCATATGTCTTGTGCAGTTCATTTTGCTTTGTGCCTCGTTAAAGTTGTAAAAAGAAACGCGACAAGGAGAAAGAATTCGATGACGTCGGCACAGAACTTCATTCGATCCAGTGAACAAATTCTCCATTTAAGTACTAGTGTATTGAAATGTTAAGATTTCACGGTATGTTATTATGATATCAAAAAATCAATTTCAATCGTAGCAATCATTTTCGTTGTCACAAGCGATTCAGTGATCCATTATAATTTTATTTTCGATTTATATTTGCTAAACTTTAACCTAGTTTCAATCAATCTAATATTGTGACAATTGAAATAAACTTTTAACCTAATTTTATCGACTATAAAGGAATTCTGTTGGTTTCAGAATTATTTTACGACATCTACACGTGTAAATTGATGATTATAATAATTGGAATAAGAATTATATATATTTAACCCTGAACCGTGTTACTCAAGTCAAGTAGTCAACCTCATACGTAAGCGTTAAGGTTACGTATAAGGGATCTTCCGTGGGCCCACTTTGACCGTCGTTGTGACCACTCCCTGAAGAATATGTAAATAAACCAGTTGGTGCTACCGTTGGGACCACCTCCTGAAGAACACATCTATCAGTGGTGTCACCGGATACACCAGCCAGTTTGAAGTCATACATTTCGTAAAATAGTCACCAATATTCTATTATATATTATTATATAGTGGACTATAATTAAATTAATTACTTTATATATATATTGTAGAACTATAATTTATTTGTTATGGCACAATTATTATTAATATTAATATTATTTTAATTGAATTATTTAATATGCTGTTATATTAAAGTCAAATATTATTTTTATTAATATATGTATTTATGAATATAATAATTTATTCTTTATGAAATATCATAAATAATAGTGCAATATGCTTTGTAATACAATATATAATTAGTGAATACATTATTTGCTGTTTTATAATCAACTAGTATACATCATCATGTGTCCATATCATATGCATTTACACATATATACCAGGTGTTGATATATAATTAATTGACGACTTCTTGAAACGCAGTTAAATTTAATACTCCATCGTCAAATCTTCTAATTTTCTGCAGCCTTAAGAAAATGAATCCAGAATAAAATTTGTGCCCATAAAAATGTATGTAGCAACCGTTCCAGAATAAAAAATGTTCCAGAATGAAAAGTGCCCTTAAAAATATGAACACGTAAAGAGTAACTTTTAAAAATTGTTAGTGGCAGAAACGACTTTTACGGGATCCCACGAGGCCCATTTAAAATTGACAAAACTAAGTTTTATACCGCCTAAAACGTATTCCAAGGTATTCAAATATATAATATAACAGTGAACCCAAGAAATGTTTCATGAATATCACGTTTGGTATTCTGTAACCACCAGACCGCGCTGTATGTTCGACTGAAGAATTTATTCGAGCGGCTGAAAGGAATAGAACAAACATATGATAAGACCCAATTGGCTGTAATGTTGACAAATTTATGGAAGGAAGGATACACCTACATTAAGATACTGCCAGCATATTTTCTTATCGAGAATAAAAAATGAGAGTAACCTACACTCGACTATCTTATACATTGTCTTCCTTAAATTTATATATATTTATATATATATATATATATATATATATATATATATATATATATATATATATATATTTTAGAGATGTTATTATTTCTGGTTTTTAGAAAAACATACATTTAAACAAGACTGTATCCGAATTCACCGGAGTTTGAGAGAGTATGATGTCGTACCAAAGGTACCTTTGGGCGTCCAGATATTTGTGGCAATCTAAGTTATATTATAGATTGTAAATACAGTTAAATTTTAGGTTAGGAAGATTTAATTATGTGAACCTAATCATAATAAAAACAGGTGTTATATAAATTTGTGTCCCTTGACCAAAATTTCACGCACCTCAGACAAAGGATGTGTTACTTGACAATAGGACCAACATTGAAGGCAGAATATTACATTATAAGGCCCTTTTTTTCATGTGTTTCAACCGAATATAAACGCATTTCGACAACCAAAGTGCTCTCTAGTGCTTAGACGAGTCTGTGACATATTTATCCCTAAAGTTGAGTGTCAGATAACTCAGTTTTACTTTCCTATACGTAATGTATAAAAGAACGTAGATAATGTGATCAAAAAAAAAAAACAACCTCGACATTTTAATGGAAATATACGTTTTGAGTATTAGTTAATACTTGAACATAAATCTATTATGCTTGTGAATTAAAGATTTGTAATACCTGAGAAACAAATCTTTCTATTTTTGAAAAGGATATTCTAACCAAAGTTGCTAGTATCTTTTATTGTATATCTCGAAACGGACAAAAGTATTATAAAATAGCGAATCTTTTAAAAGGAAATTAAAATTTCTAGCAATTATTTTATTGTTTGTTGTGGAATTGATTGAACATATATTCCGTTTTGAACATGATTCTGGATCATTGATTCAACGAATGCGTATACGGAATATGCCATCATAACGACCACATAACACAATTATTCTAGAATTACAAATGCAGTACGTTCGATAGGGTGTATTTTAAAAATGTATTAAAAGGACGAACGCCCTAACTGTAAAATGGAAAACGGTCACGAACGACACCGAAACGAAGCCGTTTGGATAAATTGGGTTCTCTGAGTCAATGCACATATATCTTCAGCTGCAATCTAAGTAAGTAGGGATACCTATTCGCGTTACCCTACTAAACGAAATGGTTCGCCACCATATTTGTTACAGACGCTGATTTATTGACAGCGGAGTATGTAACGAAAACCTCAGCACAAAAATTTAAATCTATAATCATATTTTCAACAGTGTAGTATATTTTATAAATCCCTTTTTATAAATTGTGGTATCCAAAACGTGATTTTACTATAATAGTAGTAATTATCACTGGCATTTGAGATTATATATTTAACAGACACAAAAAAGAAATAATTTATGTTATTTTTCACCGGTTAACACAAATAGATCGACTGATAACGTGTTTTTATGGTTATTGCAGATAAATATAGAAATATATTTTAAAGAACAGTTACGAATTAAAAATACGTACTGTATAAATTACGTATAAAAGAATCGAGCGCAGGCCACTCCATTTTTCTAATAAAAAATAATAGCAAATACTCGGCACAAATCAAAAATATGCCCGTAGACAAATTATTTAATACGTACCAAAATCATTGAACTTCAAACTGGTAATATGATTTATCAAATATGTGTAACATAATTATTAATTTGAAATATTCTGACAACACAAAATTATTAATTGTATACATTGACATCTAATCGATTACAACACATTTTTTTAATTACCTAAATAATTAAACATAATCATATTTTAAACCCATTTACTCGTTGTGATATCTGTCACAATTATAAACATAATTTTAAATATAATAAAAAGTAGAATTCTGTCAATAATTTATAGCATTGACTCAGAATTCTACTATAAATTAAGAATACGAATAACCAATGTAAATTTTGTAATCATGCTAAAAATGTAATTGATATTTGTACATCAACTTCTATAGTTATAAATAATGTTTTATCTTTCTAAAAGTGACACATGAATATTTGATGATTTTTCTTTTTTCCGGAAATACACAATGGTATTTGCTTTGACACTTATGACATTAGCAATTTATGACCCAGTAACATGAACTGACACATTTCACAAATAAATTATGGCTTCATGTAATAATTTTGAAAATTAATGAAAACACTTTTCATTCATTCAAGAGATGAGTGTGTTTTGTTTTTGAGATACGAAAATAACGTTTTTAAAAGTTACTTCAAAATCAAGATGCAATCGCATTTATAAATTTACATTATTATTATATTGATGACATAGTGCCCACGAGTTAACCTAGCCTATATATTATTAAAAATTTAATTAATAATAACAAAAATTAATTAATAATTTATGAAAATGTGCCGAACAAAACATATGTTTACTTTCAACATTATATTAATTAAAATATTTAACATCAGGTTTAATTATGTAAAAACTTGTAAAAGAAATATTGTTTATTTTTATTTAAATTGTGAACGCGGCTGTTTATTCAAAATGTAACCTTGAAAGTCTCAGTTCATTTCATGCATCCGTACACTATTTATACAAATGGTTGAATTCCTCCTACTTTTTTAAATTCAACTGTAACCACAACAATTTGTGTTGAATTAACATAAATGAAACTAATTTGTTCTCTAATGAAAAAACCTTTGGTGTTCTACACTGAACTTTCTTGTATACGCAAATCATCATAATACATACGAGGTTTGTTTAGAAAATAACCTTTATTATTAATTTTACAAATTATCGGTTCCTCTATAACCACATGTTCAGATATCAACAATCTAAGAACATGTGGTTACAGAGGAGTTATGTGCAACGCAATGCTGCCAATTAATAATCTGTAAAATTAATAATAAAGTCTAAAGAAACAAAGATCGTTTATTTTCTGAACTAGTAGATATTATTTAAGTAAACAATAATGTTGTAAGAAGTATTAGACAAAACTTCAAGCGAAAATATAAAATTTAAGTCAAAACTAGTATATATGAAGTAAGTACCATATGAAATATATGGATAGCATTAAAATGGCAATACTATCTTTAGTTTAAAATAGTAATTTATCATCTACAATTCTGTTCCTGTAACGTAACGTAAGCCAAACAAAATTACAGTAAAACTTGCTGGTGTCAGAGCTCAGAGACGAGTTTTAATAAATTAGGTAGCACTGAGGAGAAACTATGCAATTCTAGACAACTTTGTAGCTATGTTTACGATGGTAGTGTATCGTCGCAGACTTACTATTGCAGAAACGGTGTAAGCTTTGGTCTGCGGTTGAGATGTATATATTACAAAACAAGAACTAGAGTCTCTAAGTTACACTGTACAAGAAATTAAATTACTACATTGCACCTGTGTGCTTGATTAATAAAACAATATGAAACCACAAAGAATTCACAGGACAGAGAAAACCACTGTCTATTTAATACCACCCAAAAACGTTGGCCGTCAACGTATTATATTTTAATTTGTCGGGCCTACGGCCAGAACCAATCAAAGGCTGCTACGTTGACGCGATTCTTTTTATGGTGATATGAAATGAAATTTAATCGTAGCTACTAATGACATGTCGCGATGCTATTAGGCATAGTGGACATGTATATAAATGGCCATATACCTGAACCTAAGTCTACACTGTTAGTAATGAGATTAATTAATTAGTTTAGTAATATAAGAAAACTGTGTAAGTTATAATGTAAATATGAATTAATAATAATATGATATTTTTATACACCAAAATATATTATTTAATTTAACGATTATTGAAACATTTTTAATTTGCCATAAGCAATTTTAATTTACGGTTATAATTAAATCTGTAATTACGGTTATGCTCGTGATTGGATTAGTAGATTTCAAATGGAAAGAAAAACGTTTAAGTGGCTTCCTGTTTCGTGTAATTTTTCCCTTTATCGAATTTTCTATATTTTGGTGGATTTTAATGATTCGCTTTTGTAAAGTTCAACTCTAAATGTGTAACTTTGTAAATATACTGAGTTAATTTGAGTAATGAATAAGATTAGGCACGTTATGTAATTTTGGGCTGCTATTTAATTAAACACAGTAGCAGATAAAATAAATAAACATTTATAACATTTACGTGCCCTATTTTATTTGTATTGGACTGGGACGAAAACCTATTTAATACTAAATTTATCTGTTAGTTTATTAAGTTTTTACTCATTATTTTATATAGAAAATATATTTATTTTAATATATATATATGGAAAACAAAATATGCAACTAATTAAAAAATTTCAAATAAACAGAAAATGTTTTATGTATTTTCTTTTTACATTAAATATTTTATACAAATTGTATGTAACATAGAACTCTGAATTACCGAAAGTAATTATTTTCTTCACTAAAGAGTATTTTTATTCGCGTATTTCCAGCTGTAAAAATTGTAAAGAAAGGACGAAAATGTATAATCAATATTTTGTGTTTATATTATTTTTAAACTAGTGGTTAAACTTTCAATTTCATTAATCGTACAAAATGAATAAGAATCTATTTTAATTCGCTTGTCAAAGTTCATTGTACGAACATTTCCCATTGTCTATTCAACTTTTGTATTATTTTTCCGTCGGATTTTATATTACTCAAATTATCTTAGTTACAAAGTTGTAAAGAAAATGTTTCGTGCAGAATAAATTTAGACTTCTAGCATGATATTTCCTGATCATATTACTGTGTCTTGGATAGTATAAGGAAGTAGACACGATATCCAGTTACGCGTAAATAAAAAGACAAAATTAATAGAATTAAATATTTTCAGAAGTTGGTCAATTTAATTCAGACGGATCGGAGTGGGCAAATTTTAAATATTACGTGTATTACTGTCCTTGGAATTGATTAGAAATAAATATATCTCCTGTCGAATATTTCGTTTTATAGAATACTTGAATACAATTGGTCAAATTTTTACGGAATAAATATAAAAGTTCGAGATACATAGAAAATTGTATATACAACAAATTTGACTTGCGAAAGTTTATATATATCATCGGTGTAAGAAATTTAAAATTGTATATTGAACAAAATGATGGATATTTTGAGGAAGTTGCCAATAAAAATCAAGTAACACGATGTCCTTGAAGTTTGTATAAACTTTATGTGAGTGAAGAACCAATATGCACCAAACTTCTCAACTGCTATGCTTGGTATTCAAAATCTAGATATTTTCTCTTCCGGTTTACGGTACGTGAGCAATGCTTTTGTCCCAATTTCATTGTTATTTCCTGAATTTACAATAACCACTAATTCATAACAAAAGGAATATATATATATATATATATATATATATATATATATATATATATATATATATATATATATATATATATATAATTCTTTAGACTTGGAAAGGTCTTCGAGTACGTTGGCCCAAATAAATATTCAACAGGATCAATATTAACTGATCACAAGAACTGTCTGAAGAGGTTAAGGTACTGAATATGGAATACCCTAGATTAATGTTTGGGTTTAGTGCAAAAACATTCTGAAAAAAATTGGAAGACTGATATGGAATTGTCTTGCACGTAAAATAAAATGAAAATTGTTTTGACAAGTGGCCATTTTTTGCAAGACTATATTTTATAAAATTCAATTTAACTTGTTATTAATAATTTATATATTACGTTTTCAGAGAATGATTTACATATTTACTTTCTTTCACGAAGTAATAAGTAAGTCTTGTAATCAAGCAAATTTTCAAACTCGCGCTTTCAACGGATATACACGTTTTGACCTTGATCGAATGTGATAATTTTCGAAATGACGTCTGTGTGTCAGTGTATGTGTCTGTGTGTGCTCTAGAGCAAATACCATCAGACGTAAAATTATGAAACTTTAAATTTAAGACTTGTATATGCCCTAGATGTGCACCTTCTATTTTTGAATAGAATATTTAAACCAGAAGTGCATGTTTACTCTATGCATTTTTTGTTCTATCAATATCACTAGAACGGCTACATTTATGGCAAAAATAGTTATATTCATAATGAAAGATATTAATAATACGTAAAAGTCGAGTTCAGGCCACTCCAAATATTTTTGATGTGGAATTAAAATAATGTTTCATTTTAGAATGATATGAGATAGAAAATAATATTTGGTTCACTTTTATTTCATAAAGTTTAAAAAAATACATTAGCCGATGAAACTCACCACTAATGGGTTTTATATGTTGTATTCTTTTTACATTTGAACTTCATTCTTTTTAATCTAAAGTATTATGTTATTTTTCTTGACTATATTTGTATTTCGTCCATGAGAAAACATTTGTTATGAAAACGGGTATTTAATAACCCGATATTAAAATGATTTAGAAATATTTACAGACATACACAAGCTCTTCAATATTTCGTACGGCTAATATTATTAACCTATTAGGGTTTTGAAGAGTTAAAAAGTAACAAATATTGTTATAAATTTTAACGACATCGGCTAAAAATGTGGTGACACGTGATTTGATATGCGATACACATATGGCTATTGTTATTTATGGTAAAATCGTTATTTTTAACGATATTATTGCGCAGTCTACCCGATGTTACAACATGCAGTGCATGCTCGCCCATATAAAGCGATAAATCAGAGATGGGGAAGAGTGGACGAAAGAGCCACTATCAGAAACCATAGTTTCTACATGGATAGACTGACATAGCTATCAAGGGACGACCAGCCGGTAAATAAAGCTCGAAAAATACCAAGAACGCCCCGAAGCCGAAGCTGTACTGTGGCCCTGTAAAACAAAAGAGCCCGCGGCACAAAGGCCGGATAATATCAGCTTGATCGCCGGAGCACACTCGGCCCGTTTAATACGCGATTTGGGCAGTTAAATAATTTTCGCGTAATTGAAAACAAAGAACGCTGTTACGCAGAAGATTGTGCGAACGGATTTTCATATTTTAACATCATATATATACTCGTATATATATAGGTATATACTCCGGCATACAAAGATTAGTTGCGTGAAAGGCATGTCTAGCACGGAATTTGTTTTTGTAGACCGGGCATATTCATTATCTAATTTTATGTTAATTCTTTGCTTTTTTTAGATATACTGCCTGATTTCATCAAGTTTTCAGGTTATTTTATCTTACATCTCTTTTATTCATAGTATTAATTACATGCTTGGACGATATAGCTCGAGATATTAACGGAAATACACGTTTTTACCACTCCCTGAATAGAATCCAAGAACTTGTTTCATAACAAACAATTATTCAACTACGTTTGCTTACAATGTATGCATTTATTTCATGTTTTGTGTACGTTTGTTCGTATAAGATTTACATAGCGTTTCGCACAGAATGCAAAATACATAGATAGATGTATCTAGATATATAAATTATTCAAATATACATAATTAATATTATATCGGTAGAGTAGAGTATTATGAATATGATAATTAGGATGATGCATACACGAAAGGAGCATATACATAATTATTTTGTATATTATTAAACAAATTTCGTGAAATGTGAGCAAAAATTTTTTCTTTTCAAACAGGCTGAAAGTAAGTTTGTAGCGTATTTAAGTACCGGGGAACTCAAATCTGTCAACGGCGGCTCGATACGATGCACCGTTATATGGAAAATTGCATTTTATCCACTTCAAATCACGCTATCTCAAATTCTAACGGTTTTTCAGCACTTTAATTAGCATTTTTGGAATCAGCGTAGTCAAATTAATCTAAATATATGTCAAACTCAAAAATATTTATGCGATTTTTTTGCCGAAAATTTCGTAAGGGATACCCCTTGCCGTTTTTGCGAAAATCGACGATTTTCACTGTTTTTTCACGCGGTTTGCAGTGAAAGTCGTAATAGTACCCCAATCAAATTGAAAAAATTTGACAATATACACCAAATATAGGTTGTTTGACTGTCCAAATTTCAACTTTCTCTCATTTATGGTTTGTTCGGAAATAATTCGCAAAGTTTGATAAAAATTTCAAGTTAAAGAAATTCCGTGAAATGTGAGCAAAAATTATATTCTTTTCAAACAGGCTGAAAGTAAGTTTCTATAGTAATTAAATATCGGGGAACTCAAATCTGTTAACGGCGGCGCGATACGGTGCACCGTTTTCGAGTTATATGGAAGTTATATTATCTAATTGGAATGTCCTAAAGTACACATTCAAAACACTAGGAAAGTATGACGAAAAAATTGCATCATCCCTATTATCGATACACGGATGCACCTAACCTACAATATGTATCTAAAAATATGTTCTACAAATAGAACGTAATCAAGCACTTCCGGTCTATACTCTGTTGAAGAAAAATTGAAAGGAAATTGTATTGAATATGATACAATTTGTAACAATGACTGATAATCAGTAACTGCAATCAGAAACTGCGGCTGTAATTTAATTTCTCATATCTGACGGACTAATGTTGCCCTGGGGAGTAGTATGGCGCGCATCTCGAAAGCTGTCCTATATTTTCTAGCTTCATTACAATATTCTATATGATAATTTATCAAATTCTACAAATAAACAATATCTACGATTGTGTATCAGAGAAGCGCGTGATGTGAATAAGAATAAACTAAAAATATCTCTTCCTGTACGATAGCTTGAATGTTCGATATTCGCCGTGGTTATTTTGTTAGCTTGTTTAACCTAAAGTGGAAAATATATTCCTAGAAACGTGTTATGATTATCCCGCGTGCCTTGAAAACAACACGTGGCTTCTTAATATCCTACACAATATTTGAGATACTATATTTATTGGATTACGTATTTTCGTAGACGACATTAAATAAGTCCAATAATTACCAAGTTCAATATCGTTCTAATGGGGCACGAGTTAATCTACTTATACTATTCCGACGTCTATATAGATGAGGATAATTTTTTATTTCGTTTATTTTACCTGACTTGCGTATTAATCAACGTCAAGACATTTTGCAATCTCAAAGATAAAACGCTGTTTTAAAAGATAATATATGAAGATGGGAGGTTTAATTAAGAGTAGAATTTTTAATTATTTCTCCGAGTTCACTTACAATTGAAAACTAAACTAAAAGTAAAATATTTGAAAAAGGTCTACATCTATAACTTGTTTACATTCATATAAACCATTAGGGTGTATGTCTGTTACATTGACGGATAAAAAGAATCATTTATAAGAAGTCTTGTCGTCCTGAATTCAAAATATATATCACTCATAATTTGTCTACTCCTCTAAACAAATTGAATACACATATTCTTAAGTCATTTGAATCTGCTTTATACGTCTAGAGTTATGCAGCTCCAAATACAGCCTTTAGAAAAAAAAGTATCTATTATAGATACAGGATTTCTAATTTGGTAGACAGTTTAAGTGTCAAGATAGGCACCTAAAGATGAAGATGGCAGGTGATCTGTGTAACTTATCGATAGATTAAAGAATTGGCTGTTATCCAATCGATTCTAGAAAGATATGAAATACGAAAATGCTACTTTATGTTATCAGATTGAAAAGATGATCTATAAACACGTCTTTTGGAATAGCACTTTATTTGTTGTTTTCACATAATAAACATAACGTTTTATAGGCAGTATGACGGTGAATTCATCCCATAATATATCCCATGTGCCCCAATCTAAACAATTTATCGATCTACGTAACGAATTGTTTATCACATACCATTCGAAATATACCACCATGGTATATCACATTGAGTTCTTTTTCCATTCAATGAATTAGATTAATTGCCTCCGATTTAAATAAAACACATTAAAACACTCAATGGTATTCGAACAAATAAAAATAAAAATGTTACTAGACAGTAAATAATCATTATTTGTATGCAAATTACAACGAAACCATTCGTGTTTTTAAAAAGGCATAAAAACAAGACTATATATTAAAAATGCATTGTTCATACTCTTACAAATATAACGCTAGACTTTTCAGTCCTTTAACTATATCAGTATTTATAATAATACGACAATAAAATCGAGGAAGCGCTACAAAACTTATTTCATGCATAATGTATGTATAGGAAAGTAGTCGCAATTCTGTTTCTTCAGCAAAACGTCGTCGCAAAAAGTCAAATAAGAAATCGAAAGCGACCGCAAGAGACGCGCGACATAATTCGTCGTAATATCTTTTTTATTTTAGAAACGGCTGTTTTAATACTGTCATTATGCTAAGCTTCAATGTGACAATGCAACGTTAGAAAAAAAAAGGAAAACGCACAAGACGATGGAAATTTCCAGGGCCAGAAGGGATTTGCAAGTGCGTAGACCCTGAACTTGATAATGGAAAGCGAATAGTAACCATTTAACTTCATTTAGTTGGGGAATTCTGTGGTTGTACGCAATTGGAATTCGAAGCAACGCGCGCCCATGAGATCAGCCGCTGATTGGATGAAACAACGAATTCAAGATTTATATATCAACCTGATGACAATTCTGGGTTCATTTGCACAATCATTGTCTTTTTTTTTGTTTTTATTCTACTTTGTTAGTTTGATTTTTCTAGATGTGTCGGCCATTGAATTACTTTGACCCTCGAAGAATACTTCTTTTATTATTTTTACATTCTTACACGTAATGTATAAATGAAGGTATTGTGAGCACAAATATATATATATATATATATATACGGTATCAGGAATCAGTGCAACGAATTTCTGCTCATAGATATAAATTCCAAGAATATTACAGAAGGTATGTCTGTCGCGCAAATAACAATTGAATGTGCAGTTATGAAATAAATTGACAATTACAAATGCTGCAGAAAATCGTTTATTCATACAACGCATTTGAAAAGGTGCCCATTCATGAAACTCCATACTTTGAGAGATTGATACGGCTGGAAACACTTGGATTTTAAAATAAAACGCAAACAGCGTAGGTGGTGGAAAATATTACGTAAACAAAGCACAAATTGCTCACAACAAACTACATTGTAAATATAACTCGAGGCAAAAACTAAAATACAATTCCTTTACTGTTGTAACAAATTAGGGAAATGTAATCAAACTTTACCAATTTCAGGAACAAAACCAACTTTATATTAAACTATAAACTCCCTTATGAGCTTAATGGAAGGTAAACATACATATGGTAAATAATTTAAGGTGAAAATTACAAGTTAATTGAGGAAATGAAACTAAATGTCCTTTTAGGTTGCTTTTAAATACAAAAAAAATAAAAATTTGACACGCGTAAAACGCACCAATGCGTTGAGAACAGTGGTTTTTAATTATTATGGCCTTTTGATTAACAATTAAAAAATAATGTTATAGATATAAAAAGTCTTACAACTTTTTGTATATTATATTGATAAAAAGAATTTTATAGTGCATATTTTAAAATTCAAAATTATAATATTTAATAATTTTTTTTGGGCTTTGAGTTAACAATATGAAAAAATTGAGTCTTAGTGCGTGTGTGTGTGTATGTATGTGTGTAAATTTAAATTTGCATATAGCCCGCATGTGCTTAATATTTTAATAGTAACAGTTTAAATTAAATAAGCAATATTATATTAAATAGTGGAAGTATAAGAAAGTCGAGTGAAGACCACTCTAGCTCTTACTAGGATATATTGATTGATATTTGTTTGTTTCAGATTTAATGAAGAATTTTGTTTACTATATAACAAAATTACGATTACGATTAATAGAAATTAAAACGATTAATATAAAATTGATAGCGTAGATTAGGTATAATAAATTTGATTTTTGTATTAACAAATTAAATGTTTTGTGTAGTTTTTACTGAGTAGGTCTAATTACTCATTGACCTAAGGGCTCAAACTGGTTAAATACGGGCCTGCCCCCGATCACCCTAAAATCAATTATTTTTATATTCTTACATCGGTGTACCGAATCCATAGCGAGTTAAATTATTTTTTTATATATAGCGCATACAAATATGGAAATTTATGTCTAAAATATCTGATTCAGAGCTTTCTCTGCTCTTAATGCGTTGCTCTGAAACCCATTGCAAAGATTTTCTTGACTTTTGCAATTTATTAGTACTATAAAATTGTTGGTTTCAAATTGCCTATCCTTGGAATGCTCATGTTCTACCAATAACTTTTCTCAAATATTCTCCTGATACTAAAAACAATAATTTCTGTCTTGCATTTTAATTATGAAAGTTAAAAGTTTTTATAAAACTTCATTAAACAAGTTAAAAGTTTCCACTGATAAAACTAACCAACATTTTATCTAAATCTACATCATTTTTACTAAAATTTACAACTGCGTAATATATCAAATATACTAGAACTACATTATTTACTGTCGGTAACAAAGACTCCTTTCTTAGAAAATGTGATATGGTTGTGAGACATACAATAAAAATGAAAAATAAGACTATTCAGGTATTTCGAATAAAAAGATTGATATGTTTCAATTTTCTACGTGTTTCGTGTAGAAATATCGAATTTTACGTTGGTAGTCTATAGACTAGAGCATATAGTAGACTCGATATGCAACAAACTGTTGGCATTTTGACGCTTATTCAAATATTGAATAATAGATTCGCGAAATTTGCTACAGTGGGAACACAAACAGTGATTATAAAATAACTTATTACTTCTGGGGATTTTACCACTTTGGTATTACTTCTAATTTTGTGTACACATAATATATTTATGTTGACATTCAAGAACGTATCATTTGTAACGTTTCTGACACAAGAGCTCGATATAAACACATACATCTGAGTGTATATATATAGTTTTGACGAATTTTCATGTAATTTAATAATAATTACACGGTTTTCCTTCACTTTGCTGTGTAGTCATTTATTTTTAATATTTACTATTTGCTTATATATATATTTATATATATAATAAAGAACTTAATTTACGAGTTAATTTAAATTAATCATTAATCTGCTATTACTTTTGCAAATTTTAGGTAAATCTATGAATGCTATTAACTTTAGAGTGTTTTTAGGCGGCACCAGCGAAACAACATGTCTCGACAGGTTGCTATACCATACGTGATCCATTGAATCGGATGTATCAATAGACCACGTCTATACGCCATTCGCTGAATAATAAATGACACGTGTAGACTATAGAAAGAAACGGTATTTCTTAAGCTTAAATTAAAACAGTTTAAGAAGCAATCCACTTACCAAATTAAGTAGATACACATTAGTGACCGTTCGCATACGTTTGTTCTGCGCAAGCGTGACCAACACTAGTGAATTCCCGATTACGGATAACAGAAAAATAATTACGTATAAAGGAATGATAAGTTTACTTTCAAACACACCGCCAGTGGCGCTACTTGTTCGATTTGTCATTAAAATCACATTGTTTATTAAATCGTTACTATCACTGATTGTTGTGTTATATTTTAGAATTAGGTCCACTGTTTGGTTTAAATCCGCGTAATTTAACGAGTTTGGTGAGTCGCGTAAGAGTTTGGAGTCCATGCTGGAGTAAAACGTTTCACTGCGTATTGTATCCATTGTGCAGATAAGTCTTTTCTACGCTGAAAGATCTGAAAAGGAATTTTTTCTTGATGGATGTTTTACACAAATGAATACAAATCAATGATTATTTTACATCATTGTTTACTTGCTTATTTGTTATGTATAAAAGAAAGTTTTACATTAGTATTTATGTGAAGTATACAAGGCCAGTTAAGTTTGAAATAATAAATAAATTGAACCATAACTTATGGTGCGACAAACTTAGGCATTTAGAATCAGGAAAATGGCAACAAAAACAGTATACAAAATACAAGAGATTTATATAGTAGCCAAAAGAAAACAAATGGAATACTTAACCGCAGACGTTTTGACGGAAACTTTTTTTCCTAATATTTTATGAAAAATATGGAACATTAAAGTAAGCCAGTGTGAACAAAAAAAAAAAACAATATTCCGGTCTAGTTCGTACAATTCTAGGAATATACATACACATATATTCTGTATACATCAAACATGGTCATGACATTTTCTATTAATTTCAACGAATTTAATTAGTTGACATTATACATAGTAATTATTTAATTAATATTTTAGTCGATAATGATTGGAATTACCGATATTATTTACTCTTAAAACAATATTACGCGGATTAATATTTAGTTTTGACAAATTAAATATTTTGTGCAAAAAATTTATTGTTTATTTGTTAACTATATTAAAAATTAGGTTATTTGAACAACCAAAGTAAAATATATTTCAAAATTGATGAAGGAAATAAAACATGTTCAGTAACCGAATTATTTTGCTAGTAGGGGCGAACCTCAAATTGAAACAAACTTCGTTTGGAGTAATCAGGTTAGATAGAAGTGAAAAGAAATGGTTAATGAGTTTGTTTCTTTTTTTTTTTTTTTTGGTATATCCAACTTTTCGGACAACCTAAACTTTAGTATAAATAAATATTACTATATAAGTGAATTAATGTGAACATCAAACGATCACCTGACGTCTGCGATAACATATGATCTAGTCTCATCATCAATTATTAAAATAAACAAAATACAATCGATATTTTTATCTTGGTTTGAATATTTTAATAGAAAATAACATCGCAGAATGGCAATATATTTATTCAATTTTGTATAAATTCTATATTTATATTATTTTTAATGTAGTAATAATAAAGAATTATAATAAATATATAATAACAGTTGTATGTGTGTGCGACTACACAAACTGATGTTGACATTGTACCATGTGCTGCCACCAAAAGGTATATTGGTAAAAAAATATTTGATGGTAGCTTCTTAAACATATATTTATAATAATTCATGGAAGACTGGATTTGTATACAAAATAAATGAATATATTATTAATATTATATACAATTTGAGAAACGGAGTAATACCTTAGTTTAATAAGCCATTACGTTAGCATGCGAATTCAGAGCATTTTACAAAAACTGCTAATTTAATTGAATAATAACAAAACAATTAATTTGTGATTACCAATTCAATCAAATTTTAGTTTTAATACACTTTTAATCTTTTTTGCAAAAAAAAACTATTCTATTGATGCTTTTAAAATTGAATTAATCCCCAATTAGTAAAAATATACAAACTTTTCTATTATTTGACTGAAACAAAACATATGAAAATGAACCCACGTTTCTCAACTTTTAGCATAAAAGTAACATATTTCAAATAATATTCACGTTTCTAAGAATGGAACAATTAATTTTACCAGCAATTCATGGCCTAAGTGTTATATCATGCGATGCATGTTAATTTTGTTGTTTTATTCTGGACGAGTATTCCCGGGAGACCAAAAATAAACGTTTTGAATTAAGGTATATACATGAAACTGGTAATTGTCTAATCGTAGTACTCGTGAAAAATGGACCTATTTTGTCGTCCGTGCAAGACAACATAAACTGAAATGACATAGTTTTCATTTAATTACTCATGAAAGTAGTTAATAACGTTTTTATTATCACCCTTTGACGCATCATTGATTGGAATTTGGATTACTGGAATAATGATGTATTCGCTACTGGTTAAGGCCGTATAAAAAATAAGATGTTAACACTGCTAAATATTTAATCAAATCTAACCAATAAAGACACCATTACGACTATACAATAAATACATCCCTTAGGACTACGTCCAGCAAAATAAAAAGATATATTCTAGAAAATAAAAGCTTTCCCAGATTAATTTTGCGATACTGAAAATAAATGATCGGACCTAGACACATCCCTAGTTCGTAGTACTCGATACCCACTATTGCAAATTTAATTTCCGTTTGCAGAAATTGAACATGAGAATATATTTGATGTTAACTGAATATTAAATCCACCATAATGATAATAATGTTAAATTATATTAAGCGAAATCGCTATCATTATTTGGGTATTCACAGGCGATTAAAAATGATTTTCAGGTAAATAATAATTCCTATACAAAGAAATATATTTGGAACAAAGAAAATTGAATTTTTTAAATCACTCTTTCAAAGATAATCATTTTTTAAAGCAAATTCGTGTAAATACATAATTCTTTATAACATTTAAAATTAATTAATTCATTTCGGCGAAACGATATTTATTATTTATATACACGCGTTTTTGATAGCATAAGCATGCAAGCTAAATTACGTCTTAGTTAAAATCTGAAGTATATATTAAATAATAGAAAAGCTTGACACAAATACCAAATAAGTTGCACAAAAGAAACATAATAATAACAGTTTTGGCTCTAAAGCGTCCACACACAGGCAGACAGACAGGCCCACAGACGTCATTCGATGCAGGAAAGGTCAAACGTGTATATCCGTTGAAGTCTTTGTAATTTAATAATGTATGTAATGTAATGTATGTGGTGAATATTTTGTTGAATTTTTAAAATATTAATAAATAAAATATATGTTTGATAATTTAATTAAATTGAAACAAAAATTAACTGAAGAAAAATATCTGCGCAATTTGTCGATGATTTGTGAAGAAATTATATTCCAGTTCAATGAACCAATTTGATTGAAAAGTCTATAGACACATTTTGTAATTGATGACTCATTAAAAATATTTAATATTTAGTAAATTAATTATATTTAAAACATAAATACATTTATATATTATATTTACCCTACGATGTGGTTTTTATAAAAGATATTCAAATTTTTAACAACTTAAGCACTTCTAAATTTAATGTGCTTTTCAAAAACAAATTAAATTATAAGTATCATATTTTTATATTCAAGCTGTAGAGCGTTCACATACAAAAAAATACACAGACATCATTGAGAAAACAACCAAAATTGATTCAGGGGCCCGCAAAAAGCATTAAAATTTCGAAGGTGATTTCCTTTTTTGGGTTTAAAACTTTCTTTTATAAATTACATATTTAAAAAAAAACAATTGCCAATAAACAGTACAACTAAGATAGTTAAATATTGTATTAAGTCAATTAATTTTATGCACTAAATTTATTTTCTAAAGATTGATGAATATAAATATAAAATAATAGTAGATTTAAGTACTGGTCTGATAAACAAAGTATTCCTTCGTTTAAATAAACAATATCGAACAAAATGGCATTTCTTATGGAAAAATAATAATGCTGCAATTTTATTATTTAGTAAATTGTTGACTGGGTGATACCCTGTTTTTAATGGCAACACATATAAATTAAATCAGGATTTAAAATTTAATTATAAACTTACTTATAAGTAGGTAAAAGCACCCACAAAATAAACCACAAAACCCAAAATTATTTCATCTTTCCAAAAGAATATCCTGCGCGATATATCGCGTAAACAATTTCAGTAACAGTTCATAGCAGCCGAGCGCGAAGCGTTAAACAGGACGACTGGCAATCTCGCGCTGAAACAACTGAAAACTCACATGCGCACCAACTCGTCCTGAGCATAACTGTGACATAGCACCGTGTTGCTACCTTCGCGGATCGCAATGAAAACAAATTTCCAAGCTGTATTTATTTACATTTATTACGTAGTTTAACAGGTACGTACATATATCACCCTGCCTAATTCTTTCATGCATTATTTATACTTGGGGATTCCTGATTTCGGCAAACTTAATTTTATATTTGTATTTCAAAATGTAGCATTTTGAATTAAAATTAATTCCTTGGACGATCATATTTTTGAATTTTAAATACAGCACATAGCCACAGCGTCATACCAAGGACATATTTAACCCTCAACCGTCTTACTAGTCAACCTCTTACGTAAGCGTTAAGGTTACGTACGAGGGGTCTTCCTTGGGCGACACTGTACTTACAGTGTAGGTTATTTTCCTTAAAGTGGTTAAAAAGAAAATAATATTTGATATTTTCATTTTATATTCACAAAGACTTTCAGATAATGCTAAGCTATTAGAGCAGTTATATCAACAATGTCTGCACCAAGAGTACTACAAATTAGTCTAGAGTAGATCATATGTGATTGTGATAATTCGAAGCTAAAATACGTAGAGGCAACAAGCAAGAATTTAGTGTGAAATTGTAGTCTGTCGTTAGTGCATAGGAGACGAAACTAATTTGGGATAACGTAATATTCGCTCGGCTCAGACAAACCGCAAAATAATTATTTGATAAAGGGTCGAATTCATCGGAACGGCTTTACGCAGGGCTCTCCAGAATTACAGCGAATCGAGAAATGAGACAATGACAAAAACAGAGAATATAACAGGGAATTACAAAAACAGAATCTGAGCAAAACAACGAATTAAATCTACAGTATGTATTTTTATTCTCCACTTGTGATTCGCTCTTTTGAGATTCACCCCTTACGCGCACTGTTCTCATTTCGCAGTTTGGATAAGGATAATATTTGCAAACAAAGTTTCATGGTCTGTTATGCTAATTTGTCTGCAGTTTTGTTTGGAATTTAATTTTAGATTAACCTTGGCGACGTTTCGTTGAGTGATGCAGTGAATTTGACATTTTATATTCAATGATGTCACATATAATATTTGAAAATGAGTATTTATATGTCAAACACATTAGAAAAGTTCAAACTATTAGGTACAATGCTAATCATTAAAAAAATTGTAATTCAAACAATATAATTGCCGTTGTAAGTGTAAACTTTTAACCCTACAACACCCAGAATTAACACGAATACACCAGAATGTGTTTAGGGGCTTTATTTTTAAATATTTCTTACGATTAACACGAATACTACTCCTGAGCAAAGTGAGCTATAACTACGTAACTTATTAGGATCTTTTCAATTCAATAGTAATTGTGATATTAAAATACATATTTTAGGGTAAATTTTCTAGAACAAATGCAATATTCTGAAATGGAGGGTTTGAAGTCAAACGAAATGCGTTCTTTCAATTTCACGCATCAGCTTTGATGGAAGATTGGAAAAGTGATAAATCTGCAGACAACTTTGGCAATGTTTTTGGGTAAGATTAGATCGGTAACCTTCAGAGCTTCGACCGACACGGGCGAAACAGTTTTAAAGACTTCACCGTTTTCACGACTTTGGGCGATAAACATTTTCCATCGCACATGAAAATATACAAGTTCAGGTGGCGTGGAATCAGTAACAAGCAAAACATATAAAAGTAGAGTCGAGACAAATATATTCAAACCAACAAGTTTATGCATTCTTTTGGTATCAAGATATTTCACGAATTGTCGAATTTCTCATGCATTTATAGCACGTACGTGACAGCTATAGCGTTTGGAAGTGTGTCTGTAATATGTTCAGAACATAAAATGTTCTTTTAACTAACTTATTTATTGCAAAGAATAAATAGCAATCTCTTAAAAATTCGGTGGTGAAAATAGGCTATTCTAAATGAATCAGATAATACGGCTGCTGGCATTTAGTTTCCGTAGCTTTTGATAATCGTAATTTTAAATTATTATACGAAATTTGTCCGATTATATTTGCATATTGATAACAATATTTACATACGAATACAATATAGCCACAGATATGTTCATAACTTTACTTCGTGTCAGTTTGACAAGATGTGAATTAATTAGTAGTTATAAATATTGTATTGATTATCCTTCAGGTTGCATTTACACAAATTTCATAAATAGCGCCAGCAATGTTTGCTTAAATAACAAATTACCCATATGTATGTAATTAATAGCTTCAGTTTAGTAGTGGGTTTGAACCCTGGCAAATATACATGACGAAGTTATATCACAAATATTTACATTAAAGAGTAAATTCATAAAATTTGCAATCCCGGATGTTGATGTATAAAATTTACATTGAATCTGCATTTTCTTTACGAAAAACTGAATATTTATTTAAATCGCCAGTATTTCTGTATTCCTTTTACAGCGCGTCTGTTCGCATCAAACACTAATCAGCTCACAAAAGTTTAGTGAAACAAATTAGTGATGGATTCGTCCTGCCACCACAAAATCAACTCTTTCAGCAAAGACCCTGCCCCTGAAACATGGGGTACTCGAGTGCAAAGAATCGCTGTACTCGAGTACACGCTCCTGAGATCTGAGCATCGATACATTTTGTACTAGTCCGATGCCAGCTGAATAGTGTGAGCACGGTGAAACGCGTACTCAAATAAGTCCTGTTTCTTAACACCATTTTCCTTTACATACATTTGTTCTCCTCAATATTATCTTTAATAAATTAATATTTGTTTACGTTTTAGTTAAGGTAGACAAAGTTCATGTAGGACTAATAAACCCATAATAACTTTAACCCCCGAATAAATATCATGATCTAAGAGCACGCGTTGCTCCTGTGATTAAAATAGAAACAATTATATTTTCTTCTTAATGCCTATATAACCATAAACTTTATTGAATGTGCATTTTATGAGTGTAGATTTATTGCAAAAGGCCTACATTTTATTATATAGTTGTGTCAGTTGTAACTATAATAATTGCTATAAAATGTCTATCTTTGCGAAGCATAAGAGATTTTTATGAGTTTTGGTTGAGATCGAAGTGACTGAGAGAACTTGAACTCTGACTAAGATTTATTGGAGTGCTAGAACGTCATTGGTTTATGTTCGAAGCGACTAGACCAAATTCAGACCGTTTGCAAAGATTAAGTTTACTGCATTTTATACAACATCGTTTAACAACTTAGTGAAAATTGCTTTTGAAATTATATCTTTAATAATCACACCAACTTTAATCTTGTCGAAAACTTATCTAATCCTTATTATATTTCATAGTTGCATATTTACGAATATATATAAGATTTCATCAATTAAAAGGGCAATTAATTTGTGTTATTATATCCCCAACATATACAGATGAACCAAATTTATAATAATAGTTGGAAATTATGTATTAATATATAATTTAACAGCCAAAATCGAAAATGGCATGTCAATTAACATTATTTATAGGTTGGTATTAAAATAGCTACTGAATTCTGTATTCTGCTGAGTGCGTGTCCGACAAATGACAAGGAAGTAAAAATTACACGCTTATAATTTGTTTCCGTGGCCTAATAATTAATCTCCATTCCATTCTGTTCTCTGTTCTTTATTCTTCTTATCTGATTGTATATTTTACTTCCTTGTCCACTCCACGCTGTTTACGTAAAATGGGCCGAGATCTTCTTTTTACTGATATCTCGTTTCCGGAATTCTTTCAACCATACTGTCATGTCCCTACAGAATAAAACAATCCCGTTTCTTATGAACGTGTAAAAATTGGAATTGTTCGTTCACTGGGCCCGCTTACGGCACAATTGTGCCATTACTGATTTCAATTTGTCTTCGTGCGTATGGTGACACTGACATTCCGTAAATATCTAGTCTAACATTTCAGATGTGTCATTTTCAATCACGAAATACCATTATGACAGCAAAAATGTATATTATCAACTCACTGTTAGTCAATCACATCATCCATAAGAATAATACTTTAAAAATACCAAAGGTACATTTAAAAAAAAACTATTCAAACAAAAGTTACTAGAAATTTCAATAGCTTCAACATTTATATAAAACACTTTTTTGTAACTCGTGTCCTTTTCGAGATATATCCGGAAATGTTTACTAACGTAGAGTATCAATTTATTCGTAATTGAATTTATAATTCAGAGAGATTAACTTAAAATAATGATTAAATTTGAAATCTGTTATTAATTCGTAACAAGTTGTCGATAGAATCGATGGTAATTTAATTCCGAGTAAAGCACAAACCAAGCATGTATAACTCATAAAATATGTATTCAGAGGAAAGCTTTTAAACTAGTTTAATTTTAAAGCAGAGAGTTTACGAGTTACCAATAGAAACTTTGCAACAAGCCAATATCTGTGGTTCTTCTAGAAACACGTTATCAACGTAAATAGCAAATGTTCATCAAAGTTAAAGCAGCACTTCATAATTGTCAGTTTCCACGAACAATACGGATTGATTCATGCGTGAAATAAAAATTCACTACGATTCAATTATTATTAACAAAAAATATGTTTCGCTGTATACTGAAATATATCGCGTAAATAAAAATCAGTTTTATTTTTATGGAAATGAGAAATGAAAAATTACAATGTATCCTGGAATTGCTCAGACGTTTGAAAATAAATTACCAATTATACTATTGCGTAATTCATGTACAATCGATTAACGTTTAATTGCAAATGCTCTATTAGCAAGGCCTTGCCATTTTCAAATGGCGAATACTACTAAAGTATTTTGCAGTAAATTGAGGAATTAAAAAAACATAAAACATCTGGCGATCGACCACGCATTCAAAATAAATATTGCATTACGCACAAATTGAATTTTTGTCTTCATATTTTGAACCCAATGGTCATAAAACATTAAAAATAATTATTAGGCATCTTAAAATATGCAATAATATAATTTTGACTATATTAGATAAATCTACGAAAAATTCGTAGATAGTGAACCCAAAAACCATAAAAATTAAATATATATTTTCTTTTAGCTCGTCGTACGATAGTACAAGACAGCTAGTGTGTCTGTAACATTCTCGGATCCATTTTTTTCTAAAGAATAAGTGTTTGATTACGAAAATGTATATAACTTTGGCTAACATTGGATTATATCGCTCGCTCGTTCGTAAGACCAACTTTGCGTACGTATCTCTGAAGGTACCGGGCTGATTTTAATGAAATTTGATATACATATAATTTCTACACCCGTTAAGTTTCCGTCGCATTTTAAATCCAATCGTTTGTACAGGTCCGAAGTTATAGGGCCCCAAAATTTTTAGCCCTCCTAAATACTACCCTTAGTCAAATTTTAATTTTTTTTAAATTTTCTACTAAATATACTAAGATATTTTATATCAACAAAGTTTTTCGAAATTATGAGCCCAGAGGCTATAAAAAAATAATAAAATATATAATAATCATATATTTTTTATGGTTTCAAATAAATTTTAGATATTTTATGTTTATAATTTTATTTATATATATATATATATATATATATATATATAATTTAATTATTTATAATAATATTGAAATTTAAAATGATGTACTTTTAACAATTTCAATCGCTTTCATTATTGTATTTTATGTGATTGGGGTCGCCGGTACGGCGAACTGGAAGCACTGGTGCTTGCACCAATGCATGTTTTTTTAAATATTAATATACACTAATCTGCCAACCAAATGATTCCGCTGTTTCGTATTATGGATAAATGAATATTTGAGAAAATTTATTTATTCTTAAAACGTAAATAATTATGGCAAAAATAAAAAGAATTAACTGTTCCAAATAATTACTATTAGAACGATTAGAAAATATACAAAGCATCTAATTTCTTTAATGTTTATAAATTAATATTATAACATTGTATTCGACTTTTAATTGTTATTTGGTCAGCTATAACAATTTAACGCGTCTATATCGTCTCGATTAACTACGCCGGGCCCTAGTGAATTCCCGTCATAGTGGGTAACTTTACAGAATACGCTACTGTACACTAGACAGACATTCTGTATAGCTCTACCTATGTGAAATTGAATGAACTGTTTACAGAATTGCATAGAACTCGTCTTTGTAGCTCCAACTTCCATCTATATTATACTATATTAACTGCCTACTTTAGGATATTGTTTTATTTATATTTTAATATTTCACATTCTGATAATTATAAACGCTTAATTTTTGATTCCTTACTAACACATAAAATAATTATATATTCAAAATATACTACTTATTTAACGTTTTGTTGGTTAAAGTTAAACCTCCGTCTGGTTGTTTGACATAACCGATATGGCTGCTGTAGTTTTATCAAATGGGGTACAAATACTGCGTAAGTTGTGAAAATTAAAGAAAGATAATTAAAATTGACGACCCTTTAATGTATACTAAAACTATGTAAAGGAGTCTTATAATTTTAAACTTTTATAAGCAATGAACAAAATTACATAACTATTAAATTTTTGATTTCAGGGCAGCAAGGCAGTGGGATAATCGGGATAGCTTACGTCCGCAGCAACAACTACAGCACCGATGCCAATATAAGCGCTTTGAAGCGAGGCACGGGCGGCCGTTCCTCGTTTAACGGCATTGTAGCCACGGTGTTCGGCGCGACCGGCTTCACCGGCCGATACATATGCAATCGTCTCGGTAAAATTGGCAGCCAACTAATAATCCCATACCGAGCCGACCATTATGAAGCTTTACGGCTACGGTTATGCGGCGATTTGGGCCAAGTGCTATTCCACCCGTTCCATTTACGTGACGAGGTCTCGATTGAGAAAGCGTGCCGTTACTCCAACGTTGTTATTAACTTAGTAGGGCGCGATTGGGAGACGAAGAATTTCAAATTCAACGATGTTCATGTCACTGGAGCGAAGACTATTGCTCGCATTGCCAAAGAAGCGGGCGTTAAAA
This sequence comes from Leistus spinibarbis, assembly GCA_933228885.1. NCBI lineage: Eukaryota > Metazoa > Arthropoda > Insecta > Coleoptera > Carabidae > Leistus > Leistus spinibarbis. The sequence continues at coordinate 1,390,538 of OW121809.1, read as the reverse complement.
AGTTTATACATGTGTCTGCGTTGAATGCTGCCGAAAATCCACAGCCGCATGTGCTTAAGAGGGGGTCGAAATTTTTGCGGTCTAAATGGTTGGGCGAACAGGCGGTTCTGGAGGCATTTCCTGATGCCACTATTTTCAGACCGGCCGATGTATATGGACAGGAGGATAGATTTTTGAGGTATTATATATAGCTCCATATCTACGAGATTCTCTATATGACCAAACCGTCTGATTTTCCCACTACGTAAAATGCTCTTCATTCCCTTTATTTCACTTTCTTTCAACTTTTGTTCAATTCATTCGTCTTTCTCTCTATCCAAACCATCTATTTGTATCCATTATTTACTCTTCGTACATTCCACTCCTTATACTCTCAGTGCAGTCATACTCCTCCATACCGTAAAGTTAAAAATTTAAATGATATTATTCGCACATTTGGCGTCAAGGGCTTTTAATGCTCCTTTAGAAAAAAGGTGAACAAACAGTTAAACAACCGTTGCATCTAAAGATCCGGATTCGGCGAGGAAAATATGCCAAGCAGTTGGTCCAAAACGTTAACTATCTGAGTTATTGGACTGATTCCATAGACTAATTCCACTTTCTTTCAACTTTTGTTCAATTCATTCGTCTTTCTCTCTATCCATCTAATTCTATCCATTTACTCATTCGTACATTCCACTCCTTATACACTCAGTACAGTTCCACTTTTCCATACCGTAAAATTAATAATTTAAATGATATTAAAGATATTATTCGCACATTTGGCGTCATCAAGGGCGTTTAATGCCCCTTTGGAAAAAAGGGGAGCAAACAGTTAAGCAACCGTTGCATGTAAGTGATTTTGCTGCTGCTGTTGTAGCAGCTTGTAAAGATCCGGATTCGGCGGGGAAAATATACCAAGCAGTTGGGTACGCAAACAAAACATTACTAAATAAATATTAATACAAAATACGTAAGACTAAACCCGATTTTAGGCCAAAACGTTATCAACTATCTGAGCTATTGGACTGGTTCCATAGAGTAATGCGAAAAGATGAGAAATGGGGCTATTCTCGATATAATATGAGTATAGATCCGTTATTTGCGCTTAAAGTTGCTATTACATTCTTTGTTTCTCCATCGCACCCAATTGCAAATTTACATTGGGAACGCATTGAACGGGTATAAATAATATAAGAATTAAATGTAGTGGTTACTTACTTTTTTGAAATGCAGGAATGCCATACAGATGTAATTCAGGAAGGTGTTCCAACTCTAGAAGATTTGGGTGTTTGTTTAACGGCGATGGAGCAACAAATTCCATGGGAGTTGAAACCGTTCCGGGCGAATTTGTACTATGACGAGGAGATGGGTGAATTCGAGAAACCAGCACCGCCAAAAGTGTTTGTATAATATTTATTATAGAATTGTACATAAAAACCCGCAAAAGTAACGAAATTTGTATGAAGTGAGAGTTAGACAATTATCTTGTTGTAATGTATAAATCACTTAAAGTTCTTTTTAATATAATAAATTATGAATATTTACACACACACTGTGCTTGATTTCAAACTATAAACAGCTTCGATACAATTAAAACAGTGAATAAAAACTTTTAAACAACAAAAATTACGAAATATATATGCAATAAAGTAAGTACGGACCCGAACAAGTTCGTAGTTTCACTACATCTAATTCGTACGCTAGACGCTAGTAGAGCCCGAACACACACTCCTAACGCCTGCGCAGTTACCGGGAAGTTTTTAACATTTACGCGTTCAAATGTTCAACGGTTATTCGTACTTGTAGTGTTGTGGTTCCTGTTCGTTCCCGTATAATTATTCTTAACCTTGATACATTTACGCCGAAATTGTTAGTAAAAGAAACATGGTATGATTACTGCATTAGTTTCTCAAAGGTATTCATATATATAATACCTTTGGGAAGTTTGGAAACTATAAATTTAATTCGTTTTAATGCAGCAACTCATTTAACATTACGCATTTAATCTTGGTCGTTTTTTAGTACGTAAATGAGTTGTTATTTATTGTGTTTTGTTGATTAATAAAGCCACTTAATCAACAAGCCACATTAAAAAATAATTTATTCAGAAATATACACGTAATTGAGTTGTTTATACCGAAAGTACAATATAAATAAATGTTTCCAAACTTCTTGAAGATATTGCCGAATTATTAACACCAGAGACATTGGTTTAAAATCACTTATAAAATATATTGAACACAGAGTGAAATTCTAAATGTATATAAATGCAAAATACAAGTAATTACAACATACAAAACTAAAATGTTCATTCAATTATAAAATTGTCTTGTTTCATTAAAACAAATCTAAACAAAGCAATGCTACATAAAATACATAGCCAAAAACATTCTCAATTACCTAAACGAATATTAAATTTACAAATATTTAAATTCATTCACGATGAATCCGAATTTCTGCGGACTTGCTGTCGCGGCAGCTCATTTTGCAGTTGCAGCACATGCTCGATGGCTTCCGGTCGGCCATCTTCTCCAACGCGACACGGTTGAATCATGCCACGTTCCGTTAAATTGTGCATTAATTGCACCAATTTCATTGCTTCGTATTCCTTTTGTTCCTCGGTCATACCAGCAGTCGGATCCGGATGTGGTGGCTCATAACATCCGATCACCTCGTTTATTCCGTGCCGGTATTCCTTATACTCCTCCGTATCACTGTCTTCACTCTCCGAACTATAACGCGAGTCCCCATCTGATCGGCCGCCAACCATTAATCCACGATTTGCAAATAAACCGGCCGCGTTCCCATAACCAGTATATTTTATCATACGAGATACTAAAATAAAAAATATTCTTTGAATTGTTTCACCTCATTTTAATGAGTAGTATACCATTTTCCTTGCATAATACGAACATTAGTTCGGCTGCAAGATCTCGAACTTCGATGATTGGAGTAGTTAACATGCGGCATAGATGGTTTCGTAATGTTGAACCATGTTCTGGCCGATTATGCACGTCTTTAAGTGGTGGAAGTATTTGGTATCTTAAATATTTACGCATTACTCGTGAGCTATTCGCGCACATTAGTAACACTGACAAAATCGGAGATAAGAGTTCGTTTTGACCCTTGGGACACTAAAAGAAATCATTTCAATAGTATAATTAATTCTATCGTAAACGGTATACAGAATATAGGTCAGTTTTTTGCTTCTCACCCTGGAGGTGAAATTATAAGAAAGTATACTTACAGGTTCATTATTTAACCGATTCTTTAGAAACGTAAGCATTAATTGAACAGCTTCCATGTTATGTCCTTCAAATTCCATTTCTTTGGGCACTTCCTGATCATTTTGAATTGTAGTCACCAATTCTTTGAAACAACTCGTTGGTAATGCAGTTAATAAATTAATAATATGACTTTGGAGCTCTAAACGTTTACTAGTAACTTGTGTAGGTGTTAATAGTAAATCGTGTAAAACGATAACTAATCTTAAGTAATGAGCTTCTTCTTCTTCATCGACAGCAATATTATAATTGCTTTTCACTGCTAAATTAAATAGGACTTTCAATATTTCACAAGCGAGATTTACTTGGTTATCCTAAATGAATCCAAATTATTATGTTGCATATTCACATATTTTCAATTCCTTACAGTTAGTGGAATTTGAACATTGGTTGCGCATCGACTATCTTGTTCTCCTGTAGATTCCTTTAAAATTAAATCTAAAGTCTCAATTAAATACGTAATTCCATGTAATTCGTCTCGTAACTTTGGCCGGATTTCAGCGCAAAGAGCTGTTATAATAAACAGCAGTTTCATATCGAAATACTTAACATCATGTGGCACATCTAAATCGCTATTAAATGGTTTTTTATTACTTCGTACTTTTAACAGTAATTTAATAAACATACCGATAAGTTAATAAACGTTTAATAATTCCTTCTAGAGTCCCATTTTTACAGCATAATGCCTGAGCAATTGAACTATTATATACTAAATTACACAAACATTTAAGTGCTTCGATAATAATACTGTAATCGGGGAAAATGTTTTTTTGTTGCAAAATTTCATCAGGGACTTGTAAACCGCTGTGGTAAAGCAATATATTTATCCATTTTTCGCACATCATTTCATTTAAGTTTGTCTTATCACGACTATAATAAAAATAAGAGTAAATGAAGTAATAAGTAAATCTAGTAAGTCGAGAATTTAACGGATAACGAATTGTAATAACGTCTGTCTGTGGGTGTGTGTGTCTGTCGAACGTAAAATTGTGAAACTTTAAACTTAAGAATATGGTCTAAATGTGCACCTATTTTAGATAAGAAATATGCACTTATTTTATATTAAATACTTAAAAATTGAATAATAACATGTGACCGTTTGGGATATATATTTCTAATGAAAGAGTGCAGGCCACTCCTTATTTTTAACAAATCTTGATTATTATCTAAACCAAACGCATCAGACATGCCGGATAAGAACAAGAAGAATACAAATATTAAATAATCCAACCGGGTAATTGTTAGATCGTCGTACCTCGTACGCTAGTGGACATCTATAGTGTTTGGTCGTATATTTGAAATAAATAAAATACATGAAGGAAGTGGATTTTTGGGGTAGAATATACCTTAATATTCGAATGGCAGAGAGGCATTGCACGTACATAGAACTGAATTGGGTATCTTTTAAATGGCGAAAGAAAGCCTCCCATAATTCGGCTCTGAGACCATTTTGGTTCAATTCAGGGAATAAGAAACATTGGTTGTACTATAAATAAAGAAAATATCACAATTTGAGCTTACCAAATTTTTTTTCCTTAAACCTACCTTCTCCAGAAACTTATGTATTGCTTCCTGTTGAATAGTTATATCCCCGGATATAACACTTCTGATTTCGCTTTGCTCCATTTTAATATATAACTCAATTACTTAAATATTGGCATTTTTAATCCAAGCATTGACAATCATATTCAGTTAGCTGTCAAACTGTGCCACACACGAGGGAAATAAATAAGGAGAGCCAGCGGAACCACTAAGGAATCAACGTCATCTTGCCCCACTACTCTATGTGCAGTCTAATCAATAACTACTGTTCATTCTTATAGCTTATAGCAGATATAAGGGTATAAAACTTTACAGAGTATAGTAATTTATTTCGTTTCATATATTTGTAATATGTCTTAGTACATTTAATAAATAAATATTAACTGTGCAAACATGCGTTTCGATTAATAAAACTCCATCCCCTCCTAGTACTACGTCCTTGTTCTAGAGCGCCATTTGCTTTCCTCCAATTTATATACCTACCGTACCCGCTGTGGTATATGCTGCCCTATTGTGGCTGGCTATCCAACTAGGGAGTCGGTTATATAGATACCAACCTCAAGCATAGGGGAGCGTAGGGAACCATTGTAAAATGTTTTATAAAATAAATAAATTAGTTACACTGAAATTAAAACTACATATTTTTAACTACGTCCATGAATTAACTCTATAGATTTTACTACCAATTGAAGGCATTGGTGCCTTTACCTATGCTTGTCGTACGAAGTACCGAAAAAGCTAAAGCATTCTCTGGTCAAAAAATGTCATTAACCCTGAATCCAAAAATATATACTTGGATGTTAGTCGTCGCTCGCTCGACCAAATAGTCCTCTGAAGGTACCGGAGCGATTCACACCAAATTTCGTACACATATTACTTAAGGTTCCATTTGAATCCGCTCGCAGTTTAAATCCAATCGCTCGTATACATCCCGAGTTATAAGGCCCCAAAATTTAGAGCCCCCCTTAATACTGCCCTTATAAAAATAATTAAAACACTTAAAAATTCTACTAATGATTCTAAGACATTTTATGTCTACAAGATTTTTTCATATTGTTAACCCAAAGGCCATAAAAAAATATTAAATATTACAATTTTGTAATATTGTACAAAAATGATTAAAACTGATGCTTCCATATATTTCTTATAAGGCGAGCTGGATGCATTGGTGCGTTGTACCTTGTTTTAAATATTCCTTGATTTACGAACTACTTAAACTTAAAATGCAATCGACCGTATACTTCCCGAGTTATAAGGCCCCAAAATTTAGAGCCTTCCTTAATACTGCCCTTATAAAAATAATTAATACACTCAAAAATTCTACTAATAATTCTAAGATATTTTACGTCTACAAGATTTTTTCATATTGTTAACCCAAACGCCATAATTTTTTTTTGAATATTACAATTTTATTTACCGCTGCTTGCATCGCATAAGGCGAGCTGGACGCATAAGTGCGTTGTACCTACGCTTGTTTTAAATATTCCTTGGTTTACGAACTACTTATACCATCAGAATTTTAATTAAAAGCGTGAATCGTAAAATTCAAATTACGCGTGAATAAAAAAGACAATTATAACCGAAAACGATAGTAAAATATCTAAATTCTGGTGGTTGATCAATAGAAATTTCAGAGATAACCTGAAATATATTCCATTATTCTTGATTGTAAAGAGAATGCTTTATTTATTTGGTGTAAACATGATTATGTCCACAATTATATAAAAAATCGACACTCGTCAAATTAGTCAATGAATCGGCGAGTGGACTGTGTGCTGTGTATGATATGGGCACATGGTGCTTACGAACTGCATTTTAAGGACTTATTTTATTAGTTTACTAGCGATTTTGTGATTTACCGATATATTTATATACGCAATTGTGATTCATACCTGTCGATTTTTATAGAAAAGACGTAATTTTTCCCGGCAAATTTGTCAACTACAATTCTATATACAATTATAATTTATAGCATGTAATTGCTCATTAAAACTCGGCAAATGCTCTACACGTAATAGACACCCAACTATAGTAAACATCAATTTAATTTTTTTTTTATTTCCAAATGTTTCGGATACAAATGTGTGCACCGTAAACACAATTTCGCTAGGGACACATTGCGAAAGGGTCTAATAAATTTGTAACTTAGCAAAAATGATATATGTTGTAAAATGTGGGTTCGGATTCGCGCCCAGAAAAATAATGTAAGAGGAGATAGGTTATAATAACAACCACGCACTTTTGTTGATATATGTAATAAGTTTGAAGTCTGGACTGATATGTGCGCGTTCGAGTGAGCTTTCTGCTTGCGCGTTGATCCTTCGGTGTTTGTTATTCTGGACGGTGTCCCACTATCAATCAGTCCCAAGAAATTGGTCCGAACCCTAGACTATACTTGCGTATACTTCCAAACGTTTACGATGTAAAAAAAGGGATTTTTTAAATATTACACCACCCGAGATATTCTTAATTTACCTTAAAACAAGCATTTGTACTAAACAGGGTTCCTAACTGATACATACAATAATCAATTTTACATTTACTACACCAAATGTATAAAAAATTAATTATATATACATATATAATCCCAGAATGGTAGATTGAAAATGGCAATTCGTATTTATACAAAATGCCCGTCACGGTAATATTTATGCAACCCTCATTACTTCGATGACATCCTTATTGTTTCGTCAGACTAAAGAATAACTAAGGACAGGTTGTTTATTTATTGCTTGTAGTTCTCATGTGTTTCTCAAATTGTTTTCCGTGTATTATACAAATTACACTTTGCGAATTACATATTAGTTAATTCAAGCAATAATTTATAAGTTGGTGGTGTATATGCAAATTATTGAATGTACGTATGCACATACCTGACAAGGTGTAATAAAATGAGAATGAGTGTCACAAGTGTATGACGTTTCATCATAAATCAAAGGGGGGTGCGTCTTTGTGTGGTATCACGGTTGCACCAGGATAATACATATACGTCGTCCCCGTCAAAACGACACTTCTGCCGGGATGCAACCAACCACTCCGGCCATGCTTACCGGCAGAGATTTATGATCGTTTTCTATAACCACACCAGTGCAGGCCCGGTTGCTCACTTTTACACTGCCCTAAATTCTATCCAACATAATCGCTGTCCTAATTGATTCAACAGGAATATTTTGCTTTATATTTTAAAGGAACACATTCTGTATTAAAATATACGTAAGATTTCCATGATGAAAAGGTGCCATTTGCTTAGAAAGTGGCTAATACTTACTGTATATGTCATCAAATTATTTGGGGACAGTAAATTAGTACAAAGTATTATAAAATGTATGTCTATAATGTTTAATTATGGAGCTTTAACGTCAGATGTGTGTGTGAAACGCATTATTTATATGTTGTAGCCATAGTTATTATATTTACAAAATTGCAGAGTCATCAAATATGAAAACAATTTGACGTTAGGTTTAGAATCTATTTATATTAAATTTTGTTTATGTTAGTTCGTAAGATTTACCGTTCCGGATAGACAACTTGATACATAAATATATATATATATATATATATATATATATATATATATATATATATATATATATATATATATATATATTCTACAGAACGCATAAAGAAAATTTTGACGTGTGGAAGTTCGACTATTTTTGTTATGTTTTATTACGTTAGGTTTAGAATCTATTTATATTAAATGTTGTTTATCTAAATTTGTAAGATTTACCGTTCCTGATAGACAACTAGATATATATATATATATATATATATATATATATATATATATATATATATATATATATATATATATATATATATATATATTATAGAAAGCACAAAGAATATTTTGACTTGTGGAAGTTCTCCTATTTTTGTATTGTTCTATTTTAAAAGGCAACCCGGAATTTTAGATTATTGCTTCGCTTTTGTATTTAATATTGACATTTATTGATACTGGGAGTATAATTAAATTATTTGGTATACACGTATTTATGGTAACAACCAACAAACTTACCAATTTCAAACGCGTTTTACTAGTATATTTTCATGCTTAAACATAATATTTTTATGTTCAATGATATTTGCTATAAAGCGTTCACACAACACAGGCACACATACAGACGCCATCATTAATTTAAAGAAGTGAATTTCTCGTGTAAAATATCGAATTTGTTAAATTTTATGACTATAATACTGCGTATATTAAATATATTGTATATACTATACAGACATATTTAGAATTCCATTAATTATGAGAGTATAGTTGATATATTAATTATATCTCTCAACTTAATTAACATCATTAGTGAATAATTGCGACTATTCGTAATGCTTCCATGCCACCTCGAGAGGGTCGGTAAGCGTTAGAGGTAAAAGTTGGGGGGAAGAGAGCGAAAAAAAATGACGAGAGAATGAAGGAAGAGAAAGAAAGAAAAAGAACAAGATATAGAAAATAAGAGTGAGTTGTCCCAGAGGAATAAGTTTGTATGTATCTAAAAAATGAAAGTGTCAAGATTCGTCATTGAAACGTATCCACATATGGACGGATATAAATCACACATCAGATACACACAATAGAATATCTGTGTGATTTGATCGAGTGTTCTCGCTCGGCTGTGGCACCCGTCAAACAATATTGTTACCGAACAATCAAGACCAGCCACCGCGGCTTTGGCGCATTGCTTTCGGCTTCGCATTGCCAATGCCAGCCGTGCGAAATTCACTTGTCACGTTTCTGACCACTGCTACTTATGTTGCTCGCACGCCATTATTGTTCCAACCGCATTTCTAAACGTCAACCCTTTCACAACCACCATTTCCACAATTCCTTTCTACTACTTATACTATACCCAATTCTTTTCACATTCCTATACAACATAAAATAATCAACGACGAAATTTTAATGGCAATACCCGATTTGACGGTCTTTGAATCCCTCTTGGAGTTTGACTGTATTTTACGTACTGCAGACATCTTGAAAAAAATTGTATTCGAGAGCTGTTTAAATGTGTAAATAAATAAAGAAAAAGGAAATCGCTTTGGGACATGGTTGCGCTAGTATGAACAAATAACTTGTGTCTTTGTTCCTTTTGTAACGACGTTGCACTTGGGGGAATCTTACACAAATTAAACGCGACACTGCACCGCAATGGGCGAAGAAATCCATTGTATATGGGGTCTTCCTCCCTCAATATATTTCACTATATATCATCGTTTGTATTTTACAACAAATCAACCAAAAATAACTACGTATTGACGTAACTTTACGCAAACTGTTCCTTGATTCATTACCATAAATGCTTCGCCATTATTAAGAAAATTCTGCGATTCGTTGTGTTTTGTAGAAACTGGTAATAATGATTATTTACTGTTTTAAATAAGTCTGTCGAATCCTTAGTCATTCTGATTTGATTCAGGGAGGGTTATAACGTGTATATCCGTTGGAATTACTGCATATAAGATAGTAATAATTTCATACCTTACACAGAAGTTCTCAGCAAATCAACGAAAAGTTCACTGGAAAATTGCGATACACACACAAACATTTAAAACGATTTTATTATTAGAATATTTAGAAAATAATTATAATTCAGTTTAAATATACGAAAATGAACGCGTCAAACTATATACAAATATAAACCAAACATGTTTTTACCGCATAAATGTATTACATTGAACTATTTTCAAGTTTTTTCTTGTGTATAACGTCGAGTTTTTCGGCCCACTACTAATTTCGCCTTAATATGCTCTTGCTATAAGGGTCTTATTGTTTTACTACTGTTTTCCTTTACCCAATCGCATCAATTAAAAATATTTAGTTGCATCGTCAGTTTCATATCGTTACTGTGGCTGCGAGGTGTTGCTGTGTGACATATTCGTGGTTTTGTGTGTTTTCTCGATATATTAAAATAATTTTTAGTGCATTTGGAAAGAAAATAAACCTGCAAATGTTTTAAGGTAAGATTTATAATGTATTTATCGGAGTGTGTGGATGCTACGATTAAATGTAAATAATTTATTTGGTGACGAGCGTGTCATACTGATGAGCTATAATGCAGTGTATCTGTAATATGAGCGTTTTAAAAGATGATTAGGCACCTGTGCCTTCAGCTCACCTTATAGGAAATAAATGTGATTGTTTGAAGAACGGAGTGTGTGGATAGAGAACCGTTTTACCGGCCATAAAGCATAATTAAATATACGGAATGATTAAGTGACACTGCTAAGAGGTTGTTTCATGGGCGTCTAGCTCTCGACTAAATTAAGGATGTCGATGTAAATACGAAGGGTCAACCCCCAGAAGTAATTTAGATTAACACTAGTGGTCGGTGCTTTGTGCCCATCGCCAACGACCTAGATGCATGCTTGAAGTACGTGCGTCGCTCACAATATCACCGCAAATGCCGGCTTAATTACTTACCTGCTATACTCTACGAATACACAATTTATAGCTACAACTTAAAACCATTGTTTACAATTGTTGCGAATCACAATTACCGAGAAAATTTTAATTTTTAGTACAAAATATAGTATTACTTACCGGAAAATTACGAATTTAATAAGTCAAATTTAAAATATCCATATTGACACACAATATAAACAATCAAACAAATCTTTATATCTCCTATATATAATCATGATCGAACACTATGGTTCTTTTGTGCTACCGTGCAATGAGTTAAAGTTATAAAATATTATTTGCAACTTCAATAATGTAATACCAATTTTAATCGATATAGTGAGTGAGTTTCCAATGACAATATTCTAATAGAGTAAATGTTAAAGTTCTATAACTATGTCTCTAATAACATCTGCGTACTGAAACTTATGTAGTTCCTATACAAATGACAACAATTATTAATAGTATAGGCAAACAGATTTAGCAACACCAAACAGTTGAACTAAAACCGTAGGATTATGCAGTACTCATTAGGAGACTTATGCAAACGAATGATAACTCATTTGCGCAGCCATAACCTATGCGTGGAACAAAGATGGCGGATCATTTGGTGCTCAATTTAAAGTTGTAAGTTTGGGTCGAGTATAGTTGTAGTATTCGTGCGTAATGGATCTTGCCACGTCCCACGTAACAGTAGTAAATTTTCGTTAGCCCGAATAGAGAACACGTAAGTTCTCGGCTACCTGGTGCCATGGCGCTTTCTCGACCCCTCAAGCCTTCTCCTCCATCACCGTGCTGCTAAACTTTATGTATCAAATTTGCTGCTTTCATTATTCATGGAATACTCTGTCGTTATAGTGCTAGTAATAGCTAACAAAGTTTTGTTTAGTTTTACCAGTTAACTACCAAATTAATCTAATCCTCGAGTATCATATAAAAAGAGGAATTCATACTTTAAAAACTTTGTGTTTCATTTTATTATTACTCGACTTTTATTTAGTTTTAAAATAATTCTACCATTGCCATGACACAATGTGTGGTAAATATAAGAAAACGTAAATGTAATTAGGCTATTTTCAAAAGCGTTTATTCAAACAAAAATGCTTATTGTAAATTTGGTCTTTACTGCAATAATTAATATATTTTAAAACTAATACTACTGTTCCATTAATTATACAGTTTCAAACAAAATGTGAAAAGTAATCCACATGAAAATAATCAGATTAAAAATGGTGTACATCCCCGTGTTATTTTTCGAGATAATAAATATTACCATTTCTCAGTGCTCAGGGCCTGCTAAATAATTAAAAATATTGTGTTATTATATTATCTAATTTGTGCTAGCATTAATTATAAAAACTTTGTTGTACAACTTTTCACAGGCGCACCATTTTCGTAAACTCTTTGTGTATAATTTAATATGCACTTGGTCATGAGTTGTTTTGAAACCTGAAATAACAAAAGTATACATTTTAGTTCACCAAACCTTTTAAAATATGTCTAAACTTAAATATTTTACGACCATATTCGAAATCAATATATTTAATTTGAGAGTCTCAATCTGAGATTTAAAAAATATTACTAATTTAATGGCCAAACTTCTTGATTATTTTTTTATAAATAAACAATAGTTCAATTATAATTCCCTGAAAAGGAGAAATTTTTATTATTGTTAGCTTTTGGGAAATAATTTCTAAAATGTGTCTATTTATTTTCTCATTTTTACTGTCTTGGACTAAATCTAAAGGAAGTACACATGAACATTTTCAAAGTAATACACGTTTTGACTGTCTTTGAACGTTCTAAAGCCAAAACTGTTGAAGGTAAAACACTTTAATAGCTTCTATACCAGATAAGATACAATTAGGAATGTAGTAATATCTGGATTTAATTATTATTAATCATTGGTCCAAGCGCTCAATGCTGCTAAAACGGGGTTTCAAATGGTGTACGAAATTATTTCCAAAGTTGACTATATAGTCGTCGTAACCGAGGCATCCTTGCGCAGACAATATTTGCAACCCCTTCTCATATTGGCATTGTGTTTGTACGTTAAACACAGAGATAAAATTCGTTTTGTTCTGCTCTGACGACAGTAACGGTAATTACGTGGATCTGTTCAAACACAGACATTCTTATCCTCTTCGCTCTTACGAACAAAAACTCGTTTTGTCCGAAATGAACCAGCTGAGAAAGACGTTATCAATTTATATATTTCAAATTTAATCATTTACTTATTGGAGTATAGGAACTCTAAATGCGATAGTACATAATTATTATTGTCCACGAGTTTACCTAGTATAGTATAATTTTATTGGAATGCTAAACAATTAGCATATTATGACGAGTACCACAAGGAAAGAAAGAATCAACTGACATGTTGCATGATTGGTCGACAACCAAAATCTGATGACGTATTCCAAGGCCTTATCTAATTTGATGTTGTTAAAATCTAATTTCTTATCAAATTTCATGAAAAAACTATGCAAAACTAACTTAACAGAATAATTACTCATATTTTAAAACCCCTAAATAATTTCTTCCCGAATTTTAGCTATTATCTAAATATATGAAAACAGTAAATGAAATATTTAGTTTGTCGAAAATTCATTATATAATGTTTCGCTAAATTTAAACCGACTACTTAAGCGCCTTGTACATATATATGGGCAGGCAAAACATATATACAATATAATATATTTTATCTAAAGTAGCAAAAAAGAAATACTCTACTATTTAGAATCACTGGAAATAAATTATTGGGTCTTATACCATATTTATTTAATTTGAGATTAAATTACAAAAATAAAATAAATAAATATATATATATAACCATAAATGTTGAATTTTGATATATATTTGCATATAAGCCAAGAAATCGAATAATTGGCCGGTGTTTACACTGGCTCGCCCTGTTGAATGGATTTTTTAAACAAGTTTCAACGAACCTATGCAGGGATTATAATTTGTTAGTAAGTTTTATTGTATATTCAAGTCAGTAGTGAGATGTTGTCGTGTGTGAATGTTTGTTTTTATTGCTTCTCAATCAAATGGTAAGTTATATGTTGGAAATTTTAACTTTAATATTTAAAAGGGTACCGAATTTGTTTATGTTTGATTATAGCGCGGTAGTAAGTGTTTCGCAATTGCACAACACAATTGTCGAAATAAATGTTTACTGTTAAATAAATTTAATATCGTACCGATGTTTGTATAACCACCGCCAAGGATGGTGCAAATCGGTCTATATTTCGTGTAGTTTATTCTTTAAGCATAGTATTAAATACAATCGCAAAAAACTTGATTCGAATACTCAGAACGTTTGGATTGATCATATATGAAACTTTGCAACGAAAACTATAGGTATAAAATGTGGATATAAATTTTGTTTACTTCTTACATCATACGTAAATACAAGTTCGAACAATACCTTTTTATTTCGACGCTTGTGACGATGCATTTTAATTATACTAGTAACATCTGTTTATTAATTAGGATATAACCAGTGAGTGCAAGTTTTCGTTAAATCTTTATTTCAAAACATGTATTCACATTTCTAGTTTATCTTTCCGTGTATCTAGTAGAGTGATTTAGTGCATGTGTATTTATTATTATTTGAGAAATTTTGCAACAAAAAAGAAAGTTAATTGTTATTGTTATTGTACACATTTTGAGAATACTTTGCAAGTTGTTTAAAAACATATTTATTGAATATTAAAAAAAAACAATTAGACTTTGTCACACAACAAATAAATGAAATCTAGAATTGGATTATATGAATCGGTAGTCTGCTTTGGTAAGTGTTTGGTAAGTGTTAATCCAACCAGTGTTAAACCAACCAGATAATTCAAATTTAAATTTAAATTGTTTTCCACCAGTTTGTGAACTGCTAGCACACTTATTCCACAATAATGTTCAAAATATGCAACTGTACTAAATGTCTACTTTACCTTGTTACAGATCAGAGAGAGTTAAAGAAGACAGATGCCTGCCGATCTCCCGACTCAGTCAACGGATGTTTCAACAGTGGTCCGCAGTTTCTCCGGGTACTCCGGTTCCCCTGCTGCCTAACAACACGGTGACAGAGTAGGTTTCTCCATGTGAGTTCAAATCTCCGGTCAGCGCGTTCTTCCAACACAACTAGTACACCGAGGGACAAAATGGCAACATCGGCCACCAACACTGACACCATACAACACGCTGAAGAGGGAACATTCCCGATAACAAACAAGACGCCTCGCCTCATCCGAAATGAAATGAAAATGGGGTAAGTGATTTTTTATTAGCCCCACGTGCCATCTTTATATTTCCCACCTGATTTCTATATTTATTTGTTTATTTATTTATTTATGTATGTACCGTACGCAATTTTGACCATTCGGTGGTGTTACGCGAAAGTTTATTTTCAATTGCAATAGTAAATTGCCAAAGTCGGTGATAAATCAGTGAAAAGTCGGTGAAAAGTCAGTGAATAGTTAGTGTAGAGTCTGTGTTATAAAAATAATGAAACGATCGTTTAAAATATGTGAAGTGAGTGTTTTAAAGTCATAATTCGCGGAACTCTAAAAAGTGACATTATCGCCAAATAGGACAACTAGAACTTCGGCTGTGGTGTACCCAACCAGCTCAATGTTGCCAAGTTGTCTAGAAGTCTGTCAAAAAAATGTTTAAGCAAAATTGCATAAATTTATGCCAATATTGTTTGGGTATTTTTTGGGCAGGTTCTTGTGACTTGGGCACACATTGCCCTGGTTGGTATAGGAGAGGAACAAATTTGGATTTAAGCGGTGAGTCGTTTTCCAATCCTAATATGCTGATATTTTCGTTCGCTGGAACGAGAATACAAATCGACTGTAATTCTAATGGTTTTTGTTGTTATAACAAAAGAATTGACAGTCGCGGGTGTAACTTAAGTTCTTTTCAAGTAAGTCTTTCTGAAGTTGCATGACTTAAGAACGACTTACGCCTTCCACAGCTGGGAAATATAAAGCATAATCACTATTTACCCTTTTGCCTTATTCTATAAATTCGAAATTTAATTCAAATATTTAAGGGTATAAGTGATTTTGAAAAATGGCACGACTCTCCCCCCCCATTTATATATTTATTCGTACATCCTAACTTCAACATAACTTCGCGCATCATAAAATATTGCAAATTAATTATTTTATTATTAACAACGCTTCGCAGCGGACAACGGACACCTGGGGGCCATGTTTGTGTTGCCCATAATAAAATAGGTCGTAATAGAAATGAAAGTAGGTTAGGTTAGGTTAGGTTAGGGAATGGGCAAACAAGCATAAACGCCACCTGGGTGCAACAACAACAACAACATCATCAACAGGCCCCTCTGCTACAAGTAGGGGCGCCTGCAACACAACACCTCATCCTAACTGGCCCCGGGGCGTAAAATGGGTTAAATAAGTGTTGGACTGAGTCGTTTGTATATCTCAGATCCTGTAGGTATATATTTTTTGTGGGAGGGAAATGAATGATCACGGGTGTATTGGGGTGGTCGGCTCGCGAATTTTGATTGTTATTTCATTTAAAGTCAAGCTGACATTATTCATCGTTTTTAATCAACAAGTTGGCTAATTCAAGTATACTTATGGCTTGTGCGCTCCCATCGCCTCGACCGGCAGTACGGGTGTCGGGGTACTTAGTATGCACCCTCAGTTTGGGCTTTGCGTTCTGGGCCCTGCCGTCTATCGTAGCTTCCATTTGTTTGGCTGTTTAATCGTGAGTATTTGCGAGTCCGTTTGGCAAATGACTCAGCGGTATCAGTTGGGCTCTTGGTTGGATATACCGGTAGACGGCTAGGGTAAGGGGCTGGAAGTTCCAGGCTGCGGTGTAGAAACGTACAAAGCTAGTGATGGGCTGGTGTTATATAGCTGGAGAGTTATTACACACCAATTTTGCCATATTTTCTTTTTTTGGTCCAAATGAGATTACTAACAATGTTTAGTATTGGCGCGTTTTGTCAAATTGACCAATCGCATCTCCTAAAAAGCCTATCTGTCTCAACGTGTCTGATAAACCTAGTAAGCTCCGTTAGGGGCACAAAAGTTTGATGGTTGTTGTTGGCAGTAGGTGCGCTCGGTGTCAGGGACGGCCCCGTGCCTATCCGCTGTACGGCCAGAGTGCAGTGGAGAAGCAAGGTGTTACCGAACTTGGCATCGAGACCGGGTGGGTGCGTTGGTTGATTGACCCTGCCGTGGGGTCGTAGCGTCACGGTGGGTCCGCCCGAGGACGGAGGTGGACCCCTGATAACTTACACATTTACAGGACACTAAAGTTAGTAAGGGTGTCCCAGTTCTGGTTGCTGGGCATCCGCTCTTTTAAAGTTTTCGCAGTGTGCAAGTCCGGACCTGTACACTGCCCCTTTGGCAGATCGCCTTC
Source organism: Leistus spinibarbis (assembly GCA_933228885.1). Taxonomy (NCBI): domain Eukaryota; kingdom Metazoa; phylum Arthropoda; class Insecta; order Coleoptera; family Carabidae; genus Leistus; species Leistus spinibarbis. The sequence goes on along the minus strand of OW121809.1, from coordinate 1,372,928 downwards.
TAATCATAACATTTCCTTTCAGAAACATCAAAACTACGACAAAAATGAATGTTGTACTCATTCATATATATATATATATATATATATATATATATATGCAATTAATATATTGTATAGAAATATATATATGTAGATATACATGTGACGGTTACGTATGTCAAACTGAACGACACAAATGTTTAAAACGTAGGGTAAAACAAGCAAAATTGCTAATCACTTTACATATAATATATAAATAGGCTCATTCGCTAGCTATCTTCAAATTAAATTAGGAATATAGGTCGCCCTTTGCAGCCAAATCTTCAGTATTTTTAAAATATGCAGTGCATTAAATTTAATTAACTTTGACATGGTGACGGGACTTACACATTTCTCACTAAGAAATACATTGAGAAAATAGTTAACTGAAATCAATGATTAATTAAACAATAATAATTAGTCTACTTAAATGTATCAGTGAGGGGTGCTAACAAATAACTCTACTTTAAAGGACCGATATCTTGATCCTCCCTTACTCTATGCGAACGCTGTTTTTTCTCGCGGTTTGCTCTCTATCTTTTATGGTTTGGTCGGAAAAAATTCGCAAAGTTTGATAAAAATTTAAAGTTAAAAAAATTCCATGAAATGTGCCCAAAATTTTTTTTCTTTTCAAACTGGCTGAAAATAAGTTTCTAGAGTAATTGAATATCGGGAAACTCAAATCTGTTAACGGCAGCTCGATTCGATGCACCGTTCTCGAGTTATATGGATATTTGCATTTTATCAACTTCAAATCGCTCTAACAGCAATTTCTAACGGTTTCTCACCACTTTAATTAGCATTTTTGGAATCAGCGTAGTCAAATTAATCTAAATATATGTCAAACTCAAAAATAATTATGCGATTTTTTTTCCGAAAAAATGGCAAGGGGTACCCCTTACCGTTTTTGCGAAAATCGACGATTTTCACTGTTTTTTCTCGCGGTTTGCTGTGGAGTTCGTAATATTATTCCAATTAAGTTGAAAAAATTTGACAATATACAAAAAATATAGGTTGTTTGACTGTCCAAATTTCAACTCTCTATATTTTATGGTTTGTTCGGAAAAAATTCGCAAAGTTTGATAAAAATTTAAAGTTAAAAAAATTCCATGAAATGTGTCCAAAAATTTTTTTCTTTTCAAACCGGCTGAAACTAAGTTTCTAGAGTAATTTAATATCGGGGAACTCAAATCCGTAAACGGAGGCTCGATTTGATGCACCGTTTTTAACTTATATGCATTTTTGCATTTTATCAACTTCAAAGCGCGCTAACAGAAATTTCTAACGGTCTTTCACTACTTTAATTAGCATTTTTGGAATCAGCGTATTCAAATTAATCTAAATATATGTCAAACTCAAAAATATTTATGCGATTTTTTTTCCGAAAAAACGGCAAGGGGTACCCCTTACCGTTTTTGCGAAAATCGACGATTTTCACTGTTTTTTCTCGCGGTTTGCTGTGGCGGTCGTAATATTATTCCAATTAAGTTGAAAAAATTTGACAATATACACCAAATATAGGTTGTTTGACTGTTCAAATTTCAACTTTCTATCTGTTATGGTTTGTTCGGAAAAAAATTGCAAAGTTTGATAAAAATTTAAAGTTAAAAAAATTCGGTGAAATGAGTCAAAAAAAAATTTTCTTTTCAAACCGGCTGAAACTAAGTTTCTAGAGTAATTAAATATCGGGGAACTCAAATCCGTTAACGGCGGCTCGATTCGATGTACCGCTTTCGAGTTATACGGAGATTTTCATTTTATCAACTTCAAATCTCGCTAACAGCAAATTCTAACGGTATTTTTTTATTAGCATTGGAGGGCGTAATATTACCCCAATCTAGTTGAGGGTATGGAAAATATTCGTGTTTATATATACAATGTAATGAAGAAGTGCGAGATCCCTGGATAATTGGACACAAAACTGGTGGCCTGAAAATTCGCGCGGCCAACAAATTTGCAACAGTAGCTGCAAAATACCTTCGCGCGGCGCTTATTACAACTCGCCCGAATCCGACTGAAGGAGAAATTTACATAAGAAAGTTGAAACAGCGTCTTTTGCGGTCAGCGTACCCGAAAACACAGAAACCCAGAAGTTTTCCAATAAGATTCAGGCAACCATGATGTGCTGAAATGGCGAATTTCTCCAATGCGTCAACGCATGAAATTCGTCAAATACAGATTGTATTATTGAGACTGTTACAGTCGTATTCATGGTTTGGTTAGTTTAAAAATAATCATGTTTGGATTATATTAGTTAGTCCCAGTTTTCTGAACTATAGTATTTATGGAGCACTGAAATTGCAAGTTTGTATGTATGCAAATAATACAAACACCAAAATTACTAGTTTGCAAGTTGAATATGTTGGTGGGATTTCTGGAGTCAAGATGAAAATACTTGTTATTTTGCGTCCTTCGCCACTCGAGGGAAATAAATTTAACAATTTCTAACATCTAGCCATGTTGTGGCTGAGGTGCACCAAGCAGACTGGTGGTTAAATTATAGGTTTATTTTGTCGTACATGTTGGAGATGTACAAAAGTACAACAAATTGAGTTTATTTTGAAAATAAAAATAAAATCAAACGCGTCACAAAGTCGATAAGAAAAGCTGTCCTACAATCTTGAATATTTAAAATATCAAGGAGTATCAAAACCAGTATTTCCGTAAATACAGTTCCTCCTTATAAACAATCACATAGCGTTATATAGCGTTCCGGATAGAATGTACAGATAGTGGACAGTATTCTGTATATGTTATAGGCACATAGTGCACACGAGTTAACTTAGTATATAATTTTCTACGATTGAGTAGAATATTTAAAATTACTATTTGTTAATTACCTGAATTGTTTCAATGGCTAATGAGTTTGGGGCTCGATGTTCATTCCTTTGATCGTATATCTAGTGAAATCCACATGGCATAAGTAAAACAAACCATTAGGGAATAAAACTGGTGGTATGAGTTTGTGGTTACGTCTTCTCTGGAACACTGCTCATATATAATATATAAAAGGAGTCACTTACCTTTGTGTATCAGTTGACAAAATGTTGAATCATGCGGAGAAACCGTTGGCCACTTCTGAGGAGTTTGTTAATTTCCTGCTGTATTTAAAATCTTTCCATTTCGCCAAGAATTTCTATTAAAGTAACACAAATAATAGTGAACAGACCTCATTCATTTTATGTGTTCAAGTTTCCAGTACAGATGGCACTGCGAATAGTGAACCCGACCAGATACTTTTTACTCGGTACATTTAACAAAATAAATGCCAATTTATCAAGCGAAACATGCTGTATTCCGTTGCTCTTTTTGTCTTGTCTACAATACATTCTCTAGACTAGAAAAAAATACCTAATTCACAATAAAATTTTCATTATTAAAATCAATCTATATAAATGAATTTACGGCGAGCTGTAGGCATTGACGCGTGTATCTATGCTTGCATATTAATTTGAATAGAATAATTCAGCACAATTTTAATTACGCTATACATTTTTGTAATATTTAGATTGAGTGATATTGCTGAATTTCACAATAAATTGATATTTTTATTTTATGTCATGTTACTGTGTGACTTGGTACTCAGAATTTGCATGATGCAACTATTTTTGCAGATGTGTGTCCCGTCCCGTCCCGTGCCGTCATCTCCTTTTGCAGAATTTCATAAATCAATGTGCGGTTACAGTCACAAAAACGAAAATTACGAAAGTGCACTTGCTACAGCAAAACTTTTATTATTCTTACGACTTTTATGTTCTATCTGGAAAATTCTTTTGTTAAATATTTGCCGCATTCTTGCTCCAGGTTGGGATTGAAAATTCTTCACTGATAGAAATATATCTTTCCCGATATTATTATTGCAATTGTCACCCAAGTATTTTCCTCAAACGGGTTTTCCTTCAAGTTTTTCCTTTTTAAACTTTCTGCTCTCGTTGCACACACAGTAAGTGTGTCTGGAACATTCTCTGAACCATTACAATTATAAGTTACATACATTCTACACTTAGAAAAATGCTGTTTTAATATTTTGAATTTTCTCCTCATTTTGTACAACTTTAAGATATATAATTCGAATATAGTCTTAAATGGAATTAATCTACACGGCGACGTATGAAAAGAATGAATATTAATACACGAAATTATTCAATTTGTAATAACTAACAGTTTAAAACCCTCGTCCTTTACCCTGGAGGTCGGCAGTTCGATTCCCATCTATGCCAAAAAAACCCAATGATTTAAAGTAGTAGTTATAAGTCATAACTTCTGTAGATTATTAATTAAAATTTATAAATATGGTTAGTAATACCGTAAAATGAAATATTTGTTACCAAAATAAAAATTATAGAATGACAGCCTTAACAATGTTTGCTGAGAGTCGGTCGGTCGTGTTCCGCTATCCGGGTTTATCTATGTGGAATTTCTAGTGATATATTTCGTGTATATGTATATAGTGTGTATTTGAAGTATTTCTACGTTTCAATTTGTAAGTGTAGAAGAGACTAGTGCAAAGCTAATGATATGTAAATTCATTTTCTCGCATGCTGTGTTCCTGTGTACGGCAGCACGGCAGCGTCGGTCGGCGCGTCGCGTCGCGTCGCTTTAGATTTGGGATGCATTACGTGGCGCTGCCTACTTCTTTGGCGAAATCTTCAAACACTTAATCAAGTGCACGGCTCAGAACCGGCGACTGATGCTATGCATAGAAATCAGTAACACTCGTCACTCACTCTGCAATATATTTTATATGCTAAATTTCTATTACATTTTTTACCATATTATGGAATATCAATTTATTTATTTTGATGCTGACTATTTAATTTCCTTTTTAAACTATTAATTTACAATAATATAAGCAATATATAAAGATCATTTCCGAGATAACCGATTTCTTACAAAGAATGCGTTTAATTCTTGGGTTGTGTTTGTTAATTCATAAGATTTACATAGCGTTCCGGATAGAAATAAAAATCTACACTGATAAATTAATGTATTCTGTATATGATACGGGCACATGGTGCCCCCGGGTTACTCTAATTTAACATACAATACAATGGTTCAATAAATATTTGTTGTTTTAAGGATATATCGTACCCTGAGGTAAATTTAAAAATATATTTCGGTCACAATAGCAACGTAGTACAATGCAAAATATATTCTCTCAAGTCTGTTCGAATATGTTCCCTTTTTCACGTTTCACGTGTATGAAGTATGTAATATTGTATGAATAAACAGTATCCAGAGAATATATAGAGGTCGTGTACACGTAAAAAGCTGATGTAATGTTTGTGTACAAAAGTCAACGTAATATTTTTACAAATTAAATTTCGCTGGTGTTAATATTGCAACAGCACGTGTTTTTGCGACCATACAAACGCAGATAGCGAATTTGGCTACGTATATTATTGCGGCATTTTTATTTTCATCTAATTTTATGTTGGCACATAATAATTATACATTTTAAAGGGTCGTCCGCGACATATATATTAATTTACACCTCTTTTGGTCGTCCGTTTGAATTATCCATATTCGCTAGCGTATTATTTTGTCACTGTAAATAGGCTAGTGCCCAAACAATTTTTGCTGCCAAGGAACTTAGGTTTTTTTTTTAATCAAACTTTGTGATTCTTTTACAATCAAACTATCAGAGATACAAATTTGAAAATTGCAAGTCCAAACAGACTATATTTTGTTTATGTGATACGAAATTTGCAAGTAGATTGGGTCAAAATTACGAGGTCCACTGAAAAAAGGCTAAAAATGGTAAATTTTCGCAAAAACATCTGTCTGTCTGTGTGTGTATAATAAGATATGTTGATTTTAAGATTTGTGTATCTCTGGCAAGAATACCTCTTATTTTTGTACAGGATATATCAGCCAGAAGTGTTAGTTTATTCGTGTTATTTTTTGAAAATTGTACTATTTATTTAAATTTTCCTTTACGTTTTCCTAATTACCACGCATATTGTTATTATTTCTCGGTAATAGTAAAATAAAGTTAATACACAATACAACAGTAAAACAACAAAAAGGAAAATCGAGCGAAGGATACTCCAGTTTTTCTGTGAATATATATCATAGTTTTAATACATATCTTGGCATAATCTTTAGTAAGAGTAAGTCATGGCAATAAACAATATCGTAACGAGGGTAAATGTGTATCTTGAACCATTTACTAGTGCTAATAATAATAATAATAATAATAACAGAAACTATGATATAACGGTGTGTTTGTAGTACGTGAATGTTTGCACGCGCCAGTTACAATAAACAAAAGTAACAGCACATATAAACTTACAAACACACATACTCGGAGTATGGAGCTCCACTATTAGTCGGTGATCTCGGTCGGTCTCGTCGCTAGTACCCGGGGTCGTAAGGTTAATCCGATAGTTTTGCAAGTGATTTAATCTGGGGACCGGACCAAAGTAAATTGTCGGCTCAGCAAATGCACACTACACGACAATTGCAGGGCCGGACTAAAGCCTCATCTTACAATAGGCATGTGGCAAACTTTTGCTGATATATTCATATTAATTTAGAACCCATTTAATTACTATAACCGGTATCAATTTACTAAATAACGCTCAACTTCAAAAGTTATTCTATATTATAATAATTATATAATATTATAATGAACATAAGACTAAAAGAGAGATTATTAGATAGATAAAACTCTGGCCCTTAGAATACTAAAAACTATGACAATTTATATTAAATTAGCTGGATGAAGTGAGCCCGTTCCTGTGTCCTCCGAAACGGGACGGTAGGTAAGGAAGACGCCTAGCTGGTCATTTCGCTCGGTGGACACTGTCCAGGCTGGTCCGTCGTTTCGGTCGGCTTAACTTACTTGCTAAGCCTAAATTATAGTGTGCTGCGTTCGCTGAACAAGCAACGTCCACCGTGTAATTCTTGTCCGTTTATCTGCGATGAATATCAATTAGTTTGGTCTGTTGCGCGTCGGTTTGCTTATTGCCCGCGCACCAGACGCTACATATTCGACGGATCGGATACTGTAGACCTATTGTTTCCCCGTTAGTTCCTTCCGGATGTCGTTAATTGTGTCGTTAGCGATTTTGCGAATTAAGGACTTTTTGCTATCTACCAACTGTTACATTGCGACATTTATACATACATACATACATACATATATATATATATATATATATATATATATATATATATATATGTGAGTGTGTGTGTGTGTGTGTGTAAGAGTGTAGAAAGCTTTACATTTTTTGTAAAAATGCGAATTGGTATAGACGGGAATTGAGTTGCCGACCTGCAGGGTGAAGAACGATAGTCTTAACCATTATGCCATAAACTAATATTTGATTTTCTGTGTTAACTCAAGAAAACTGTTCAATAGTCTTGTGATATAATTAATAAATATACAATTGAGTTGCTATGAACAATGGATTATAAATTGTAATTTCTAATCCTAATTACTAAATAAACTTATTTTCATTGAACCAAGCTATTCTCATGATTATAAGTGACCTGTTAACTAACCTTAAAAGTTTAAATATTAAATTCTGATTTTCTTAAAATGTCTTTCAAATTAATTTAATTAAATATAATTATATAGTAACAAAAATAAATATAATAAATTGCAATAACCATTCGTGATAAAATGAATGATAGTAAGTAATTGATAAGAATATAATAGAAAATTGAATTTCATGTCACAAAATAAAACAATAAAAATATATTTTAATATTTCCTTTTGCTAGTTTTATACGGTAGATAACACATGATTTGCCGACACAGCCACCCCTAGAGAATCGCGCTTATTTATATGGAATAGCCATGGAAGCGACGCTGTTCATAAATAAAATATTAACTTGTTGTTTCTGTGTGAGAGAAAGCATGATTTAAATCTACACTAAATATCCGGACAAAATATATACCACTAGATAACCAATATTTCGAGTTGAAATATTTCATAAATCAATTTTGATAGAAGATCTTATCATACACAGAGATACTGTTCTCGAATTTTGTAATAAAAAAATTGTGCATAAATCCTATTAAAGGATACTGGAAATATATACAATTATTATTCTTGCGTTTTTAAGTCGACATTTGTCCTTTTGACTGTTTGCCTGTTTGTTTGTTTGTATGTCTGTCTGTCTGTGATCACTACAACATATCTTAATAAGTCTGAAATCAATAATTAACCGTTGCTAGCCAGAGAACGAAATTGAAACAAGACGAGTGCTATAATTAATGACATAAAACGTCTTTTATTATATGTGTTAAGTGTAATTTAGCTAAATTAAATATGTATATATATATATATATATATATATATATATATATATATATATATATATATATATATATATATATATATCCATGAACGAGAAACCTAGTTGATTTGCAATAAGTGCTCCTTAATTATGTGTACATCAAGAAGGAACAAGATACAAAAACAAGATGGGATATTAAAGATAAATGATAATAGGTGTGCTGATAATTAATTGGCGAAAGTAGCACCCAAGCAAGCAAACTGGTCTTATACACACTTCGGGAACAACACAATAATAGATATTAATGAAGCGTCGGCTAATTTAATTATGTAATAAATCGACGCCCGTTTAGAGTGACGTGTCTTGGCGCTCGGGCTAACGACTCTCTGGAGCGTCCTTCTTTCCTCCACCCCCAACTTCGCCAACCGCAGCTCCACTACACTAGCTGCGTGTTTGTGGCGGCCCTGGATAAGCAAACGCGAACCTACACAGCAGATTTCACTGATAATGTAATGTTTATCGGCTTTTAGTTAAACTGTGTCGCGAGACAAACTTTAAACTGGACTTATGCACTTTATTTGAAAAGTTTTCACTTTACGCGGTTATCGCAACCACCGAAATTTAGATAGATAGGGGTCACGCAGCTTTAAATATTATATATATATATATATATATATATATATATATATATATATATATATATATATATATATATATATATATATATATATATATATTCAATTTTCTTGCCGTGGGTATTAGAAATAATATGTGCCAAATTCGTATTCAATAAAACTCGTATAAATGGCAAAAGTTTGCTAAGAAAAGTTGTATAAGCAGATTGCTGTACGTGTTCACATCTTGCTAAACTTGTTTGCACCAAAGTATGTATGTTGTGAATTAGTCAAAAAGTTTGATGTATAAGAAAAGAAAGAAAATACATCGTAACTTTAGAACATTTTCTCAGAAATCCCCCACTAATCTAACAAGTAATTTAATTTATTAGTTCGCCGTACAATATGTACAAGAAGCTATAGTATTCAGTGCATTTGTAATTTTACTGGCATTGTTGAACGTATTTGGAATTACAGTAAACAAAGTAAAATCAATATCTCATTCAAATAAAAAGTGGAGAACGTAAATAAAAAAACAAATTATTTTGCCATTAGAGCCTATATGTTTGCCCATTGTTCAGTACAAAATATCAATACATTCCTTGATTATACGTACAAGGAAATCCAATCGTTTTTTTTATTACCCTTTTGTATATATATACACAAAAAATTATTGTAGTTTTTGTAGATTAAAAATATAGTACACATTCGTAATGTTTAAAAGAATATTGTGAGGGGCCTTGAAATAATTTTAACTATTTTTTCAATTTACTCAATGCTCTACAGCTAATGCCGTCGAATATAAAAATATGATTCATCCCTGGAAAGGGAATATATTTTTAAAAAGGATTATTTGTATAAAAATCGCATTATTTACGTATCCTTTGTGAGATTTACGAATGTAATACGATATATTTCTTTAATTATAACCCTTTTATATGCGCGAAGAGTAATATATCATTAGTCATAACGAAAAATGTAGTAAACTTACGAGTTTGTGTTCGTAAACAAGGGTACCGTAAAACTTTATATTTATTCATGTGTGAGTTTAAAGCAAACTACGCCTATAGTACGATAATGAATACGGTTGTTAATTCAACATGGCCACCTGAGTGACGAAGAGCGAATTGAGTGCCTATAGTGTATAGTGGGAAGCGCGCGAAGCTAAAGACTGGAAGGATGTGTCGAGTCCCTCCTTCAAGCAATGAGTTTGTTAACTGAAGGATCCTCTTCAAGCCCATTTCGTGTAAAGAGCCTGCGTGCTCAACCCATATACACCCATCTTTCTTTCTCCTCACATGTCCTCTATTTTGCCACTGTTGATGTAACGTCCTTGTCTTAACCCTATATCCGAATGTGGTTTAACTCAACGCCTATTACATTTTGTGTTTACAATGTCTCTGATTTACAAATTGTTTTGCAACACGCTGTACAAGTATACATGTTTAAAAAATTATAAAACCTGAAGGAAACACACAACAGGAAGTTAAAATTATTACAGGATGTTACATTACGTATATGAATTGTAATAAAGCAAAAATAGGCATGGAGCAAGCTTTTCCTGACATATAAATCTTAATTTAGTATCCATTTACTTACTATAACCGGTATCAATTTACTTAATAACGCTCAACTTCAATAATTATTCAATATTTTAGAACCAGATTTTTGTATCTCCTCCACTTTATAGTAACAGTGTTGCATGTAATGTAAAAACAATTTGAAATACGTGAGGTTATGTCCACTTATGGCAAATTGTCTGATTGTGCTTTCACATAACTAATATCACTCATGTTTAATAACAATGTATACTTGTAACACTCTAACCTTTCGAAAAGTAATTAATAGAAAGGCTAGCCACATGTATATTATAAAGAACATACGACTAAAAGAGTTAAGTGACATTTTTCTGACGCTAACAGTGTTTCTGAATCTACTTATGCAAACAATTTATTACCAACGTAATGGTAATACGAATATTTTAAAATATTGTTTCCTTTCGAAAAAAAAAAAATTAGTATAAAGGCTTGCCACATTATAATGGCAAAAAAAATGTTTATTCGCTGCCAGCAGCCGTTTTATGCTCAAGGCTAAGATATGATTCCATTATTAATTACAGAATATAAAATTATTTATAATATTTAAACATGAAATGGATATTAGTAGCAGGTTTAAATTTTAATTCAATGTACGTATAAGAAAGTAAAACCAAATCTGGTAAACTTCGTCGAAGGCAATTTTGAAATGTAATTCCTTAGCCGGCTTTGATCCCATATCCATATTCTTTTCATGAACGTATACGTTCGAAGGGTGATTCTGGGTTTAGTTATTTACGCAGAGATTCATCGAGCGGTGATTGAGATTGGAATGGGGTAGGTCCAGAGGGATTTCGGGGCGAGACTTTGCAGTTCATTAGAGGAACGCAAAGAACTTACACGACTGGAATATGCAATAAGCATACTTTCTACTCACAGTTGGCGTTGGCCGGTCTCATTTGCATTCCACATATATAATACATGAGGCCCTTTTATTAACCAAAACACAATGATATAAAATGCTTGCATTCGTTAATAGAATCTTAACTAAATATGCACTACCAAATCACGGGTTCATCTATAGTGTAAGATTGGTGTAAATTTCTCTGGTTTGATCCCCGCTGACTCTTTAAAAGTAAACCCTAATATTTGACGACATATATTGATTATAGACACTTATAACTTTGCCACAATTCGCGATTGAAATATTGAAATACTGCAAGCTCTTTCACGTTGGCTGGCTTCACGTAGCGCGTCACGCTCTGGCTACGATCCGAAATCAGTTATAAATTATCGGAAATTTGGCGCGTGACAAATTTTTACAAATTGTTTTTATAAATTGAGCCTTTGAGAATTTGCTAGTGAAATTCTATCGCCTTTCTACTAATCAATTCAATTCAATTAAAAACGAATAATCATTTCAAAGGATGTTCCAATCAGCGAACATGTTCGCGGAAGTGTTTGCTCCAACTATTTTATACTTTATAATAATATTATTTGCATAATGTAATCTCTCTTATTAAGACATTTCCATAATCAATAATTTTATAGAATTATACGGTTTCAGTGTCTCTGAATCCATTCTCAACGTCGCTTTACAGCCAATTCCATTGAACATAAAATATGATGTTTTTTATTTAAAATATGTATATTCCGATAAGGATATTTCAACCAGAAGTGTTTATATACTCGTGTAATAGTTTAAGTACCTCGAAAACGACGCCAGTTATAGAAAAATCCCATAAAAGTTAATAATATAAAAATGTCTAGTAACTTTAGTTTGAAATGGTGTTTCGAAAAATGTACTATTTACTGTAAAATCACCTTTAAAAATAGTCATATTACATTTACAGTTCCCTAGTTACCACAGATACTGTTTCATGGTACCATGAATATTATACAAAATAAGGCAATAATTGAATATATAGATTATGAAAATAAATAAAACAGTCTAGTAAAGGCCATTACAGCTTTTGTTTGTCTTACAGTTTAGAGCCCTTGAAATAAGACTCAATTTTATTTTAATTACACGGTTGGAAATCTTAGTGTCTCAGTTAGAAAACATTGAATCGGTGTTTTTTTTTACAGAATCGTGTATTAAAATATTAAATTAAAACAAAACAATTACGTAATTTTGTGTACACGGAGAAAAATTTATGGGACAGACACAATATTGTAGTAAAAATATCCACAATTGTACTATAGATACAATTATAGCATTTTTTTGTACAATTATGGAAGTTTTTACTACAATATTGTGTCTGTCCCTATTTTTATTACAATTGTAGTATTTACACCAATTGTGTTTACTAAATAATTGTTAGTAATCCAACATTGTGTGATTAAGCTAAAATTTTAATCTGTCTATCAATGGAAGCTGTTATCCATTAATAAACCACGAACTTAGTAACTTATTAACGATGTTAGCCAACCAAAAGGAGTGAGCAACATGGTCCACGTGATCGACGTGTTCTGGGCGAGACAAGCCACGAATTGTGTACTGTGTAGCATTGCGTTGCCCGATGCCATTTTCCGTCGAGCCACAACACACTGCAGCATCGTCCGTATCTCAGCGCCATATGGCCGACATGCCTTGAGGTTAAAATTTAATTAGCGGAACTTTTGAACCGGTCGCTACCGTTGCCGTGCAGTGCGTTGTGCTGTGGCCGGATCCTACGTGCCCCCTTGCTTTTATCTCCTCGCTGTTCACTTTGCCAAACGCGCATTGTTTCCCTACCACAGCCCTCTATCTTTCCTTTTCCTGATAATGGTTGCGCACAGTTGCCTTTTGGCTGCAAAGAAAACTTGACACTTGACAACGCTATCGGCGAAACAGAACAGATAAAGACGCAACTCGACGCTACTTATAATAATCTAGATGAGATTCTGAGTGGCCGCACGGAATTATATTTGAAAAGAAACTCACTTGGATTTCAAGGAACTTGCATTTAATTGAGTCAACAAATCCAGTTTCTCCGTGCAGCAAGAATATTTTCGTTAATATCTTGAAAAGACGGAGTGTGTTTGTGTGCAGTATTTTTAATCATACATTAATTAATTGAGCTTGGTTCGTACGGCTTTAGTTTAAAATCAACATTAATAATAGAAGAATTCTAATGATAGTATCGATATTTTTCTATGGCAAGAAATACGCGTTTTGTTAATTAAAAGTTGCAGTACTTCAAGTCTTAATGGTTATAGAACGTTTTTGTTGTGTATAACAAAGCGTTTGTTTAACGACCAGTCGAGCAAATTGTTTAAGTAATATTATTTTCGTTTTTCTTTCGCGTGTCTGGATAATGTAAAGTATAATAACCGTTCATAAAGTGACCCGAAAGAAAATGAAATAAAGTAAGTTCGTTACGGATGGGTGGGCACACGATGGGAGCGAAGCCAACGCCAAAGAGCTATGTCGTTATCATAACTGCGAACACTTGACTTGCCATATCAACTGGTACATATATTACACCGTCAAACACTTTTAACAGCGATAGCAACGTTTAAATGATATTTATTGTAATTGTGACACTCTTACCAGTCATAACCATTACTCCACAATGAATTCCTATACATATATATTACTATCACAAGAAGAATACAACGTTTTGTCTAATAAAACCTACTGTATAGTTAAAACTAAGTTTATGATATTTTTAAAGATTAAATTCGTAATAAGAAAATTACATATACTATTTTATTTAATGAAATTAGTTCTCTGCCTTTGATGTAAAATCTGAATAATGTTATATAATCAGATTACCTATTTATTTGCTCCATGAAGGTCTTTTAATATAATTTTTTACTCATCCATATCAGCTTGGCGTATCTTTTATAATTATATGGCTAGACCTAAAAGGTCGTTATGTTTTAGGACGCTAAAGTTCAAGGTTTTATCTTTAATTAAATGCGGGGAAAACCGCTTATGGGGTGGGATTTACTCATGGTATGTTTCGTGCTTATTCAAAATTTCAAACTCCATTGGGCCTTGAGTAGAATTTGCAATATTTAATACGCATCCTATATGTTTTTTTAATGCTATTTTTGGTTTTATTCATAGTATGTTGATGATATGGTAAATATGTATTCTATTCGTCACTTAAAATAAGAAGTGTGCTAAATAAAAATTAAATCGTAGTTGTACGAATAGTTTCGTTAATTGTGCTTGTTTGGAAAAATAATTGTGTTGAAAGTGAAGTGATGACGAGAACGTGCCGATGAGTTGAAAGAACGTTTTCTTCCGTCAAAATGTGCGAATAAAATATTACGAAGTCAATTTGGCAAATCGTAAAAATTACAATAGAATACGGCACGGCACATAGGAAAAAACAGGATAACATAAAATTTATTCGCTCACATGTAGCTCGATGGAAGACATCAATCAATATGTGTACGCGGAACAGCGGAGGCAGCGAAAAATTCAGCGGCCGCCCAAGAGATATTACCGCTATACCATAACTGAGCATTTGTTATTTATGGGCAAAAGTTTAACGTGGCAGACTCTAACTTTTTCAATTCACATATTTGACACAGAAGTTCAGTCGTTCGTTCATCGTCCCCGCGGACTTACTAAGTGCAAAACTTCTCTCTATATACTCGTATATTATATATATATATATATATATATATATATATATATATATATATATATATATATATATATATATATATATATATATATATATAGTCGACAACAAACGCAACACCGTATTTCGCATTGAGAATTGAACGGGACGTCGATTCCCCAATAAACTGATTTTACCCGACAAGGAACGAAAAAACAATCATATTTGGAGAAAATGAATATATAAGGAGTCAAAGGTGAAATCGGGTATTGGCATATTTGAGGAGTAATACAATAACTTAACGGGTAATAAATTAGTAAAATTGGTTTGGTGGTGAGTGGTGATATAGAAATAAGTAAATTTCAACAATAATATTTTAATGTACTGATAGTGATAATAATACATAGAACACATGATCGCTATGAAGACCGGCGAGATTAAGAGGATATGTTTAATGTACACATTATGTAATTATACTGTATATACATAAATACATAGATATGTACAAGGTTAGGCACTGATTGTCTTAGAAGTAATTTCGTATACTCATGACTCGTCTGTGGCACACAGAGCAATGACAAAAATCATTCATAATCGACGATATAAAAAATGGGTACAACGTCCATGGACTACACATAGGTATCTAATGATACAGCACACAATTGACGCAAAATTATTGAAAACTTTAGACTAAAACGCGCATTCGATTTTGGCTAACGCAAAATCATAACTGGCGAACCGTCCATTTGGTTGTTTCATCTAGTCACTACACTGCGAAACACACTTAGTATCAGAGTTGCATAAAACACCATAGCATTCACACTACACTCTTGCGTACGCGACGACGTCTCTTTAGACGCCTCCAAATTCTGCCTAGTCACCTGCTCTTGGCATCTGCCGATCGCCTCCAAATCCAGACTGCTCATCGCCTTCCCGTTCACCTCCAACGGGGAGATGCAATAGTTTCGCGACATAAACTCCTCGATGCTCCCGTTTGCGAATGGCCCCTCGATCAAGTTATGAATGTGGCAATCGCAGGGGAAATGATTAGACACAACGTTCAGCACTTCAACACCGTGGAAGGTCACTGTGCCTGGCCGGGGTATATCCAAGATGTGGTTCCCTTGGAAACCCACCGACCGTACGTGATGCTCGAACGTAATCAACAGCTCCTGAATCGCGTCGATTTTATTATTGAGGAAATTGAGCGATGCCACATGCGTTAGACCTTCGAACGCACCTGCTCGTATCGTTCCCAAATCGGACTCTTGTATCGACAGCACGTTCACGTTCGTGAGTCCGCGAAACGTGGCTGGCTTCAGGGAGGATAGATCCATGAACGCTAGTTTCATAAAGCCAACAGTGTCCAGGCCGCTAAAGGCGTCTGGCTCGACGGAGCGCACCCCGGAGGGAAATATTAGCTTGTCGATGTTGGTGAGGCCTGCAAACGCTTGGGTTTCGATCTTCTGTATAGGGTTGTAGCTGAGCTGGAGCAGCTGTATGTTCGAGCAGCCTGCGAACGCGTAACCTTCGACCTTGTGAATCTTGTTGTGACTCAAGAATATGGACGTGACGTTTTGTAAACCGGCGAACGCAAACTGCGCAACTGTCGGCAGTGGTGTGTGTTGAATTGACAACTCGCGGAGACGTGGTAAGCCGCGGAAGGCGAATGGCTTGATGACGGATATGTTGTTGCCGTCCAAAGAGAGTTTCTTTAGCGCTCGCAGGCCTGCGAACGCATCGCTTCGTATTACGGGGAAATGATTCCTTGTTAGGGACAGATGCTCGACCGTCGGAGGTAATAACTTGACGGGGATCTCGGTCAGGCCGCCCGAGTTGCATAAAACCTGTTAACAAGGACCACATGCGCTACTATATAATAAACAGACACATACATACTAGTGGTTGTGGTTAATTTTGGTTCAATCTTTTAAAGACAATATAAAATTATTGTCATGTATCTATAAAAGGATAAATCATTTCGTGTAACATTAGATATAATATGACTGGTTGCCTTGTTTCACGTCAAGTTTCCGAGTGAAAATTGGTTATCTTTATCTAACGCACTAATATGGACAACCTAGTTTAGTGTGCAAGCAGGATGGTTGTCATTCGTGTGCACTAGATAAAGATAACTTGCTGTGGAGAAATTCTATTATAAATGCACCCTTATATTGTAAAATTATAAGTTATAACTACAAGTGTATTAAGGAATTCCTAGTGTATGAGCACTTTGAGTTGAGAAGAAAGGAGCAAAATAAAGAGAAATAAGTGAAGCAAGTCACATTCATCATTTATCGATTTCCTTATCGTCTTGCACGAGTTCTTTGTGCTAGTATTTATGGACAGAGTCTCGCATTGTGTCTGTAGTGTCCTGATGACATTTTTATTTTTGAAAGATATCAGATACGTTTAATATTTATAACATTCTATTTTATAAACCCAGATATATTTTTATTTGGCATAATTAGGTTTATGTAACTACGTTTGTTCTCGCAAAAATGGTTGCATTTGATTTGCAGCTTGTTGACTTTATTGGGCAACAAACAACGAAATCTTTATTGTGTGTTGCTTATTGCTTTTCGCCGGCATGTGTGCGTGATTGCATATATGAATTTGAGCAAGTGTGCGTTCCCGTGGGCACGGAAGAGCTGACAGGTAGTGTTTTTAGTAGGGCCTATGCAAACTGTCAGTGCGTCATTCGTATTCCTTTCCCGTTTTCGTGCGCGTATCGCCAGTTGTTGAGGATTTCGTATATCACCCACCCCTTAGTTCGGCTGTGCCCTCGACGTTTCCATTCGCACAAATACAGCGTAGCTACCGCTGCATATGTTCAAGTGTGTTTCTTTTTGTTTGACTTTGCATGTGTCATGAAAATATTCGAAAGCCATTGAAAATTATTCCTGTTTTGTCGAAATGTAAAAATAACACGTAATTTTGCTTCGTTCTATTGTGTTTTTGATCTCTTTCAAGGAGTGCATATTTTAATACGTATATTTGTTGAATATACCTTGAAATAAATATTGAGTTTAAAGTTTTTGTTTGCATTACATATTCTTAATAATCAAAATACTACAGGCAAGGTTTCTCATTGTTTAAATCTCTGCAAATATTAGTGCTATGCTTCAATAGCACTTAACTTTAAGCTGAACTTATATATAAAATAAAACACACTCGGTTAGTTTCAAAATAAATTTTTAATGTACTATACGTATTTCGGCTACAGTGCCATCATCAGGTATATCTGATGATGGCACTGTAGCCGAAATACGTATAGTACATTTAAAATTTATTTTGAAACTAACCGAGTGTGTTTTATTTTATATTTAATCATGTTTCAACGAGAGCCTACAGCTAATTCCATACAATTTATTAATAGTGCAACTGAACTTATATTTTGCTATATTTGGCAAATGTCTGAATTTCAAAATAAATTAAGTTGAAATTAGCTAAATATAAACAAATTTCCATATTTCTCAGTTATAAGTCAATATATCGAATGTTTACGGGTAAATTTGTGTATTTTGTATATAATTACAAATAAAATTTTAGTTATGGAGCCTAAAGGGCCCTTACAAAATAGTACCCTCATAATTAATGATGAAAGATAAAGATAGTCCTTAATACTAGATTTGTCCTTTTATAGATACAAGAAATTTGTGTTCATGTTTGATATAAATTATATTTAACTTGTGTGATTAATCGTATAAATTGAGTACTGTCGTTAAACAGCATTAATGGAATAAATTACAAATCAGTTCAGAAGTGACGAAACTCTTAACTAGGAAATAAAAGCATAATATTTCATTCATTCAACAATGAACACGTTTTCGTAATTAACAATGAGATTTACCTGTGTTTGCGATAGACAAATGCATTCCGGTGGACAAGGAGGTGTCAGAATATTATGCGTGGTCACGTGTAGGATAAAAGTCGCTGCAATGATGCGGCCAAAAAATTCTCTTTGCATCTGAAACAATAGAAAACAAAAGTTACAAAACAATTGCTCAACAAACGAAATTCATATTTCTTTAGTCAAGAATTGTATTTAAAATTAAATCAACTTGAATCAGATGGAAATTTATTCCGACAGAAAGTTTATTTAATATTATACAATGTAATATGAAATTATATTATTCTACCTCTTTCACGGCGTATTCTTATTTACTTTAGTTACTAAGTTTTGCTTGAGAAAGTATCGGTTTCAATTATTTGTTACTAATTTGTTATAAACGCTGGCAACATTGGACCGTATTTAAATTGTCTAAGAGACGAAGCGGAAGAAAACCTATTTTAGAAAACAATAATACAACCAGAAGTAGTTTTGCTATGTTTTTAATATCTCTAAAATATGATAATATATTTTCAAAGCAATCGTAGATGCAATTTGAAACCAAAAAAGTAATATGTATAGATCGTAACAGTAAGAAAGTCGAGTAAAGGGCACCCCAGTTTTCTTTAATAATAACAAAAAAAATATAAGTATTATTTTTCAATTTATATTGTACGGTTTTTACATAAATAAATAAATAAAATAATGCAAAAAACGGTTGAAACGGTGAGCTGAAGGTATTGGTGCCTGTGTGTATGTTTGCTTAAGTTGTAAGTGTCCAGAATTATTCAGTATGGGATGTTCAAAAAGTTTTGCGAGTCCAACATGTAATTTCGAGTAGGAGGCATAATTTAAGTGTGATTAATTAATACGGCACAGCGTCATTAAATAGTGCTGACTTGGTAATAGGAGCGAGTGAAGTCCGGGCGGCGTCGAAGCTTTTGTGCGGCTGGGCGGCCGCGGTGGCGGTGAGCCCTCCTTCACATCGCCGGCCGCTTCTACCATGTGGCACACAGAAGCGCTACATCGATGCAATTACGGCCGTGCTAATATTTGATCATTATTTGAGTGCCTTAAAGAGTGCACGTTTAATGATCTAGTGCAAAGTAACTCCACCCCCTCCCCCCCAACCCCTTTGTATCTTCTTCTCTTTCATTTGATGTTTAAAGAGAAAAGAGCAATTCGACATTGAACCGATCTGTGCAATCACATTAATATATTTTGTCGCAATCAAATGCACAAAGGATTTCTTTTCGTAGTCGTAGTCATTAACCCTAGTTTAACCTTTAAGTTTATGATCAGTCAAATATTTATATTATATATATATATATATATATATATATATATATATATATATATATATATATATATATATATATATATATATATATATATATATATATATGCAGTTAACTTTGAGCAGCTAATTTGGCAAGAGAGATAGGTTGAATTCAGCAAAATTTATGGCCTTTACTTAGGCCAGGGCCCAGTTGAACCCTTTCACATCAACCGCACACAAATTGAGACCAACAAAACACAACAATGTCCAAATGACACGCGAACTAGCTGTAGTAATAGTTGTTCCTTTTTTGCTCGGTCGGAAATTGTCTATCTGGAATTCTCATTCTTGCGCACACATGTGACTATATATATATGCTTCTATCTCTGTCCGTTCTATTTTCGACCGACATCTGTTTTTCTAGCACTTCGTCCCTTTACTGTATCTATCCTTGTCGCCATCAAGCAGACACAAACTAACAAAACCGAAATTGGCTGTAACTCCATTTATGACGCTACTTACTTTCGCGTTAACATTCCTGCGGTATTTGCCGATGTAGAGCGACTCGTCATTTTACTATGCGATCCCCTGCTACCCCCTCCACCCCACACCAACATTCGTGTCCGGCAAAGAAATTTTCGGCTAATGTGCATAGAATTATTCATTTTTTTGATATAGGAATTTCTATTACGGCAACGCTATTAGCTGTTTGAAATATATTATCTTACTCTTTTAGTCTTATGTACTTTATAATTCGCATGTGGCCTTCTTGTTAATTTTTTTTCGAAAGGTTTGTGTTACAAGTTAAACTTGAGTGATATTAGTTATTGGAAACCCACAATTAGAAAATTTGCCAAAAGTGGGCATAAATTAAATTGACGAAACTAACAATGTTAAATAAATACAGAGTTAGTGATGAATAAACAATGTATTTCAGAAACTTTGTGAATAAAATGTTCACATTTATTTTCCAACGTATTCTTTCCATCTTGCATGATGTAATATTCATGTTTTATGGCGCAGAATATTTCCCGTTGAGTAAAACAACAATGCGATCAGGAGAGGTGGCGCTCGGTACGTTTAACATTAGTACTAACATACCTCGTAAACTGGTTCATCGTTCATAAACAAAATGGAACACGCAAAAAAAAAAGAATTGCAGAAACTTTGAGTCACTCACATAAATTGGTTCTACATTGGGAAAACCGGAACTGGTCCAGCATGTCGGGATAAAAACGACAATATCCGGAACCCTCGCCATAGGCGGCACGCCACAAAAATTACCCATTTTTATATTCCATATATTTTAATCTAATTGAAGCATTCGAATTTATATAAATTATTTACTATATACCCACATCCTTTCTTGAGATTTGAGATGAAGAGAATGTCGACTAATATACAAAAAAAACCTCAATTCGTTTATTTCAGGTCGACTCTGTCACTGGTGGAACGTGATTGACGAGTGTCGCTACGTTCATGTATTAATTTAACGTTTAATCACTTGCCCCTTCCTGTATTTCGGTGCCACTGGTTTTTGCTGACGTCACAGGTCAGTAGGGGTTGCTTTAATAAATTTAGTGGATGCGTATGTCAGTATTTTTTTCGCATGTGTTTATTAATCACGTGTGAAATATAAACAATGTGCATCGGGGCGACATTTCAAATATTTATACGCTGATAGATGTTGCAAACAAAGTAAATCACGATCATTTTTATCACGCAGAAGTGACCCCGTATATAATCAAATTAGTACTCTCGTATAGTTCCCCCAACGGGTTCAAATCCATTTGCAATACGTTTGAAATTTTAGATGTCGTCCAAGAAAGTAAAAATGAGACCACAAATAAATCCGAATAGGGATTTTCTAGTCCAATTTTCTAATAATGAAATCATAGCATAAGAAATGTTGTGGAAACATCAGCACTGAATCGACTTGAAATTAGTGATCTAACATAGTTGGCAAATCATTCCCACGAATGTCAACACCAAATATGATTAGTTTCGAAACTCTAATTTAACTGCTATGTAGTTTATGTGTGAATTCAAACTCAAATATTGGTGATTTTGCAACTATCCATTTGTGCAATTTAAAGTTTCGCACTTCATACCAAATTCTAGCATTTGATTTACACTCACAACTTCATATGGATGAGAAGAGATAATACATTTATTGGCGAATGTGTAACGTGACATTTTGTAGATATTCTGCATTTTCCCTAGTCTCGAGATAAAATATTCAGCGGATGATGCAAAAAGTTAAAAATGTTTTTACTAGTGTATCAGATGCAGCAGCGAAGTTTAAATTAGAAATCGATTTTCACACAGACTCCAACAATTAAAAAGTGTTGCAGACGAAAAATAAAATACGACACTTAACTGTCAATTGCTCTTGTTAAATATTTATAATATAAACGATAATTGCACAATTGCACTATGCAAAAACAAAACTTTAAAAACAAAACTATCCAGAACCTGTTAGTATTTAAAATTAATGGTACATTAGGCACATTACCCATTCACACCTAACCTAAAGTTAAAATAGGAAAGGTTGGGGTTAAAACAATACTATTTATAAAAGGCTGACTATTTCTGTATTTTGTTATGAAATAATAACAATATATAAGCAAATATTCTGTAATTGATTTATTTTAAACTACTTTTTTTGTACCAAGTTTAAATAAAAATGTAAGATCTAGAGATTTTAACAAAAATATACGTTTTGAACATCCCTGAATTAGTTCTAACTATTTTCGGAATGACATCTAGGTATGTGAACGCTCTAAACTCAAAACTGTTGATGGAAAATTTATAAATCTTAAGGTGTATCAGATATTGATCTTGTACTCACTATGTGCAGATTCTTTTTCTATTCAATGTATACGGAATAATATTAAATTGGCGAGTTTTGCCCACATCATAAAATTTTTATGGATCTAATCTTTCTCATAAAATAAAAAGAACGCCCAGAACATATACGTTATATAAAGGAGCCAGGAAACGATATCGCTATTCAAGACATCAGTTTTAGCGACTGGTGATATGAAACGTACGACAAAATGTGCGTTCGTATGTTTCTATATACATATATCGATATAGTTATAGTTCAATTCTTGATCGTTTCTACTTTCTTATGTATGTAAGGAATTAATAGAATTAATCAAATGTTCAAATTCGAGATTTTAACGAATAATATTCAATTTTTGTTACTCTTTGCATATCACGACGATTAAATGAGAAAAAGTAATTTATATAAAACTTCACTCAACTTCTTGTTTTCAAGATATGTTATGTGTAATAGATATTTGTTTCACGTGATGAAAATTGTGCTCGAAATAAAATAAAAAATGATGGTAAGGCCCTGTTGGATAGACTGTCGTAGAAAAAATCAGGAAATATGTAGGTAAGTCTGCCCAGGAGAGCCAAAAAGAGCGAGTGACTACAACATTGGCGACAAGAAAAACGATTCGAGGAAGTGTCTTGACGTGCAAGTGTAGGCAGTAGGCGTTGCTGTGTTTGCATGGGATGGGATGAGATGGGATGAGAGGACACTGAAAATGCGTTCCATTAGTCCGGTGTCACATTGGCAGAGCGTAGTCGTAGTGTGCGTGGAGCCGATGTGTCACGTTCGGGTCGTCCGGGCAGTTGACGCGTCCATCACCGAACTCCCATTTGCTTCATTACGCCTAACTAACTTAGCTGCGTCGATCTGTTTATAACGACTCTTGTCAGAATCGATATACGTACAACAACTGCACCACCCGAACACCACCGAACACATTGGGGAATACTAAGTTTGACCGAAGCTTCAATCTATAATTTATACATGGAAACTTAATTAAAATGTTGACATTTCGTTAGGATAATTGTGTTTATAGACCTTATGATGACTTGCGAAGCGCTTCCGTCAATATTTGCACTGAATTAGGGCCGAGATCATATGAAACCTATACCATCATAAAACCGCTCATACTCATTGACCTAATCAGAGTAATACCGACTTTAAAAGTGGTACTAATTAATAATTCAATCAAAATATCTACATAAACGGCGGTTTGTGTCGACTCGGTCGCCCCGCGAATTTAACTCACTGCAGCAATAAAACAGCACGCGTTTCTTCGAGTAAACTACGTGCCGAGTCGGCTCAACGCCACCTGATATCGATTAGTGTGTCGGTGGCCGACTCGGCACAAACCGCTGTGTGTGTCACCGCTCTAAACTTATTAGTTTTGCAATAAGCAACTTCACTACTTTTAATTACAATTTCGTAATAATAAGACCAAATGATTCTACATAAATATGTTGCCAAATATTTGGTATAAAATTCATTAAAATGTATATGCAAATCTAAATTATAAATGTCATGTACCATTTCAATTGTTTTTGCTATAGCAGAAAGCGAATTGTTAATGAAAAACTTCAATATTGGGTGTTAGATGCGTCCATTTATTAATTTCCGTTGCCCTGTCTCGTATAATGGTGAGAGAGAGATGCCAACGGATTGAAAGCAACACGGGAAAGCGAAGCGAAGGGGGGGAAATAAATTAAATACGCTTCGATGAATAAATGATTTATATTTATTTGAATTACATTTCTAATGTATATACATTTATAATACTTTCGTGTTTACTATCCCTTTAATATAATTGCCTCTCGTTTTGGTCCTTAACTTCATTGATAATCAATGAAAAATCACCAGTTTATAAAGGAACTGGAATAGTATTTTAATTAAATGTATTCATTTGTCCAATTGCATTTAATACTGCTGCAATAATGGACAGCAAGTTGATGAACTTGCACACATATTTTTACCTTGTTGGATGAAGTACAAACCTCGGTTTACGAACTGTCTTCCCGAAAGGAATTTACGGAAAATGGTTTAATCAGTTCCTGAACCCTAGATGATAAATGTTCTGGAAATGGATACCTTTCAAGATAATTTTTGGTTGGCCATTTTTCTATGATTGATAATTGAAATAAAGTGATGTAAACATTTGTTTGCAATCAACTTATGGTTCGTAGTTGAAGATGTTGAAGCATAATGGAGGTGATTCAGCTAAGTGTGCTGCCCAGATCCGAGCGAAGGAGCCGGTTGGAAATGATAGAGAATCAGGGGTCATGCCTCTTAACGCTTTAGGAAGTTTAATGAATTACCGAACGGCTGGGGCTAGGTGAGTCCAGAGGCTGGCAGGGTTAGGCTGCTGCTGCTGCTGGTCGGTTTGCACTTCTCATGACATAATCGCTGCTCGCTTTCTCACCCGCTGCCCGAGAGCGCCACTACCTTACAAATTTGTTTCCAGAACATTTGACACGTTTCCGGACCATATTCCGCCTCGTGCTCCACCGCTCCTATCACCTTTTATCTCTTCGCGGAAACGGGGGGTTTCACAGATAGAAAATACTTGGACAGACATCCAAATGTACATATCTTTACCTACAATTCTACAACCAATATATGTCTAATCGTTCCATCAAAAACGTCTACTCTTGCTCTTTTCAATATTTCAGAATTGGCATAAATGTGTTTTTACAAAAGTTAAGAAATTCTAGTTGTTTAAAATCCAATCCACAATTTTTGTGTCTTTGGGGTTTCTCATGTACGCCCTCATACCACTTGCTATTACAGTTTGCATCGCAATGTTCTTCTTATCTCTAATTCTGTTCACTCTTTTACACTTTACCCCTATGATCCTCTATCTTTATTATACTGCTGTCGTTGGTTCACAAAGGTTCAATGTCTTCATTAAATTCAGATGGGATTTAAATTTGGCGTTAAATTTAATTTAATTTTCCATGTCACCGAGATGGAATTACATATTCCTAATAATGCAAAACATTTTTAAAAGTGTTTGGGTATGAAATATAATATATAAATGCATTATTGAATTATTTATTTTGTAAAATATTAAAAATTACTTTAAGATCTAACAATTAAACCTTAAACCAAATTAAAAAAGGCTTGAAGTATATCCAAACATATTTTGAATCTAACAAAATGGTTGTACAGGGTATAGATACTAAAATAAATAATTTTTAGAACTAATTGATTTTTTTACTGGATGAACGTATTGCCTCATTACAATTGCATGAGTTTTCCGTTGAGAGACAGACATGTTATGAAAATAATTAATGAACTTCGCGTGACAGTTATAGATTTCCCAAGCTGCCAAAATTTTTAGGTAATTCACTTCTGGAAATAAACCGTAGATATACTAAATAAATAATGCAATTATTACTTTGGACGTAGTACTCTAGTAGTATAAATGTTTTTATAACGTTTTATTTACGTTGTAATATAATTTTAACGAGTTATTATTATGCTACTTAAAAAGGAGTATTATTGCAATTCGCGTTTCCAGTTAGATAATTGATTTTACAAAGGTTAAAAATGCTTTGAAAAATGGGTTCTAATTGTTTGAAATACGTTGTAATATCATTTCATATAATCATTATTATGCTACATGTACAATCTTGTGGTTCAAAAATGTCATTGCCACGGTTTATTTTGTTAGGTAGGAACATAATTTCAATTCGTTTATCTAGTTGGTTGAGGATAATGATAAGGTGAATCTAATTAAAATATTTCGCCACAATATACATTTCTCTATCCTTGACTGAAAACGACAAAGTTGGCTAAATGTTGTTCAACTCATATATGAATATCATTATGAATACGTGCACTGTTTTGAACTTTGTAGAACTACTTAGCTCACTAATTGTTGAATAGCAATGAAATGGAGGACTTTAGGAGGTTTGCATTAAGTTACTACCTTAGATTGTTAAATCTAATATTGGTAAATTACGAAATGAGCATATTAGAAAATCTACATAATGCTTCATCTCATTTTAAAAAGTATTAATATCACAGAAGATATTCCTTCACAATTTTAAATATATACGACATTTTTGAAAGTTAACACAGCCATTGTTTATAAAGTAATCTTACCTACAGCAAACAAATATGTTTGGTATTCTCAGTTTCACTAATTAAGCAATAAAGATACATAATAGAGAAATATTTTTGTGTACAAAAAAATATCTGTAATTCAAGTCGTGAAAGGTTATCAGATTGAACTATATAGGAATGTAAATAAAGGCTGGTCCAACTTATACAACTGGAGTAAATCACATAAAAACACTAAATTTCTATGACATTTAACACAGTAATTGCAGAGTCATGGGAATATATGATTGCAGTCTAGAAAAATACGTTGCATTAGTTTAGCACCTATATAACCTGGTTATTGTAGGGTGGAGTCAGGTTAAACAAATAGTGGTCATTGCCTTGCAGTGTAATTGTAGGTCATGACCTATCCACTATTTCACTGTGTCTGGAGACTTTAATTCTCATTGTTATGAGTTCAAGCAACCAAGCTAAACAATTACTTTCATATTTGTATATTTACTCTCTGTAGTTCGTCGCACTGTTTTCAAAAACGAGCACAAATTCTATTTTCTTTTACGAGTTTCAATAAAGAAGCATTGAAATGAATAAATTCGAACTAGAGATCCTTAATACTGCCCTTATGAAAATAATTAAAACAAACAAAAATTCTACTAATCATTCTAAGATATTTTATGTCTACAAGATTTTTTCATACTGTTAACACAAAGGCCATAAAAACTTATTAAATATTGTAAAAAGACTTTTTATTTCTATAACATTTTTTTAAATTGTTCCCTATTGATTTTAGGACAAGAAATGTATTTATAATTAAAAACTTCGCATTTCAGTAGTTATCGGCTTTCTGCTGGCATAGGTGCCTGTACCTATACTTGTTTCATATAGTGATATTACGTTCCTTAATTAATTTAGAGCGGAAAGTGTATGCAGAATTAAAAACTTAATTTAATGAGTGTAAAATAATGCATAGCTTTTATATTTACAAGAAAATTTTAAATATATGTAACAATATAAAACACAAACCAATGTATGTCTACTGTTTTAATATCGTGGACAAATACATATGAAAAGTAGTGTATGTGTTCCTGTATGCAGATATTTGTTCCTGTGTGTTCCTGTGCGTATGTTGGTAACCCGGTGTGTTTATATTTGTGTTGCTGTATGTACAGATGTGTGTGTGTGTGTGGAAATTAGTAATAGCAAAAGAGCTCTAGAGTGGTGCATAGTCGGCTGAAAATCCCAGTTGAAAACTGAAAATGCCGTCCGGATATAAATGATGGTCCCGAATCGACGTCACATCTAATAACTCAATTGTCAACCGTACTATTAATTTATTGTTATCAGAATTGCATCAGTCATCTGTTTACGCCTATATCAGATTATAATATGTCACACTCGCTGCTGCTGGTCGCTGGTCGCTGGTCACGCTTGCTGCCATATTTCTGTATGTATGTATGTGTGTATGTGTGTATGTGCAGTTGTTTGATTTTAATGCATCTACAAAATTAACTACGCTTCAAAAATATCAACGGGTTGATAACACTAATCGAATTAATTTACATGTTTAATTTGGATACTCAAACCCGAGAACCACGTCACCGAATCATCCCTTTTACATTCAGTTCCATGGATATTAAATATTCATAATACTCATATTCATACTATATAATCCACCGAAGCTTTATGCTCAAATAATCATAGAGCACGAGTTGCGCTAATGCTCTTTAATTTATGATATCAAATCTTACTTTCTTTTTCTAAACGCCGCCATTCTTATAATTGACAATTTAATTTTAAAACCCATATGTAATGGCACGGAAAATTATATTTATTTATATTAATTTTAGTCCGGGCAAAGTGGATGCGCCAATCACGGCTGCAGTGAACCTACTATTTTTTCACCTGCCCCGTAAATTTAAATATTTTGGTCGGAAAATAATAGTGTGTATTTGTAAAATAACATAATAAATATGTGCCCAATATTTTAAAACATTAGATGCAGTAGTTTTTTTAAAAAGAAATCTAGAAGTATATCCTTATTTTTAAGTAGGCCCTTGCAGTGAAAAATAACCCTAAAAGGACATGCATCAACATTATTTGTATTTTTCTTTCTTTACTGACACTTAAGTTAAAAGGATGTAGATTAAAATCATCTATTGGTAAATTACAAATGTGAATTCCAATTCGCGATCGATATTAATTGGTCGATAT
This sequence comes from Leistus spinibarbis, assembly GCA_933228885.1. Taxonomy (NCBI): domain Eukaryota; kingdom Metazoa; phylum Arthropoda; class Insecta; order Coleoptera; family Carabidae; genus Leistus; species Leistus spinibarbis. Next base: position 1,343,724 of record OW121809.1, on the reverse strand, counting down.
CTAGCGGAGAAACGTCACTGTAACATACTAATTTACCTTTGAAATAAATGATAGCTAGTCTCTTAATAATTGTGTACCTTCTCGTCGTGTATTAACAAAAGATTCTAATCAAAATAAATCAAGGCAACAATAGCTCTTCCAGCAAAAGTCAAGATGCAATCGCGTTATATCAGATTTCAGGCCGGCAGTATCTGAGCAACACGGTCCTGCTGCAGAGGAGATGCTTCTGTGCCTACTACTCTGTATAGAGCTAATTACATTTCCATAACTCAGTTAATATGCAAATAGAGTGAGCGCTTTTGACTTTTAAATACGTAGTCAGCACACCCTCGGATATTGGGATCAGCGTTACTAATACAACTGCCCCGGTTACAGGTTACAGGTTACATTCAGCATGAACCGGCGACAATTAACAAAGATCAAACACTTGCACGAATGCTACGTTGACTTTATTTTTGTATTTATTTAACAAAACCAGCGAAAATATTTACTCGGGTATTTTTGGAATTGTGCTAATGGCAAGAATAAAACCATGATATAAGTAAACATGCACTATGTTATATATTCACACGCACAGACACACACACACACACACAAAACAAAATACAACATAGGTACCCGGTGGCACACAAACAATACAAAATAACACAGACATAAACACACAATACATCAAACACAAAATACATTCACAGGCATATCGTTAACTGAATATAAGCAAGCCTTGAATATCAAGACCCAACCATATATGTAATAGAAATAAGCTGGAGTGACCTTCACACGACTTATCCGTGTTTTCTTGTACAAAAGTACAAGTCCCGAATTAGTAGAAAAATAATGATTATCCCTAAAGCATTTGTTTAAAATGTATCTACAATACTTTCTTATTGATATTGCCTTTCAGTGTCAAACTGTTTCCTAAATCGGGTTTAGTTATATTTTACTGATTAAATTTTTTGTGCCAAATAACCGACTGATTTTGACGGCGCGCCAATTCATCTTATTGACGACTGGTGTATTTTTTTTAGGAGGGCCTTTTCATAGCGGATAAAAACGGGTTTACTTATATGCGTTCACTGTTATTTAACGTGGGCAAAGTCTGTTTGTTTTACTTAAATCATCAATATTTTTAGGTGGTCTTTTACGGCAGGATCGTGCGAATGGCATCGAGCGTTTGTAGTAATAGCCGTGTGTGGAAGTCTATTGTAGTGATAGTCCGTGGATTGACTAGAAATGTCCCTAGTTTCGGGGAGTGGGTTCGGGTAACGACCGATGTAAACGACGCTCATTTTTCTTCATCAATAGCCACCGTTGGACCAGCAGTTTGTTGGTTTTACTAAGCTAATTCGTTCAGAGCGGGCACCGTTTCCTGACCAGTGGCTCGCGAATCTAACATACTACTTGCCGCTGTGTGCGCTGACATTTTCTAAACTAAATTCGCTTGCTCACATGTTCCTCACGCTAGACTTATGCTATCGCTATTGTTTGCCTTGTTTTAACGACCTTTTTTGGTACATTTACCACTTTATGTCCAGACAAAACCATAAATACTCGAATGACTCGCCTTCTGTACAGTTATATAAACATTGCACATCATATAGCTAGACGAAACAAAGAGCCATGACACACACAGCGGTTTGTGCCGACTAGGCAGCCGACTCGGCACAAAATTACAATTTACATTTAAACATATTTGTAAATATCATCTTAACTGTAACTTAAATATATTTAGGATGATTTTAAATTAAATATAGTATGATAAAGGCGAGTGAAGGGCACTCCAGTTTTCTTTAGATTAAGTTTTAGTTCCTCTGTATCCATGATGTTACCTTATACTCATACTTTGGTATACTTAATATAATATAACGTCGCTAAATACAGAAATAAAAGTTTGTATATTTAAATATATGCATGGTGCAAAAAACTAAAACTTACTCAACTGTTAAGTGCAGCTAAAAATAACTTAATGTTTACTAAAACTCTGTGATGATAACAAGTATTAAAATGATAGCGTAGCTTGCTCTAAAATAAAGAGTAAAACTCCACTTCATATTTAATATGAAGTGAAGAGTCTTCGATGTCGTTTTTTTGTCTGGATGGCAAATATACAAACATGAAAAGTTCTCAAGTATATTTAAATAAAATGCACAACAAAACTTTGCTAAAAATAAAGTGGACCATCGCGATGCGTTGCCATCGGGAATTCGTGAAATGATAATCAAATAATTCAAGTCTCGCTGTGCTTGACAGCCGTTTGCAGCTTCAATCCTCTACGTCACCGGCCATGAATAGAAGCCTAATAAATTCCCTCCTCCAATGCACAAACACTATTAAATATTTGCGACGCAAAAAAATATTTATTACTGCACTTTCATATATATTTTGTGCTTTCCTATACAAAAATTTCCAAATGCCCCGAATATGTAAATAGATGCAATATATTTAGTGTGCGGCAACCGGTTAGCGTTAATTTCATATATTTTATTCGCATACGTCTGGGCCACGAAAAAATTCCACTTTGTTTGACCGAGTTCAAAACCTGCCTCCATATATTGTACTGTCGCAGTAAACGCTAGCTGTTTACTGTTTTATTTTTTACTGCTATAGATCCTCTATAAAAATGATAATAAAAATACACACCAAGGCAACACTGGAAAATGTACTAGGCTATCCAAGCTGAATTCAATATCTTTGCGAAGTCGAAGGCAAGTTTGGTCCCATGGAATTATAGGTTTGGATACAATCACCAAATAAATCCATATCCATTGTCACTTGCCAATACGAATTGAGTCATCTCAGGGTTGATTATCCATAATTTAAAACAAGGCCAAATATCAGTTAGTCGATTATCTACCAAGACTAATGTAGTCCCATTTAATTATGACTGCGTTCGAAGTTCTCTTGGAGGGAACAATACATATGGTGTTCATGATTAAACTAGATACTGTTTAAAACTTACTAAATAGCATCAAATTATTGGGAATTGTAAACTACAGCAAAGCATTTGGAAATTAAAGCGTTTTAACTCCAAATTTCAACGCTATAAACATTAATTTCCAATAGCATTGCTCTAATTTACTATTCCCAAATAAAAAAATAGTTTGATGACATATATTGCAAGCTTTCAACAGTAACTAGTTCAATAGAACCTTTTTATAATGAAAATCTTATGTATTAAGTTGTCTACATTTCTTTTTCTTTTTTGTAACGCATTATCTAACCATGGATATTTGATGTAATTAAGACTGAGTTATCACATGAGTTGTTACAGAATCATATTCTGGTTCAGAATGTAATCGAATCCCGCAATATTGAATTCTGTTATTACTTCGTTTAATTGTAGATATACAGCTTTATGATATTTTTACAAAACAATATTATTTGTGTTGTGATGTTTGTAAACTAAAATAGTTTGGCAGTAACCAAGCAAAGACTCGATGGTATTTCTGATCAGATTGTGTGGTTTCGTTTGATCCGAAGATTCAGGAATCCACGTAATTGATCCGTAACTATATAGTTTATAGGTTTTTAATAAAAGTTAAATGAGAATAGTTACTAAAGTACTAGACACAATATGAGGAAAATATTACGGTTTTTACTCGAGCATCGTTTCTATATCAGTTAGGATTATATCTTCACAATTTTATATTTTGGCGGCTATAAAAGGAGTTGATCATTTCACCTCGTATATTGGCTCGTAAAGTGTATGGCAATAACGTTTAGTTATTGATAGCGAAATAGCTTAATAATACAAAGTAACATCCCTCAACAGAGAGCAGATTAATATTGCGATCAATAAACCAGAGAATCTTAACTGTTTTGAAGAATATATACATTTAAGGATGTAATGAGTCCAAACCGTTATGCCTTTTTCACACCAAGGCTTTAATATAAAATGGTGAAGTGCGACTCTAATTAAAATAATACTTAAACAAATAAATAAATGATTTATGTCAAAAGTCTAGATCATAATAATTCCAATTTACACAATAAAACCCAAAATGTAAATTGTTTTCTTTGGTCAGCAATAAAATAGTATAAAACAAGTTTATTGCTACTAAAGTTTGATTAAAACATGCAATTTTTATGAGCGCATATCTACGTCATCTTCCTAAAAAAGATCGATTCCTCAAACGTATACCAGTTTAGTTCCAGAACAGTATATTACTTCATTTATTTTCGATTTTTATCTAGAACATGTAATACTCATCCTATTTTTAATTTATATTATTTAACATTATCCTAATTAATGCATTTTACATCAATACATATTATCAAATAATAGTTTCAGAATCATTTAATAATTTATTTTTGGACAACGTAATTTAAAAAAGACACTAGAGTGGGCTTGTTTTTACTATCTGTATTTAAAGTAATACTTCATTTTATTTTAAATTCACCCTACGATTGTTATGATACAAAATCAATATGTATTGTAATTAGGGACTTGAACCGAACCGGCACGGAAAACCAAATCGAAACCCATTAATTGATGGTACAGGAACTGAATTGTATTACTGAACTGTATTTAAGGTCAAAAACACATTCACGGAAAGTCGTAATTCCTAATATAGTCAGTTTCGATTTAAAGGTTGATAAATACTTGTACTTTCGTTGAAATTTTGATTTTGATCATTTATATGATAACAATACTTCCTTTAGTCTAAGTCCAAGAAAGTAAATAATTGTTAAATGTTTCATATTAGTTATATTAAATAATTTTCTCTTTTATTTAATTTGAATGTTGTTAAATATTAGATTAATGTCCATGTTCCACTCAGTGATTCAAATTGTACTATGTCGCGAGGGTAATAAAGATAATTTATAGAAATCCTGTTAAAGCAAAGTTTATGATATATTCTGCGTGCAGCATGCGTGCCGAATAGTACTTCAAAGATTTACGAATTCATTTTCCAACCGGATGAATATTGCGGGCTTCTTCCTTGCCGCCACTGGCACTTTCTCCACCCCTTTCTTCTATCTCTTCTGCCCATTGAAGTTTTGTTAAACACCACATCACCATTTCAATCTCATCGCATCACCAACATATCTTTGGAGCTCGTTCGGCACCAATCGGTCGACGGCTGTCGTACTGTTCCCAATGTTATCTATCTCATTGTTCGACGTGTAAATTCTATATGTTTGCTACGCTTTGTCTCCGTTAAAATGTTTGAAATTGGTATTTGTACACACAGGAAACTTGCAAAAGGATCATTGCTTTTGTTTCGCGTTTGAAATTGCATGGCTTCATCCGATTCACGTTTCAACCAAATCATTTTATTATTTCCATTCCAATTTAATAAAATGAAATATTAAACAAAAGCATTGGTGCTAGTACTAATGCTTCCAGCGTATCTTACATTAACAACAATGCAAAGCTTTGCATAATTGTGGTTACATTTTTAGCCAATGGATAATAGTTCCCCTTCCCCTCCCGTCCACCACTCTTTTTCCTGAGATCCGTCTGCGTATGACGTACAACATAACGATGGCATCTATCCAAGCAATTATTGTTTTATCTAGAAAACTACTTAACCCCAATTTTAATCAAATATAGATTAAAGATTGATCAAACAACTTATGGTTCAGCGATTCTCCAGTTATAAGTGAACACACAGACAAACAGAAACGCTGCGTTTCATAATATGTACACTATAAAATGATGCGGAGAAAATGAAAAATAAAGATAAACAGTGCACCAGCAGCTGGTTCGAGTGCAAACCGATTATTCGACCATTATTTTTGTAGACTCACCCAACCAATATTCTTTTAGAGCAAGGAAAACTTATGTATTTTCGCACAAGTTCATATAAGGTCGCTAGATCACCAGTACCGTACCGTACCGAAAGCAACTACTTCGCAAAATTTTACGTCAGTTTTTTGCTGGCTTGTTTTTTTTTTTTTAATATAAAGGACGGATCGGGAAGCCACTTTAAAAAACGACACGCAATAACTCAACTAAGATGAATGTGATTCTTTGGTAGACGGTGAACATTTTAATTTACACTGTTCTATCATTTTGCCCTTTAATATATTGGGGCCGGATTTTTTTGCATTAAAATAGAAGCAGTCTCCAAATAATAACAAAAATTAATTAATCATGTATATGAAGTATACGAAATGTAATTTATAATTTGTATTTCTGGACGTGGAAAAACGATGTTCATAATAGCCGAAATCCTATTGTCTTTTTTGTAATCTGGTAGCCTACGCTTAGAATTGTCACAACAGACTCTGTTGTCCGAGTGTCTCTGTTTGCTCGTGCTGGAACTCCAGGCGAACGGGAGTGATATATCCGCAACCACAACAGCGGCAACAAACATTTCTGGAGCATATAGAACTTGGCAATATATCCGAGACCGTTCTGTGCACGCTGTCACGTCTGTCCAGTATTTTTCACTTCGTGTTTGCCGCAAATTAATGTTGTTGAGATAATTCGGCACGGAGCAAGCTGGTAGCTGACTAGGGCCACGTCGATACATGACAGGAAATACATTTTTGATATGTTGTTTTGATCATTTGCTCGCGCGTACTTCATAAATCGCTGCAGAACTCCGGATATCCTTTTATTTGTTTGTTTCTCGCTCTGCTTCGTAGATCTGATGTTTTCTTATTCCGTTTTTGAGGCAGCTCTCTTGGAATTGCCAATTAATTATTACGAGGATTTGACCCAAGTTCTACGAGTACGGCAGATGCTCATTTATCAAACCACATCCAGCTACTTATCAAAGTCGGCGTTAGATCATTTTGATTACAATTTATTTAATTACTGTGTTAATTCTTGTTACAGATATCATATATCACTTAGCTTTGTGAGCACCTTGTACATTATATTTCATTTGTATGGTAACACATTTAATCCCAACAAACGTCTTTACCTCACGAACGAAACTGATATAATTGCTTTTATATATAATAGGCATATAGCAAGCTTTTGCTGATATATACATCTTAATTTAGAACCCATTTAATTACTATAATCGGTATCAATTTTCTATATAACGCTCTACTTCAATAGTTATTCAATATTGCAATTAGTAACTAGTATTTCAAATTTTAGAACCGAGTTAATTGTTACAAAAAATATTCTTTTATAATCTTATTTATCTTTATGCCGGGAACAACATTCCAAATAATAATAACAGATTTATTATTCATAACCGACGTGACCATGCAAAGTACCGTGTGTCGTAGAATACACCAGCAGCACCTTTAGATCATTTATGTTTCGGTAGAAAGTGTATTTCCTTCATACATTTACAAGCAGCTGTCCAGTTCGACAATTTATCATCTGTATTTGTGACACAATTTCTGTCGCAATATCGCAACCCTAACACAAAATATCCGAGTGTATCAGTTAGAAAAATAATAAAAAAATTGTTGGTATACGTGGACAAGCATATAGTACGGATAAATAATAAATATAAAAACGTTTCAGAGCCCGTTTCTTTGCTCTGTCTCGTATAGTGTTTTTGATGCGTCCTTCGAATGATACAGTCACGTCTTGTCTTTCTTACTGTACCAAACATCGTTTCAGTTCTGATGACCAACAGCTGTTTCAGGACCAGACTGTCATTTCGCCCAACTCTATTTGACATATCACACAGAAACAAATACATCAATCATATTCGTGCGAAGCGAAACGTTTATAACCCAATTATAAGCGGAGTAGACGTGGCAATGCTCCATTTTATATTAATGCAATGGGAATTAATAATCATGTTTTTATATACCTATATATGTAATGCTACGGTTGAGGTTAACCGAGAGATGAAAGTTAAAAGAAATAAACCGATTGGTATTCTTCAGAAATGGGGTTGACGGACATACGAGTAGATCCTTTACGAATACTTGGCTAAATGAAGACATACTCGTGAAGTGTAGCAGTAAGTAAAGACACCCAGCGCTAATCATATCGTTGCGAGTCTTCAAGGAAGTAACGAAAGCAAAAAGAGTATACCTTTCGTACGCGCCAGTAGAAGCTTATATCATTTTCTATGATACCGCGTGCACGGTTTCCGTCTGTCTGCACGTTGGCACGCCAAACCAACTCGAGCTAGTTCATCTTGGCCACATTTCCCGTGCATTTTATTCACGTTCGTATGACATACTAAATTGCGTTTTCTAGCCACGAGACAGACGCGCGTGACCAGTTTCACAAATGCGTGTATAACTTTTATTTTATTGGTGTGTTATTTTGTTTTTCGGCCATTATTTTATGACAAAATTGTCAATATGAGGCGTCGCTTGCCGTATAAATGATGGTTGAAATACCAACGGATGAATACAAAAATTATAAATCAGATTTATATCTATTTATATTTAAAATATTTTATTACTAGTAACAAAAATATTTAAGCCTCACCAAATTAGTAAAATGAGCGCCGTTTGTGTTAACATATTTGGGCCAGTTTTTCATGGCAAAACAGGCGATTGTCTTGCCCATCGTGTAACGGGGTAACTCTGCCCTTAACAAAGATATATGTCCGCGCATTTGTTAATAGTTAAAAGGGTTGTCTGCCGTTACATTCATGGGAAAATGCGTGTCATAATATATACATTTGACGTCTGCAGAATTATTAATATTCGTAGCAAACATTCGTGCCCCCAAAAGCTGTTTCAATATCACCGGCATAGAAATAATGAACCGGATGTTTCTATTGAAACATGTAATTTCCCAACTGCCAAAATTTATTATTCAACAAGAAGAAACATTCATAAAAATATTTTTTATGCATTCAATTTGACAGTTTACCCTTCGACTTTTTGCTACTTATACTTTATAAGTTATAAGAGTGTCATGTTTTTGTTTTCTGATCAAAAAAGTTTACAAGGACCTAAGAAAACTGGTCACATAGTAGGCACAAAAAAGAATATGACTGCTGGCAGCCAACACGAAGAAAACGGAAATATCGGGGTTCGACAGCCGGAAGCGAATAACGTGCACTTGCATTCGAAGGCATTAGTGCCGCCTACCGGCACCAACAAGAACTAATTAGAAACTGGTAAGAGCGCGTGACCCCAAACATCTGCACCTCCTTCGGCATACTAAACCTTACTACATCCCCGAGTTGTAAAAACGGTAAAATTGGTAAATTTTAGACGCTATAAAAATCCTAATTGTTTTATCTACTCGCACGCTGCATATATGCCTGTTTCGATAATAATCTCGTCTATAACACAAACCTTTGTATATTATCTAACGATTATCTGACAGTATAAATTTGTGTAACGAAGCCTTTGTCATATGAAAAATAATATTCCAGCAGGAATGTATGGTTGTGTTTTCTAACGCGATTATGTGATCAACGAAATTAGCTAATTTAAGCCCTTTACCACAGAAGTTCGCATCACAATAAACATTTACAATTCATATTTTATGCACACACAAATTTAATTACTTTGCACATACTTGTCTTTGTTCTGCATTGCAAATAAGCGGCAATAAAAATATTCAAAGCTCAGAGGAGGAATGAAATAAGTTATCTAAATAATAAACTCGTAATTTTTCTTCTTCTACGAATATATATATATATATATATATATATATATATATATATATATATATATATATATATATATATATTCGTAGAAGAAGAAAAATTACGAGTTTATTAAGAGGAAGCACTATTTTAATTTGGACATATAATATAAATTTATTTAATATTGTTGGTTACGTTAAATACTGCAAACTGTTATTGTAGCTGGTGTTGAAAATTAGTTTGTAACTAAATGCAAACATTGAATTTAGAACATTTCTAAACAACTGTGTACCAACTACAGGTAGTAATATTGTTTGAAACGTGTCGTTATCGTGCCTCTAATTAATTAGAGTTTCAATCCTGTTCCACGAAACAAACAAAAAAAAGTTTTAAATTGGTTTTTGCACGAACAGTGCAACTAAAGAATGCTTTAGATATATAAACTAATATAAACAAAACAAATGTTTTCACGCTTTGTCTCCAATTAAAATCTATTCTTAACTTTGTTCCAATTTTACATTCTCTTCTAATATAATATGTAACATATGTATTACATAAATGTAGGTTTTTAAATATTGCATCAAAGTACTGAGCAGTAATTGAAGAATAATGCAAATAATAAATGAATTTGGTGAGGGAGAATTGGAAAAAGAAGTACATATATATTTACGTATCCAGTTTGATTTCATGTCAATATCAAACATAAATATTTCAAAGTCAAATATTGTTAAAACGAATGAAATGAAAGTTATTTCAATGTTTATTTTTTTATTTTCAAAAGGCGTAATTTATAGCAAATATTTTTGTGATCAAAAGTGAAAAAATAATTTTCTTGATACGTTTTTTAAAATGTTTATAGCTTCTTGTTTGTGTCAAAGGGTATGTCTTATATTGCTTGTTACATAATTTTTTATTTGTCGCGTATTTCTTTCATTTTTTGTTTTTCGATAACGCGGAGTCAGCTGTGAACAGCTGCGCCTTTTATACTGTTTTTACTTGGTGTATTGGCCGAAGTCTCATTTAAACACCTCGCCCCTTTCATCTTAAAATATTTATGAGAATACTTTCCAATTTACTATATTTTCTTTTTCGATATCTGGTTCATATTATCCGGGATATAATGGCTAGAAATAATCAAATTGTAGAGTTGTTTCAGAATAATCAAATTGTCGATATATTTGATTGTAGTTCTACATTGATTTCCATAAAGAACAACTATAGTATATGGATCCAATTATTTGTATTGTTCGGTAGTTTCTATGCATATGGAAGTAAAGTCTACGTGATTAATCTGCTATAACTATTTGCTTTTGTTTGAAATCAGTCTGCCTGTATATCGATGGAGTTATTTGTATGTAAATTAAAATTCAGTTTGCGACACCAAGTTTAAATTCACGCCCAGCTGGGTTTATTCGCAACTTCTCCCGAAGTTGCTTTATTCTCCAATTCATACTGCAGAGTATTACATATGTATATATTAGTATTCCATTCAATGCGTTACCGATTCTAATTCTAAGGGCTTTAAACAAATAAAATACTTGTTCGTTATTTGATCATTTTTATTTTCTTTGACAAAGTTTCTCTAGTTACATATTACTATCATAGTTATTGTAAATTTTAAACAAAATAAAGTATTATTATAAATATAGATAGTGAAAGTACAAGAAACTTATTGTCATTTCCACATTCTTCGTCATCTTCCTTTTTTCTTTATTTTATAACCATTGTCATTCTCAATATCTATAAAACATATTTCTGTTCGAAGAAACAATAATATTATAAGTACAACTCAGTTTCATTATTATGGATTACGTATACGATAGGTACCCTAGGATATACTTTACCGCATAAAGAACTACACAAGTCAAGCGTACCTGACATGCTCGTGAATAGCGACTTCCCACTTCACTTTCTAGCTTACGACCTTTTTTCAAATCGTCGTTCTCCGAATTGTATGTTTCCCAACGAAATCAATACCCTTCACCGTAAAATCTGTTCTCATGTTCATCCATTTCTCAGCAAATTGTGCTTTATACCATCACTTCTTATCTTTCTTACTTTCTTATACGTAATGTATAAGATAAAGGAGGGCAAAAAATATCGACCTTGAAATTTTAATAGAAATATCAATTTTCAGGGTCCTTGTCTGTATGTATGTATGTATGTTTGTCTGTGTGTGTGTGCAAAACCACTTGACTTTATCGTTCATGAAGTTCCAAACTTATGATTCCCCCTAAAATAACACTAGACAATTTTCGTAAAAGAAACGAGAAAAAGTTTTTACGTTAAATAAATAATTAAGGTTGTAACTTTTTGTAATTTAAAACGGCGCGTTGCAACTTTAGACGTCTGAAACATGAAAATCTTTGGAATCTCGTTTACATATTAATACTAATTAAAAAATATTTCAATGGACTACTGTTTCCACGCTAAATACTCCAAGTAACAGTAGCTCAAAGTTCATAACCTGTGAGATGTAAAACTAATTTCAATTTATATATTAGTCTATAGTTTATTAAATAACAAGAAGATATGTTTTGAATAAATTCATGATAACTTTAATTTATACTTGCACTTCCGAATGAAAAATATTTTTCAAAACGAAGTATTTTTCTTTCTTGAAATATACAAAATATAAATTCAAAACATACACAGATACACCCACAGTTAGTCAGAGAGACAGATACAAAACAGACGGCATTGAAAAATTAGTTAAACTGGGTTCAGGGACCTTCAAAACGAATATATCTATTAATAATTTCTTTCTTTAAAAACTTTCTTTTATAAATTACGTATAAGAAAGTAAAAATGGGAGGAATCTTCTGGTCCAGAGGAACTATAATATTATCCTAATAAATCCCATCCCACGTCGTCGTCCCAGATATAAAACTTCGGTCCAGTTGAGTTACTCTGTCAAATAACCGAACAGATACGTAAGATTTAAGATATTCGTAACGACCATGTTTCCATTTTTATAGCAAACATTTAACACTGAAATAAAGAAGGTTCTCTCTTTATAAAACTATTTATTGCATTAGGCAATTTGCATAAAAACTTTGCTTTAGTTTGTTTTGTAAAAGAGTTTGAATCGCGGCGCTGACTTGGAAACCTAATCAAATTATCGCGTGTTTGTAGATTATTTTCTTCTTTATACAATAAAAACGGGCACGGCAATTTATAGTTTATGTAATCTAGTAGGTACGTTCAGTTACAGAGCATTTTCTTTTTGAAAAAGAACATAACTACGTTTCACCAAGTCAAATTTAATATAACGTTACGTTTTGCATACTAACGAAATGCAGATTCAAGCTCTAATAGCGCTATAGCATTAGACTTACGTGGCATATATAGTGCAATCATGGCTCTCATTAACCATACGTAGGTGCCAAAAGGTTGTAATGCTTGAGGAATTACCTAATAAACATTCATTAGTAGATTGATTTAAAACTATATATATATAAGCACTTTATTTATAAAACGTGTTTTATTCAACACATCCATGAAATGAAAGACAAAGCAGAAGAGATGAGAAATATGTCATTAGGTATTTAATTTGTACAAGTGGAGAGTCATCAGTGATGCAGAAATGCAGAACCATCAATGGATGGAGGATGAAGAGGAAAAAGAGAAAATAGAAAAGAAGGGTAAGGAAATAAAGAGCGGATGATATAAATTGCATTGAGACCAAAATATGCAAGTACTCTCTTTACAATGTTAGGATGGTTCATCATGCAAAAGTCCTCAGTGTTGTTGAAATTGAAAATCATCAATGAAAGAGGAGGAAGTGAACGAAGAGGAATAAGGGAAAGAGTAAAGATTTCGTAAAGATAATTTCAATATTGGTATGTTTTATTATGCGAAAACTACAAGTGATGCAGAGATTTACTATTAATGAATGAGGAATACAATATTAGAATGGTTCATTCTGCATGTTCTAGAATTTGAAAATCATCAATGAAAGAGGAGGAAGAGGACGAAGTGGCATTTCGTAAAGAATTTTACAACCACAATTGGTGCAGAGATTGACTATTAGGGAAGGACTATTAGTTCAGGCAAAATGTGCAATACGGGCCTGATGTGCTTGTTATTGGTCACATGTCGATAGGTACCCCTCGATTTAGCGTCACAAAACGCTTTACTGGCCACAATAGATTACCATAGTTAATCAGCTTGCTAGCCTCTATATTCCTAATTTAGTATAGTTATCATTTACCGCGAACATTGGTGACATATTACGGGCGCACAATAGCGGCTATGTGTGTGCGTATAGAGTAGCCGAAGCAAGCCATGCGGATGGGAATAGTGTGATATCTTGTTAGCAGTTGCAGTACGCATGACGTATCACGGACAATGTGATCCAGTGCCTCATAACGCTTCGCCATGCCACACTGACATATTAAAGCATATGTGGCACATTGGAACGCGTTACAACATACGAAACACAGGTGCTACATAAATCATTCCCTAGCAAAATCAATTGTTTTCAGCACATTCTTTTGTTTCATCCAGTCTTGATGTCTTCCCATATGGAACACATCCACTATTTTATACTTTGAAAGATAATAAAAAATGTAGATATATTCCAGCTCTGATGAGTATTGCGCAATAATCTAATACAACCAGAAGTGTAACATCTCCATCAGACTTGTAAGCCGACTTAAGCTGATGTATAGCGAACATTGGGTATTACTCGGCAACCCTATTTTTGCATGATTCAATGTGAAAATTAACATATCTTTGAGCTGTCAAAGCGTTTCAGTAAAATTGCTGCTTTCCAAGTGTCTACAAATGCTATTCTTATACCGAAAACTAATTGTTCAATACTTGAAGCTTTAGCAGATTATTGTCTGTCTACGCCACTCCAATACCGCACAAGTTTCGCAATTAATATGCATACGGTTCTACGCAATTGCAAACGTCTGTTTGTGATTGGGAAGTGCAGATGTTTCCCTGCGTCATAGCTTCATTGTAAATGCATCTTACAATGAACATATTAGTGTAGTGTTTCTCGTCTTGTCATCTTAACCGAGCGTAGACATTCACAAAGCAATTCAACGCCAAATGTGCATAAGCGAAACTAATTTCTTTACTAAACGAGTTGAATTTAAAACGCAAACGATAATGACATTTCAGAAGTGTTTACGAATTATAAGACTTATACAATTAAGGCCAATATTACAGTTGAAGTTTAAAGTATATTCTTTTGTTTTCACAAAAATGTTAAGAATAACAATAATTAACAAGTCCTTCTGGATGAAATATTCTTTTCAAAAATAGGAGGTTTTCTTTATCGAGATAAACAAGTCTTTAGTTCCACGGTATAGGCAGCATAGCATTCATACAGACACACACAGACAGACAGATACATAGACGTCATTGTGAAACTTGTCAAACGGGAATGTAACTTGTTTATATTTTAATATCATTCAGTTTTATAAGATTAACTTATTCTCTAGCTCGTGTCTTTTACGAAATGTGCTTTGAGTTACGAGTAAACAAGTACTTCTGGTTTAAATACGTTATTCAAATACAGAAGGTTTTCTTTCTCGGCATATAGAAATTGTTAATTTTAAACATCATATTTGTATATTATATAGTATAGACTGTATAACGTTCACACACACACACACAGACACATACACACAATCAGATACACACACATCATTGAGAAAATACTCAAAATGATGCCAGAGACCCTCAAAAATTTCCTTTATAATCTCGAGGTAATATCTTTATTGCGATTACAATATTAAATTACGTATTAGAAAATAAAAATGTGTATGCAACGTCAACTTGCCTCTTAGAACTTGTGGCGCGCATCGCCTTTTGTTTCTGTTGTTTGCAAAGGGATGCCATAATTTAAGTTGGCACTACTTCAAGTGTATGAAGTAATCACACTAGACGGTGGCAGCACAAGGCTTATATATATATATATATATATATATATATATACAGACACACACACATGCTCAGTGAATCTTCAACTTCTTCTTAGTTTGGTGCATCGTTGGTTTGGTAGGTGCACGATGTGTTACAATACGGTTCGTAGCAGCTTCCGCACCGCGCCGCGCTGTCTTGCTCATCATGCAAACGACAGGCTAATCGACGGAAGAAAGGATATTCATCATCGCTGCGCTGCGCAAACTGCACTCGCCCTTGTTGCAGCCCCTGCTATTTTATTATGATAATGCCCGAGCGACACCGTAAGCAAAACTATCTCTCTCCCTGCATCCTTTTCTGCTTACTGTCACCTGCGGCACTGCCGACTTTAACCCAAATTTAATCTTGGGGGCTATTTTTTACGAATTATTTAAAAGAAAGATAATCAATCTCGTAATTTCGACTATATTCGTAAAGTCGTCTGTGTAACTGTGTGTGATTGTGTGTGTGGGTGTGTACAACCAATAACATTAAAATATGATGTCTTGAATATAAAAATTATTTCATTTTTGAAATGAATGTTTTATTTGTTAATTATTTGGTTTATGGCTAAAGCTACACGAGTTAGAGAAAAGTAAATAGGTATAAGGAAGTCTAGGGAAGGCCACGTCACTTCATATTTTCTCAATTAATATTTCAAATAGTTAAATAGTCAATGTGTCGCCAATAAACAAAGATTTAATATTCCAGGTGTAAATTTGAAAAATGTTCGGATTTCTGAATTCCGAGCAGTACCGTTTCTTTCAACGCGTAACAAACAAATATATCAATTTATAATTGCGTTTACCGAAAAGAGCTTGAACATAAAAAAGAAAAATTGCGCTAATATTTCTTTCTATCGATATAATATTCCTGCACTGGTTCTCGCAATAAAAATGTCGGTGAATACATTCCATTGATTTACCTTCCAACTTGCTGACGAGCTCAAATGAACTAATCATTTTGCTAATTTAGACATAAAAAATGATTTGAAAATGCAAATGTTTCACCGCATTTCATTAAATTCATTCAACCATTTAAAAATAGCATGTCTTGAATAATTTTCAAGTAACCGCTGTAGGTGTTATTTAAATATAACGTAGACTGATCGTTTGTATCCTACACCCTGGCGGCGGGCTTACAAACCATCGTATATATGTAAATTTCACTGTCAGAATCATATTTTACTACCTAGAATTAATTGGTACACATTCTTTAGCTTTAAAAACGCACAGCACAACCTAGAATTCCTTAAAATTACATGACATTCCTACTCGCATTCGTTAAATTATTACGGACACTTTAAAATTCAAATTCATACTTGTTTGACCACTTTTTTATATAGAATGTATGATTCGATGTATATATTTATTTGATGATAATCATATCCTCCCAAATGTTATGTATGTGATGGGAAAGTCTTGTGGTGCCAGAAAAGATATGAGTGATTGTTGTGCCGGTGCTTGGAATTGGTTGTCCGCACATTGGAGCCACACACGTAACCATTATGGAATATAAATCCGGTAGAAACAATATTAGAGTGATTTATGGGTGTGCATGTGGGAGTTTTAAAAACGGTCGGTTCCGGTGCAGGACATGAGCACTCCCACTGGCACCGTTTAGCAGTCGACATACGAACGGAAAGCAGAATAGAAAGAAACCTGAGCAGGGTTATTCAGCGTAAAGCCAGCGACCTGAACAGCTTCCAGCTAACTAGATTGGAAGATGCGCTGATCTCGCTTTTCGCTTCGTGATACCGGTACCCCCGTCCACATTTGCATAATTCGAACCTGGTTATAAAGCAAAAAATTGTTTCCAAATCAGATTTAAGAGCGAACATTACACACCTGAAAAAATTGCTATCCAAATTTGCCAAATGTACCACATAAAACATTTGTGTAATTTGTATAATTATTTAAAAATGCTTATCTTAAATTTAAATTGGAAACTAAGACAAATGCATTTAACAAAATTTGATTAGTAGGTCAGAACATTAGTAGTCTAGCAGTATAATTCTTTGTAACTTGAACCGTAATTATCTATTTTTGTATTGGCGTATATGTATTGCCATGTTGTTAATGCGATGTCAGCGAACGAAATAATGTAATAGTAAGTTTGAAAAGTTCCATCTTAAATAAGTAAATTTATTTCGTTATCATGCGAAACACAACAAGGAATATTTAAATTTTTCGTTAGGATCGATTGTTGGAACGAAACGCGCTATTTCTTTGATGAATATAAATAGAATGGTCCCTGGATAGGTACAAAATGACTCTCATTTATATGCCGATGGATTGCAATCCGATATCCGGGACCCACCGGTGGATTTCGTAGACAATAGTTTTACCCGGAGACGCTCGTATCATCTCCAGAAATATTTTATTTTCATAATGGATTTTGTGAAATTCAAATCGGGAAAACATTCAACCAAATAATATATTTTCGTATTTTGTGGTATTACAAATACTCATCATATATTTTGCAAATTCAACATTTAGGTTTCTAATTTTCAGATTGTTCATTAAATGGTATGAATTTTAAAAGAACCTTCTAATTTCCCACTTATTACTATCGCTTTAGATATTGTTTTCGCCATAGTTTTCTCCATTGCAGCACTGAGAGAGAAAGAAGAATTTAGAATAGAATTTCCATAACCCTCACAATGCACCGCTCTGAAAGTTGAAATAATTTCCACCAAGACAACTCTGATCTTTTGGTCACACTTTATAATCGCGTCTTTTTTTATTATTTCCCTTCCAACTCGAGTTCGTGTTCACTCCACAAATAATACGTAGCTCTAAACTTTTAGTTTGACTTAATTATTTCATCACTGGTGGTCTGGTCTTTACGGCCGTGCTCCTCGCCTGTGGGGAAGAATAAAATTTATTTTTATTTTCCTCTCACAACTTTATCACCAGTATAAATAAAATTATCACAACTTTATCTCTTAATAAATTACGCTAAGAGCCGACGGCCCCCATAAAAAAAAACTGTCACATTTAATTCAATTTACTACGAAAAATGTTTACTTGATTTTCAATTTTCTTTGCTCTTCTTTCTCTGCCATTAATGAACTTCCAATCAAAACAAGTGACGGAGTAATTAGGTAAACCTGTTGCACACCAATAATTGTTAGTTACAGAGTTAGTTGTACTTTCTTGGACGAAGTCTAAAAAGCAGTATTTTAATCTAGCTTCAAATTTGATCGCTTTAAATGAACACAGAAATGTAATACTAATTGTTTTACCCGTTTGAGTAAATATCCGTTCAAAACAAGTACACTTCAAAGAGATATAATAACAATTTATCGAGCGCTGGTCTTTGATCAGTTTTCAACGTGTAAGCAAATAAAATGTATCTGTGATGGTCTGTTGCTGCAAAGTCCGCGAAAAGTTGCAGATGATGCAGCAACATTCTGGCAAAGGTTCTACAAAGAAAACGTGTTACGTTCCCATCGATATTTCATCCAAGTTTCGTGAAACTTTCGGCTTATCAGTTCACTATTATTCGGTTTAGTTTTGTAAGAGGATTGCTCTAGGAAGTGTGTAGCGATTTATATTGTTGAAACACTTCCCTCTGCACATACTTAATGCCAACAGTACGTGTATATTTGTGTGAGGGCTCATTGGAAAAGTTTGCCTGACAGAGGAAGACACTAGCCCAAACATACAAAACAAATATATGGGAACTAACAAATTTACAAGTTCTTTTTCCATCACGACACAACGTACAAAAGGATATGCGTTATGAAAGAAATTTCTATAAAATGTGAACAATTGTTGTCAACTTTTAGCACACAAAAACAATAGTTTCAGATTACCTTGCCTGTAGTTGAATGGGTTAAAAAAAAAGAACACTTTGAGGCTATTTATTTAGAAACTTATTTATAATTATGCATCATTTTTTCATTCCTGGGTTTTAACTATGATAATGATTATGTAACCGTGATTATATTTCCTTTAGTACACTGAAATCGTAAAGCAAGCATTTCCTGCATCAATACTGCTATCTTCTTACGGACAGTGTAGTGCGCATTTCGCATTTACAATTGTTATACGGCGAGCTGAAGACATAGGTATTTTCTTTATGAACAAATAATGAATAATATTGAGTTTAAAATTGCTCATTTGTTTGCAATTGTAAGAAAAGAATAAAACCATTCCAGAAATACTTTTGTTGTTGATTGACTTGGATTTATTTCGAGATGTGATCACGTACTTCATCTTAATTTCAAGTTGTGTTCAATAGATCACCATCGATCAATTTATAACTACTTACTCTTTTACATTACATTAGTTTCTTAACTTATACGACCATTTCTCGTGAAATCTAATTTATGTTCACTTCAAAACCATATTTCATATGAATATTACATGAAAAGTACTTACATTTCCTATATGGTTAACCTAAAATAATACAAATTTATTTGTACCAAAATTAAAACTAGATTTCATTAATACATTTCGTATTTAGTTAATAAAAGAATTGCACATTTTATTGCATTTAATTAAAATAGATAACTTAGAAAATTGCACATCCAAGCATGTAAATGCCGAAATTCCCTGTCTTCGGCAAAGATTTACGAACTTTTCTCTCTCGAACAATTTATTGACATTTTTTTGTTAACTTGATTTCCCTTTTAAGAAAGGAATGCTTGGAGCGCAATTGAGTCGCATATATTAAGCCTATTTTTATATTAAATTGTATATTAACTTGAGAATGGCCAAAAGTCTTCAGATTAAATGCAGATATAAAAGATTCTTGAAATTAAACAATAACGTGAATTCTGCTGAAATGCTAATATTTCTATTATTTATTTTTTAGCTATATTAAACATATTCAATTCGTGTTTTCCGTATAGCTTTGTCTCATTCTGTTTATACAGTTCGTAAAATAAATTAATATTTATATAAGTTTTACGAGAATAAATATTTTGAAAAATACTTTTCAATGTTTACTACATTTTCAACATTTTCCCGCATTATTTGTGACCGATATTTTGTTTGGATACCCACATATTGACAAACACAGTTTTAATTGATTCATTTGATGGCAATTCCAGCTCTTGCAATCATCCTTGCGGCTACGTTGAACATTTTGCGAGTTGAATATTTCTGTAGCTATAAAGGACACAACAACACACCGAATATTCGAAATTAATTAAGGCGTGAACAATGTTTAGACCATATAGGCCTCTAATTTTGTGCGAGCCTTCCTAATTACATTAAACAGCGGTCAAAATGTAACACAAATATCACTTTATCTCACGAAATTAAATTTCTAGTCAAAAGGTACTCACCCACTAACTAATATAATAAAAAGATATCCTATTCTAGAAATCAAAGAATGACACAATAAATAATGAAGTATGTTTATATACCTCTATAGCTCTTGTGAAGACGCGGTCCGCCGTTGTGGGTAAAAGAGTCCACCCGCCGTTTAGTTATCCATCGGGGAAGGCGTTGCTGCTCGAATTCACGAGCCCAAAACTTTGGGGTTTAGCCGTTTCGAGACCCGCGCACTGCTGGGTAATTACATGAACAGCCATCTATCCCCGCGAAACGCTACTACAACCATTTTATTTCTTTCCGTCCGCCCTCGCTGTCTTATCTCTTGCAAGTAGGTAATTAGTGGTTTGACCGGGATTGCCTTTTTATCTCCTCCCCAGGTGAGTGTGTGTGTGTGAGTCTGTAATAAAATTAAAAAGACGCCATTATTTTATGTCTGCTCGCGTATAACATAAGTTACGGTGGAATTTCTAACGCCACCAGCAGATTTTCACTTTTTGTTAACTGTTCATTTAAAACTTACATTTGAATCCTTTTGTTTTTTGCCACTGAAAACTTCTCTTGTTCACTTCTTAACTCAAGTTATTGGAAGGAAGAATTTACTTTTCGAAACTAAACTTATATTTTACGGTATACTACTATAATCGACTAATGCTCCCAGAATCTTAAACTATAATTACATTTTATGTTGAAACTAAACATCCCTAGAGATATCTTCATTACTTAATACAATATTTCGTAAAATTCAAATATTTTAACACTATTTTATTTTATTACCTTTTACGTATATATATTGGGATCAAAAAATTTCCAAATTTCATTGGAAATATTCGTTTTGAGGGTCCTGAACCCATTTTGATGCCTGTGTGCAGTTTCAGCGAATACCGTTGAACAAAAGAAAATGATATTTTGAAATTAAAAATGTCCTGTTTTTACAAAGGAATATTATTTAATCGAATCATTATTTGCATATCTTGACACGACATAAATTAGAGTAGAAGTTAATCTAATTATAATTAAAGATTAATTTCGATAAATCTCTTTTGAAAAGAACCAAATTACTTTTACGTTTCCCTAATTACCACACATATTGATATAGTTTCAAGATAATATACAATCATGTAACAAAATACATATAAGTGCGGAGTATACACTGGTATGCTGACAATCAGACAAAGCAACTGAGGGTAAAGAAAATTAGACGCAGAAGATGATAGGGTCCTTAAGAAGACGCACATTACCCACTAAAATTAAATTAAATTCATGAACAAATCCAAAGTGGTATTAGTAGAACGGTTTAAACTTTTCGAATGCCAAATAAATGTATGCGGTTTGTACACTCTAAGAATTAGAAGTATTTAAACTTCACACATTTGCAGAGATTCACTAAAGAAATACTTGATTTCTTTTAGTTATTCTGGAACTATCTTGCAACAATTATTTATTTATTTTTGACGCTCTTATGAGATTTTGAAAAGGCTGAAACCTGCTCACTGTTCCACTAGTAAAAGGCATTGAAATATAATAGAAACAATATTCCATTATTACTGAAATTGACAGATATCTGTAATTTAGATTAGATTTAGATAAGCGAGAAATGAACCAATGTATGCAATGTATAGTACAAATGTCGATAGAAGCAGTATTGGTGCCCCTGTTTCAGTAGCGTACGTCAATATAGCTCACCGGTAGAAACAGGTCGAGATGTTGGTAGTGTTTGGAAGATGACACGAGGAAAACAGAACAATTATATCCCATTAGGTTTCGGGATGCGATTGAGAACATGTTTAACGTTTAGACAGACATACACTTGGCATCATATACGCCACAGTTGTGTGAAAGCTAGGTACTTCAAGGGATCTGTTTGAAACGTGGGACCCGTTGTCCCTTGGGCCCTAAACATTATGTACACGTCAGATGCGGTGTTAAGACGCTCCTCCGTATCTCGCTCTCTCTCTCTTCACATGACAATGCTTCTCTCACTCGATAAGTATAATTTCGGTAGCAACAACAACAACAACAACGTCAAACTTGGGGATAGATTCAAAACCATAGATATATTAATGCCATCGCATACATGTAAAATTAGTGCTGCATAAACAAGTACATTTGTTGATTGATTTTGTGAAAGTTCAATAAAATAACTTCAGTTTATATTAAATGGGATTCGCACCAAATTTCGTTCTGGTTATCTAATGAATAAATAATACAGTGAGCTTAAAGCATTGGTGCCTGTCTAGCTGGTTTCAATTTGCTTTTAAAATTGCCACAAATATAACACCTGCTGTTACTTTCAAATATCCCCTCGGTTTACGCCATAGGAGGGAAGCGACGTAATTAAAAATCGGCTACCTGTACTGATATAATTGCTAAACACAAAATTGGGCACTAACAGTGTTAGTGAATCAAATACGTAGACTATACATAATTGTAATGGTAATATTATTCACGGTTTACTGGTACTTGTGGTACTTTGGTGCCTTAGAATTTATGGTGAAAATAAGTTTGTGATATTTATAGGTAACTAATTTTTAAAATCGTTTGTTACGAAACGCTTACATGGGAATGTTAACCAAAATCCAATTTAGCGCGGTTACCGTGGTCATTTACTTTTGTGTGTGCCGGTGTGCACTCAGTGTACAAATCGAACAAAAAACGCCGCACTAGCTTTTCAACTCGCACAAAAAATCGGACATTTGTTCTGTATGCTAGTTTACGGTGTACAATAACAGAATTACCCGTGTAATAAATCTAAAAATCAATGCTTTTTGGAACAATAAAAAGTTGAAAGTGCGTGTAAAAGATTACAAGTTTTTGCATAAGTCATTCGCATAGTAGAAGCATGGACGAAGAAAAAGTTTGTTGTAAGAGGATGGGGACACAATGTATACAATACACGTCCTAACTGGGTAACAGAATTTTATTCAAAAATCTCGTCGTGTTTTCTCGGCACGTTCGCATATGCCTAACACATTCACGTGCCATCCGCACAAACCCAAATTCCTTGTTGGCGACTCTTCCCTCGTGAAGTAACCATATACATATAGAAAAGTGCTCTACTCTGGACTTTCTTGGCCATATTGTCCCTATAATACTACGACTAGGTAACTTGCCATAACAGATAATCAATATTAAGTTTTCAAAAGTAATAAAAATTAGTTTACAACTTATTGGCCTATTCCAGAGTAAGACAGTCTTTACAGATGGTTATGTACACAATTACTAGTTGCATGAATATCGATTAGAACTAGAGCTTCACACAAGACCAAGACTAGTCTTGAAAGATAACCAAGACAAGACCAAGGCACCTCTTGGTATCCTGGTAAAAAGCATATCTACTTGGTTTTTGCCTTAGCCAAAGATATTACGTTACACTTCCACTTTTCACTACTTAGTTACCGGAATACGTATTTAGATTTTCAAAATACTATGTGGTTAAGGGTTAAGTATTGCAAACATAAAAAATCGAGGATTTGTAAGATCCAGGAAATTATTTCATGTTTACACCCATAGCTGGGAAGTACTTCAAGTATTTTTTGTACTTTAAGTACAATACTTAAAGTAATTTTGCAGCACTTAATACTTGTACTTAAAATACTTTTTACTTAAAGTACATTTTATTAATTTTTAGAAACATAATCAAAATATAAAATTAGCACTAGCTTGGTTCCTTAGTTTACGCTTTTAATATTAGTATAATGCTATTTCAGGAACTGCTTTAGTAAGAATTACGCTTTTTAGGGCACCAATTAGCCCTAATTAGACACTAAATATTAATTTTGTAAGATATCAAGATTTTTAATGCTTTGGTGCTAGTGTGAAGTTGGCACCACATTGCTATAACTGCGAATTACTTCGTTAATATTGTAATAAGCACTAATTAGTTATTAAAATGGCTTAGTGCTATTGTGAAGTAGGCACTAAATCGTTTATTCAATGAATCTCCCTTATATTATAGATAGAATTTTTTTCCTGAGGCACTAAGTAAGCATTGATTATTAAACTAGAAACTAGAATTAGTGCCATATTTCGGGGGGCCAATGCACCCGTTATCTAACTAAAAAAAATATATATATAAATACACTTATGTACATTTTATAAGTATTACTGGTATTTGTACTTAAAGTACTTAACTTGAGTACTTGTCTCAGCTCTGTATTACATTCTATTTCGTCTGAATAGGATTGTGTGGGACGTCGCTTTATCTTCGGGAGGACAATTAGAATAATTAACTACAATGTAATTGTAAATATATTTTTAGTTGTATTTCAAGTAAATACAAAGGTAAATAGTTTAGTTTGTTGAACAAACATGATGTCTGCTTGTACGTCGACGAATACATTTAATTAATTAAACTAGACGCTTTGTGTAAACTTTTCAATAAAAAAAAAAAAAATCTAAAATTTAATTAGAAGCAAGGGAGCCAGCGACAGCGGTGTGCTCTGAAACAACCTGATAGAAAACCTTAACTACCTGAAACTGTATCTTCTCTATGAAGCCATAGAGTAAATAGAAGTTCGTATTTGGCGTATAGGATAGTGTTTAGATAACGCACGGGATTTCCACCTGAGGCTAATAACATATTTGTTTTCATTTCATAGCGACCGCAGGCAACTGTTATAAATACATGAATTCATAATGAAAAGATGGTTATGGTAAATATTGATTAGTTGATTTTGTGTTTGGTTGATTTAACTTACGAACATGAAAAGGCAACAAGGAATTAATTTGGGATGATTAAATTGCTAGCATAAAAGTATTAAATTCATTAAAAAATATCATCGTAGAAACACAATAATAATATGACATTCAATGGATGTTAATTAGGGTCATAATTTTTTATTACGGATACAGTTAATGTTCGCATTACTGCATAGCAACATTAATTTTGATACAATAGAGACACAATTATCGAAATTCTCCATAGCCACACAATGCAATGCTGGAAATTATCCGAATGCTTTTCTAGATGGGTCGATACATGTAAATATTTTTAACTATGGCGTTACAGTTGCACGTAATACGCGGCTTATACGCTGTTTTTCGTGATACAAATATACGAATAATAAATAATTCATGCACGCTAATAGCATGTCAAATATTTTGGAGAGCCCAGCTTTTCGTAGCTTAAGAAATTATATTGAACAAGACGTGCAAATGAACCGAATCGCCTGGTTGCAGGTGCGTCTAATATTTTTTTACCCTTTTGTAGGGTTTATTTACAACCGGTTTGAAGTTGGTTTGGTGCACTGAAATGAACGTAGTAACATATTTTGTTGTATTTAGGTCCCAACGCGCGGTTATTGTCAAATAAATTCATTTTGCAAAGCTTCAGGTATACCATACATACATATATCATTTGATATCTATAAATATTGGACCATGGGTGAATCCTACTTCACTCAGGGTCGTATTTAGCCACTACCAACCCTTATCTCAATAGGGTCTCAGTAAAAATATGTAATTTTGGTCATAGACTAAATTAATATTTTTATTAGCATTTTCTAAAATTAAAAAGTAATTTTATAGTAATATAATAAAGATAGGAACCCTTTCAGGGATTCAGAATAAATCTATTGTTTATTTAAAACGTATCTTTCATCACGATTGTGAGCAAGCTCAAGTAAACTTTAAAAAACGATTTATATATATTTATACAATTCTTTTCTTTTTTTTTAATGGATTTTAATTGCATTACGGCGCTTCTAGGCAGCTCTCTCTCTGATTATATATCGAAATGTGTAGCAGCTATTTACCTATAACTAAATGTTGCGGTTCCTGTTTAGTTTACCGAAGCACAGTTGTGCTTTCGATAACGAAGGATTACCACAGCAACGTCACCTAAGTTCATAATCGATATTGGATTATGCACAGCGCAATATTCGTATGCACGGTCATACTTTGATATGCAAATACACCTGTACGCCATATGTACACCCAATTTCATTTCAAATTGTTATATATAATAAATAAACTGACTTCATTTATATATATTCTCAGAATTCTAAAATGAGAATGACAATTCATAATTATATAAACGTATATAAAAATGTGGAGTTGCCACGACGTAATGTTCACTGGAAATATATATCCCAATCAAACTGTGAAACCAAGTAATATTCTGAAATTATACCATTTACCTTATTATTTTATTACGTAATAAAGTATTGGTTCTTTAATATAAAATATACATTTTGTTATTTTAATATTCTGCTATCAATATATCCAAATATAATATTCAAAATATTGAATTTCCGTTTTCAATATTATGGTTTAGCTAATTAATTTGTTTAAAGTTATAGATTTAACTATTCCATGAATATGTTTAATAATATAACAACATGTTTTGTTTTGTTAGGTTATTATTATAATTTCAAGCTCCAGTTTATAAAATTTAATTTCGGAAACCAAAATTAATTTAAACCAACGCAGAGTATTGCTGGTCTTTCTTGATTTCGTGCGGGTAGTATATTGTAATAACACCGTATTTAACCAAGTTTATTTATACCACAGCAGGCAGTACCTAAGCCCTTGTCCAAAATCAAGGTTTTACGGTTTTAGACCACGGGATTTATTGCGGCAAAGTTACGCTAAATACGTAAATACTAAATCGGCCCCGGAGACAACATGGGTGTAGCTTCACACTTTATTTTATACCAATGCTTCTGAACAGCGACGTTTCTACATTTCGCGAAACACAAAATTGAACTTTCAAATTGTAATAAATATTTGTTCTGCGATTTTTACTTTCCTATACTTTATTTTTAAGGTACCATTTACAGAAAAAAATGCCAGTTTTAGTTTAGATTTACGTTTTCCTAGTTACATCACACAGTTTCTTTTATTTCATAGATATCGTAGGGTGAATTTAATATAGAATAAAGCATAATTAGATTAGATTATAGATTGTGAAAGTACAAGGCCACTGCAGCTTCCATTAAAACTGGAAGTGGAATTTAAAACACTATAAAGCTATATATAGTGAAAACTAAGTGTAAGGCACTCCAGATTTTGTATGACTAGTACAATTACAAAGGCAATTTCGTCCAGAGTTCATTGAAACAATATTCTAGTATATATCCATGGACAAACCATTTCGCTTCGACTCCCCATGGCATAAACTTTTGTTGACTCGCTGCACAGTTGTTCGGCATGAGTATAGCAATTATTCGACCATGTTTGCCAACGCATGTATAGCTTTAAAGTCAACTCAAATAATATACGGACAACTTAAATGGAATATTGTAGCTATTCAACATTATACATAGGATAATACGATTTAAACAAGTCCCCGGTAATTTACGATTTCGCCGAATCATGCCAACTAATCAAAAAAAGATTTAAACTTCCACCAGTCGTACATTTGATATACTCTTTTACGGAAAATCGACCAGCGGTAAAATCACAAGTCATCAAATCGCCATTGCAAGTTAGGGAACTGTCGTGTAAGCGGTATATGTATATGTTTCTCGAGGTCACACTCGACTAGGCGATGCTTTACTAACGACATTACACTCCTGTGCAATGCCGTGTAATGCCGTGTTAAACGCAATAGTGGCACCGATTAGGGCTTCTAAAGTGAGGAGAATTCGGTTACTACAGAATCTAATATATCATCAGTCAGGCATCCGTCCCATATTTCATACTATATACATATATCAGTGGCGGAACATGCTGAAATATATATATTATTATTTACAATCTTTTCCAGGAATTTGAGCTGCACCATACAAAAGTAATTAGAAAAATAATATAATAATCCAAGTGCGTGAAGTATATGGATATTTAGGTTCTTCCAACACCTAAGTTCATTTGAATGAAGTTACACAAATAATCTATAACCTCAACTCTTATAGAAATGCACCAGAACTTATAGATCATCCATTTGCTATTCATAATCTATTAGAAATTTAAATATGTTCTCAGAATTCCACTATAAATGGATAATAATATGGTTTTACATTAATATATTCGTCATGAAACAGTGAAATAATTTTCTTGTCAATTGTTCAACAATAAATATCTTTCGGGGTAAAAGTACATTCGTGCTAAATGTGAGCCACTGTTATGTGCTCTAACCTTATAGTTTGTGGGAGTAGAGGGAGTGTTTCGCAGTCAAGCATGCTGTGGTTCCGTGAAGGATGTAAGTCCGAGACCATTAACTGTGGACCACGCTCGCCACCGGACCTTGTTTCGACGAGACGATATACGTTTCGCTTCTCCGTACTTGAGGTACACTGCGTTTCAAATCTCCCGTTTCCTGTCTTAAGATACCAGCCAGGCGATTTACATTTGCAGACCGTCATACCAGGGATACTACTGTATAAGCGACGAGTAAATAATTCTCTCTCGTGGTTTCGATTACAAGTCAGCCGAACGAGACAATGAAATCTACTTTGGGATTATGGGACCGATGTTATGGTAATTCGTTCATCATGCTACATCGATAGTTTCTATTTCGCAAATATTGCATAGTGTTTCGTATCTTTTGAACTAATACACATTCACCGGGAAAGTCGACAATCGTACCCTTATGCCATGGGGGTTATTGCATTTCTATATTTAATCCAGGAAACTGTTCTACAGTAAATAAAAGTTAAAAATAGCTTTATTATTATAGTAAATTTAAAACAAAGGGAACATAAGCCTCATCCGTTCTTTAATTAAACAAGTTTTACAAGAACTAGTAGGAATTTAATTTCGAGTCAGAACTAGGGTTAAGCCTAAGAAGATCAACAGACGTGCTCGGAAAAATTGCTAGTATATAATCGATGAGTTCCGAGACTAGAAGATTAGTAAAAAGAATATGAATTTTGTATGGACAAAGAGAAAAAGAGAATTGGTTGAAGAAGTCCACGGAATAATTGATAGGATACAATTGAGTATTAGTTCCGAAATGGAAAGATTAGTTACCAGAAAGATACCAAATAGGATTTTATGAATTCCGTAGGGAATCATAGAAGGAATTAAATAAAAATAA
This sequence comes from Leistus spinibarbis, assembly GCA_933228885.1. Lineage (NCBI taxonomy): Eukaryota > Metazoa > Arthropoda > Insecta > Coleoptera > Carabidae > Leistus > Leistus spinibarbis. The sequence continues at coordinate 1,314,058 of OW121809.1, read as the reverse complement.
TAACAAAGATTTGAACATGGTTATTCGAATGAAAATGTAAATTTGCTGTATGAAACTAGTTTCTCGAGACGATAACGTATGTTATATCTTATCTAGTTCTGGTAATATGAAAACCATCTTATCTAAGGAAGCCCATCAAAAACTTACTTCTCCGACAAAATAACGGGGACGGGACGATATGATTTTAAATGAACTGTACAGGGGCCGTCTAGGGAGCTTCCATTTCAGTACAATGCGTTTAAATTACTTTGCAATCCGAGAGAGATATGTCCAACAGTGCTCGGAGATTCACTGACTTTAAATGCATACATTTGTAATATTGTTTTTGGACATGGAGAGAAATTAAAAATATATAATATTACAAATTGAAATAGCACGAACAATGAACTATTCAAAACAGTCTGTAATAAACTGAAAAATTTTTAGCTCGCCGTACAAAGAATTAAAGAATATACTTCTTGTCCTTTACTGTATATTTCGTCGACATTGTTGATATTCTACAATTGCCAACTTCTAAACTGAGTATTTGATCATTTGCAATCGTTATTATGTAAATATGAGTTATGTCCTCTGCATATATATTATAATATTGTGTGTTACCAGTAAGTTAATATACATAGTTTATGCATTTGTGAGACTAGGGATATTTGTATTTATAACTAGGTACCAACTGACAAAGCACGTATGTTGGTTGACCTTTGCCAACAAACGTCACCAGGGGAATTTATTAGCTCAATTGAAAATGTCAAATAAATAAAACAAAAATACGCTGCCATGTCTTTTATTTATTACGACCACGCAGGCCTTTTTAATTTTCAAAATACACAGATATTGAAATCGGCGATAGGTCAGTGATCCTCAAGCATAATCAATACATTAAAAAAAGTTGAAAATAGTTGCTCTGAATGCAGGATTTAAAAATAATTAAACATGCTGTAATAAAAAATGGACAGAGTAGTTCCGAATTAAAAATTTCTTTTATTTTTTATATATTTTGCACATTTTTATTTTGTGCTAGTAGGAAATGTATTTGGTAATGCAAGGCAGACTTCTGACTGCATTATTCAAAGAGTGCAGGTAGAAGCTCTTCGGCATTCACTTCAGTTTTTCTATATATTATAATTAGATCAATTAGCTGTCTAGAACCTTGATAGTAATTCAACATTTATTTAAAAGTACAAGAGAAAAAATTTGCTCTATAAGTAGAATTGGATTTCAGGCGTAATTTTCAATTCAATACAAAATTTAGGTTAACCAGAACAGGGTTTATTTTTTTCTTTTAATTGATAACTCCATCATTCAGGAGTAAGAATTGACTAAAATGAAAAAAATCCGCAAGGCACTTTTTTCGTAATTTTTCGTATTCATTTATTTTAGAGATTTTAATATTAGTTATTTATATGAACAGTAGACACATATTTTATTAACCTGCACTCCTTTTTAATATAATAGCATAATATTTACATTTGCAGATTTTTTAATCCCTCGAAAAAAAAAGTGCAAATTATAATACTCAAAATTGAAATTTTAAATATTTTTTATGGCCTTTGGGTTCACCAATATTTTAAAATTGTTTGTAGAATTACTAGTTATATACTAATATTTAAGGGGGCTCAAAATTTTGTGACCCTTTATCTCGGAAAGTATACGCGCGTTTGAATATTAACTGCGAGCGAATTCAAATGGAATGCCAAATATTATGTGTAGGAAATTTGGTTCAAATCGCTTCGGTACCTTCAGCTATATCAACTATATGAGTTTTATACTTTTTCGGAATCAAGAAGAAGTGAGACTAATTTCTCCATTATACATTTTACTTCTTACACGTTATGTATAAAGAAAGCCTCGTAATAATAATGGAAATATTTTTATTAAGCGTCCTTGAATTAATTCGGGCTTATCTTTGTAAATCTGTTTGTCTGTCAGTCTATGTGTGAACAGTCTACAACCAATACCGTTAATCATAAAAATAAGATGTTATTAATTTAAAATTTGTTGATGTTCCGGCAATGAATACGACATATTTTAACCGGAAGTGTTTGTTTACTCTAATAGGACATGGTAAATCTTATAAAAGTTAAAAATATTAAATATTCTACTACTTTTGTTTGAAAAGTCTTACTGAAGAATTTTAATACCTTGAAGTAAAGAATTGGGCCAAGGAACATTATGAACTGGACAAAATATATTTTTTTAAAAATCAGACCAGTTTTCATACCATTACAAGGTAAAACTGCAATGCGAATTGAAATTCAATATAGATATAATTATATACTCTACAGATAGGTTATACCAATGCTGTTATTATATATAAAATATAAACGTATAGTTTAGAAGAGCATAATAACCGAATGGTACACTCAGTTCGGGAACAGCTTCTTTAATGATCATTTATTGGTTCTGCGATGGTTTTCCGATAAGCATCTGTGGCAGTGAATACAATAATTGGTTATGATGCGGCAACGGACGGACAACCAAGAGAGAACACTGTTCTGGTTGTCTCAGTCATATGCGCGCAAATAGAATGCCCTCATTGCGAGTAGCTTTGTGACTACAAACTCTACGAACAGTCTGACAAGCTTTGTTCTTTCGCTAATTTCTAGTCTTCGCAGCACAATAGACCTGGATTAGGACAAACTGTTCGCAATATGGTTAGAATTAATTGAATCGCCTACTCTTCTCGCCGACAGTGTTGAAAATTATCAAAGACACCGAAACACACATTCGGCATTTCTATTATATTGCGCACTAATGAGCACAAAGAGATATGCTCTAAAGGTCTTCTGTTTATTAATGGTAAATGGATAGAGCAATAAGAGTTTTCTTTTGTCAGTAAAAGTATATTCTTGTAGTAACAAATAATCAAATAGGAAAAGGAAAAATACGAAATGGAGACAATTGCGCACCAAAGAGAGAGATTAAACGAAGAGGAAAATGGTGTAATAAAGAAAGAGGCTAATAGATACATTAGGTAAAGGAAAAATAGAGGAACCAGAAATACAGAGAAAATATATTAATTTTGAAATTTAATGCATTGTTGCAACCAATCAACAATAAAGTCATCCTTGTTCATTACTATTTTATCTCTTTAAAAGTCAAATATATTCTTTTTTTAAACATCCGTTTTTTATAAATAAAAACAATTACCTACACTTGTGTTTGTATAATTCGAAATACAGTCTGAACAATAATCTTTAATGTACATTTTCATATAATATGTATATCTTGAATTCAAATGTATTTACATAATTTAAAATCGGCACCATTTGCAACAAGTCAGGGTAACCATATAAATATTAGAAGAATTCGATTTGGCGACCGGTTTACCGGTAGAATACATTGTAGATTTTGTCTCCGTGCAATGCATCTACAATACAATGCTTACATTCCGGCCTTCCACGTAGTGTACGGACGAATTTTACGATATACAGAAGCGTCAAATTATGTGATATGCAAATGCACTCTACAAATGCGCTCGTGCGATCTGCGTGTAACCTTTGCTCGGATCGTGTACCGTGGATACAGAATTGTAAAAGCACAAACAAAAAATACAAAATTTAGTTTTAATATACATATATAAAGAGACGTACATATACTACTCTTTAATTAAGTATATTATAAATAAAAATTTACCATATTTTTATGAATAACAATAAAAAATCAAGAAATTAAATTATTTTTGCATGCTCAATATTTAAACATAATTTTAAAATGTTTATACATGTCTCAAATTGGTATAGATTGTTTATTTGTAGCCGTTTTTGCGAAAATCGTCGATTTTCACTGTTTTTTCACGCGGTTTGCTGTGGAGATCGTAATATTACATCAATCAAGTTGAAAAAATTTGACAATATACACCAAATATAGGTTGTTTGACTATCCAAATTTCAACTCTCTATCTTTTATGATTTGTTCGAAAAAAATTCGCAAAGTTTAATAAAAATTTAAAGTTAAAAAAATTCCGTGAAATGGGTCCAAAAATTTTTTTCTTTTCAAACCAAAAATAAGTTTCTAGAGTAATTAAATATCGGGGAACTCAAATCCGTTAACGGCGGCTCGATTCGATGCACCGTTTTCGACTTATATGCATTTTTGCATTTTATCAACTTCAAAGCGCGCTAACAGCAATTTCTAACGGTCTTTCACCACTATAATTATCATATTTGGAATCAGCGTAGTCAAATTAATCTAAATATATGTCAAACTAAAAAATATTTATGCGATTTTTTTCCCGAAAAAATGCCAAGGGGTACCCCTTACCGTTTTTGCGAAAATCGACGATTTTCACTGTTTTTTCTCGCGGTTTGCTGTGGCGGTCGTAATATTATTCCAATTAAGTTGAAAAAATTTGACAATATACACCAAATAAAGGTTGTTTGACTGTCCACATTTCAACTTTCTATCTTTTATGGTTTGGTCGGAAAAAATTCGCAAAGTTTGATAAAAATTTAAAGTTAAAAAAATTTCGTGAAATGGGTCCAAAAATTTTTTTCTTTTCAAACCGGCAGAAACTAAGTTTCTAGAGTAATTAAATATCGGGGAACTCAAATCCGTTAACGGCGGCTCGATTCGATGCACCGTTTTCGACTTATATGCATTTTTGCATTTTATCAACTTCAAAGCGCGCTAACAGCAATTTCTAACGGTCTTTCACCACTATAATTATCATATTTGGAATCAGCGTAGTCAAATTAATCTAAATATATGTCAAACTAAAAAATATTTATGCGATTTTTTTCCCGAAAAAATGCCAAGGGGTACCCCTTACCGTTTTTGCGAAAATCGACGATTTTCACTGATTTTTCTCGCGGTTTGCTGTGGCGGTCGTAATATTATTCCAATTAAATTGAAAAAAATTGACAATATACACCAAATATAGGTTGTTTGACTGTCTAAATTTCAACTTTCTATCTTTTATGGTTTGTTCGGAAAAAATTCGCAAAGTTTGATAAAAATTTAAAGTTAAAAAAAATCCGTGAAATGTGTCCAAAATTTTTTTCTTTTTAAACTGGCTAAAAGTAAGTTTCTAGAGTAATTAAATATCGGGGAACTCAAATCTGTTAACGGCGGCTCGATACGATGCACCGTTTTTGAGTTATATGGAAATTTGCATTTTATCAACTTCAAATCGCGCTAACAGCAAAAACTAACGGTTTCTCATCACTTTAATTAGCATTTTTGGAATCAGCGTAGTCAAATTAATCTAATTATATCTCAATTTAAAAAAAAAAAAATTCTTTTAACCTTACATGGCTTATATTGTTTATAAGGCGCGCTGGATGCATAGATGCGTTGTAATAAAGCTTGTTTTTTATAAATCTGTTATATAGTAAGCATTGATTTCGACGGAGAAGTCAAATTTAAGGTATACGTAAATAATAAATATATCCGAGGTGATATATTCATTAGCGTGCTTGTATGTTTGGTTAATTTAACTTTGAAACCTGTTTGTACAACACTTGTAATTCGGTACATCCGCGTACACGTTCCCCGGCGAATACGGCACCGATTATTGAGTTTTTATGCTGATTTGATTTGTTTTCAATCAGGAGCATCTGTGTAGAACGAACATCGTTATTTGGGTAATTCTACCGTATGTGTAGTCAGTATCACTATTATGTCCCCGTGAGGCTTTCTCCGTTACACTAACAGATTAATACGTGTAGGCCAACTATTGTCCCTGCAAGAGACTGTCTTCTGTATAGACCTTTTTATGTGATTGCAAAATGCGAATGTGTGTGCTTATATATGATATTGTAAGTGCTCTTAAGTTTACTGATATCCATGACTGTATTCCTACAAAAATGGAATGTGTTTGTGTGTGTGTGTGAATGCTTCAGAAGTTGAACTCGAGAACTCCACTCGCGTCATTGGAATGTATGTCTCGGTCCTACAGTGGCTTGCTGAATACACAGAGGCATATCTATCTGTACGAAACGTATATATGCGAAAGGGATTTTTTTAAATGAAAACAAACCCAGCTGAAATTGATTTCAAATAGCTTTTACTCGTTTCCAATAAGTAGCATGAATATTTTTCTCTTTTCCATACATATTGGTCGCTCCTTGAACTATTTATTTTTATCTGCATCCTTTGTCACATATTTTCAGATTTCTATCGAAACATTTATAAAATATAGGCCTAAGCTAAACGATTTCATATTAATTGTTCTATATAAACAAATTTTAATTCATACGATTTGTGTAGCAAAATCTGCTCATCTATGGCAACATAACTAAGATATATTAGATTTTCGTAGCATTGAGGAAACTTTCGATATATTAATATCTTTTATTACGAACATAAGTGAAAACGATCTAGTGATATTGCAGGTAGGACAAACATTTCATAGAGTAATGCATTTCCGGTTTAAATATTCCTTTCAAAAATAAGAGGACCATATATAAGTCTGAAATTTGAAGTTTCACAATTTCAAGCTCAACAGTTTTGGCTCTAGAGCGTTCATACGCACACACACACACACACACACACATACACACACACACATATATACACACACACACACATACACACACAGATACACACACATATATATTATCTCAGAATTCCACAGTTACACAGACGTCATTCCGAAGATAGTCACATTCGATTCAGGGAAGGTTAAAACGTGTATATCTGTTGAAATCTGGAGTTTGAAATTATTACAAGACTGCGTAAAAATGTATGAAATATGTTTAGAAAAATGGACGCAATTGAATTACAAGTTGAAGATAAATCAGTAGTCGGTGACTGTGTAGATTAGCACATATTAGTCCCGTCTTCCAAATGAATAACGCAATTACCGTTCAAGTTGTAACACGTACTCTTGTAGCACAGGTAGGTATTACATAAAATGTAAGCGTAAATTGAGTTACCGAAAAGCGTAACTGACTAGGCGTATGTGTGTGTGTATCTGACAAATACTCAACAATGGAAAGACGTCTCGAGCAGACTTAGTTAGAACGCACTACTTGTAGTCGAGAGGAGGAATGCGCGCCGGCATTACCATTTCAGTGTACCAATTCCGTCGTGCACGTATGCTCGCTCCTCGTAACGAACCTTCAGAGCCTCCAGAACTCGATTTGCCTAGAGGCAGTCTCGCGGGGCTCCACCCGCCCGCCGGAACACATATTCAATTTCAAATGCTCTCTGAAGCTTCGGCGTCATCATCGAACGACTCTGTCAATATTTGCTGAATAAACAAAATATTTGTAGCTGCGAAAAACTCACGGCACGACATATAAACTCGCAATTAGAACCATGTAAATATCACCCGAATATTACATATACATTGCGCAAAGTCTGACGATATATGTTTGTGTTATTTAATCATACATGCGTTTATAATATTTGGAAGATGAGAAATTTGTTCTTACCATTCTAGAATTAGGTATATGTCGTATTCACGTCTTGAAAATTAGGTACAAGGGGTTGCTAAACCATTAATCTTGTCTAAATTACACATTAAGTTTAAAATTATATACCTGGAAAGGCACTCGACTCTCTTATATATATATTTATTTATTTTAATTATCTTAATGTGGTAAAAAGACTCGAATAAATGAGCAGTTCCAGTTAAATTATCATTTACAAAAATAAGAGTTTTCATTCCCGAGATATACAAGTCTTGAATTCAACCTAAACCAACCTGCAACTATAATTTTGCTATAGATGTATAAAATTTGTGAAATCCAAGAATTATTTATATCTAGGACATTTCACGAATATTATCCCAGTCACATTTTATCCTTTTCTTAAATCTACTGGAGAAAAATGTAATGGAATTTTTCTGAAATGATGCATTTTATCTTTGCCAGATACGAACTATTGTTTTAAAATTACTGTCATCCATATAGTTTTCAAAAGGCAATTTCAGTAATATAAAAATGACAGATTTAGAGTGCATCCAATAATTTATTATATTTTTACGCCATTGTCCCATTAATATAAAAAAGACTGCCATTATTTCTAACTATAACTCATAAACTTTATATACATACCCATAATGGAATACACCTATTAAGAATATATTTACATTTTGATATTAAAGTTGCTTTATATGCAATATATTAAGAAGGTTATTGGTTAATGCACTGACTGAATTTCTACTTCGAATGATGCTTAATAACTCAATTCTTTTAATAATATTTTATGTATTTGCAATTAATAATCCAGTAACATTTACAGCAATTAAATTAACGCATTGTTGCTGTGAACGCCAGCATTGTTTTGTTATGAAACAAACTGAAGTACTACTCGTAATTTCTGATCTTAAATACTAATTAGCTCACATAGATCCCCATTAGTAATTAGGTTAAAAACTACAAATAATTATCTAGTTTGTTTTATGCCAAACAATGCTAGCATTTGCAGCATTGTCTTATAACAAACTGGATTATTATTTGTAACTTATAAACTTAATTACTAATTGGCTAACAGTGAATGTAGCTTATAGTTTAACAATTTAATTCTACAAATAGCCTCTTGAGTGAAATGTAAATGTACACACCAAACTATAACTATAACCTAATATAATCTAACTTAAGTTTATTATTTATATTACCTGCAGCGCAAGTACCAAACTCTCATCGTCATGTTGACTATAAATTTGAAGTGCATGCATAATTATATTAACAATTTTGCACAACCAATACAGTTGCTTTCAAACCAAATACATTTTTCGTTTTTGTTTGGCGAAATATCGCTCTGGAATTGACAAATGTACGAGTGGTCGTCAACGCTATTTTATGGCATAGTCAATAGCTTTTGACATTGGCACTTAAAGTATATTAAATCCTATACCCAGTTGATATTTTCAAAATGTTTTTACAACGAAACAAGCTGTTTATTTCCAGGAGTATATTAAACCATCAATAAATATGGTTTATTTTGTTTTGCACGAGAACTTAAATAACCCAGCGGGATGAGGATTAAAATATAAGCTACAATTACAACATTTGCAGAACTGATATGATCTACAAAATATAAGTATCGTTATGACTCCTAAGCTTTAGATAAGATGCTATTAAGACAAGACTTAGATAACCTTGATTTATCCTCGACATTATCAGTCTTTTCTTGGTCTTGATTGAGGCTTAATTTTGCAAGTCTTAGTCTTGAGCATAAACACATTTATACAAATAAAATCAAAATTCTTGTCTTGCCCAGTTTTGATATTGTCCAAAGTTGTACTCCTGCTACGAATATTGATAAGTTTTGTAGTGATACATGTTTGAAACTAGACTCAATTCCATAGCGTAAAAATAATATTTTATTGATGTCAATATCAATTTACGAAGTTTTCGAAACATTACTCCTTCATTTTTCTATTTTTCAACTAAGTCTAAAGCGGTGATGTTATGTGGAAATTTGCTATTGCCGAGAAGTTCGAAGCGAAATAAATGGTGCAAACTGTCGCGAACATTTTTATAACAGATGTAGAAAACTTCTAAAAGTGACCATTTCAATTGGTCTCATGAAATGCCATTCAATCACTTTGATTTCACTATCATCCTACTTCCCATATGCCTCTTCGACCTTTCTGCAACATTGAGTATCATGAAACCATATTTGACTCTCTTGAACCTAAACTATAAATTTTATAAAGCGTTGCACTTGAAGCAGGGGAACAAAATGTTTTAGATTTATCCTTTCATATTTCAATTTGATTTTGAAATATTCATCAACATTTTGTGTCCAATTGAATAAGCCAATCTCCATAATTTTGTGTTTGTGATACATCTGGATCCAATATTGTAACTAGGTGAACCCGTGGACACCATGTACCCATATCATATACATTATATAGTCCCCTCCTCGTCGAGGAAAGAATGAGGCTATATTTACTTTTATTGTACAAAACATATTCATCAAAGGAGATAAGTCAAAGTAATACCAGAACTTTATATATTCATTATTTTCTACACGAATCTGTTTTCCAATATCCTTCTTATTTTTGTTTCAACAAAATTGAAATTTGAAGCAATAATCTTGCGGTATAATATTACAACAGAAATATTACTTTTCTTCCATAGAGTTTCTAAATAAAGGAAAATAATTACATTTGATATTTCGATACCAATTTCTTTAAAATCTTGTACAGCTGAATTAATTTCATATTTCATTTATATTCGTGTTTGAATATTTTAAAACAAAACTAGATATTAAAATTATTTCAAAATCAATTGATTTACTTTACTATTAACTTCTTAGAGCACAATTACAATGTAAAATATATCTTCATGTCAATCTGTACGTAGTACGATTGAATATGTTATTGAAATCTGAGTACATATGTTCAGAGATATTCTGTTACGCTTTGTTAATTAATAATTTTGAGAAACAATATGATCAAGTTTGTATAGGATTGAATTCAGTGAAACATAGTGCTTCGACTGGGTTCGTACAATCACAGCTGAGTAGACAAACGGTCTGATCGTCGCATTTCTTTTCAATTAAATTTTAAATAAATATACACCATTGATAGAAAGTTCAGCAAAATCAATTTAACTTCTTTTTATAATCCATATACTATTTTTGTACATTCTGCAAAATTGTTACACTGACAAAGCTTATTTGCAACTTGTAGATTTATATTTGTATTATTTTAATTAACACCAATGAATCGAGTCAAAAGTTTGAAGTTTCATAATTTTAGCTCTAGAGCGTTCACAGACGCACTGTTTTATAATTTGATTATAGAATTTGAACGGTTACATTATGTTTGAAGGGAACAAAAGTTAAAACTATATATTATATAATATTCGCCTACAATACAAAGTTGTCAGTGATTTGAAGTTGTGTTTTTGTGTACGCTGACGCCAACGTAGAAGTTTTGCGAATTAAGTCGCATATAAGTTTTGACATATAAACAGATCAATTTACGTTAAAAATACGTAGCTACGTCACTGAGTGATGGATGATATTTATCTAAAGTTAAATTTAACACAATCAAACAATTTCAAGTTTGTAATTGAAGTGTATTCGAGAAAATACCTCTTAAAAGAGTAACCCAAATAACAAAATCAATTCTACAATCAATATGCATTCCAACCACGAGTTTCCTGCAAGCAAACAATATAATTAAAGCTATTTTATCTCCACGTCAACATGAACTTTTATTGACAATGTTTTCTTTTGACTAATTCTGGCAAAGTTAACTTAACAAAACAAAATTGTGGGGTGTATAAATAGTACTTTTGCTTGATGTAAAGATGAGATTGTGAACAATTGAGATGTACTTTTTAACTATTGCTGCTATCGGAATTTTTATTAGGATCTTTTTAGTGATCATTGAAGCAAACATTGGATGTTACAATCGCGTACACGGTTGACGGGCTGATATCGCTAACCCACATATGATCTCACCGTCCGTTGATTGCACAGAACATGCGATCATTATCCCAGATCAGGTACGGACTCACGTTCAAATTATCCTTTTATAACCACTCTTATTTGAAGCGTAGTTCCTGTAAAAGCGCGGTGAGAACTTTTTATTAAGAAATTTCCAATTGCAATCCTTATAAGTAGTCAGTCATTAAAAAGATTCTAAAGATTCGCTGGACGTATCTTATAAGCCATAGTTCGATCATCCGTAATCTAAGCCATTTTGATGAAACGAAACATTACCAATTGCACTCTTAAAAATGCCAATTTGATATCGTTTAATAAAAGATTCGCTAGACGTAAGATTATACACCATAGTTTGCTCGTTCTAAGTGATTTTGATGACGTCTATTTTCGGAATACAAACATTCGACATGAATCGATTTATAAGAAATATTTATTTACATTATTCTTAAGTCTAGACTGTTAATGATATGGGCACATGCTAACCATGGTTTAGCTTTTTATTCGAATAAAATATTTAGGCTTAAAGCATATTGTAACTTAGTACCATAAATCGTCTACGTAATCTTTTAAATAAATAATAGTAAATGAAAACTGTCGAAAACAAATTTCTTTCTCAACTAATTTCCCAAGAATATTTCCAATGCGACTGAAACAAAAACGATAAAACAAAACTTGGAAACTAAAAGGCCTATTAATGTAACAATGAAAAATTCATAGCATCCGAATTTAATTATATCTCCCCTCTTTTCCCGGAACTGAGTGTTGATTATAGTATTATTGATACTTTGCTATGTAACATGCAGTACGGAAATAGTATCAGATATGAATACAGTAACGTGACAGGCGGGCAACATGATAATAAGCACGTGGCGAACTTCACATGGCACTTAGATTCATTAGAACTCAAAACGCAATATGCTTGCACACCATCTAATATCACGATTATTACATTACGTTAGCAATCGAGAGAATATTCCGTAAAATGAACATGCAATTTCATACAATTTGCCTACTTTCGAGATTTATCGATTTTATACTAGTTTTATATAGATTTACCGCTCCGGATTTACACAAAATAGTCAAATTGCTAAAACTTAATCGAAAATTATAAAAACTAAACTAATCATTCAATTTTGCAGAGATGGTTTATCGTATAACAAAAATATTTCTTGAAATCGACAAGTTTATACTCTAGAATAATATATTGCAAATTTTAAAAATTATTTCTTAAAAAACTATTAAAGATATATATTTCTCCTTAGCAGAGATCAACAACTAAAGTATTATTTATCGATAAATTAATTTTGAACAAGATTAGCTATAAATTAGATCAACTATAGTCGTACATGTCCAATCTAACCAAAACATTAAAAATCGTTGAAATGCGTTAAATAGAAAATAACCTGGTTCAGTCAGCTTAATTAAATGTTTACCATTTATAAATATACAGAATTTGCGTGATAAAACATTAATTATTAATTTTGTTTACATATTCAACATAAACTTCTTGAGAAAGTGTAGTTTTAAATGACTTTAAAGTTACATTTACTGGAGTAATTTTAATATTAAAAATCTAAACTTTGAGGCTATTAACTTTATGTATTCACTCTTAAAAATATTACAGTTTTATTGACATTCAATTACGGTGAAAAATAATTTAGATAGGTACAAAATTGTAATAGAAATATCTATATTTATGTTTTAATTTAGACATTTTATTATGAAAGAACATTTACAGAAAAATAATTTTTGAAATATTTACGTTTTCTTACAATATCTATTGATTTTGTTTTATGGTTATTGTAAGGTGAAATAATAACAAACGAAAGCATTGTAATTTATAATAAGTATAAGAAAGTCGAGTGAAGACAACTCCACCATTTTTGTCTGTGATACTTTAAAAAGAGCGATATATTCTTAATTATAATCTCATTTCCAGACCAATTAAATTTTTACGGTTAGTGAGTTATTTGAACCTTTCAGAAATGAACTTTGGTTTAAGATTTATGAAATTTAGAATCATTCTGCAATGAACACATATTTTTAATTGACTCAAAATTACTGCCGCATATTGTCATGTTATAAACAGTTATACATTTATATATTTTCGAGGTATTATTAATGTAAGAAATATGTTATCGGTGTTATACTATATAAAACTTATAAACTTTAGTTCCGCGATTTTTATTTGAGCTAATAAAGTTTCATGTCGCAGTCGTGTCAACTTTTAACTGATGCAGACTCGGCCATTATTTTCAACGTGTTAAACATTTTGAAAATTAAACTTTTATAATGGCCACCTTAATACGTGCATATCCTAGAAAGTACAGTTAATAACCTAACCGGAATCTGGATTGTGGTCATATATTTCGACTTCTGTTCAATTTTAGAAAATAATTGGATCGTTGATTTCATTCTACAAATATATGGTACACTGAAAGAATATATTGGATTGTTTTAGTTAAATAAACATAAATACAGAAAAGTTTTAACCCTGACTGAAATTCCAAGTATATTCCATTGCCTTTTTATAACTGTTGAAGTAATTCGAAATATAATATTAAAGAAGCATAGGAGTAGGCACCAATGCCCTTAGCGCTTATATGTATTTGGAGGATTTTCTTATTATGGAGAAAAAAAGTTTTAACCACTGATATTTTTAAGGGAAAATAACTTATATTTATATATGTATATATATATATATATATATATATATATATATATATATATATATAATATATATATATATATATATATATATATATATATATATATATATATATTTATTTGGAGAGATTAAATAATAAAAATTGCCATTCGTGATTGACAAATTTGGAATACAGAATCGATACTCCACCCAAGTGTATGTAATATCATAATTTGAGTTTCAAAATTATTATTTTCAATTATTTATTTCTGGCCGAGTTTACAATCTGAATAAACTTTATGTAGGTAAAAAGTCGTATAACTTTCTCGACTTTTTATTAATATAATTATTATAACTTTAATAAATATTATAATATTCTATAGCATTTTTCTTACAATTTGAAGATATTGAGTTAATATAAATACCCTGGACTTAAGAAGAAATGTTTCTTATATGTTTATAAATAGTATTAAGAAGGCCTCTAAATTTTGAGGGCCCGTAACTTCGAAAGTATAAATAAAATTGTATTTAATGTGACGGGTACTTTTTGGGTACTAATATTGGTTCTTTAGAGGAGATGCGGTCACAAACTCAGATCTTATAACCAAGCGTTTTTTGTTCAAAGTAATTTTTTATCTGAGAATGTAACAGACACACAATCAAACCCTATAGCTCTCTTGTAGTATTGTGCGACAAGCTAAACATATATTTAAAAACAGAGTGGTTGAGGTAAGCACAAAAAATGTGTGAACCATAAGAAGAGTGTATCGCACAAAATACGTTTATTTTTATTTTTCATGGGCAAAAACATGCAGAAATGTTTTTTGTTGAAGTTTCCCATATCACACCAACTTTTTCAGGATGATTAATATACAATGTCAGAGTGTAGAAAACTTTTTGATCTCTGTCTCAGGCGTTTATGCATGAATAAAATAATTAGCATACGGTTCACGCCTGACACAGGACCGAATGTCATGTAACAACCGCAAACTTACTCTTATACTCGTCGAAGCACGCTGTTTTCCTGCTGCTCCGTGTCTTTTATACGCTCCCGTTGTAGTACACAAAACTGCCGAACGAACACGCCACCGCAAAAACAACCCTTACACCGGCGAACTACAAACATGCACTGAAACGACTGCCGGCGAATTTTCAGTTCGTATTTCAGTTTCAGCGGTGCGCACGCATTCTACCGCTTCATCCTTTGCTATCGTCCTGAAGTTTTACCCAAGCTTTTCTACCTGCTCCTATAGTATTTACCGTGCATAATACCGTTTTTCTGTTCCACTCTCAAGTATAACTTTTAACTCAAGATTTCTTACTATCCTAATCCAAAACATATTTATATTTTTATCACCATTGCACCAGGTGCCATTGCAGTCTGCAGGTATGCAGATGTTCAGCAATATATAACACACAATTTAATATTACGTTGTCTTTGGTGCATGCATATCTTTGAATTACGAATCAAAAATTTTGCGGCCCTATAACTCGGCGTGCTAAAAAGGACATTATTATTATCAAATCGATAAAAAATAGACTGTATATGATATGGGCACTTAGTCCTTACGGGTTTAATCAAAATACTCATACGATTATAAATAAATAGAATTTGTTGTCGATAAACTAAAAGCAATCAACAATATTATACCATATTAAGCTATTGTACACATAAAATATCATTTATTTGGTGGACATTTGCTAATTATATTATTTATTCATAGGTTAAAATAACCTATATTTCTGTATACAAAACTCGACATACATATGTTACAATTTACATGTATTTGAATTTCATCAAAGCACAACTTATATTTCCATTTATTTGGGGAATAATTCAAAAATATCCACAAGTGTTTTGTTGTTTTGTTTTTTGCACAAATAATAATCTATCAGTTTTCTCATTATAAGTGAAAGAAGGACAAATTATATAGTGACCAGTGCATCTCTTACCTGAATGTATCAACGAAATACAAGACGTACCCGATATATATTAAAATAATTCCAGAATAATTCCTGTTAAATCTTTTCAATTTTAGAGTAGATGTAGAAAAGCCGTAAGGTTTTCGTCATTTTCTAAACGTGTCAATCAATCATGAAATTCCCTCCTCTTTTTGTTACCTATTCCGTCACTCCAAATACTCTTAATAAAAAACTACGGTGATCTCCATTTTTTAATCAGATTAGAAGCTGTATTAAAGCATCGATTGTTCTGAAAGGATAAGTTTAAATTGATCATTACCAAATTGCGTTTAATAAATAGCGAAGACTTCACGCTTGAAGCTTGGTGTATGGGAAAAGCTCCAACAACACAAAAAGCTTAACATTGTACTATGCTGTACTTTAATGAAATACCAGTTTGTCTTTAAGATTGCTACGTTATCAAGTCACTACACGTTCGTAGTAAATAGGGGAGATAAGAATACTTGTTCTTTGTGTTAGTTTTGGTGTTGTATTACTAATTGAATTACTGAGTGGAAAAAGGAACTTATTTTAAAAGATGTGCATTTGGTACAGAAACCATTTGGAGTTTCCTTCACTCGATTTTCTTATACTTAGTTTATGAAGCGATATCCAATACCTTAACAACCGAAAGTCATATAATTTTATTTGTTTTTGGAATCATATTTTATGTATAGTGTTAGTTTACCAGGATTGAGCAAAAATGCCTGAATTTTGTTTGTTGTTTTACGTTAAAAGTTATGCAAATGTAGCCACATTTTTTACTGTGGACAACAAAAAGGTTTCCAGCGAGAAAATCCAGTAAAAGAAACAGGAAAATATTGGAAAATTACGTGGTAATTGCATTTCATAACAGATTATTTTATTATTTTGAAATATAATAAAAATGGCTAGAAAACTTTTCCAATTCAAACAATATCATCATTTTGACGCAGTATTCCATCCGCGCGTTTGAAATTACAATGAGCACGGGCCAGAGAATGATGCTCATTTGAAATTCAAATTATTTTATTTGATATGTTTCTAGCTGCGTCGCCTTTCTTTCACAAAACACCGAACCGTATCGGTTGGCATCCATTCGACTTATTCCGCTACGCCACCTCGACTTGCAACTAGCGCGCTACTGGTATCTTCGGAATGTATACCTAGTTTTTGCATGTTTGCCAATTATGCAACTGTCAATCTTTCAAAACTTTACATTGTTCCAAGTTTTCTTGCAATACAAAGAAGCTAATGCATTTGTTTCACTTCTGAAATACAAATTGTGGCACCGTGGCTTTAGCAAGCAGTCCCTTACCAATTAAACGACACGTACCTTGTTAATAAGTATAAATCACTCAACCGAACCTTATTACTCATTTAATTGGAGAAAAATGTGATGGCATTTAATTTATCTTAATATATTTATACTTCCGTAGGTTCCACAATCGATTCGTTAATGTGTTAATATTCGTTTTGAAAAACATATTTATTTAAAATCGCTTTTATTTAACGAAGTTAGTTCCATTGTCTAAGTTGATATTTAGTTAACTTCCAGAAGATAAATTTCCTTATTCAAAGAGCGTATTATTACAACTGGAAACATAAATAATATTGATATATGTTCCATAATGATTTCATGTCAAAGTAATCATCCGAACAATACTATAACATGATTTGGCTTCTAAATTTCTATTTATTCCTGTTTTCTATCCGCTGCAACATACGCTCACAAATCATTGTCTGTCACAATTTTTACGATTCCAAATGGAGGAGCAGGAGACGAGCCACCGATAAAGGGAGTTGTGAATTTGCCGTATCGGTATAGTATGGAAAAGATCAGATGAATATTCCACATCATACCTACTCGCAAAAGGTGTATCGTGTTTCGCCCATCAAATAAATGTCTGCGGATATCGATACTTTTCGGAAAAGAAGATATGACTTGCATACAATATTTTTACCTCGTACGGATAGTATGAACAGGTATAATGTTTGGTCATGGGTATATTCAAAAGGTTTTTGTCTCATCACCCTTATTATGAAAATGGGTATAACTTATATACTTGGATTATGTTGCTCAGACGCCGTAAAGCAAACTTTATGGACGTATGGGTGCATTTATAATAGAATTTCTCCACGGCAAATAGCTACCTTTATCTAGTGCACACGTATGACAACCTGCTTGCACATTAAACTTGGTGGAAGTAGGATAGATAAAGATAACTAATTTTTACTCAGAAACTTGACGTGAAACCAGGCAATTATAAACAGTCATCTCCATTGAATTAATCGGGCCGATTTTATTGTAATTTGATACACCATTCCTGTTTAATTTAAAATCTAATCGGCTTTATACGTCCACAGTTAAAGGTACCAAAATCTACAAAGGAATCCTATTGCAATATGACTCTATATGTAGTCCTAATAACTATAGGTTAAGTTTAATTTTCAATTGGAAGTATGATCACGGTACAGTAAAGATAATTAGTGAAATTAATGTTTGTTAAATTAATTATTTGTAATAACCCTTTCATAAATTAACATATTTGCGGTATTAGAAATAATGTATGCTAACAAGTTCCATGACAGTGGCAATATGAGAATTAAGTACTTGCGCAACCAAACTAGAGCAAGTGCAGTAACTGACATTTAAAATAGAACCTTGGCCGCTGCATTGCATGCGCCAACAACTAGGCTATTTTCACATTATTCACACAATTATTTGTACGCTTTAGATAAATCTAGATAAATACGTATACTACACTATCAATTATATATGTTAAATTATTATATATGCATGTTCTAAATATATAATATTTATTATTTTTTAGTTCTGTTTACTTCACTACTAAATAAAATAGTCTTGAAAATTCATAATTTATTGAGCAATATCGCGAAACTTTGTGTACATTATAAAAACTTTTAAAGGTGCAACAATAACATAAAACTAACATGCTAATCATATTCATAATAATCAAGAACAGCGGGTGGTCGTCCAGCTTTGTAAATGTCGCTCAAAAGCACTGACAAAAATGTCTTATAAGATGGTTTAATGTTTCGTGAGTGACATAGACAAAATTAGGTATCACGTAGGCTCTACCACCAAAGTCCATTGTGAGCCCAAAGTCCAGGTGCTCCCCAGTAACCATGGGAACCCCAACCCCAGCCAGGGATGACTGCTCCAGCTGACGAAGGTCCTACAGCAATGGTCCCTGACGGTCCAACGACTACTGCGCCAGGGTCAATTGCTCCATGTCCTCCCCACACTCCCTAAAAGGATTTTGATATTACTAACTCAACAAATTTAAGGATTATTTGTGATTTCATTAGAAAATGTATCGGATTGGGTTAATGGTTTACTTACCAGGCTAGGTTTAGCACTGACTGCAACTAGAGCCATAGCAAAGATTACGAGAGCCTTGAAATATAGAAACAGTTTTTCATTAATTTGCAGTTTAGGTTTACAGTATTCAATGACTCCCAACTTACCAAGAATCTCATGTTGAAAGATTGAAAGATGCTTGTATCACTGCTAATGAAGAAGTGCTATAGTTTTTATAATTGTGGTAACATTTATATACTAAAATCCATCTGATTTCCTTCGGTGACAATCATATATATATTTTTTTCTTTATAAACTTATCATCTGCCCATGCCACCACACCTGATATAGATTGCATCGCATAATTGTTGCATTATTTAATCGTTTATTGCAACACTGCTGCACTTCCGTCATCCAACGATCTACAAAGAATAACTGTTAGTACTCTTAGGCCCCGTCTGCAATGGTATTCAACCTTGACTCGTTGTACTGCTCCGCCCTGCTACAGAATGTAGTTTTTCCTCAACGAGATGGATGTAGTAACCTTGTCAACGTATGCTTTATTGCGTAGATTTAAAAATTCTAATTGTATCTATTGGATTAATGGTAATTTTTATTATTGCTGAGTAATGTTGCGTAGATACAAATGTCAGATCTTATATTGTTTTCTTCTGGTTTTTAAATATATTGCTATGTAAGGTGTGACAGTTTCTTTCAACCATGTATCTGTTATATGCTAATTAATGCCGATAAATTAAAAAGAAATTATTATAAAAAAAAAAAATACATTCAACAGGCCTGGCTCTCGATTCAGCACACATACACAGATACACAAACAGACACACACACATGCAGGCAGGCGACATCCCAAAAATTCAGACTAGATTCAGGCTGGGTCGAAATGCAAAGTTTCGTTAAAATCGCAGCTTCAGAAATAATTATGATTTCTATACTGCTTTATATATTTGTATAAGAATGTAATAACGAATCCGGAATATATTTCTACCAGAAAACGATAATAAAAAACACTTCAAGTCTAGTTAATGTCAAAACTTGTTATAATCTAATAATAATATCCGAAAAAAAGTAGGTTATTTGAACAAAAAATTTATATATGTCAAACAACAAATTATTTTTCAACATATCTTTAGTAAACGAAATCTATATAGTTTTCTTGTTAGTTAAGGTGTCATTATTTATAGAAATAAAATGTGCAATTATCATTATTAATATGTTTAACCAACCTTGCCCACATATTTGTTCAAGTGCGCGAATCGCATAATTTTCACATACATGATACCACATTTTCCTAACCCGTTACGAATCAATATTTCCATATTAGGTCGCCCATATTTATCGCAATGGTCATATTGTGTTACAAATTAAATTGTAATGTAATTGTATGGTTAATTAATTATGAATATGTTTGTGCAGTATCTGAACCGTAAATTAGTATAATAAACAATACGGTTATTCTTAATGAAGATTGTAATTTATATTCAAACCACCACAGAATATTCCCCAGCCCTAGTTTGATAAAATAAACAGATTTTCATATTTATATTCAACCTAATTCATTTTCCAATACTTTTGTTTATAGATGTGTACAGCGTCATTCGTTTGTTCTTATCTGAATAATCTCAAGGTGATATACTTATAAATGTATACAATCATTTTTTTTTAACTCTTTTAATAAATCCGGAACCAGGTGTGACAGAATTTTTTGTTATAATAATATATAATTATTAATCAATAATTTAGGAAGTAAAAAATAATCGTTTACAAACTAATGTCAGTAAAACAGATACTCCATTTGGGCGTATTCGTTTAAACGAGTTTATTGTTATTCATAGGTAATATGAACGTGGTTTATCTTTCTACGACGTTCTAGCTGGTTAATGCCGTAGGATGAATGAGTGAAGAGAATCATATATTATTTAAAAGTAAATATATATTCTGAAAATAATATGCACAGAGAAGCAAATGCATTTTAAAAATCTTTTAAAGTAAAAACAGAAGGGAATAGAAAAAATATAATGTTATTTAAAAGTAATATAAATGGAGATATAAATGCAGAAGGGAAAAGTATAGGGTAGAAGAAATGAAATATAATCTTATAGTAAATAATTTATTTTATACAAAAGAAATAATATACACAGAGAAGGTACAGCAGTCAGATATTTAGAAGTAGAAGAACAGAAAGGAAAATAGAGTAGAGGTATTTGCAGTCCAATTTATGAGTGAAGTAAGAATTTAAAGAGAAGACTTAAGGATGGCTTAATGCCAGAGTCCAGCCAAATGATGTTCACCTCTGTATGAACCATCGTCATGGTGGAGTTCGTTTCCGCTTGGGATGTATTGACCTTCCAATCCGCTTCCGGCAAGACCAAGTCCAAGACCGAGTCCAAGACCATGACCCAAAGCTAATCCACCTATTCAAAACACAAAACAGGATATAAGACATAGTGTTCTTTCAATTCTCCTATCATTAAACAATCAATCTTGAATAGTCTTTATTTTGGTCAAATTTTGAGTTACTGACTAGTTTCACCACGATGTGTCGTTTTAGATTATAAGTAGAATTGCCTAATCATTTAGAAATGTGTAAGAGGGAACTTACCAGCCAAATGGTGTTCGCCTCTGTAGGATCCATCATCGTACAGACGTTCTAACCCACTGGGAATGTATTGTCCCTCAATTCCAGATCCAACCAGACCAAGTCCCAAATGTCCAGGGGCGATGATGCCACCATGGAGTCCAAGTAAACCATGTCCAATAATGCCGGCATTGGCAACAGCCAACACTGCGACGAAAGCTACAATGGTCTATAAAATAACAATTAATTATTAGTACTTCTCAAACAAAACAAAAAATATATAGTTTGACAAAAATTAGCTTGGAAATATAATTATGTTGGAAAATTATAAAATGATCTTAGACGTTTCTTACAACCAGGCTTACAAATTAATTATTTTTGTGCTAAATCATATTTGAAATTATATATTCAGTCAAATAAATTTTGAATAGAACTAAAATATGATTAAAAATTTACACAATATTATATGAATTAATAATTTGCCACAATTGATATCCAATACAAAACATTATTAAATCATGCTTTGTGAAACTCAATTGTTGAGATATAATTTAGAAAATATATTTTGTTTCATTATAAATAAATAGTGAAATAAAATATATTGTGTATTTTTTAAACCCTTTGGTTTTAACAGTAGATTTCTAAGTACGATTCGAACAAAATAAAGAAAATTTTATTATTACCAAAGAGTTCATGTTTGTCTACTGGAGTAAGCTGACTTGTGATACTAAACTCGACACTTACCCCAGCTTTTATATGATCAATTGTCCTTGCATTTTTACCGGCGATCACGCCCTCTTCAACAGCGCTCACAATGCCACCGGATTTCAGAATTGGAGCATTTCTTTTCCAGGTGATATTTAGTCACATATGTGACAATGACATTGTGCGAAATTGTACCTAACAACCGGTTCAGCTCCAATCGAATTCGTCAATTTGTTACAACCTTGCTGAATCTATAAAAAATAAAAAAACTACCAATAGTACGCATGTGTAAGGAATTCATTATCATATGTAAGTTTGCTTTCCAAAATGTTCAAGCAACCTTGTTTGAACCATTGCCCAAAAATATAATAATATAGTGTTCTTGGAATTGATTATAATCTTATTAATTTTATTAAGTACTAAGTTGTTAATAGTATTTCGGTTTTAGTTGATTATTTGCTTCTCATAAATGATTATATTTTTTGAACTGTTTCCTTTATTGATTTTGGTTATATATAATTATATCTAATGCTGTTTTCTGATTGTCCCAGAAGGGAGTTTTTTAAAGAAAAAAGTACAGTTGCACAAATATATAATCAACTGTATATTAATCCCAATCATTTTACTGAAAAATGCACTCCAATGCATTAACGTTATTTTCAAATTTATATTTGTTTGTCCTACTACACAATATATAAAATGAGATTACCCTAATTTCACATTAACTAATTATTATTTACAGTAACAGGAAGCACCATTAGGTTAGGTTAATCGTTCTTTTTTTAAAGTAAATGTAAAATGTGTTACAAGAAAATGTGCACCAACGAATTCATATTATTAAAAGAGCATAATCTAGATAACGGATAAGATTTATATTTATTACTTCTGGATTAAAATTGGCATGCTTCTTTAATGAAAATTTAATTAATATATGGTGATTTTAATTAACATAACTATGGATGTTTCGGGAACTTTTGTCCATTTCACACTGCCAGTGACAAAGTGACGTACTTATGATTAATTATTACAAAACTCTTTGTAGTATTATACTTTGGAATTAGCATTTACTCTATATTAAACTTGTATCCTGTTCACACCCACTGTAACAATGTGATTTCTTACGTTGGTTTCATTATTATTTCCTCATCTAGTAATTTTAGAATAGTTTAATAATAAAGTGTTTATTTGATGGTCTCCAATGCCTCTTTATTACTGTTATCAGTAACTGGGAGAATTTTTAGGTTTAATAGTTTAAACCGTTTATAAAGCAAAACCAAATTTAGTGATTCTTAGCTCGCTCAAGTACCTAAGAAGCTAAAGCATTCGGTCGTGTGTCTGTAGCATTCCCGAATCAAATAATTTCATTAACAAAAACGTTGTCTCGTCGCCCTGATTCCAAAAATATATATAATTCATATCCTTGGATGTTAGTCGTCGCTCGCTTGTAAGACCAAATTTGTGCCCTCTATTCCTCTGAAGGTACCGGAGCGATTCACACCAAATTTGGTACACATTGTATTTGGAATCCCATTTGAATCTGCTTGCAGTTTAAATCCAATGGCTTGTATACTTCCCGAGTTATATGGCCCCAAAATTTAAAGCCTTTTTTAATACTGTCTTTATAAAAATAATTAAAACACCCAAAAATTATATTAATAATTCTAAGATATTTTATATCTACAAGATTTTTTTATAGTGATCTTACGAATGGGTTAAAACATTACATTATTTAAAAAGCAGCAGACATATTTGTGGCATCAGCGATAGTGGAACTGACCACTATCAATTATATTGAGAAAAAATGTCCTTTCACATAAAAGTCGACAAACAATTAAAACAGGATTGCCGTATTTGTATCCAACAATTATAAAATAAAAACATGTTGTTTTCAATATAAAAATGCATAATTTATTATGTCAAGTATAATAATAATATACAACGTTAAATATACACAAGATTATTATGTACAGAATAAAGAGAGTTGAACAGATCAAAGAGTAAATAGCTAAACATGCTTAATAGTATTGTCCGTAATGGAGTCCTTCCAAATGATGTTCGCCTCTGTAGGAGCCATCATCGTAAAGGTTCTCCAAGCCACTGGGAACGTATTGGCCTTCAAGTCCGTGTCCGTACGCGCCATAAGCGTAAGCGAGGGGTGCGTGAGCATAGACTGGGGCAGCAGCGTAACCGTAGACGGGGGAAGCAACATGTGCGGCGTATCCATGGGCAAGTCCGGCACCAATAATTCCTCCTGCGTGTCCGCTAGCTACGACGGTGCCTCCTTGTTCCAGGGAACGGATTTGGCTGCCATCGGGGCCTACCACAGCGGCGCTGGAGCCGGGTCCTTGGAGGACGATTCCATGCTCGGCTGGGCCAACAAGTCCGGCGCTGGCAACGGCCAACACAGCGGCGAGAGAGACAATCTACAAAAGACAGTTTGTTATTAGAAAATGAGGGTTTAAATGAGATACATTTAGATACATAAAATTATGTAATTGATTCAAAATAACTAGATTTTATACGATTAAAAAATACAACAATGTATTTTAGAGCCTGATTCATAGATTTCTTTGGCGATGGCTTCATATATTTCATCATATATTTTTCGTAATCAAGTTATACAATGGAACGTTTAGATATAGATGCCATTTTAATAATTATAAAAGATTTATTATAAATATTAATCTTAATATGATATATCTAGCGTTTTTTGTATTATTTAAATGATCTATATATAATTTTAGGATATTTAAAAGTCCCACTAATTGATTGGATACGCATTATATGAAATTTATTTTAATATTTAATTATTTAAAAATACAAATTGTTAATAAAGTATATAAATTATCCAAGTAGAAAACTTTTATCTATAAAATAGGTAAGTTTTAAACGAATTTATTTTATTATTGCACAAAATAAACCATTAAACTAGTCAATTCATAGCAAATAATTGCAAAGACCGTAAAAATAATATTCAAAGTAGCCAAATTGTAAACTTACCAAAGAGTTCATGTTTGCTGAGATTTGCTTGACAGAGAACTGATGCTAAACTGAGCGCGACCGGTCCTTTTTATCTAAAATAACTGTCCTTGCCAAATATCGACTTCTGTCTGTATCCAGCCGCCCTTGTAGTTTTTTTGGTCAACTATCCACTCCCAAAAGTTGACCAGTTTACCAGACCAAGTGTTTTGCACAGTGACAATTACCTTCTCAAGGATATATAACATGCGACATATTTAAAATCCAATAAACAATATTGTACATTTAAAAAATAACTTTACTTACTCCTATAATTATGAATAATATAGACAATGACTTCTTTTCGTAAAAATTATAATAATATTTCTTGCATAAACGGTTCAGTAACTCGCATAATTATTAGAAAATATTGTTACGCAGAAACAGTAACCTTGTTGCTTGATCTTGAAATTACATTCTAATTTTCTTAAAATGTAATATGAACTTATTAGCTCGATATATCACATTAAAACTAAATATCTAAAGATACAATCATCTCTATGATTGTATATCGTTGTTTTTATTTTCTCATACTTTATGTATTAAAGAAAGTATTGTAATCACAAAGAATCGATATTGAAATTAAATCTGAATCCATTGTGATTCTCATTCGCAATAACGTCTGTCTGTGAACGCTCTATAGACATATGATATTTTAATTTAAAATTGATATATCCGGAGAAAGAAGAATTCCAATTTATAAAAAGGGTTATTGTGACCGGAAGTGCTTTTTTAGACATGCTATTTTTTAAACATCGTGAATTGGACATGAAGTGAATCTTATAAAAGTTAATGATACTAACAACTTTTATTATTTTCGAAAAGTGTACCAATTACTGTAAAATTACGTTTACATATTTATATTGTTTCATGGCAATGGTAGAATGAATTTAAAACACGCTATAAAGCATAATATAACTTATTTTCTATATTTTAAAAACTATCGTTTATATCTTTTATTATTATATATTAGAGAAATTTCATATTTATTCAAAAATATTCAATTTGATTCAGCAATAAATAAATCTATTCGCAAAAATATATTAATTATTTTAGTATAAAAAGAAAAACAATATCAAATATGTTATAGTTGTTTATTTTGAATTGTTATTTTTGTGTCAACATGTGTCCATAGTATTTATATATTATGTTTGTACAATTTTGTATATTGAAACAAAATCTGACAGTTTATTAATATTTATTACGAAATGAAAATTATATACATATTTTTTTTTTACAATGTGAATCGAACAATATTTACAATATTTGAAAATAGGTGGTGGTCAAAAAACAGTGCTAGAGTGCATTTAACACGTTGCGTACTATTTGCATACTAATAATGCACAATTAATTACTTGTTAATTGGTATTCAATGCATTCTTGATATTTTCGGTAAATTTATAACAAATAAAAATACGTCAATTATCGGGAAGCTTCGCCTCTTTCTTGATGTAGCACTTAAGAGATGAGCAAAATACAACGTGTTGGAGAAAATTTAATCTATAGTTCGTAGGGAAAATTTAATGCCAAAGTCCAGCTAAATGATGTTCAGCTCTGTAAGAGCCATCGTCGTGATGAAGTTCGTTTCCGCTTGGGATGTATTGTCCTTCATGTCCGCTTCCAATTCCAAGCCCAAGTCCAGCACCACCCCAGCCAAGTCCACCTCCTAAACCGAGTCCACCCCCAAGACCAAGACCAAGTCCAAGACCGAGTCCACCGTGTCCAATAGCAATACCACCGGGAGCGATAGCAGCACTGATAGCTCCACCATGTCCTCCGTTAGCTAAGACAGCACCACCTCCAGCAGCAGCTGCAATATGGCTTCCATCGGGTCCAACGATGTTAGCGTGGGCACTTGGTGCTTGGATAGCGGCGCCATGGCCACCGGGTCCGATGAGACCGATTCCAAGACCTCCAGCACTGGCGACAGCCAGGACTACGGCGAAAGTTGCTAGTGCCTGTGTGAAAATACGCTAATGAGTTTTGGAGGAGTATTAAGGTGAAAGAAACGTATTACCAATGCGTTCATGTTTATTTGTCGACTTGAGACTGTTGACTTGATTGAGTCGTGTGACAACCCTAACTTTTATAGGAGATTTGTGTCCTTGCATATTATGCAGTTGCATTATGATTATGAAGTAAAAAGTTGTACTCACAATTTTTAAATTTATTCCTAACTGATGCAATATATTTTAACGAAACGTAGTACTTCTAGAACGAATGGCAAAGGGCCTAGGCTCCTTTAGTAAACTTATTTAAAGTCCTGGACACACCTAGTAGTTTTAAAATGTCTGTCCAATATATGAATTATTGCTTAATGTGGAGAATGTCGGTAAAGGATAAAAATAAGAAAATTAGATCTTATAAAATTCTAATGTAAATTTAATGAAATAAATTCCTGACCCAGCAGGTGGGTTCGTAGGTGTGACAAGTTTAACGATTTATAAACGCCTAAGGTGTTGGAGCGCGATCGTGACAATACTAAATCTTCACACATCAGTTAACAGGAACGCTATTCAAGATCATATTACAACACAAATGTACCTATGTGACTCCACACACGATAGAAATGTGATTAATTACATAATAAAAATCGTTGTTACAGACACTGTTAGATAACATGTCAAAATAACCATAAAAATGCCTCTCGTGCAAAGGATTGTGACATATTTATCCAGTGATCCAAGACCATATCTTTAGTTAGCTTAAAATAGAATTGCTTTGTTGGTCTTGCAAAATTATCCACAATTAAACATGTGGCTATTTCAATTAGCATCGATCCTGATGTACCATTAATTTTAAATCGATTCCAATCAAGCCCAGATACCGCCAAAGTTAATTTACAATTTTTTTTTATTAATTTACCGAACAGTAATTTATGGTTGGTAATTTAGTTTCTTTTAAACAAGAAAGTTAGAGGTCATGAAGGTGAAAATAGATCCAGAAACAGTTACAAAATCGATATTAAATCAAAATGGATAAGCCTCATCGATTCCATTTGAATGTCAAGATTTTGCGTAATATTCATACAGTAAATCTAACGTAATCGTAAAATATTTTATTATTATTTAACCGCAATAATTTTTTATTGTAATAAACATATAAAAACAACAGCAATTAAATTGGCTGCGTTAAATTAAATAAAAACATTATTATTTAAATTCCAGCCTTGCCTACTTATAACCTTGGACATTAGAATAAAGAAACTACAATATTGTTTATTTATTGCTCTATATTTATAAACCATTTAGTATCTTATTAATATATAAATGAAATTAGGAAGTGGGAACAGATGAGTAAGCGGATTGGGTCATCAAACGAAATGAAAATGAAAAGCTCATAGAGTGGCCTTCAGTCATCTTTCTAATCATCTCTTTATCTGTATTAATAATGCATTGTTTTGTTTTAAATTCACCCTTCGATAACTATGAAACAAATTCAATATATGTAAATATAAAATATTCATTTTCAAGGGCGATTTTTCAGTATATGGTACATTTTTTGAAAAAACTATTCAAGCAAAAGTTGTTAGATATTTTATTATCTTTAACTTTTATAAGAATAATTTTTTTGTAACACATGCCATTTCCGAAATATTAGAAATATCAGGTGTATGGTAAAATGTAATTTCAGGTTAAAATTTGTATATATTAAATACAGCCTGCAACTATAACATAAAGTTACATATATGTGTCGATAATTATGTTATTTCATGTATATCGGAAATCACCGACGCGAATATGATCCTGTATGTTGTTTGCGTGGAGTTTTAAAGTCTAAGAACCTCGAGGCGATATATCAGGATTTGATGCAAATCATTATATTTTCTTTAACGGTATTTTGCTTGTATGTTGTTCACCTACAAATGCGTTTTTTATCAAGTTCCAACTCGTTCCTTTTGTAGCGGCTGCTTTTATCATAACATGTTTGTATTAGCATAATTTATTTCAACAATGTTTTTGTTTAAATAGTTTAACTTAATTAAACAAATAGAACTAATTACATAATCTACATTTAAAATAGTACATAAATATTAATTAACTGATTACAATTATGCAATTGTGTACATGTATTTGCTATTAATATATTTTAAATTTTGAATTAAAGTTTGGTCAATAAAAATGTTTATTTTCAAGTTGGATGTATTTCCGATAATATGGCATTTCACATTTTTCTACATCTAAAAAAAAAGTACATATTTCCCTGTCAATGAAACCTTTTGTGGCCAATATCCTTTAACAAGGACGGCATATTTCTTTTTTGGAAATAAAACCACCACAATTGACTAAAAACTATTAGTCTGAGACCAAATTATATGAGAAACACAATTTGAATATGCCCATCTCAAATCTTCGCGCAGAATTGTAAAAAAAATTTTTCAGAAACAAACATATTTAAATTTGAGAAAATGTAAAAAAAATATATATATATATTATTATTTTTTTTAATATTTAGCTAAATACTGCAAAATGGTTTTATTACTAAAAATATTGCTATCGCAAACCATTTCAGACTTACAGTCATTACGATATTAAGTTAATTAATTATTTTGGATAAAATTTAACAAATTCTGGTAACAAATACAAACAAAAGAGTATAAATGAAAACAACAGAATATAGAGGTTGCAAATATATTTATTTATTCTTGCAGTTATTTTTGCACATTCAAAATAATACAACACAGTGTTTGATATACAAACAATTTTATAAGGTATAAATTGGCAAAATTAATAATAATGAACACATCGAATATGAATACTATGCAACTATAGATAGTATTATCAGTCGAAGAGATCCGTGGAGGTCGTCAAACGTAACGTGGCAGCTAATGCATGAGGTAGATCACCTTACCATCCATGTCCATGTCCCCATCCACCGCCCCAGTGACCACCCCAACCGGGGGAGATGGCGCCAACTGCGGATGCTGGGATAATTGCTGCTCCACCATGTCCTGCAAATTCAAAATACATTTTATAGAAATGTAGAATAACGAAGTTCAATATTTTTAAGAAGGAAATATATAACTTTAGTTGACGTCCAAAATGGATATTATTAATTGTAAAAGTGGTGAAATATAGTTACCCCATCCACCTCCAAGACCTAATCCAAGACCGAGTCCAACACCGCCCCATCCACCGTGTCCAACAGCGATACCACCGGGAGCGACAGCAGCAGAGATAGCACCTCCGTGGGTGGGAGCAGCAACCAAAGCACCACTGTCTGCAGCGCCAGTGATCACACTACCATCGGGTCCATGGACAACAGCATGGGCAGCAGGTCCTTTCAGGACTGCACCTGGATTAGATGGGCCGGCAAGACCTACGCCCCATCCAAGGTGGCTGGGAGCGGCGGATGCGATGGCTACTGCCACGCAGAATACGGCGATAGACTGAAATTAAAGATTAAAAAAATGAATATACAATATACTAGAAAAATACATAAAACAATTAACTAAAAATTGTAGTAAATTAATAATTTGAAAATGCAGTTGTATCTGAATTTCTTACACCTCAAAAAACTATGAAATATGAAGTAAAAATATAAGCACCTAGTTTACAAGAAAATAAGAAACAATTTGAGGTATTTTGACAAATCTAAGAAATTTGTTTAAAAAAATATGGATATTTGCTAAGATGCAAGTGCCTTACCAAGGAGTTCATGTTGATACAGTTGATACTACAGACAGTGTACTGTGATGAAGCTAGGAACAGCACCCCAGTTATATATAAGAAACTTGACCTTCAAGATCGTAACATTGTATATTGTATTCCCATATGTTTACTGGCTATGCACGTGGATATGTCATAGGAATAAATAATTGCGTGAAAGACAATTGTTGGCGGTAGGCAAGTTTAGTTTTTTTATTCTATGCGAAATTCTAGAAGTATTTCATATCCTGCGACCCAACCCTTGTTTGTATCTTGATAGAATTGTAATTATTGCAAGTCAAACTGCATAAGGCATGCACTTACTAACACGGAAGGAATTATATAAATATAGAATTAATTATACCAGGAAATTATTATACAAAATCAAGTTTAAGGAACTGTGTCAGATTAATATACAACGGACACTAAACGAATATTAAAACTGGGTCCTAAAAACATATCTTGGTATTCATATATTTAAAACTTAAGAGCCTGAATCTGTTTTGATTTACAGAAACATTAGAAATGATATATTCTTTAGATAAATAGGTTTTGCTAAATTATTAGGGTTTCTTTTTAATTTTGATTAAATCACACTTTAAAAATAAAAATAAATACGCTTTATGTATTATAAACATTAATTTTTACTAAGGTTATAAAATATTTATAATTTAGAATTTGGTCCTAGAATATATTTGCGAAAGGCTTTATATATATATATATATATATATATATATATATATATATATATATATATATATATATATATATATATATATATATATTATTTAAGTGCCTACAATAAATGCATTTATGTATTTATAATACTGGGCGGATAAACAGTCCATGACTCAATAAAAAGAACAAAAAGCACAAATAAACCATGAAATGAATCTAAAACGAAAAACCATTTGTCTGCATCAAAAACCGATTCCAAACTAAATGAGTAACAATATACATTGCATGAGTGATTGTATATATTTAGTGGAGGTAGTGGACGAATATTTCACCATGACATTGACTCTTGAACGCCCGCAAGGTGATTGCTATTTTGCGTGTATCATTGTTGGTATAACAGGTTCCTTTGTTTTGTTTTGGTAATATTTATGTTAAAATATGGTGTAAATTAAATATTATATTTAATAAAATTATGCTTTACGGAAGCATTATAGTTGATTTGGTTTTTAACCCAGATGTTAATTAAAATTTGGATATGTAGTAAACTAATACCTAAGCAAATATAAATATATATTTTTTAAATATCAATTAGTTTTTGAAAATTATATGTTTTTGTAAACTTATTTGACACCAGAATAACGAAAAAGAATAACAATTATAATAATACACTCAAACACAGTTATGAATTAAAAAAATCTATTTTAGATTAAATAATATTTAATTCCAGTGTTTACCATAATCTGAGTAATGGAATAATAGCATATAAAAACTATTAATCACATTGTTTATAACTATGTATAATTAACAAAACAGTTATTATTTTATATATTTTTTATTGTTTATATACAAATAATGAAAGACTTAAAATACATGATCATGATAAAATATAGCCAGGCACTTTTATAAAAAGTTCGTAATACAGTTTGACAGCCAGATATCGGAAACGATCTCGAAAACAGAACGAACATTTGATTACCATCCTCCAATGATTCCACCGTGTCCAAGACCGAGTCCAAGACCCAAACCATTGCCAAGACCAAGACCCAATCCATTTCCAAGACCGATGCCTCCCAAACCAATACCGCCCAATCCATTTCCAAGACCGATGCCTCCCAAACCAATACCGCCCAATCCTAAACCTCCCAAGCCAATTCCGGGACCGGCGATCACAGCTGGGCCAACAAGACCAACTCCTCCAATTCCATGTCCAAGACCTCCCAATCCGGGTCCAGCCAAAGCAACAGCGCCTCCACGAGTGCGGACATCTCCAGCGGGTCCTGATAGGACGGCACCAGCTCCATGTCCACCTAGACCATTGTCGGTACGGACGGAGCCTGAGGGGCCGGCAATGACAGCGCCGTTGATTCCAACTCCGACGCTTCCAGATCCAATGTGGCCAAGACCTAAGCCGAGATTACCGGCAGAGGCTACGCCCAAGGCGATGCAGAAGACAGCGATGGTCTGTAGGAAGATATTAATTCATTAATTTGTTGTTGAATTTGTTGTTGTGTGTGATATTATTTCTTATCACAAATTTAATTATTTTCACTGATTGAAATACTTACTAGGGAGTTCATGTTGATGGTGTTTGTTGACTGAATCACAGAGAACTGATACTAAATGTGTAGTTCACCCCTGCTTATATACTCTAAAAAGGCCTTCAGAAACGGCCCAACATTTAGTTTATTATATGCTAATTTTGTAGTGTATAAAATATTTCACATATCACACAAATATATCGTGAACGCACTTTTAAGTTCACTTTCATTTATGATGCGGAGTTGTTGCAATTTTCGTCATCTTTTTGAACAAATGTGATAAATGAAGTATATCGTACTGATACTTATTTATATTTAATAATACTACAGCATAAGTACAACGTATCTTAAGAAATAAAAGATATTAACAAATTAAATAGTGAACCAAAATTACGAACCAAATTTAATTTAAAGATATTTTAAAATTAAATTAATGGTTACTGATTAAACCAAATCATTGTGGGCCATATTTATGATATTAAAATATAAATAGGTTGATCATTAATTCAACTTTTGTTATATACATATATCCCAATTTTATTTTATTAATAAGTGGGATTGGGATTAGCATTCACCCGCAGCATCTCTACTGGTCGTAAAAGGCGGGCGATGGGCGAAGACTAAATCATGTTAAAAATGTTTACCACAAATAAAATTCTCATTCAATTTGATGATAATTTTTTGTGATTATTACTATTCTATCTAAATGAAATTGCTATGATATTTGGTATTTACGAATGCGTATCTCTGATTGGGATTAAATATTGAGTAACATACCCAAAAGATATAATTTTGCATATCCAGTTTCTAATTAACTTAATTTTAAAACAGGTATAAATCCTAAAGAGTTTAAGTTTATGAAATATTTAATTTTGAAAATTGACGTATTGTTTAAGATAATACCTGAAATAATTATTTTTGCATTTACAATTTTTAGTAGGTATTTTAAATGCTAATAGGTTTGCAACAATTTATTTTACAACAATTTAGCGCATATATTTATGACCAGCATATTAAAATTGTGATCTTCAATATAATTTGGTTTCAATCTGAGATTATAGTTTTACACTTATATCATGCGTGGTTTCATACGACTTTTCATGAAATAGGATCATTGTAAAATTATTAAAATATGATTGCAGTAGCCAAACTTGTAGACATTTTTTTGTTAGATAAACAATAGTTCAGTTATTTTTCCCTGAATAGTACAAAATATTATTTTTCCGTATTTTTTAAGACATAGTTATTATAGTTTGAAGATATATTTTTTACTTTCTTATTCTTTTGATATGTAAGTTGGCACTTTTTCTTTGTGCCTCAAAGCTCATGATAAAATTGGTTATATTGTAAACAAATATTGTAAAATTGAATGCGTAGATTTGTTTATAAAAGTTTTAATTAAGAGTTGACAAATTGAAAGTTTTGTGAAAATTGAGGCGCTACTTTAATCTTTGGCGTGGGGGTTGAAACCAGTAAGGTTGAATGTAAAGACAAGTTTATAATTTTATATATTTTTTTATTGTTTATTTACAATTTGTGAACTAAATTAAATACATGATCATGATACAGTAGATATATGCGAAAAATCCGGTTTGTCAGTCAGATATTGAAATCGATCTCGGAAACAGATCGACAAATGAATTACCATCCGTGTCCAATGATTCCACCGTGTCCAAGACCGAGTCCAAGACCCAAACCATTGCCAAGACCAAGACCTAATCCGTTTCCAAGACCAAGACCCAATCCGTTTCCAAGACCGATGCCTCCCAAGCCAATACCGCCCAATCCCAAACCTCCCAAGCCAATGCCGGGACCGGCGATCACAGCTGGACCAACAAGACCAATTCCTCCAATTCCATGTCCAAGACCTCCCAATCCGGGTCCAGCCAAAGCTACAGCGCCTCCACGAGTGCGGACATCTCCAGCGGGTCCGGAGAGGACGGCACCAGCTCCATGTCCACCAAGACCGTTGTCGGTACGGACGGAGCCTGAGGGGCCGGCAATGACAGCGCCGTTGATTCCAACTCCGACGCTTCCTGATCCAATGTGGCCAAGACCTAAGCCGAGGTTACCGGCAGAGGCTACGCCCAAGGCGATGCAGAAGACAGCGATGGTCTGTAGGAAGATATTAAATCATTAATCTGTAGTTTTGGGAGATATTATTGCTTATCACAAATTTAATTGTTTTCATTGATTGAAGTTATACTTACTAGGGAGTTCATGTTGATAGATAGAGGTGTTTGTTGACTGTAAACCAGAGAACTGATACTAAATGTGTGCTTAACCCCGGCTTATATACTCTAACGAGTCCTTCAGATACCACCCTACATTTATTTGTCTATATACTAATTTTGTAGTGTTTAGAACATGTCGCATATCACACAAATGTATCGTGTACGCACTTTTATTGTTCACTTTCATTTATGATGTGGTTTTACTGCAATTTTCGTCATCTTGCAAGACAAATGTTAAGTTATAAATAGTAAACGGTTTTCAAATAATTATGCTACATATCTATTAAAAATTTATAGTAATATCATGTACTTATTACATATTTTATTTATTTAGCAACTGTTTGTATACCTTTTCTCTTTTCTCATATTGTATATCTGTACTTATTTGGTAATTACTAAATAAAATAAAGATACAATTCTATGAGTCGAACCTCGAAAGTGCTAAACTAAATCTTACAATATCGGTTTACTCGTCTTAAAAATAATTCTCTTTTCTTGAGATATTTAAATTTAATAATTAATTAAAGTATTGTCCGCTGTTTATAACACTCTAGTCGCCTGTACATAATTTGGCATTTTGATAATTTTTGCGTTATTCTAGTGTTTATATACTAAGTAAAAAAAAAAACATCTCTTCTGAATAATTTTGCATTGGACGTAAAATTATTTACGCCAAGAACAATATTTATAGTTATATATGTATGAATAAACCAATGAATAAAATATCTATTGTGCAGGATATGGTTTGACAAGGACATATAATTGATATTAAAGAAAACATGTTATTAAAAAATACTGTTATTTATTATTAACTAGTTCAAATACTTATAACTGCAGTACTAGAAAATAATTATACTTTTAACAATTAGTTATTTATATTGTTTATATAGAAGTTCAATGATACTAGAGAATAATTATACTTTTAACAATTAGTTATTTATATTGTTTATATAGAAGTTCAATGATTTATTCATGGCTGTCTTACAAGCCTAAACGGATAGTCCACTATCGCAAAACCAGCGAACGCTTTGTTAAAAAGAACTGGGGTGTCCTTCGCTCGACTTTCCCATACGTAGTTTGTTTTATAAATTACTTTTTTTTTATTCCTTTATAAACATATAATATTGGTAGATTAGCGGATTAGGTACTTCGGTAGCTCTGATTATAGAGGTATTCGGATTACTATTGTAAGTACGAATTAATATGGCTCTACTAAATTGACCTAGTGGAGATTTTTTTTATTTTTTTTATTTACGACAATTAATGTATTTAAAACAATAATGTTTAATCTATCATTCAATTCGATTGACTCGGTAATTTTCGGTACATTTACCTCTGGAAGTGTAAAAGCAAAAACGAAAAAGTTTCCCACTTTTATTTCACAACAATAATCGTAAACGTACCCTTACTTTTAAAATAATCGTGCCCGATTGCATTTAGGTTTAGTAAACATTAAACTTTACGGACTTACTTTTAAAACAGCAGCCAAAAAAATGTCAAACATTGTGTGAAACCTCCCAATATATATATGCAATTGAAAATTGTTTAACGAACTATTTCAGGAAACAAGTTTAATGTTTTAGTTAAAAAAATCATTGGTTATTAACTTTCGCACATATAAATTAATTGGTTTTATTATATGAACTAGATTTAAAAGTTAATATATATTAATTAATTTTTATTTTTCAAAATTACATCAAATGTGGCTTAATATGGTTTTTGTATTTTATCTATAAGATGATATTGAACCATAGATTCTTATTGAAATTATTAAATATGTGATTTCTTATTATTTGACAATACTTTTGCGTTCAATTTTGCATTAAAGGTTGTTGATACAAATGGCACTAAGGAATGTAAAGGTAAATGTAACTATAACAAATAATTTGAACAATTTTATTACGAGAGTGGGAATAAATTACACAATTTTATAATATACATATTTACAATCTTTATACAAGGAAATGGAAATAGGTGGGAGAGTAGGAAAAGTAGATTAGAAAGGTAGGGAATTGGCTAATTACCATCCATGGCCATGGCCAAGGATACCGTGTCCACCAATCAATCCTCCTCCAGAAATCAAAGATCCTCCGGAAGCCAAACCTCCTCCTGAGATAAGAGCACCACCCGAGTGCAAACCTCCTCCAGAGATGAGAGATCCACCGGATGACAAACCTCCTCCAGAAATCAAAGATCCACCGGACGAATATCCTCCTCCAGAAACAAGAGATCCACCTCCAGACAAAGCTCCGCCAGAGACGAGACTGCCACCGGAAGAAAATCCTCCTCCAGAAACAAGGGATCCACCTCCAGACAAAGCTCCGCCAGAGACTAGACTGCCACCGGAAGAGAATCCTCCTCCAGAAACAAGGGACCCACCTCCAGACAAAGCTCCGCCAGAGACGAGACTACCACCGGAAGAAAATCCTCCTCCAGAAACAAGGGATCCACCTCCAGATAAAGCTCCTCCAGAGATGAGACTTCCACCGGAAGCAAGTCCTCCTCCAGAGATAAGAGATCCACCTCCAGATAATCCTCCTCCAGAGATAAGACTTCCACCTGAAGCTAATCCTCCTCCGCCGATCAAAGCTCCGCCGGAATGGAGTCCTCCTCCGGAGATGATGGTGCCACCGCCAAGTCCTCCTAGACCAAGTCCTAGACCTCCAAGACCAATATGGCCTGCAGAGGCGCTAGCTACTGCTACGCAGAAGATTGCTACGGTCTGTCAATGAGATTAACATTAAGAATAGTTTATTGGTGATTCGGAGATTGGTTGACTTACAAAAGCGTTCATGTTGGACG
Organism: Leistus spinibarbis; assembly: GCA_933228885.1. NCBI lineage: Eukaryota > Metazoa > Arthropoda > Insecta > Coleoptera > Carabidae > Leistus > Leistus spinibarbis. Next base: position 1,275,574 of record OW121809.1, on the reverse strand, counting down.
AAGAATATGGACTGATATGAGTAGACAGAAATAGTGTTTGTTTTATAGCTGATTGTTGTCCTTCAATGCAGTTCAATCTAACGAAAGATCACTTTTACTTGTTATGTACAAATCTAGGGCTAACCTTTTATTGAGCGATAAGTAATTGTTGAAACTGATATTGAAAAAGTGCTGGATTAAAATAGAACAATATGTTTATTCATAAAGTAAAGAAAAATACATAAAAACAACTGGCGCCCTTCTGAACAGCTACAAATTTAAATCTTTGTCAACAATATATTAATATTTCATCATCAACAAATAATTCGAAACCTAGTAATCTACAATACTGTTAAATTCTCAGTTATATATATATATATATATATATATATATATATATATATATATATATATATATATATAATATTGCTTTATTGTATTTTCAATGCATGCTAACATTGCCATGAAACAAAATAAATATGTGTGGAAACTAGGAAAACGTAATAGCAACATGGCAATTTTAAAAAGTGAATTTTCTTTACATTCCTCACTCTTTATTAAAACCACTTTTTCCTAACTCCTGCCGTACTACAGTAATAGTTCCAGTTGAATTATTCTTTTCAAAAATAAGAGGTTACCATTTTAGGAAAATATAAATTTTAAATTCAAAACATAATATGTGTGTATCGAATGGTATTGGTTGTAGAGCGTTCACATAAAACTACACAGGCTTTATTGAGAATATTGATTAAGTAACCTTCCGAAAGATATATTTCATTAAAATTTGCCATCGATTTCTTTGTGGTCACAATTCCTTCTATTATACAAAACGTATATACACGTAATAGATTTTTAGAAATTATTTATGGAAATCTTGTTGTAGCTTCTTTTATATAAAATGTACGAATTTAGTTAAAATATGGCTAATCCATGTAAAAATGTTTTTATGTATTCATATTCGTTGAAACAAAAACCAATTCAAGGTGTATTGTGAAATAACAAAGCACCGCATTTCCTATTAACTAATTACGTCAGTATAATTCATTATTAATATGAATGCAAATGAAGTACACTTATTTTAAAATCAATAACGTGTCAAATATATAAATGGGAGTACAATAACGTGTAATGACAAACACGTATTCATACTAAAATATATTTAATTAATTAATTAATACTGATATTTGGGCCAAATAATAAAACCCTGCAATCATACTTTGTAGAGGATATTATATCCAACTCTTTTGATGAACAATAGGGTTCCTTTCCAAACCAAATAAGGTGTGATTGATATGTAAACTTTCTTCCAATGTTGATTGCATTTTGATAAACTAATGATACCTTTTCAATATTGTCACAGGGAGGATAGCGTTAATTTTCAAACTATTAATCCTCAGTATTAATGTTCGTAAAATAAAACAATTAGTTATCGTTGTCTTACAATAAATTTTTATATTCAATGATTAAAAAAAAATACAAAATATATTTACAACCAAACATGAAAATGTACAATACTAAATCTAAGGGGTGGGAAATCTGGGAGTCAGTCCTTGATTGGGCAGCAGGTTAATATAAGTTCTTCATTGTGGGTTTACCATCCATGACCCCATGCGCCTCCATGTCCCCATGCACCATGTCCCCATCCTCCATGTCCAAGACCGAGTCCATGACCGAGTCCATGACCGCCCCATCCTCCGATGATGCCAGCACCATGACCGCCCCATCCGCCAAGTCCTCCCAATCCGGGTCCGGCAAGAGCAGCAGCACCACCATGAGTGCGGACATCTCCAGCGGGTCCGGAGAGGACGGCACCAGCTCCATGGCCTCCAAGACCGTTGTCGGTACGGACGGATCCTGCAGGTCCGGCCAACACAGCTCCGTTGACACCTACGCTCACACTACCAGACGCGATATGGGCAGCTGGGTTCAACCCATGGCCTCCCCAAAGCCCAACGTGGCTGGCACTTGCAGCGGCGATTGCCACGCAGAAGAATGCGATCTAGAAAAAAATTATAACAATTTTAAAAACATATATATCTGAATCTAAAAGATTCAGTGTTTGTGTTTATAACAATTAAAATTGAAATTAATTTGTATTTATAAAGAAACACTACTGTAATAATGCGTAGATTTTGTAATTTTAAATGAGTGACTTACGAATGAGTTCATGTTGAGTTTGTGCTAATTGTCGACCGGTTGCAGTTGACTGATGCAGCATAGGAGGAATACCCCATATTTTATACTACTGCGTACGGCCTTCATTGTACTGATATCCCTTGGAGTAAACTAGTTCACTTTTACTTATTGTTCATTGTTGAACTACACCTTTTTATTAATAGATAATAATTATTGTCTTTTAATGCACTCGATACTATGTTATTTATTATCTACATATTTTAAATACTTCCTATATACAAATACACGAATCTGTTAAGATTATCGAATATTTTCAATTTAATTATAAAAACACATCTTCTACCGTGCAGGCACCAATACCTTCAGCTTGCCAGCAAGCTTTTAATCAGTGGAAAATAATTAAAAGCATATTACAATGCATAAAACAAATTTATTATAACCCCTAATTTTTGAATCCGCCAATATTACAAATTAACCATCGAATACAAAACTATTCGACCAATAATTAATGGGACAATTACAATAATTTATTTCTTTATGTAAAAAACAAAAATTTGTAGGCGGCCTAAATCATCGCAATAATGTACGTCAATATTGTTGATATATGTTTTTAAATAAACATAGCACCACTAATCAGAAAAATAAAAATGAATAGATTGTATTTTTATTTAATTTGAATACAATATTGAATAGACTATTTTATTAATTTTATTATTTTGGTATTAAAATTGTATATAAGTTTGATTTTAAGTTTTGATACATTTTGTTGTGTACGCTAGCTAGCTAACTTCTAATTTATTCACTGTGATTACGCTTTAAATCTAAGAACATATATATTGAAAATTAAACCATTTTTAAAATGGATGAGTTAATAAAAATACGTGATATTTGGTGGAGGTGATATTTTTGGCAAAATTAAGTTTATATTTTAATTCAACGTATTAGGTATCTCCTTTACTCAGTAATTTTATTGTGATCAATATATAAAAAAATATATCAATTACTTAAGGAATTTGAAAGTAATAAAAATGAAATAAATAATTGTTCAACCTTGCATTTTTTTCGAACGTAAAACATTATTTTGTTGCATTTACTAGTGAAAATGTTTAAATACTGCATTTTTAGGGTAAAATTGTTTTAAAATAAATATATTTCATATATTTATAAATATTTCAAGGATACATGTTTCATTTTTATACAATAAAACAAGAGTATAAAGTATAATAATTTTACGACTCTGTTTGTGCTTCTAAAAAACATGTTCATTATCATAAAAATTACATACCTATATAAAAGTTAATTTCAACCAGAAATCCGGTTCAGATCAAACGCGAAACATATGTTACCAGATACAGTAGCGCCATATATTAAATTTCCATGTAAGTACATAATGAATATATTCATTGGTGACAAATCGGATTTATCATTACAGTATTTAATCAAAAAGATAAATACACCTATTCTTAGTTTAACCCTTTCCACTACAGATCATTTTTGAAAATCGCATCTAGTTAAATAAATATCATAATTTTTTTCCACACTTTCAGGGAAATTCAACAATGAGATACAGGTTGTCTTTTATTTGCAAATATTAATGACGTGAATAGCTTCATATATACACCAAAGTTAGACACGATTTAACAATATAAAACTACAAATGGTAATTAGGAGTAATAGAATTTAATGCGTTTTATAACTAAATTATTAATTAATGTAAAGTACTTAAACAATTATTCCAATTAAAATGTCTCCGCTATAACCACTCTCCTTTATAATAAATGAATGCATAATATATAGTTGAATATTAAAAATTTCCTTTAGCGTTCAAGGTATTTAAATATTTAATCTTGTGTTTACCGTTATATATATCGTATGATATACTAGTTGCAATATTAAAATATCTACACGTGATTTAAACTTTCTTGTATAAATCGCAAATTTTCCACTATTTTGTTTTAAAGGTTCCATTACGTATTTACGTTCTAAAAATTCAAATACAGAAGAATAAACAAAAATCTTTAGGCTCCAATTGTAATTGCTTACTAAACTTATTAAATATGCCATAAAATTATTTGGGAAAGTAAATTTTAAATAATATAGCATTCAAATTTCTAATATTTAATACATTGCTCCAATTTATTATTACCAAATAATTTTATGGCATATATAGTAAGATTTAGTTAGTGTTTAAGTCGGGAACACCTTTTCATCATGAATAACTTACGTGTATTGTTATTGCCTGCATTTTAAAATAGGTTGTGGTGTTTCTTGCCAAGACAATTTCGTAGGCAGCCTTTTATATAATTATATAAATTATCTTGATTTATAGATTAATTTTATATCTTTTAACAATGTTTATAATTGTAATAAAGGAATATAAAAGATATAATTATATAATTTATTTTAATTAAGCTGTAAAATTGTTCACTTAAACTTAAAACATATACGAAAATTTTAATTGTATCTATAACTTGATACTACTTAGATTTTTAATGCTTTGGTATTTTTAACTAATATTAATCTTATGGCACTATTTTTCTTATTCCTTAATTATTGTTTCAAGCAAAATTTCTAAACCAATATTGAACATGAATCACTAGTAGTGGGACCAGGATGAAAGTTAAAAAATAATTGGTACAAATATTCCAAAGAAATAATTTTATTTATCTAATATTTAAGAATACATCAGGATTTTACAATCAAATCTTTATAATACAATATATACACAAGTCAAATTTACAATTTCTAATAAAGTTGTTAAGCTTTACCAGCCTCCATGTCCCCAACCACCATGGTTTCCATTATCTCCGTTCCACTGGCCGTTATCACCATCATCCCAGTTGCCATCATCGCCACCCCAGCCTCCGTTGTTTCCATTATCTCCATGCCATTGTCCGTTATCACCTCCCCATTGGCCATCATCACCTCCCCAGTTGCCGCCATCATTTCCCCAGTTGCCGCCATCATTTCCCCAGTTGCCGCCATCACCTCCCCAGTTGCCGCCATCATCTCCCCAGTTTCCACCATCTCCACCCCAGTTACCATCATCTCCATGTCCGTTTCCGGGTCCTACAAGCTCGACGTGTCCACCACGAGTGCGAACATCACCGGATGGGCCGCTCAATTGGGCGCCTGCTCCATGACCGTGGAGACCGTTGTCGGTGCGGACGGATCCTGCGGGTCCTGCGACCACTGCGCCATCCTTGCTGACGCCGATACTGCCGGATGGGATATGGGCAGCTGGGTGGCCGATCCAACCGGCCGATGCCATGGCTACTGCCATGCAGAATATTGCGATCTGATAATTATAGAAATATGTTAATATAAATCACTTTTAATGCTCGATAACTTAAATTTTTATTGCAAACATAAAAAAACAAAAAACATGAGCAAACTGAGTTGTTTATTTTTATTTTGAAGGATTCTTTAATCGCTTGTGAATAAAATTAGACTAAGAAGCAATGATTGAAACTTACAAATGAATTCATGGTGGTTGCAAGTGTGTATGAGTCTACTGTTCAGAAGACTGTAATGATTATAATAAGTGAAATTGAATTTATATATACTAAAATCACGACCTTCATACTTCTAATCAATATCGTGAAACCGTCTACGTATGTCACTTTTACTCTCAGCGTATAATAACCTTAACGACACATTTTTGTTGAACTGAAATATGCATAAAACTAAAAGTGTTCCTAGTTCAATTTAATTAATACAAGTGCCGTTATGATATTATTTATGCACAATGATTAATATGTCAGTCAAATAATTCCTACTAACGAAATCATACTCATTTTGACTCAGTAACTAGAATGCCTTAAGCGCATAATTGTCAAATATATTTAAGTAATTTTCCATTTTGATATTTAATATTTTTTGCGATATAATTTTTTCCTTTATTGTCTCGGTATTGAAACTTTGTACTTAGGTGACTTTTACCATAACTAATTTCAAGAGCATTTAAATTAAATTACGTAATGTAATTTCTAATTCTACTTCAATTTTTGAACCACTATGATTGAAGTATGGCTTCTTCGCCATATTCATCGATGTCAGGCAACGATTCCCATAGAAATAGTAAGTTTTCTTCAACATGGATTTGTGTTACAGAGTAAAGTATAATTTCTTTGTTTGAATTAATAATATGGTAATGTAAATATAACAAGTTTCCGCAATGAAAAGGTCAGTTATGTTGGTTCTAGACCAGTAACAGTGATTTGTCTGGATAGTTACAGAAATATCCTGAAATCTACAACAATACGAGACTGTCTTATGATGGAATTCTGTGCTAATCTGTAGATCTATAAGGCAATTCTAAAATATTAAAATGCTTATAGTTTCAAAATGATTATGATTTGCAGCAACATTTCTTGATAAATCAGATAATATTGTTCAATTGGTTAAGTAAATTCAATAATAAATTTATTTTTTAAATTAATGAAACACTTATAGCGTTGCCAATAATTTATAGAATTCTCTATAGATTTATAGATTATATATATATATATATATATATTTATATTTATATATATTTATTCTATATTTGTGAATATAACTAGATATGGAATATACTTATAACATATATATAAAATACATAAATTGACGCAGGAATTAAATAAGTAGGATTAAGAGACAGTACAAACTTTAAGATTCGACCCCTATTTAAGATAAGTTCGGCTTAATATTTATTAACAATGGCATAATGTGTGTAGGTCCTATTAACTAGGTAATCCATGGGTACCATGTGCCCATATTATATACGGAATTTAGTCCATACACCGATATTAATAATGTAAATTTTTATAATATAAATACTCTGCTCCATGTATCAAGTTTTCTATCCGGAACGATATGTATTTCTTACGAACTCTCATAGACAAAGCATTAAATAAATGCTTACATTACAAATAATCAATGGCAAAGAATTCTTAAATTTTGTTTCAATAGTTGAAATTTGATGACCCAATTTTGTAAATGTAGTAACCATTGATATAATATATAAATAAAGCATTCCAGATAATCACATATATCTGGGTGTTTATGTATATATAATTATATAAACAAAACATTATTAATTACTATTAATCTATATTTATTACTGGATAATTATTAAGAGCACAGTAGGAGAATTAGAAACTGTTTGAGGAATAAATATTTTCTGGTTTTGATCTTAGTGCCTATTGGGTGGCTAATATCATTAACTTTCAACAATAATATTATTGTAATTTGTTTTCTTTATGCGTCTCCCCATTAAAGGTATTATTCTAGTAATATAGTATTTAAAATAATTCAGGACAAGTTTATATTTCAAAGAAAGAAAATTTATTTCGCTAATAACTACGAACACAACAAGTTTTTCCAAAGGAAGAATCACAGAACAGACATATATACATTTTTACAAAATTCAAACAACAGAAAAAGAACACAGTCAATAGGAGAAGATCCATTGTTCGTCAGTGCAGTTTACCATCCTTTTCCCCATCCACCTCCATTTCCCCATCCTCCTCCATTGCCCCATCCTCCGCCATTGCCCCATCCGCCAGAAACAGCAATTGGGGCAATGATGGCAACACGTCCGTGTCCACCGTTCCATGCGCCATTATCACCATTCCATTGTCCATTGTCGCCACCCCATCCTCCGTTGTTTCCATTGTCTCCTCTCCATTGACCATCATCTTCGCCTCCCCAGTTTCCGCCATCTCCACCCCAGCTGCCATCATCTCCGTGTCCGTTTCCGGGTCCTACAAGCTCGACGTGTCCACCGCGAGTGCGAACATCTCCGGATGGACCGCTCAATTGGGCGCCTGCTCCATGACCGTGGAGTCCGTTGTCAGTGCGGACGGATCCAGCTGGTCCTGCGATCACTGCGCCATTCTTGCTAACGCCGACACTGCCAGATGGGATATGGGCAGCTGGGTTGCCGATCCAACCGGCGGATGCCATGGCTACTGCCATGCAGAAGACTGCGATCTTAAATTAATAAAATAATTTTATTAATAAACAATTCATTTATCTTATATAAATTATAGATAATATTGGTTATTAATAACTTACAAATGAGTTCATTTTGCTGAGTTGCTTGTGTCTGCTGTAGACTGTTATGATTAAAATGAATTTAATCGGAGTTATATATACTAATAATACGGCCTTCATGGTACTTATGGGAATCACAAAAATGTTCATAAATGCCACTTTTACTTGTTGCGTACAGTAACCTTAACGACATATTTCAAATTTGCATAATATCAAAAACAGTTCTTAATTCAATAAATTGACACACATTTAATTTTCTAGTAACAATTGTGTAACTATTGTTTTTTCTTTTGTTAGTGTATTCTAGGTTATTATTTTTGTTTATATTAGGTTTTTTCGTGGTCCTGCATTTCTTGCTCAGATAATAATTTCTTTTCTTAATTATAAGTAGGAGCGACACAAATCATGAACTGAACAGTCAGGACAAACGAAAAATGATATATTGAAATGGAAACATCCCCAAAAACATCCCTAATTCAATTGTAAATTTAATACTCTCATTATAAAAATACGCTGTTTCATTTATAAATATATAATAAAATATTTGTTATGGCCTGCACTCGACTTTTATGCGATTTTTTTTTCCGAAAAATGCCAAGGGTTTTTGCGAAAATCGACGATTTTCACTGTTTTTTCTCGCGGTTCGCTGTGGTGGTCGTAATATTATTCCAATTAAGTTGAAAAAATTTGACAATATACACCAAATATAGGTTGTTTGACTGTCCAAATTTCAACTTTCTATCTTTTATGGTTTGTTCGGAAAAAATTCGCAAAGTTTGATAAAAATTTAAAGTTAAAAAAATTCCGTGAAATGGGTCAAAAAAAATTTTTTCTTTTCAAACCGGCTGAAACTAAGTTTCTAGAGTAATTAAATATCGGGGAACTCAAATCCGTTAACGGCGGCTCGATTTGATGCACCGTTTTCGACTTATATGCATTTTTGCATTTTATCAACTTCAAAGCGCGCTAACAGCAATTTCTAACGGTCTTTTACCACTTTAATTAGCATTTTTGGAATCAGCGTAGTCAAATTAATCTAAATATATGTCAAACTCAAAAATATTTACGCGATTTTTTTTCCGAAAAAATGCCAAGGGGTACCCCTTACCGTTTTTGCGAAAATCGACGATTTTCACTGTTTTTTCTCGCGGTTTGCTGTGGCGGTCGTAATATTATTCCAATTAAATTGAAAAAAATTGACAATATACACCAAATATAGGTTGTTTGACTGCCCAAATTTCAACTCTCTATCTTTTATGGTTTGGTCGGAAAAAATTCGCAAAGTTTGATAAAAATTTAAAGTTAAAAAAATTCCGTGAAATGGGTCCAAAAAAATTTTTCTTTTCAAACCGGCTGAAACTAAGTTTCTAGAGTAATTAAATATCGGGGAACTCAAATCCGTTAACGGCGGCTCGATTTGATGCACCGTTTTCGAGTTATATGGAAATTTGCATTTTATCAACTTCAAAGCGCGCTAACAGCAAATTCTAACGGTTTCTGATCATTGTTGCATTTTAAAAAAGTAAAATAAAACCATAAATATATATATCAAAGAAAGAAAATTTATTAAGGTAAAATATACAGGTGTTTCCAAAGGAATGAGTCACAATACATACATATATACATTTTTACAAATAATAATAACAAAAAAGAAGAGAATCAATTAGACAAGCTATATTCATTTCTAGTAAGGTCTACCATCCACCGCCCTTTCCCCATCCACCGCCATTGCCCCATCCTCCTCCATTGCCCCATCCTCCTCCATTGCCCCATCCACCGCCATTGCCCCATCCTCCGCCATGTCCCCATCCTCCAGCTACAGCAATTGGGGCAATGATGGCAACACGTCCGTGTCCACCGTTCCATGCGCCATTATCACCATTCCATTGTCCGTTGTCGCCACCCCATCCTCCGTTGTTGCCGTTGTCTCCTCTCCATTGACCATCATCTTCGCCTCCCCAGTTTCCGCCATCTCCACCCCAGCTGCCATCATCTCCGTGTCCGTTTCCGGGTCCTACAAGCTCGACGTGTCCACCGCGAGTGCGAACATCTCCGGATGGACCGCTTAATTGGGCGCCTGCTCCATGACCGTGGAGTCCGTTGTCGGTGCGGACGGACCCAGCGGGTCCTGCGACTACTGCGCCGTTCTTGCTAACGCCGATACTGCCAGATGGGATATGGGCAGCTGGGTTGCCGATCCAACCAGCGGATGCCATGGCTACTGCCATGCAGAAGACTGCGATCTAAAATTAAAAATAAGTTTTTTTATTTTGAACAAAACACTGGTCCATTAATAATGGAGAAATAAAATCGATTTTCATATTATTTTAAATAGTATGAACTAATTATTTACTTACAAATGAATTCATAGTTGCTATGTGTATCTATGGAACAGAAAACTGTTATGATTAATAGTGACTAAATCGAAATTATATATACTAAAATGCCGGCCTTCGTACTGCAATAATTTAAAAATGAGTGCACTTGTACTTTTACTAATTGCGCATAATAACCTTAACGACACATTTTTGTCAAAATGCAAATATGCAAAAAGTGTTCCTTCTTGCACTAATTAGCGCAAGTAGTGCTGAGTTTTAACCTTACATTTATTATTGATTAATTATTAGAAATAATTAGTTTACACATACAGCGCTTATGGTACATATTTATTTTCGCTTACAACATTCATACATTTACAATATTTAAATTTATATCAATTTCCACTAGTGCTGAATTGATTTATTGTGCGGTAATTGCTAAAAAAAATTAACCCAATTAAAATTACATACCCATTTGCCATGGCTCATGATAATCACAGCCAAATATGACAATTTTGTAAATATAATTGATATATAATATTTAGAGATTTAAAAATATTCAATGTCAATGAACATTGTGCAAATTAGTTTAAACAAATTGTTTACATATTTAAAAATATATAAAAATGCGTGTAACGGATCAAATAATCATGCACCATAATTATACGGATCATTCGCAAATTGCTCATCTAATTCAAGGTCACATTACACAGTTTCAGATCTTATTTACATATATCTACAGTTTTAGACCAAATAATTTCCTTTTTTTTAATTGTTTTTATAGTTATTAATATTTAAATGCAACGTTTAATTAACTACTTCGTTTTTACACATACAAAATAAGTGACCATGACTTGCAAATTTTATTATTCAGCCACCTACAAGATCTAGAACTTGTTTCGCATTTTAAAACTAATATATTAATATAAATACTAGTTCATATTTTCCGTATGAATAATTACAAGATATTTGTCTCTTATGCTCAAAGGAGAAGTTAATTCAAAATAGAATTAGTAAAAAAACGTAAATCAGATATATTTGTATAGGTTAAAGTAAATTACTTATATCCACTATACCCAAATAAATATTTATTATTTTCTACCTAATATACGATAGAATATAAACCAGTAACGGGTCGAACCAGAAGGGTAAGGGGCCAAGGGTCATTAATTTTCAATAGTGTATCTTACGAAGTACAATATAAATATAGAATCTCTCATAGTTGCGCTACTGTTATTTTATGTTATATGTATTTACACTGGCAATGACCTTGTCTTGGCGGGCAGCGATGGTTCACTGCCCGCCAACATATTCAAACGCCGTGCAATTGTCCCATATTTATAATTTCATTTAATGGTTATATGGTTTCTAATAGTTTATATGAACTATCATTCAGATTTTAAAGCATTATTTATTATATTCCTACCTATTTAGTAGGACCTTGTGCCCATATCATATACAGTCCATTGGTATAATAATATTAATGTAAATTTTAATTAATATTACTATTCGAAGATTTTAGTACAGTTTTCTTGTTTATATAATTAATGATTATATCCTCACTGGCTCCGAGGCTGCCTGTTGACCTGGTATGCTGTACGTTAGTCGTTACCAGTTCACATAGGTAGAAGATAATATATTTTTAGTTCTAGGATAACTATATCTTTTCTTTATATTCACGGTCTTTAATTCTGCCAACATTAGTACATTATGAAATTTATATACAATAAAAAAATAATACTATATAAAATATTTACAATATATATATATACAAAATAATTAAAAGGGTGTCCAATTATACAGAGTAGAGGTTATTTTTCGTAAGTGCTTCAGTTTACCATCCATGATGACCATAACCGACTAAACCATGGGCAACGACGCCACCATGTCCCCATCCGCCATGTCCCCACTGTCCGTAAGCAACAGGGGCTACAAGTCCGTGATGAGCAAGACCATGGTGTCCAATACCGGGTCCGTCCAGGCGAGCGAATCCTCCATGAGTTCCAACTTCTCCAGCGGGGCCTGAGAGGACGGCACCAGCTCCATGTCCGTAGATTCCGTTGTTGGTGCGGATTGACCCTGATGGTCCGGCGATCACGGCACCGTCATGGTTGACACCTACACTTCCGGATGGAAGATGTTGGTGCACTCCATAACCCCAGCCTAAATGGCTTGCGGAGGCGGCTACTGCCAGGCACAAGACAATCATCTGGTAACAGAAAACATATTTATTTCTATAAGTATTTGTTCGTGTAACATTTTATAATAATTTATATATTTAGTAATGTTATTATGTAAACTTACGAAAGATTTCATTTTGAATGCTGTATTTGTCAACTGGAAGCTGTGAATACAATGCTAGATGTAGAAACGGAACACATTATATAGTTGAAAATTGACCTTCATTGGGTGGGCTTTGCGTATATTTGTAGCACTTTTTACGAATTTTTAACTTTTAAATTGTAACCTTAAACATTGTTTTTGTCAAACTGTATCGAAATTATATCATAAAATATTTCCTTTTACTATAATTACACACGCAATACCCGTTTTTTATTGTTCTTATTTATTGTTGATTTAATGTTTTTGTTCTTATATGTTTCTATACTTCAAACAATAGTTTTCATTTTAGCCTTTCTGTTATTATTCTATCTTTAATAATAATAAATAACTAAAGATAAATTAAATAGGAGAAAACTATTGTGAAGAAGCTACAGCATTCCGTCTTGTGTCTGTAGCAAGATATGAAAATATTTCGCAATATTTGTTTATAAGGTTCAAAGTAAGAAGAAATCATTTATTGAATAATCGCTTCTAAATATGGTGATGTTACTTTTACGTTTCCCTAGTTGCAATACAAATTGATATTATTTCATAGCAACGTAGGACTAATTTAAATCGAAATTTGACAATGTTATAAATATAGAGTGAAAGTTCAAGATAGACGAGTGAATGCCACTCCATCTTATAGTAAATTTGATAATTACAATATTTACTAAATTATATCGTAAATATCGATGTTCTTGTATGAACATCTACTATTTTTATTATATTATAAATAATATAATATACCACAAAATAATTATACATAATATATGTACAATTCATTCTAGTGTAGATCACTTCAAATTAATCTATTTTATATAGGAATAGGAGAAAGTATAAACTCATATTGAAATGTTCACGGAATTTTATTTAAAATCTCAATTTACAAAATCAGACTTAGAAGGGGGAACTTAAAACTAGTATTTACAATATGTATGTACAAAAAGAGTTGATCCTAGGAAAAGCACGGCAGATTTCTTAAGTTCTTCAGTTTACCATCCATGATGACCATGTCCAACTAAACCATGAGCAATAACGACACCACCATGACCCCATCCACCGCCGAGTCCAACTCCCCATCCACCATGTCCCCAGTTTCCAAGTCCATGGTGTCCAATACCGGGTCCGTCGAGACGAGCGTGTCCTCCATGAGTTCCAACTTCACCAGCAGGTCCAGAAAGGCGAGCTCCAGCACCGTGTCCGTGGAGTCCGTTATCAGTGCGAATGGAACCGGATGGCCCGGCGATGACGGCACCATCATGGCTGACTCCTACACTTCCGGATGGGATGTGGTGTCCATGACCCCAGCCAAGACCGCTGGCCGATGCGGCAACCGCCAAGCATAATACAATAACCTAGAAAATTTTATTTATACACTCAGAATGTTGGAATCCTGGATTTCGAATTACTTACGAATGATTGCATATTGAATTGTAGTTTGAATTTGTTGTAGCAAACTGATACCTTTGGATACAACTACCCTAGTTTATATACTCTTAAATACGACCTTCTGGGTCTTACAATGTTGTGTAAAACAGGTTGCTTTTACTTATTGCAATTTCGTAACCTTAATAAATGCAAATTAATTAAATTTTAACAAAAACATTTCCTACTGCATACCTACAAATATGTTAGACATAATTAATAAGCTTGTTTATGGGGACCAAAATTTCAATTATTATTTAATTAAAAAGGAACAACAATAGCATCATAAACTTTAAAATGATTGTGAAATTGGATCTTAACACGTGTATAATTTAATTCAGTTGAACCAAAGCACCAATTAGAAGTTGAAGTACCTCCAAAAATACTAATATATAAAAATATATTTATATATTTTGCAATATTTTACCATTTCTATTTCGAAAATTGTACAATGTACTAGAAATATAATTTATTATCTTGAATTACTCAATTAGCGTGCCGTTTAAATGTGATCAATGTTCGATATTAGTTTTAAATTGATACTAATGTATCATCGTTATTTGTTATTGTATTGATATATTGACTTAATTTTTAAATAAGCTGTATGTGCTTCTATAATCCTCAATTGACTATCTATATATAAGTATCTTCAAAAAATAAGCTCTCTCAAACCCAAGAACACATTCACATAAATAATAAAACACAAATATATAATTGATTCAATTTATTTAGGTACAAAACATTTTTACTTATAATTAAGTGAAGTAGATTTACAGTATATACATATAAATATACAATATACAATCGTGGTCCAAATAGCAGTTCATTTTAAATCATTGATTACCATCCATGATGACCATAACCGACAACACCATGATGGGCGGCAATGCCACTGTGTCCCCAAACTGGAGCAGCGCCATAAACTCCGCTGTAGGCAAGAGGAGCTCCATACACTCCATGGGCAGATCCGGCAAGGACGGTAGCGTGAGCAGATGGGCCGACAAGGGTGGCGTGGGAAACAGCGTGATGGGCAATTGGAGCAGCATAAGCGAGTCCGTGATGGGCAACTCCGTAGTGTTCAGCAGCAGGTCCAGCTAAACGAGCGACTCCTCCATGGGTGGCGACATCTCCAGCGGGTCCAGATACAACAACACCAGCACCGTGTCCGTGGAGACCGTTGTTGGTGCGGACAGAGCCGGATGGGCCAGCAAGAACAACACCATCAGCGCTTACGGCAACGCTTCCGGAAGCGATGTGAGCAGCTGGGTTGATGTGACCGGCATATCCTAAGCTGTGGACGTCGTGTCCGACGAGGCCGTAGCCGAGATGGCTGGCGGAAGCTGTGGCGACAGCCAAGCAGAAGAATGCGGTCTAAAAATAACAAAATATATTGCAATTGTTTTTGGAAAATATGATTAAATTTAAAATGTATGTATTTGTTAAAATTAGGCAGTTTGTTTCTGATTATTATTAGTTAAATACTTACGAAAGTGTTCATGTTGATTGGAGTTGTAGGATTGTCGACTTAGCAAAGTTAACTGATAATTTGTGATAGGATTCTGGTCCATTTATACCCGAAAAATATGACCTTCAAGGTCATGGACCTATACGTCAGTGCAGCCAACTTTTACTTCAAATTTGCAACAACAAAAACGACAGTAAAAAATATCCTACAGCTATTATTGAACTTCAGATTATTTCCTACTGATACAAAATTACTCATACCTACTTTACTTTTTTTGCATGCATTAATATAATTAATGTTTTTGTTGAAATTAACACACCTAAATATTGATTTTAGACTATGAACCTAATAAAATGTAACATGCTACGCATATTCTTTGTTTGTTCAAATTATATGCTTAATTATCATAGTTTTAAATTCTTTAAATAATTATTGCTTATTATAATTAAAAATAAATCCTTGAAATTAAACTATTTCCTTTTAAAATTTGCAAATTTGTTAGTCAGAATATTCAATAATAAGCTTGTTCTGAACTCCTGATTTACAACAAAATGAATTTTCAATTATTCAATCCACGATTATCTGTTTGCTACTTGCGATGTACATCTTAGACGGGCTTTGTTTGTTGCTCGTAACTGAATACAATTCCGGTCTTTTTTCTCGATATATCGGGATGTCAAGCAATTAATCTCGACGTCCCAGACTTTGCCGGGATACGGCAAAGTGGATTAAAGAAAACAAAAGTTTCTGTTGGTAAAACTATATTTCTTTGCAGTTTTAAACAATATTAAACGAAATTTAAGAATACGTCTTTCGTTAATTGACAGTTCTAATCATATTTTATTTTGTTTATCCGTCCGCAACGAACTCCTACTACAGATTATAGTGGCCGAAATTTTGCTACAACTTTAAATGCTAAATTACGAGATGATTTGTTTTGTATATATTATTATATTAGTCATTGACACAATAATAGTTGCAAACGAATCAATCTCTTTATATTATTGTAATTATATTTATTCCACTATAAAATTTTAGTTATTAGCTAGATATTTTAGAGAAACTAAACTCATACGTCATCTTTAGACAAATTATGTTAATAATTTATTTAATATTAGAAGTTCTATGTTGGAATTGAAATATTATTTTACACATAAGTTCTCAGAATATTATAAAAGACATGTATTTTTATATATTATATTTTGGCTTAATTTAATGATGAAAGAATACTGGATATAATGTTTTAAAAACAAGTAATATAAAAACACAACAAATTATAAGGATATATCAATTTTTATTATAGTTATAATTGAACACAGAATAATTCACAATTGCTTATTTATAAATAATTAATTTACAGTATATTTCATATCAGGCCTATATGTTCTACATTTACCAACCATGTCCAACAAGTCCATGACCAAGTCCAAGTCCATGACCAAGTCCAAGACCATGCCCAAGTCCAAGTCCATGACCGAGTCCAAGACCGTTACCAAGAACAAGACCATTACCAAGACCAAGACCGTTTCCAAGTCCAAGCCCTAAACCAGCACCATGGGCGATACCAACACCGTTACCCCATCCTCCAAGACCATGACCAGACAAAACAGTAGCGTGGGCAACTGGAGCAATAATGGCAGCACTGCTTCTAGCTCCAATAATGGTGGCACTAGCAGATGGACCAACGATGGTAGCGTGAGCAGTGGGACCAGCGACGATGGTTCCATGACCGATTGGGGCGGCTAAGGCGATTGGGGCGGCAACGGCAATTGGGGCAGCAATGGCAACTCCACCATGTCCTAATCCAGGTCCAGTGAGTTGAGCATGTCCTCCACGAGTACGGACATCACCAGCGGGTCCAGCAATGTTGACTCCAGCACCATGTCCTGCGAGACCGTTGTCGGTACGTACTGAACCAGAAGGTCCGGCAATGACTGCTCCATTGACGCCGACGCCAATGCTTCCAGAGGCGATGTGGGCAGCGGGGTTGAGACCGTGTCCAATACCTAAGTGGCTGGCGGAGGCAGTGGCTACTGCCAAGCAGAGGAAGACAGCGGCCTGAAACCACAAGTGAATTGTAATAAAACGAGTTATGATTGTATCGTTTTAATGAGAGTACTTACGAAAGTATTCATTGCGTAATGAGTCAGTAGTCAATAACTAGAGTAGACTGTGATATTGTCACTAGTTACACCTCTCGTTTTATACTAGTTGCAACGACCTTCAGTGACAAAAGGACGTAAAAATATATTTAATACTTTTACTTGTGCGAAAAATGCAATTTCCGGAATTCCCACGTTTTATTCTGAATCTGAACACCCTTATATTTAAACCGCACAATTTTAAGATTTGGTCGGCAGAAAAACCATTATAATTTAATCAATATTTCTCGTTTATTCTGTACGAGATTTTACTACACTAACATATCATCTTTTATTGACGCAAAGGAACCTAATATTTACATCCAGTTTTATTTTCTTATATGAATGTATATAAGGAAATATTGTAATAAATATATTAACGGAAATACACGTATTAACCATCTCTGAATCGTATCTGATTATTTTTGGAATGTGTTTCATATTTTTGAAAACAATATCTTAACCGTAAGTAATGACCTACTCCAACTACATTTTCAATATCTCGAAAACGACCATAATAGGTAATGAAATTAAAATTCCCGGCAAGTTTTGTATAAAATGTCTTTAAGAATGTTACTAAAATATCACCTTAAAGTAGCTTATGTTATATTTTGGATTTACGTTTCCCTGGTTACGAAATATATTGATATTGTTTCATTGTAATCATCAGGCATTTAAAACAATATTATATTTTCTAAATAATGGAGGTATAAGAGAGTTGAGTGAAGATTTAAACGTACTAAAATTAATTTCACACCGAGATGAATGTAAATAATAATGAATTTTATTCTGTTAAATAATTTTTCCACAAAGAATTAATGCAACCTTGTTAAAACTAGGTTTAAGATATTAAACAATAGTATAATAGAAAGGTCAGACAGATTTCATTCATAAAAAAGAACTTCTTCATAAAGAAACATATTTCTGGTACACGCAAACACGAGATACCCAAATATTTTCATATTGTATTCAATAGTAAATGAATTAAAATTAATTATATTACCATATAAAAAAAAACTATTTTTGTCCCGGAATTATTCGAGGTATGTAGGTATACAATCAAGGTTGCACGTTACGTACAAAGAGCGAACGTACTTATTATGTGATTATTACAAAACAAATTGATATGTGATATTGACTGAAATACGCAATAACTACACTCCTTATTTCTTTTCCTAAACCTAATTATCTTAACCCTTTCATTCCAATTTTCGTCGAAATTACCAATAGAAAATGAAAACAGAATATCAAATTTAACGAACAATATCAACGTTTGATTATTTAGCAGTATGGGAATTAGAAGAAGAATTATGTTAACAATAAATTAAAGAAAGTAATATATTTTATTAATAAGTTTATAATCGGTATTACATCAGTGCACGTGTATCTCATTATCGTATTGTAATTGTGTCACATAAAAGTCTTGCAAAGAAACGGCAGACTGCTGAGACTGCCTCAAGCGCTTTGAGTCTGTCAATAGAAATAAAGATATTTCCGAGCTTCTAAATCAATGAAACTAATCATAATATGTATAGCTTTGGACTTTTATACATTAATGTTATATAAAGAAAATTTATTCTTTCAGAACATTATTTATATGAAGGGTTCATTAAAAATATTGAAAGAACTTGATATTTAAATTAGGGAATCTCAATGTTGCATCAAATTAATCTAATAAATTTAGGAAGATAAAAGTGGAACGAATTAACAAGCATATATAAGATAAGATATAAAATTTTATTTCCATATATTTACAAAATTTACAACTCGGTATTTGAACAATCAAATTACCAACCATGATGACCATAAACTCCATGTCCGGCAAGAACAGCGCCATGTTGGATTCCATAAGCAGAAAGTCCATGATTTCCCCAGGTGGTAGCTACAGCTGGAGCACCAACCCAACCTTGATGAGCAACGGAAGCAACTACACCACTGTGTCCCCAAGCTGGAGCAGCTCCGTAAACAGAGTTGTAAGCAAGAGGAGAAGCAGCATAAACTCCATGATGAGCAGATGGAGCTACAAGGGTAGCAGAAGATCTAGCTCCAACAATAGTGGTGTGTGTGGCTGGGCCAGCGATCACAGCGTGATGGGCAATAGGTTGAGCGTAAGCTCCAGCGTAGTGGGCAACTGGGGCAACATATCCTTGAGCTCCTGGGCCGGTGAGTTGAGCGTGTCCGGCTTGAGTGCGCACATCTCCAGCGGGTCCAGCGATGATAGCTCCAGCTCCGTGTCCGTGGATACCGTTGTTAGTGCGGACGGAACCGGATGGGCCGGCGATCACAACACCATCAGCGCTAACTCCAACGCTTCCGGAAGCGATGTGAGCGGCTGGGTTCACGTGGCCGACGAGACCGTAGCCCAGGTGGCTGGCGGATGCTGTGGCGACAGCCAAGCAGAAGACAACAGTTGCCTAATAAATAAAGTATTTGTTACAACATTGTCATTTATTGAAAGTTTAATTATACTTACGAAGGAGTTCATTTTGGTATGAGTTTATTTGTCGACTTGGTTGGGTTGACTGATAATTTTTTAAAGTTTGATCTATATTTTATACTCGTGCTGCGACCTTAAAATATTTGTGATATATTCGCATGCTTCATTTATTATTTACTTTTACTTTTGACAGTTCATAGAACTTATTTAATTATTATTCGTACTGTAGGAAGGACGAAACCGAATCGTCAACTCAATTAAATTGACCAATGTAATATTATTTTGTCATATTTTTAAAATAATAACGTATACACGTTTTATGGAGAAAAACGCTTTTATTCAACGTAGCTGTATGGTATAAAACATTTTCAAAAGGTACCGCTTCTACATTCTGAATACAACAAAAAAGAAAATTGAATGAGATAATTTTGTTTGCTTTTTATTGAATTATATTTATAAATAGCGGTGGAAGATTATTAAATAAAATAAAATACAAGACAGTAAATTTTGCGTTTATAGAATATGGTAATATCGTTGAAATATACGTTTTCTAGGTTATTACAATAAAAAAATCTGTTGAAATTTTCCTCCACTGGTAAAATAAATTATTTTAATATAATTAATTTTTTCTTGGTTTATTTTAATTAATGCCAGGTTTTATAATATATAATTATATTCATACATTAAATCCGTCCTTCTTTTACTGTAGTTAGGTTTGAACTTTTGACATATCTCAGTTATAATATTGCAATCATTTACAATGTAGGAAGAAATATATGTTATTTTCAACAAAGGAATATAAATAGTATATATTATAGTTTAGTAAACAGGAAACTTAGCATTGTTATTGATTAATCTAGAATTATACGTCATACAAACAAGAATTCGTGACACCCAATATGTATTTACAAGTATTTTGGTATCCGGAGAAAGTAATACTATACATACAAACGTTCACGGCTACAGATCAGCACGCTTCAAGTTCAAGTTCGCGATATGTTAATCCGGTTTCGTTTTGTCCATTACCTTGTTAGTGACAGTAAATATTTTGCCAAATAAACGTACAATGTTCAAATTAATTTAATTATTTGTTGATCGACACATACGTAAAAATTAGTGAACGCAAAAGAAAAAGTCATCTTGTACAAATAATATTTGCGAAAATGGAACCTTAACATGTAAGGTCGTTGAAGGACGTTCGAACAATATAAAATGTAGAGCAACTTTTCAAAAATTATCAGTCAACCCAACCAAGTCGACAAATAAACTCATACCAAAATGAACTCCTTCGTAAGTATAACTAAACTTTCAATAAATTACAATGTTGTAACAAATACTTTATATATTAGGCAACTGTTGTCTTCTGCTTGGCCGTCGCCACAGCATCCGCCAGCCATCTGGGCTACGGTCTCGTCGGTCACGTGAACCCAGCCGCTCACATCGCTTCCGGAAGCGTTGGAGTTAGCGCTGATGGTGTTGTGATCGCCGGCCCATCCGGTTCCGTCCGCACTAACAACGGTATCCACGGACACGGAGCTGGAGCTATCATCGCTGGACCCGCTGGAGATGTGCGCACTCAAGCCGGACACGCTCAACTCACTGGCCCAGGAGCTCAAGGGCACGCTATTGCTCATGTTGCCCCAGTTGCCCACTACGCTGGAGCTTACGCTCAACCTATTGCCCATCACGCTGTGATCGCTGGCCCAGCCACACACACCACTATTGTTGGAGCTAGATCTTCTGCTACCCTTGTAGCTCCATCTGCTCATCATGGAGTTTATGCTGCTTCTCCTCTTGCTTACAACTCTGTTTACGGAGCTGCTCCAGCTTGGGGACACAGTGGTGTAGTTGCTTCCGTTGCTCATCAAGGTTGGGTTGGTGCTCCAGCTGTAGCTACCACCTGGGGAAATCATGGACTTTCTGCTTATGGAATCCAACATGGCGCTGTTCTTGCCGGACATGGAGTTTATGGTCATCATGGTTGGTAATTTGATTGTTCAAATACCGATTTGTAAATTTTGTAAATATATGGAAATAAAATTTTATATCTTATCTTATATATGGTTGTTAATTCGTTCAATATTCCTTTTTGAAATACATCGTTACACAGCAAAATTTAAACGTGAAAGTGAAGGTTCTAAATACATTGAAATATATTTAATCATATTTTATTGTTCAGAACCATTGCAATTATTTTACAGCTATTTAACATTATTTCTTATAAATACGTACAATAAGTATGATTCATCGATTTTAAATGCAGCTAACTTAGAAATTGTTCTTGGTACAGTTTATTAAACAATGGAGTATGCACATAAATTATTTTGCACTTATTTCAATTTATTTCCAACAAGTATATTATTTATTGACAAATTAAATTTTTCAAGTTTTTTTATTTTAGTAACAATATATTAAACATATAATACTTGATATATGAAATATACAATTAAATATTAAATTAAGGTTATTTACTACATCAATTATAATCGTATTAACCTTTATATTTGAAATTAAACAAAATTTTATTTTGACTTAATATATCTAAAATATAATTCGAAATGGTTGCTGTAATTCTCTAGTAATATCGATGAGTTCTTTATATAGTGAATCATGTTTAACAACAAATAAACATGCATTGGTGCAAGCACCAGTGCTTCCAGCTGACCGTACCGGCAAGCCCAAACACAATAAATACGACTAAAAGCGTTAGCAATTGTTACAGTACAAAATTTATTGTTGCAATCATCCAAAAATTAATCAACAACTATTTGAATTTCAATATTATTATTAATAATCTATTTTTTCCACTTTCAGGTTCACAATCTTTAAATACATTATAAATATAAAATGTCTTATAATTTCTATATATATATATTATTTTTTTATAGCCCCTGGGCTCAAAATTTGGATAAACTTTGTCAACATAAAATATCTTAGAATTTTTATAAAAAAATTCAAAAACAAATAAAAGTTGACTAGGGCAGTATTTAGGAGGGTTCCAAATTTTGAGTAGTTTGTATTAATATTCCTAGCATCTCTTGTTCGTACATAAACAGGATTAGGGTGCTTATTGTAGGATATAAATAAAAATATTGTTTTATATTTTACTTTTTTATAATTATTTAATTATACTATTTACACCATATATACAGGAATAAAATAGATCACAGTTTACCAAGCTTGACCATGGTATCCATGTCCGGGATAAACAGCGCCATGTTGAACAAGACCATGACCAACAATACCATGATTTCCCCAAGTGGAAGCAGTTGGTGCAGCAACCCAACCTTGGTGGGCAACACCACTGTATCCCCAAGCTGGAGCAGCATAAACATGAGCAGATGGAGCTACAATGGCGGCGGAAGATCTAGCTCCAACAAAAGTGGTGTGAATGGCTGGGCCAGCGATCACAGCGTGATGGGCAATAGGTTGAGCGTACGCTCCAGCGTAGTGGGCAACTGGGGCAACATGGGCAATAGCTCCTGGGCCAGTAAGTTGAGCATGTCCAGCTAAAGAGCGGACTTCTCCAGCGGGGCCTGAGAGGACAGCGCCTGCACCGTGTCCGTGGATACCGTTGTCAGTGCGGACGGAACCGGATGGGCCGGCAATCACTACACCATCAGCGGTAACTCCAACGCTTCCGGAAGCGATGTGAGCGGCTGGGTTCACGTGACCGACGAGGCCGTAGCCCAGGTGGCTAGCGGATGCTGTGGCGACGGCCAAGCAGAAGACAACGGTTGCCTAGAAAATAAATTGTTGTAGATTGTTAATGGTTTTTAACAGAAGACTGTTAATACTTACGAAGGAGTTCATGTTGATTGTGAAGTAATTTCGGTGAACTGTGATACTAATTCGTTGGATGTGGCCCGTTTTATACTAATTTTATGTCCTTCAACGATATGTTATACTTTTTATTTTAACCTTAAGTATTTTTATTTTTTGGTAATTAATACATGTATGAAATTGGGCACATATGCTTCCTACATTCTATTTTTCTTCAAATTAACTTAATTACCTAAAGAACTCGTAAAAATGACCTATATCATTAATTCCGTATTGTATTTTAATCTATATATAAGTATATATATATATATATATATATATATATATATATATATATATATATATATATATATATATATATAAGGCTATGTATAGCAGATTGGATATCATAAACCTGTTTTATAAATATTATTCATTGAACTTGAACTTCTTCATTATGAATATAATACACAGGTTCCATTCAATGGATTCTTTTTATTTAGTACAATAATACTTTGTGAATTCAAAGGATGCAAACTATATTAGCATGGCAGCGGATTCTCCGAATAGTGAACAATGAATGACCAGTCAAAGGTAATACAATAATTTGAAATAGTACGTAATTCCTTGTTAGGCGATTTAATTATCAAATGCTAATCCACCCATCAAAGCCACATTCTTCTTACTATCATAAATACCTTAATATTAATTGTATTCATTATCACAAAAAACAAAAGAACTACATATACATATATATATATATATATATATATATATATATATATATATATATATATATATATATATATATATATTGTCGAGTATACAAGAGCACATTACTTTTGATTTCGTAAAGGTCGATGAAACAAAGGTTATGCTTAGGTGATTCGAATCGAACCATATCGTTAGAGCTAATGTGCTAGTGAAAATGGTTAAATAACTATAGTATTCTGTTTCACACGCAATTACAATGGCAATGAATACTTGATAATTGTATTCTTTGTGCATTCTGTTTATTCACTGTACTTTAGATATTAATTATTAATTGAAATTGGATATGGTACGACCATGTACACAATAACGACGGTATATTAAATGTAACGTTGCTACATAATTATCTATCTATACCGAACATAACAGATTATTTGAAAATGTATCTTAGTTTATAATAATTGTATTTGAAAATTCAAATTACATATGTAAACTTATCCGTTTCCCTCATCATTCCAAAATTTAATTAAATGTTGTGGATATTCCAATCATAACTCTATAGGGCGCCGAACATTAGGGTGCTCAAGGGCCTGGGCCCCATCCCAAGAATTTCGTGTTTGGTATTTTCCTCTTATGAAATTAATAATCTATTTTTTGTACCACACTCAAAGGTAACACGCAGGCAAATTATATTCATTTGAAGAGAATGTTCTTATATATACATCCTATATCCATAATGATATATTTTTTGACCGAAAACTGCGTTATTAATATTGCATAATTATAACATTAAAAGATTTAGTGAATAGAAATACAAGGATTCTAATTGCTTGTGTTCTATGTTATGAAAAGTTAGTTCCTTCATTACTGATTGGAATTTAAATGCGTTTATTTTATTCTGACGTATTATCAAAAACAATGAAGACATCTGTACCTTGGTTTTACATCTCATCCTAAATTATATAACTGTTTAGAACTTAATAAATAGTAAATGAAACACAAGAGATATTTTTAATATAAAGATTTTATTTGCAAAGAAGATAAATACTTAAGAAATACATTTGTACAACAAAAAACATGTGTCGTCAACAATTCGATTACAAATCAACCCTAGAATTACCATCCATGGTTGTATCCATGTCCGGCACCGAAGAGAGCATTTCCGGCATATCCGCCACCATGTCCCCATCCACCGCCGACCAAACCGGCAGCTGGGCCCCATGCGCCGACTCCGGGAACAGCATGGGCATACGCAGCTGGTGCGGCATAAGCTAGAGCTGGGGCAGCATAAACTGGACCGGCAGCATACGCTGGGCCGGCAGCATAAGCTGGGCCGGCAGCATAAGCGCCACCATATCCGGCATTGGCGTATTCGTCACCATGTTCTCCTCCTGGGCCGGTTAAGACGGTGTGTCCTCCACGGGTGGCGATTTCACCTGATGGTCCAGAGACAACTGAGCCAGCGACATGAGAGTGGACTCCGTTGTCGGTACGAATGGAACCTGCTGGTCCAGCGACGACGGCACCGTCAGCGGTGACTCCTACGCTGCCGGAGGAGATGTGCGCAGCTGGGTTTGGGGCGTAGCCGTATCCGGCTGCGTGGCCTCCGTAACCGGCACCTGCATAGCCTCCATAGCCTAAGTGGCCGGCGGATGCGGTGGCCACAGCCAGGCAGAAAACGACGGTTGCCTATACAAAAAAAGAATCTCTTAAAATTAAATATTTTAAAACTAATAAAATATTAAACTAAAACAGTCCAAATTAAGGAAACAATAACTTGGTGAAACAAAAGAAGAACTAAACTCACAACTGCTTAAAAACTAATGTTTGAAAAGGCGAATTACAAAGTGAAACTTACGAATGTGTTCATTATGTAATTGGTTGTTGTTTTTGCAAAGTTGCTGTGAACTATGATGCGTGTACTTAGGTCAGTCGAGACTTTATACCATTTGTGGCGACCTCCAATATCCTAAACTCGTGAAAATTGTAGATCACTTTTACTTTCGTTTATGCTTCCAATTATTCAACCTTAAAATCGCGTTGTGTCTGTGTTTATTGTTATAAGAAACACAGACACACACACACACAGACACATATAATAACGCGAATCAAAGATCTGTAACGCTTGGTCAGTTCCTGCAAGTTCATATATAAATCAGGCACGCACATTTACATATTACTAAATGGGCAATTAAAAATAGGATATGTGCATTTTTGAAATAGGTAACAGGGAGTTTTATTTATTGACAAAGGTGTTTTGAACTTAATGCTCTGATTGGCAAGGAGGTGCATTTTATTCATATCATTTTGGGTGAGGCTGCTCGATACAGGCTTGGTTACAAATCAAAAATATATACACGAATATTATCCGATACCTGTACAGCATTTAGAATTAATTAAATGAAAGTACAATGAAGTTTAAATCATCTACTAAAAATCTCAGTTAAACTCAGCTCTGGAGTTAAATTTACGTAAGGAATCCATAATGAAATCGAACTACACTGTCTAAAATCTAATATCGTTTAACGAGATGAATACCTTTTCATCTTACGTATAACGTTACTTAGATTTTAATACAAAATGTAGAGTGTTCCACTAAGAATAGCGTGTAGATTTTTATTTAATAGTATTTATCGTGAATTAAAATTTAAATCATCTCAAATTTAAAAGAAAGTAATCGTCAGATATGCAAATGTTGTTTACATTTTTTATGACCTCATATTAACATATACTATATATTTAATTAAATTCAGAAAGCCGGTTAGCAGGTTTGACAACTATGACTCATACATTATTCGATTCGGTTACTAAATTTAATGTTAATGTAAATTTTATTCATATCCTCTAATAAATATTGATGCAGTTATACCAACATGTACTTTATAGTACTGTAATTATAATTTAAACAAATTATTGTGTACATTGAGTGCTCGTCTTCAATGAATTAAATAACCTTGAATGATATATTTCATCCTCCTATTTCTCGTTCTGAAATATAATATTTTATGACTATTCTGCGTGCAGATTTGAAATCAGAGAGTTTGAATTTAGGTCTCTATTTATTTTGGTTTCAATGTTCATATAATTTTAGGTAAATGGGGTTAGATTTTTGGGATTTTGTCAATTTGACACCAAATAGGCTGTAAGAATCGAAATTGACGGTTAATGTGGTTGAAATATTATTTATAGGTCATTTATAAATTCTTGTGAAGCAGAAAGTTCAATCTGTATTGATTTTTCAGTTATTTCTATTATATATATATATATTTATATATATAAATATATTATCAAACATGTTCAGAACATTATTTGTTTATCATATTTGCATATGTCTTTCACGTAGAGCAAATAAAAGTTACATAAAACTTTTTCAAATTGAAATATTGGAAAATACATAATAGGATATGAAACAATATAGCAACACGAAATGTATTTTAAAATTGCAGTTTTTATTTTATCAAAATACGATTAAGTTCATAAATATTATTATGTACAAAATATTTACAATACATCTATGGAATGCGGTCAATATATATATAAAATGATGAGTGTAGATTTAGGTTAGGATTTACCATCCATGACCATGACCATGTCCCCAGCCTCCATGTCCAATAAGTCCATGACCGCCCCATCCACCAAGACCTAATCCAGCTCCGTGTCCAAGACCGAGTCCACCTCCAAGTCCAAGACCTCCATGTCCTCCTAATCCGGGTCCGGAGAGGACAGCGTGTCCTCCGGCAGTGCGGACATCACCAGCGGGTCCAGCAATGTTGACTCCAGCCCCATGTCCTCCAAGACCATTGTCAGTACGGACGGAACCTGCAGGTCCGGCGACGACGGCACCGTTAACTCCTACGCTGATGCTTCCGGATGGGATATGGGCAGCGGGGTTGATTGGAGCATGGGCAATGGCGAGTCCACCATGTCCCAAGCCTCCCCAGCCGGCACCACCCCATCCACCTCCCCAACCTCCTAGACCTCCATGGCCTAAGCCGCCAAGCCCAAGGTGGCCGGCGGAGGCGGTGGCTACTGCCAAACAGAAGACGGTAAGAGCCTATAAGAAGGAATAGAAATATTAATTAAAATAAGAAATATATAGTTTGAAGGCGCTAAACTTACGAAGGTATTCATGTTGCTTGTACGGTGAAGTGTGATACTTTCCTGAATTACACCCCGAGTTATATAGTAAACCATTTTACTGTAATCAAGGTCAGAAACCCTTTACACAAACTATTCTAGATCACTTTTACTTTCATTTGTTTCAAACTTAACCTTTATTTGTAATAATTGGTATTGTTTATCATTTGATATAAATTATACGCATTTTTCTCAAATATTTGACATTATTGCCGGCAATCATTTTAATACCACCCAAATTTATTCAGTATTTGATACTTTGATGTAAACAATTGTGGATCTAAACCAAGTAATAATTATTCTAGAATATGCATATCATATAATTGCTGACACATTCATTTTACAATGACCCATTTTATATATAAGCTACATATATAATTTAGGTTTTAAGTCGAGTTATCTACAATACCGTCAGAAAGTTTGGAAACATAGAAATAACATCTAAATGTATGTATGATTGTATCCAGAACGCTTAATTTTTATGTGGTATCAAGAGCACCTAATTGATAATATTTCATAATTTAAATTAAAGTACTATTTCTTTAACAAGTTTAAGATTTATTATAGTTTATAAATAGCCTTCTAAATTTAGAAATTTTGAATTAACTAGTCAGTGACCGCGAACCATTAAACAAAAAATTGTTTTGTCTTTCCTAAAATTAGGCTCTTGCCTAACATAACAAACCGCAAATATTTGGGATTAAACAAACATATATATTTCATAACAAAGTGTTTTAAGATCAGATTAGTGCTATCATGGTCACGCATAAATAAAACGTATATGAGTAACACCTCAGGTAGCACGTTATTCTTTGTTACAAGTGACATTTTTCTAAGTGTTGATTTATTGCAATATCAAGATACGTAAAAAATGTAACTGTATATTAGAATGCTTACATTGTTTTTAGATAGTAATTAATATTCTAGTATAAATTTATATAATTAATACCCAATTTACCGATTTTTTTTTTCAAGTTTAATAAATCAATAAATTAAATAAATTGATGTATACCTGGTGCTTATTATTTTTATAAACAAGTTAAATATACAAAATATCAACTACGGCCACTTAGTTCAGTTGGTAGAGTAGCTTCTCGTTGAGGGTGAAAGCCTCGACGATGTCGATAAAACTTTAAAAAAGAATTCCTATATATTATTTTGGATATATTTAATTAAATCCATATATATCAAAGTTAATTTTTTTTTACATATAAGATAATAGGTAAATATACTCAGAAAAAATTAAATAAATACCCCAGCAGTAGTTTGTCAATATTAAAAAAATTGGTAAAATTAATTTGAACCCTGCAGTTATGAAAATAAAAATAACCTTGTCAAAATGTGATTTCTGAAACAAACTGACAGATTTACAAAGAACGACATATCAATTTCGAGTATGGGCTAGTCAGTTTTGATCACGCTGGCTAACACAATGTAAACAATTTGTTTCTAACAAAAGTAGGCGTGGTACATCTTTGGTTCAATTGTAAATAATTATAAGTGTTATGGTTGAACATGACATGCAAAAATCCTAATAGGAAATGCTACATTTCTTATATATAATATATTCACGATTATTAAGGAAAATAAATGAATGACGTGGATATAACAACAAGTAAAAGTAAATAGTGCAATGGCAAGGGTTACGCTGCACTCGCAACGAAGGTTGGCCACTTTGTATATATACTAGGGTGTTTGTTGTGGAAGGTATCACAGTTCGCTGTCTACAACCAACAACCTCATCTACAATGAACACATTCGTAAGCAGATTTATTTACTAATAAGCCAACAATTACTTTATTTAAAAAAAAAAAATTACAAATACATTTAAATACAAAGCTCACAATATTTAAAATAATTACCATTGCCAGAAGAATCGTTTGCTTATTTTCGGAACACAAAATAATCTAAAAATAGTTTACAATAGTTAAACTCCCAACAAAAATTATTTAGGCTCTTACCGTCTTCTGCTTGGCTGTCGCCACTGCTTCCGCCGGCCATTTGGGTCTTGGCGGACTAGGCCATGGAGGTCTAGGAGGATGGGGAGGTGGTTGGGGTGGTGCCGGCTGGGGAGGTCTGGGACATGGAGGACTCGCCATTGCCCACGTTGCCCCAATCAACCCCGCTGCTCATATCCCATCTGGAAGCATCAGTGTAGGAGTTAACGGTGCCGTCGTCGCTGGACCTGCAGGTTCCGTCCGTACTGACAACGGTCTTGGAGGACATGGGGCTGGAGTCAACATTGCTGGACCTGCTGGGGATGTCCGTACTGCTGGAGGACACGCTGTTCTTTCTGGACCCGGATTAGGACATGGAGGTCTTGGCGGATGGGGAGGTGCTGGTCTTATTGGCGGAGGATGGGGTCATGGTGGTCTTGGCGGTGGATGGGGACATGGTGGTCACGGACACGGATGGTAAACTGTTACCAATTGCCATAATCAATACCGACTCAGATCCTCATAGCTTACTGCTTGTACATAGTTGTTAATAGGATATTTATAAATTCACCTTTTGATGTGTTCATAACGTTTTGATAAATAAAACCATTTCTTTAAATATATTTGAATTGTATTTTGTGGTCTTGTTTTCTACACTATAAGTTTGAGACTCAGGAACCTGATAAATCATGAATTTGGCAAAATATTTTATTACTAGAATCATTTTAATTTAATTCAATTAAATTACTTGATTTTAGAAATATATTTTTATAGGTATCATGGCCATGACAATCCTAATAAAAATAATCGAACTTATTTGACTATTAAATAGTTTAATTACAATTATAATAAAAATATATATCAACTGCGTATATACAATACAATTATTTAGTAATAATTTTCTTTATCTACATAAACAGGAACAAATATTCAAGACCATTCAGTCTCAGTGTACCTAGATATATAATTATAACTATTTATCGAATGATTCAACGTGTTTGTGATCTACTTGTTACATTACCTAGAAAAAAAGGGAAATAAAAACTTTATATGTAATTTATTTAATAATGCCACACCTGTATTCGAATTTACGTGGTAGTCAGCGTTCTCTCTGGTCATGCTTGGTAGCTCTAAGGTATACATTCTAAATTACATTTATTCCCGTATATGTCTGAAGTTCAAATGTTCTCTGCTTACTCAGCAGAAAATCGTTTTTTTTTTTTTCTTTGTTATACGTAATATATCAGCTATTATTGCCGGTTAGATTTGATCTGTTTATAGTTTAGATTTAGAGATTGTATTACAACTCAATTTAGTGCTAGTTTAACACTACTAATTATACTGCACTTTATGTAAATAGTATTTAAACAGTATTATATAAATATTGGCAAAGTCCTGTACGGGCGTACAAATGTATTAGCCCTGCGGGATAGGGAGATGAATACTCCTGAAGCACCACTGCTTGTCGTAAGTATTGGAATCCTGTCGACTTTGCTGTCATCGTCAGGTGTTTTTATGTTATGAATTTTAATTAGTATTGGGTCCTTTATAGTCCTTTCCTTTTAATTGAGGGGATTTTTAGATTTGGTACGTTTTCAAATATGTGCTAAAAATATTTTAATAGTCTCGAGTCAAAACTATTATATTTCAATTATTATTGTATGAAGATATTCTCTCTTTATTTTATCTTGATTAAATATATATCTATTTGGCATATTTTAACTTTTGTTAACTTTATAATAGATATTAATAAAAATCAAAATGTATAAATATTTGATATGTTATCAATATTGAAATAAACTATTGTTTCGTTAGGGTTTAACAAAGGAAAACATATATAACAACAAAAATTATCGTATAGGTGTATATACCTTTATTTTGCGAACATTACATCACAACCTTATTTACAATTATAAATACATTTTTATATACAAAGAAGAGTCAATTAGAATTAGAAGCCAGGCGATTTTATTTTATCCAGTTTACCAACCATGATGTCCAAGTCCAACAAGTCCATGGGCAACTCCATGTCCGACAAGACCATGAGCAACTCCATGTCCGACAAGACCATGGCTGATACCATGACCGATACCATGACCGATACCATGACCAATACCATGTCCGACAGCGATGGGAGCAATGATAGCAACATGTCCACCATGTCCCCATCCTCCTCCTAAACCACCGCCTAATCCACCTCCCAAACCGCCTCCCAATCCTAATCCGCCGCCCAATCCATGACCACCATCATGTCCGTTTCCGGGTCCGTGAAGGGTAACATGTCCACCACGAGTGCGAACATCTCCAGCTGGTCCAGAAATACGAACACCAGCTCCGTGTCCATGGAGACCATTATCAGTATGGATGGATCCAGCTGGTCCAGCAATTACGGCACCGTCATGGTTGACACCAATGCTTCCCGATGGGATATGGTGGCCATGGCCAATACCAACACCAACACCGATGTGACTAGCTGAGGCAGCTACGGCCAAACATAAAACTGCAAGCTGAAATGATATAAACTATTAAAATAATCGAACACTTAAAACTGAGTATACTACCAAATGTGTAGTACTTACAAAGGCGTTCATATTGATGTAATGTCTACAGGTGAACTGTGATATCTAATCGAATTGCACCCCTTGTTATATACTAAATTTAGCGTCCTTCGTAATTTGTGGCAAATAATACAGAAAGTGACAGTAAAGTAATTGTAAATTGTAAGTACCGTTTTGTCGATTCAAAAAATGACCTTTCATTGCGATAAATACTAATTAGAATATATGTAATCATTTCTGCGACAATTATGAAAATCAAATTCATAAATGCAAATACTGCATTTCTGTTCTATGTAAGAGGTTTGAATAGTCCATTCAAATATCTTAATATCTAGATACGAAGATATCAATGTATGTAACCAGTTAATTTGTGTAACGAGTGGAAAGTTTGCAGGACGAAATGAAATCAGAAAAACGGTACTTATTCCTTAGTCACTTTCTGTTTCATTTTTCCTCGGACAAATTACGAAGGACAGTTACTTTAGTATATAATAGGGGGTGCAATTCGATTAGATATCACAGTTCACCTGTAGACATTACATCAATATGAACGCCTTTGTAAGTACTACACATTTGGTAGTATACTCAGTTTTAAGTGTTCGATTATTTTAATAGTTTATATCATTTCAGCTTGCAGTTTTATGTTTGGCCGTAGCTGCATCAGCTAGTCACATCGGTGTTGGTGTTGGTATTGGCCATGGCCACCATATCCCATCGGGAAGCATCGGTGTCAACCACGACGGTGCCGTAATTGCTGGACCAGCTGGATCCATCCATACTGACAATGGTCTCCATGGACACGGAGCTGGAGTTCGTATTTCTGGACCAGCTGGAGATGTTCGCACTCGTGGTGGACATGTTACCCTTCACGGACCCGGAAACGGACATGATGGTGGTCATGGATTGGGCGGAGGATTAGGATTGGGAGGCGGTTTGGGAGGTGGATTAGGCGGTGGTTTAGGTGGAGGATGGGGACATGGTGGACATGTTATCATTGCTCCCATCGCTGTCGGACATGGAATTGGTCATGGTATCGGTCATGGTATCAGCCATGGTCTTGTCGGACATGGAGTTGCCCATGGACTTGTTGGACTTGGACATCATGGTTGGTAAACTGGATAAAATAAAATCGCCTGGCCCCGTTTATTCTAATTATCTATTCTCTCTGTAAATAAAAATGTATATATAATTGTATATAATGTTTTGTATATAATGTTGGCATAATAAATGTATATTTATTCAAAAATTGTGCTTTATTTTGAATATAAACCATAACGAACAATTTATTTTATTATCATTGTATATATTTTCGTAACTAGTGATGTAAATATTCTCTTATTAATTGTGAAACAATGAAATATCTTCATTAGTTTCGAAAAGTAAGTTGTTCCGGAACAGCAGCCAATTAAGAACATTTTTATTTTATATGTAATCAAAAAAAATGCTTAATTTATTTAATATAATAAATGTTTTTTAATACCGAATAATAGAAACGATCAAAACGCGTCTTGAACAATTAAATCTGAAACTAGTTCTGAAAGGAAACGAATTGAAACATAATATCATTTTAAGTGTGAATTTTGGAACAAATACTACAATATATTTGCAACAAAATGTAAGACAATTGTTTAGTTAAATCACTTTATAGCGTATTTGACACTATATAAATTTTTTTTTGGAACTCATGAATCAATTAATCAGAGTTAATTTAAATAAAATAGTACATGTAGTAAATAAAAAAAAATCCTTATAAATTTCAATGCCTAATAGCAACTGGTGCAATAGTTTCATAATTTCAATATGAATAAATTTATTCAATAACTGTTAATGTTGTTTAAATAAATTATACTTACTTATATACTTGTATGACTCACAAGAAGAGTACTTTTTAGGTAGGAATCAGTTGATTGAAGTTAAATAAAAAGAGTTTATTTCTATTGTATTTATGTTCGATTAGAAACACTTGTGTTATTTGTTTCACAATAGTCGATTTATTTTCTGTCGATTGATTCGACCTTTCGGTCATTTACAAGGTATAGAGAATGAGAGATTTTTATTCAAAAATGTTTTATTAAATATATTTTTTAAATAATGAGAATATTACATCAGGTAGATAATAAATAAAGTTCATAGCAAACAAGTTTATTTTCCAAATCGAGCAATACAAACAGTCAAATATACGAAAATAAACGGCAAAGTAGTATAAAATAAAAATAAATTTAGAATATATGGTATGTGTTATACAAATTTACAAATAATGAGCATGTCCAATTGGTCCCCCGATGATAGCTCCATGACCAAGACCTAAACCATGACCAAGACCTAATCCGTGACCAGCCAGCCCTAACGGAGCGCCTACAATCCCTCCTGTTGCAATAAGAGTGGGAGCAGCAGCAACCGTATTACTGACGACCGACTGGTGTCCGGAACTTACGGAATATCCCGAGCGATGTTCATATGAACTACTGACTCCACCAGGGATAGCAACTACATGGTTAACAACAGCTACAGCAGGAGCAGCTACAGCGTACCGTGATACTACTGGACCTCCTAATAGCCCATGTCCAGCAGAAACTACTGCAGGACCTGCAGCGATAATTGGTCCTGCCGCGATGCCATGGCTTCCAGCAATGTATCCTGGTGCTACGGCTGCTTGGACAACGCCTCCTGCTTTAGGTGAAGCTACGACTGCGCCAGCATCTGCTACAGCAGAGATAATGCTTCCATCTGGTCCAACTACGCTGGCTTTGGCGGCGGGGCCTTTGATCACTGCGCCTGCGTCTGCGGGTCCTGCAAGAGCTACTGCGACAGGCGCATGGATTAGCCCTATGTGGCTAGGGGCTGATGCAGCCAGGGAAATGGCGATGCAAAAGATGATAATATTCTGAAATATGGAAATTATTCAGTTTTACAATTATTTGTGTTAGAATTAAATATAGTTTAGTTATTTTCCTTACAATGGCGTTCATGTTGCTAATATGCACCACACTGTATGTGATGAAAAGAAATAACCCTTTCTTATATATATACTGCCACAACGACCTTCACGAATGCATGGAGTAAACACATGGTTTCCGCCTTGTTTCAACTAATGTGTCATATCAAGAGAACGATCTGGAATGTCAAGAATATCCTAGCAGAAGAAATGCTTTAGTTAAATACATTTTCTCCCATAAATCTACTTGCTACATTTATTCAATGATAGCAAACAATATAACACTTGTGTTACAGTTACAGTTAAATGATTTACAATAAATAATATGTCGTATTTATTATATATTACCACACCTGCTTTGCTTATTTGTTTTAATTTGAATGCATTGACAATAAATATTCACAAATTTCGTATTAAATGTTGACAGTCTTATTTATGGTGAAATTTTGAAAACTTTTTGTTGCTTTGCAAAATCATGCATTTTCATTAGCATATAATTTATAATTTTAGTAATATTAATTTAATAGGTGCATCACTAGATTGAAATGACATTACTGTTTGTTGCAATTTGCATAATATATTCAAAATGCAATAATACAGTAAATTGAAGTACACCTACGTGTGTATTGACTGCAATTTAGTTTATGTATTGATTTCATTGAGTCTTGACGTTCGTTATTAGACGACTCATATATTATCCTGATAACAATGGAATCACATTGGGCCTGTCAGTCCTGACAACAACCATGTTTATTACAAATCATTTTGCCATAAATCGAACATCTAGTACGTATAACTTTACTCGATATGTTCAATTACACCCTATTTGCATTTTGGCCACTTGGAGCACAAAGGAGACTATGTACACATTAATTTGGGTATACTCAATTTTTGACATCAAAGTTCATAAGTTCAAACGCTCATATTTCTGATATTAACATATTTACGACAATTCTACTCGCAGATTTAAATCAATATAATCAAATTGTGTTATACTTATATTTTGTAAAGAAAAATTCCGAAAAATAGTGTTTTATTTTTAAAACGTAAATGCTTTTTTTTTTTGAAACCTGTTGGTTGCATCAATCAGTATTTTGAAAATAGTGGTTGATGCTTAAGCTCTGCCACCTCGACAAGGTCGGTTTCACGTCGGCAGGGACCCGCCCCCCCCCCTGAAATTCGTCACTTTAGCAAGAGTTGCAACCGCGTGTACCCCCCGCAGACTTGGACTTAATTATTCGCGCGATCCCCACCAAACAGACCCCCTGCTTCTTCTGATTCGTACGAAGCCTCAACAACGCTAACCCATTTTTAGGGTAATCACGCCGATCGAACTTAAAGTTCATTTTACCAAGGACTTACACGATTTGAATCAGTACAGGAAGTGCTGCCGGCCGCCAACTGGTGACCGACTACCGTTGATTGCAACGTTACTAAAATGCGAATTATATATTCGTCGCGTTGGGTGCACCACTATTACATTTAATTACAATTATTCTGCACTTAAGTAAAAGTTTGTATCTTCCAACCTCGGAATACCCAAATTCTGTGGTCTTTTTGCGCGCGACGACATGATTTTCTACTCCAACAGGAGATCACATGGGGCCACTGAATATTTTGAGTACCTCTGGTTTGCAAACAATTACATAAGTGTGAATACCCCTTAAAGTTCAAAAATTTGGTGCACCATACATAGCTGTAAAAAATTTATATATATATTAATACAAATGAAATACTATTCAGGAGCGCTCCTGATACTTATAATATTAGCTGTAAAATAAATAATTTTCTTTTTTTACAATCTTTTACGAAGTAATAAGTAAGTATTGTAATCATGAAAAATGTCGTACTCGAGATTTCAACGGATATACATGTTTTGACCTTCCTTGAATCGAATGTGACTATTTTCGGAATGATATCTGTGTGTGTGTGTGTCTGTGAAGGCTCTAGGGCCAAAACTGTCGAACCTAAAATTATGAACCTTCAAACTTAAGACTTGTATATATGCCCTAGATGTGCACATCTCCTATTTTTGAAAAGAATATTCTAACCGGTAGTGCGCATGTTTACTCTATACATTTTTTGTTCTATCTCCAATATCACTAGAACGGCTACACTTACAGCAAATATAGTTATGTTCATAATGAAAGAGATTAATATTTCGCACAACTTTTGTTTAAAACATTTCTTCAAAAAATGTACCAGTTGCGAGAAAAATGCTACACGAAACATTATAAATATGTTGTTTACGTTGCCATGGATTCGCATGTAGCTTATAAAATCGGATATTTCTGTAGAGTATTGGTTAGTTTGACTGTTTGTTTTGGTTATATCTAATGAAAATGCGTAAAAGGAAATCGAGTGCAGGCCACTCCAGATATTTTATCAGACGAAATAGAGTCTAAAATTGAATTAGTAATTTTGTAGGGAATAAGAACTCTATGTCGTCAATATTTTGTTTTAAAAAAATGTAATTTATTAAAGATATTTATGATACAAAGATATTTTAGTTGTATATTGTAACACATTATTTAATATGCAGAGTAAACATTTATTTTTATCATAAATATACATTATCTATACAATTGGCACAATAATACATATCGCAGTTCATTCATTTCGAAGCCTATTAGTCATAAAATCAGTTTTACAAAACGGGCAAATTACCAGGCAGTAGCACCGACCAAATGTTGGCCAGCGATCAGTTGTGGGGCAGCATACACGTGTTGGGCAGCATACACTTGTGGGACAACTTGGTGGGCAAGCACTTGTGGCACAACGTGTTGTGCATAAACTTGTGGGACAACAACAGAGTGGGCAACAACTGGGGTGTCTACATTCTTGGTGACAGCAATAGTGCCGGATGGGCCAGCAACGACAGTGCTTTCAACACCCTGGCTGATCAAACCATGGGCGGCTAATCCGTGGGAGATGACTGGAGCAGAGTATGCGAGCGGGGCGGCTTCGATGATCTGGGCAGATTGGACTGCGACGACTGGGGCGCTGTGAAGCTCGACTGGGGCACTGATGGAAGCTACGGCGGCTGGGGCAACTACTTGGGCGGAGACTGCGTCAGCGGCTACTACGCCACCTTCGTCAGCGGAGGTGATCACGCTACCGTCTGGGCCGGCCACGATCGTGCTGCTTCCTGGGCCTTTGGAGATTGAGCCGAGGCCTAACATATAAAAATATTATACATTGAATTGTGTGTTTTTAAAAGAACTCAATTAAACTTACCATGAGGAGCAACGACTAGTGGAATGATGCCTGATGGTGCAGCGCTGACGGCAGCCACGAAGCAGAAGAATGCAATAGTCTGCAATTAAAATATATATAATTAGAAATAACGTAATTGAAAATTATAATAATTGTATGGGTTTCACTTTCTTACCAATGTATTCATTGTGAAGGTTGTTTGCTTAATGTACACTGTACGATTGTCAATAAACTTATGATTTTTAGGTTTAGCAACGCCAACTTATATACAAGCAAGCTGTCCTTCAACGATGGTCCAATATCCTAGTACGTCACACGCGAGTCTGTGTGGATCCAGCACCCGAAAATCGAATTACATTGCATCAGATTGCCTTTGTGTCGCACCTAATTCAAATTATATGGAATTACAGTAGCCTAAAGATCAATCAAATTAATTTACATATTATAGGACAAGTTCTATTATGAATATATTATTAACTAATAGAATGCTACAAAAACTGGCCTATTTATTTCCTATAAATAGAACAAACTTAAAATATAATATATATTCGTAAAATTTTCATATACCCAAGCAGGATTCAAAAGATTTTCTTACAATATATAAATAATACTGTTTTACACAAAAATTGCCGTGAAAAAAGGATAATTTTCAAATGCGATTTATTAGTAAATGGTAGATTTAAAAAAAAAACTTTTTAAACAAAAGTTACTAGAAGTTTTAATATCTTTAACTTTTATACGAAGTACTTTTCTCTAACCCGTGTAGCTTTTGAGATATGCAAAAAATAGTAAAAGTTAAGATATATTTTTCAAAAATAGGATGTTTGTTGCCGGGACATATACAAAAGTCCTAAGTTTAATTATTCTTAATTTTGCCTAAAGCGATCATTAGTTAATTTATGTCGTTTTTCATAAAATTGTTAATATATAATTCTTTTTTTTTTCACTAATTAGCTATATAACACAATTTCGTCGCGGGTTTTACTCATCCGTAGCCAATAAATAATTCTGAGGCCACAATTTTATTCTCACCCTTTCTACATATATTTTAAAGTTTAGTCAAATTATTTCTATATATCTATAATTATGTGATAATTAAATGAATTGGATAATAAAAATGTTTCTGATTAGAAAAAGGGATTAATACCAAATTTAATAAATAACAAGATTTGGTACACGTAATAATTTTTTTCGCTCTTTGGGTCAACAATATGAAAAAATCTTGTAGACATAAAATATCTTAGAATTTTTAGTAAAATTTTTGAGTGTTTACATTATTTTTATTAGGGCGGTATTAAGGGGGGCCCTAAATTTTGGGGGCCTATAACTCGGGAAGTATATGAGCGATTAGATTTAAACTGCGAGCGGATTCAAATGGGATGCCAAATAATATGTGTACCAAATTTGGTGTGAATTGCTTTGGTACCTTCAGAGGAGTAAAGGGCACAAATTTGGTCGTACGAGCAACGACTAACATTCAAGTTATATACATTTTTGGATTCAAGGCGACGGGACAAACACTTTTTGTTAATGAAATTCGTTGATCCGAGAATGCTACAGACACACGACTGAATGCTTTAGCTTCTTCGGTACTTCGTTCGGGGAGCTAAAATTATGTAACTCTTATATAAGAATATAAACTGAACATTAGAGAATATGCTAGAATTTTTACAGTGTACATTGTAATCCGCAACTAATGTTTAATGTATGAATTAATTATAGTTATTATAACTATATACACTTCTTTAAACTTATGGTCAAGATTATTTATTATATTATAGAACCGAAAAGTATGTTTCTATTGATTAGTTCATAGATATATTTTTTAACAAAGACTTTAATTTGATATTTAGTAGTTTCCTTGAATTATAATATAATAAGTTATAAAAAAAAAAACGTGTTTCCCAATTAATACAATAATCAATTCATTAAATTTACGCTGGTTTTCGACCTACCTTATTGCAAAAAACGCAATTTAGAGGCCATTATTAAAACAACTTTGTGCTGCTAGTATTGTGTACCTATGTTATAAAACTACAGTTTAATGAATGCCCACTCCTGGGAGCACAAAGGTTCTGCGAATTATTATTAAAAGACCACTGCTCGCATATCTTACCTAAAGGCGAGCTCTACGCATTGGTGCGTTTTACGCGTACCAAATCTTGTTTTAATTCAGATAATAGATATATTTATTTTAATAAGCCTGGTTAAAAAATCATTTTGCATACATGTTAGTAAGTACAGTGTAGACCACTACAGATTTTTCTACCATGCTATAACTGAAGGACATATCACCTTTCTGCTTCAAGTACGGTAAGGGTTACTATAACAACAATGCTATAAGAATATAAACTCTTTATTAAAGTAAAAAAAATTATAAAATAAATGAAATGAAACAATGTCCTATTATAAATGTATCGTTTTTACAATAAATTCCATCATATTAAGATTTGGGAAAGCACAGTTTGTCTGTTCGTAAAGGATCTACCATCCTTTTAAAGTGACTAGTCCGGGAGCGATAAGGCCAGCGCGGCCCCAACCAACTCCACCGCCAAGGCCGATGGCAGGAGCAGTCAGACCGATGAGACCAGGCGATACGGCAGCAGAAACGACCCCGCCGCGTTGTGGGGCTGCGATCAAGGTACCAGCGTCCGCTATAGCTCCAATAGCGCTACCATCAGGTCCTAGCACACTAGCCTTGGCGCCTGGTCCTTTGAGAATAGCGCCTGGGTTTCCTGGGCCTACTAAAGTCGCGGCTCCGCCAAGCCATAGACTAGGGTGAGCAGAGGCAGTAGCGAGAGCCACGCAGAATACAATGATCTAAAAGAAATCGCAATTTAATTATTACCCGTTGGTTTAATAGATCCAATTTTGAGTTACCATGGAGTTCATGTTGAGGGTTTTTGTTTGTTGTTAGCTGAAGGAACTACTAGTTCAGACTTGTTGCTGATTTCGGTTTACTATAGATCTTATATAGCCCCTACAAGTGCCCTTGAAATATGGGCTTACGACTATTGAACTCATATTGCATCAAGTGTTATACTTGTTTACGTACTATTCGGATTTTTTCACATATATATAAATAATTCATTTTATATTTCTATACTTATCTAATGTAATGTTATTTAAAAAATAAAACTATATTTAGATTTTAATAGGTTAGCTCTCTAAGTGTTACCGAATACTATAGCTCTTTTGTCGAGCTTTATAAAGTTAGGCATCCTCAATTTTACGATGTATATAAGAAAGAAATAATATAGTATCATGTATAATTTCCAACTGGTGTATTATCGGAAATACACGTTTTAGCCATCCTTGAATTTAATCTAACTATTTTCAGATTGTCATCTGTATGTGTATGTGTGTCTGTGTGTATGTGTGTGTGTGTATGTGAACGAATGTATATAAGAAAATATTTGTATCATGAACAATTTCCAACTGGTGACTTATCGAAAATACACGTTTTAGCCATCCTTGAATTTAATCTAATTATTATCAGATTGTCATCTGTATGTGTATGTGTGTCTGTGTGTCTGTGTGTGTGTGTGTGTATGTGTGAATGAATGTATATAAGAAAATATTTGTATCATGAATAATTTCCAACTGGTGCTTTATCGGAAATACACGTTTTAGCCATCCTTGCATTGAA
The DNA here is from genome assembly GCA_933228885.1 of Leistus spinibarbis. NCBI lineage: Eukaryota > Metazoa > Arthropoda > Insecta > Coleoptera > Carabidae > Leistus > Leistus spinibarbis. The sequence goes on along the minus strand of OW121809.1, from coordinate 1,232,407 downwards.
TCTAACTATTTTCAGATTGTCATCTGTATGTGTATGTGTGTCTGTGTGTGTGTGTGTATGTGTGTGTGTGCGTGTGCGTGTGTGAACGAATGTATATAGGAAAATATTTGTATCATGAATAATTTCCAACGGGTGATTTAACGAAAATACACGTTTTAGCCATCCTTGAATTTAATCTACCTATTTTCAGATTGTCTTCTGTATGTGTATGTATGTCTGTGTGTGTGTGTGTGAACGCTTTAAACTGTTGAAGATCAATTTAAGACACTTACAACTTTTGATTGGCGTTTATTCTAGATACTTATTTAAATATTTCGGAAATAGCAAGAGTTACAGAAAAAGTTACTCTTATAAAAGTCAACATATTAAAATTTCAAAGAGCTTTTGTTTGAAAAGTTTTTTCGAAAATATACCATTTATACTAAGAAATTGCGTTTAAAAATCACAATGTTACATTTACGTTTCCCTAGTTATTATACGTATTGACATTTAAACCAATATATTAAATATATAGTCGAGTGAAGAGCACTCCAGTTTTTTCGAAATGGTTTTGCGTAACATTATAATTGGATTTTTGTGATAAAAAATGATTTAACTACAAGCACAAATAATCTGATGCAATATCGAAAATAAATATATATATATTTTGTATTTATAAATTTATATATTTTTGTGCAGTTAACAAAACCAAAGTATATTCGCGTGAACGAATATTTATTTAACGTGGTAAAATGAACATGAGTTGAATAATGGAAAATGTACTATTTAGGTATTGGTGAAATTACATATATCCGAGTTCGTTAACTATGTTTAAATAAATGCAGGTATATTGATCTGATGCAATTTTAAAACAGATTAAATATATGCTCTTTTGTCATCCACTCTGAACCTGCGTGATACGAAGGCGGTTTTCGCGTTATATGAAGGCCAAAATCGTACTATATAAACATATAGTTCAGGATTCTTAAGGATCAAATCATTTACAACTGTTCTTAGCAAAGAAACAAACAAACCAAATAGCAAAATGAATTCTTTGGTAAATTATAAAACTAAACCCAAGTGACTTCAAGTTTCTAATATTCAATTCTTATTTTTAGAGCGCCATCTTTTTGTGTTTAGCTGTTGCCTCTGTAAATAGTGCTCCTAGTATTATTGGACTTGGAACTGGATTAATTGGACCAACTGGTAAATTGTTTATTCAAAATTTAAACCTTAATTATATTTTTAAGTCATTTTGATTCAAATTACGATATTGCAATTAAGGCAATTTAAATAATTACCTAATTACACTAGACTTAAGTTATTTAGCCCGTATGAAGTACCGAAGAAGTTAAAGCATTCGGTCGTGTGTCTGTAGCATTATCGGATTAAATAAAGTTTGTCTCGTCGCCCTGAATCCAAAAATATATATACTTGGGTCGACCAAATTTGTGCTTTCTAGTCCTCTGAAGATACCTAAGCGATTTACACCAAATTTGCTACACATATTATATGGTACCCCATTTAGATCCATGCGCAGTTTAAATCCAATCGCCCGCATACTTCTCGAGTTATAGGGCCCCAAAATTTAGAACCTTCCTTAATACCACCCTAATTAAAATAATTTAAGCACTCAAAAATTTTACAAAGAATTCTAAGATATTTTATTTCTATAAGATTTCTTCATATTGTTAACTCAAAGTCCATAAAAAATTATTAAATATTATAATTTTGAAATTGGAACCCCCCTTAATACTGCCCTAATAAAAATAATTTAAACACTCAAAAATTTTACAAAGAATTCTAAGATATTTTATATCTATATAATTATTGCGTATTGGTAACCTAAAGCCCATAAAAAATTATGAGAAATTATAATTTTGCATTTCAGAATATGCACTAAAATAATTTTATTTTATTATATCAAAATAATGTACTTTTTATATCTATAATAATTTTTTCAAATTGTTAACCAAAAGGCCAATAATTCTGCTCGTATATATTACATATACGGCGAACTGAACGCATAGATGCGTTGTACCTTAACTTGTTATTTTTATTTATTAAATACAAAATTTATATTTGTTTGATATGTTCCTGAAATGGAACAGCAGACCAGTGATATTTAATATTAAATTTTGCCAGTAATGCGTAATTAGATTATTTAGATATTTTGAAATGATTTCAAAATTTCAATATCATAATTACATTAAGTACAATAGCCACTGGGAAATTTACAAATGCAATTACAGTTTTAGTTAATTTAAATTGTAAAATATATATATCACATATTTCCAATATGTTTCATGAGATCATTATAATAACTTCTGGAATATATAATAACAATACACCATACAACATGCTGAAGAGGGAACATTCCCTAAAGCGAAGCATACGACAAAAAAATCTAACGTATACATTATTATCGGGTACATTTATTTTTGACGATCCTTCACAGGAACTGGAGCAATCCTTGCAGGTCCTTCCGCTAAAGCAACAGTTGCCGGTCCAGATGGCAGCATCATAACTTCACTTCAAAATGGTGGAATTCTTGCAGCTGAAGCTAAATCAGCAAGAATAATCACACCAATTGGTACAGGTCTTATTGCTGGTCCAGGATTAAGAAGCATCGGACCCATTGGACCTCACGGCATCCCAATCGGTCTTGGACTCACTACTGCTGTTAATCCTGGATTAGCCATTTCCACATTGGGACTTAGTCCTGTGTTAAGAGGAGGTTCAATTATTTCTTCTAATGGGATTATTGCTGGTTCTGGTTTAATTAAGCAAGTTTGGTAATTTTATGGATTTTCACTGTGATTTATGTAGGATTTAATGCCATTTAAATTAATTATTATGCTATAAATGTCATTTTTATTGCCTTCCTAAGTGTTCTGCAACTGGATATTGAGATTATTTAGTTTTAATTACAATATTTGAACCAATTAGTTATATTATCTCCATTATGTATCAATAAATATTAATCATTTATATAAACATATTCTTGTTTTTGCATCTTCTTCTATATTTAATTTTAAGGGGTTATACGCACTCAGGATTTTCAAAATATCGTATTTCAATGTGCATTAGTGACGTACGAGTTACGGCAACATTGTAATCCGACAAAAAATCAACCTCGAAATTGAGGATATTTGAATTAAATTCTCAGTGACTGTGTGTGTGAACACTCTATAGCCAAAACAGTTGAACATAAAAGATTGCCGTATTTTAAGGGGTAATTCAAAAAATCGTTTTTCATTTTCGTAATGTACATATATTTAAGTATATACACAGAAAATTTCATGTCAATTCAACGAATATTGTCGAAGTTACACGCATATTTGTAAAAAAATATTTATTTTAAAACTTTGAACGCGTTTTTCTCAAAACTATGTTTGTAAAGTCGGTGTGCAAGATATTTCGGAAACGGCTGAACCGATCACTCTCAAATTTGTACACAAGCTTAATAAATGTATTTTTTAGTGATTAACCGAAGGTTTTTTCTCTCCGATAAATAGTTTTCAATTTATAAACAATTTAAGGCCAAAATGGTTATCGAAAATCACCTTTTTGTGTTTGAGAAGCCGCCATTTTGTAATAAAATAATATTTTACTTATTCCTTCGATGAAATACCAGATAATACTTTATATTAACGAATGTATGTTTGTGTTTTCATTTTAAATGATCCAGTCCAGATATATCGTGCACATACCGCAAACCCCCTTTTTTAAAAGGACCTCATTATTTTTACAAATAAAAAATATCAATATAAAGATAATAGCTACCACAATATGCATATAAATTTTTACATTAATACATTAAGATATGTATCCAGGAAAAATTCTTGAAAAATCGCTCTAGCTAAACCATCTATGAATGTAAAAATACATAAATAATTCTAATTCCCCTACGTATTTAGTTGTAATTTTAACTTTCTTTTCAATTACGGAAGGACAGAATTCTAGATCAAGCGTAGACACTGTCATGGCCGCTGTATTAATTATATCGAGACAATTTAAATCGAATTGCATTTATTTGCAATTTATACAGTGCAGAAATCGCCTTGAAGACCACACCCAGTTTTCTTACTTGCTTTGTGTTTATATAAAAATATATTTATATTACATGTAGGTTTGACAAGCTAAAATCGATTTACATTTACGATAATTTTAATAAGTGCAGCGGTAAAAATTGTATTTACCTTGTAAGGTAACTGGGAGTATTAATTATATAACAAAGTTACATATATTATAAGTTAATTATGAGGTGCACTGAAGAAAAACAATATTTGAGAAACAATATATATTTAATATTAAAATATTCAAGCTAAATAAATTTATATAGTTACTTAAAACGTAAATAGTTATGGCAAAAATAAAAGTCGTTCTCTTTTCTAATAGAAAAATATTAAATGTAAATATCATTAATATAATTAAATTACTTCAATTATAAATTACTATTTTGAAACAATAAGAACAGAAAACATGAAAACTAAAACTCGATCATGGCATTCATATATATAATAATACATTTTCTATTATACGATATGAAAATGTAATTGCAAAAGGAATTGATTCTCCTACAAGTGTAATTACACTAAAATTAACAATTGTATTTAATTTTAATTACAGAAAATACATAATTTGTAAAAGTAATTAAATTGTAGTAATATTTGAAGTCGTAATTAAATTACTAATTTAATTAATTGCACAACTCTGAGCAAGAAACCGCGTTTGCTCAGTCTCACGATTGTAAAGATAATACACCTGCAATCACGATGCCAGCAGGAGCTATTATACCTGCAGGAATGACTCCACCATGACCAGTTACATGTCCTGCAGGACCTATTGTGCACCAGGTCCCTACGGCCCGAAAATCGTTAGAGTGACCGCAGTAAAGACATTATTACTTTAGGTAGTAAAGTTTAATTATAAAGAATATATCGGTAACTTCGAAATGAGTTACAAAAGTACTCAAGTACTTCCCGAATTTTTAAACCAATACTTAGAAAATGTAAATGAAAAACTCTTTAAATATGATTTAATTAAGCATTTATTATACAATAAACTACAGAATAATTGTAAACTTAATCAAACTTATAATTGTTGTACTTTTCTAGAAAAATGTCCCTACAATTAATGGCGACTTTTAACTTAGAACATAATAAGAAAACTCCCGATAATTTCCGGTGCAACGAATATATTTCCTCTGGTGGAGGTGTTAACCTATGCGCTAACATTGTTGGGACTAATTTCTGTATCTTCTTCGTTGTTTCTTGTTTAGAGAAATCAAATTCTTCCTTACATCTAAATATTTCACCTAAAATCATAGTTGCGTCTACATGAGCATCCTCCATTATCTGAAATCGATTAAAGAAAATGTATCCAAATACGCATTAACTAATTATTACTAGTACTTTGCTTTCATATCCGGTCAAAAACCCAAGTTCTCGCGATAGTTTTAAAACTGTGTTGCGATCTCCATCTGCGCAAGCTTTAATGATTTTTACATAAATATCCATAAATTCTTTAGTGTAACTTCTACTTGCTCCGAAATCCAAAAGAACTAACTATAATTCAAAATATAATTGAATATAAGTCTAGAAATATTAGAAATAATTTACAAATAAATGTCTCATTACTTGACCAGTTTTGTTGTTGTAAAAGAAATTCGCCCAATTCGGATCCGTTTGCATGAATTTAAACTCCAACAGCTCCAAAACGCTTAATTTCATCGCTAATCTAGCGATCTTTTTTCTAGTTTCCAAATCCATATCAACACATTTGTCCACTGGTAATCCTTCGATTAATTCAGTTGTGAATACTTGTTGGCTGCATAAATCATCTAAAACGTTGTTTTTGATTATTTTTGACTAGGATTCTTAAGTTTTAAGTTTTCGTTTACCAATTACAGCGGGAACGTAAAACTCTGGATACGGTTTTAAAAATGCTCTAAATCTCCTTGTACATTCTGCTTCACGGATATAATCGACTTCCCACGCTAATTCCCGTTTTGCAACAATTACTACATTATCTATAAACATTCCATCCGGGAAAATATTCCAGATCTACAAGAATAAGTCAGTATTTCGAAAGCACCAATGCTTCCAGATAATACCTTCATGATGCCAACTAAATTATCAATATCACTCTCAATGCCCTTAGCAACTCCTGGGTACTGGATTTTCATCGCAACTTCAGTACCATTCAGAGTTCTGCCCCAATGTACTTGCCCAATAGAAGCGGCAGCGAATGGTTTCATATCAAATTCCGTAAATTTATCCCGCCAACTATTGCCAAACTCAGATTTAAGTACTTTTTCCACTTGCCACGTAGGCATAAAATCAGCCGATTGTCTGACGCGCTCAAACGCAACTGCTATTTGTGGCGAGACAATTGAATCGTCTTGGATACTTAAAATTTGACCAATCTTTAACGCAGCTCCTTTAAAATATTAATGAATATTTATTCGCTGGTTGTTGAAATCCAACAGTTGTGTTACACTTGCCTCTAACTTTACAAAGAGTATTTACAATTCTCTCCGTATTGGCAGGAGTTAAGAACATACTTTCCCATGATTGTTTTGATGTATCGTTTACTCCAAAAGTCCTCCTTGCAAATTCTGCAGCGGTTCCAATACCTAAACCAGCTGCTAAACTTCCAAACGAAACCATTCTTCCGATTCTTGATGATGGAACAGTTCTTTGCTTCGCTGTTGGATTCAACTGGAAGAAATTTCTAGTGTTCTTAATGTGTATCTTCTAGTATTTACATATATTTTAAGACATAGAAGATTCAGTACGTATAACGCACCGATGCGGATAAGCGGTTCTTAATTACAGTAGTCTTTTGGTTAACAAATGTTATATATATCCAAATTTTGAGGCTCTATAACTCGGGAAGTCTACGGCAGATTGGATTTAAACTGCGAACGGATTCAAATGGGATGCCAAATAATATTCGTAGTCAATTTTGGACTGCAACGGTTGAAAGAAGAAGAGGTGAAGTGTAGTAAATTTTGGACTGCAACAGTTGAAAGAGGAAGAGAAGAATGGATCACAGGAGTTGCGAACGGATTCAAATGGGATGCCAAATAATATGTGTAGTAAATTTTGGACTGCAATGGTTGAAAGAAGAAGAGAAGAATGGATCACAGGAGTTGCGAACGGATTCAAATGGGATGCCAAATAACATGTGTAGTAAATTTTGGACTGCAACGGTTGAAAGAAGAGAAGAATGGATCACAGGAGTTGCGAACGGATTCAAATGGGATGCCAAATAATATGTGTAGTAAATTTTGGACTGCAACGGTTGAAAGAAGAGAAGAATGGATCACAGGAGTTGCGAACGGATTCAAATGGGATACCAAATAACATGTGTAGTAAATTTTGGACTGCAACGGTTGAAAGAAGAGAAGAATGGATCACAGGAGTTGCGAACGGATTCAAATGGGATGCCAAATAATATGTGTAGTAAATTTTGGACTGCAACGGTTGAAAGAAGAGAAGAATGGATCACAGGAGTTGCGAACGGATTCAAATGGGATGCCAAATATTATATGAAGTAAATTTTGGACTGCAACGGTTTAAAGAAGAAGAGGTGAAGTGTAGTAAATTGTGGACTGCGACGGTTGAAAGAAGAAGAGGTGAAGTGTAATAAATTTTGGACTGCAACGGTGGAAAGAAGACAAGGTGAAGTGTAGTAAATTTTGGACTGCAACGGTTGAAAGAAGAAGAGGTGAAGTGTAATAAATTTTGGACTGCAACGGTGGAAAGAAGAATAGGTGAAGTGTAGTAAATTTAGGACTGCAACGGTTGAAAGAAGAAGAGGTGAATGGATCACAGGAGTTGACTGACGGGAAACAGAATACGAAGAAGCCAAAGACGGTGAAGAAAATGAAGGAGTTATATATTTTTTTGGATTCAGGACGACGATACTTATTGTTATTGAAATTTTTTGATCCGAGAATGCTACAGATGTACGACCGAAGGCTTTAGCTTCTTCGTACGTCTAAAAACGTTTGTTAATTTTCCTAGTCCTAATATCGTTGGGGCTTACAGATTGTCGTGCTTTTGAATGCGGTGTCGCTTGAGGTCCACTTGCTCCTTGATCATTATCATCTTTACCAATTTTTGTCGGTTCAGTTATCGATTTCAAAATGTCAACTTTTTCTTTGTGGTCTTCTTTTATTGTTGGTTTTGCGATGACTATATTTGGATTTTGTGCGTATTCCATGTCCAGTTTTTTTAATAATGCTGTATCTTGTGGAGATAATTGTATTTCAAATTCTTCGCTATTTAAATCTATGGTTTCTTGTGCTGTTAGATTAATAAAACACAAGTTATTGTCAATAAATACTTATTAACTATTTGTTATTAAATATTTATACACAAATAAACTTTTTATATTTATTGTATACATTTATTATTTATATATATAAATTTGTCACAGTACATAACACATTCAGAAAATAGTATATTGTGATTCATTAGTCCCAGTTTTTTCTCAATCCTACACAAATGTCTTTATTAGGTGAACAAGTAGGTGAATTTTTCATATCGGCTGTACTTGTGACGCAGTTATTGAAAATTTTTTAGAATATTTAAAATCGCTAAAATTTACCGTCGATGTCCCTTTCCTTCGGCGGCGTATACACGACAAACTCCTTAACTCCTTGTAATACTGTGGACACACGTTCGACTCCATCCTGGGCTGCTTTTAAAATATCACCAGTTGCCGGGGATTTTTGAACGGACAGTGATTCAAACGAGTCATTTAACGCACTGCGCACACTCGAGTTAGCCCATATTATCCTTAGACTAGATTCCTGGACTTGAACGCCTGCTTGTACAACAGATTGCAACCCTCGCAAAACGCCTAATACATCATTAACTCGTGGCATAATTGTAAATTATTTAGCAAACAATATTTTCGATGTTATTTAATTTTATTTTTAACTTTGATTCTCAAATAGTACTAAGTAGGATTTACGAATAATATATTATATAATAATAAAAATTGGAGGGTCGCATGAATTTTTGTTTATTATTTTGCTAGTTGTCACTACGTTTATATAACATTTTAAAGCTATAGGGGATATCGGGGCAAAAGAACGTAGGAGTAAATTGTGGTTATATCTTAGTATGTTAACAGCAATAAGGATTAATGCACTCCATACACTTTTATAAATATATTCAGTTTTGTAATAATAATACTTCGCGAGTTTTGTTTATCACTGAACTCACATATACGCACTCTGTTGTCAGTGACTAATCCTTCAAAGTAGCACGTTTCTAAGTTCAAAGTTGGTTAAAAATTCTCATGCTTTGCAAATAACTTTATTTCAATACTTCGTAACACCTTAAATTAACGTGTAAAACAAAATTTCAACCATGGACAAAGATGACCGTTTTAAGCATATCGTCACCGACCCGAAATTCCGGCGTATTCCGAAATCCGAACGTAAAGTAAAAATCGACAAACGCTTCCAAGCTATGTTCGAATCGAAACAATTTAAAGTAAAATATACATCAGACAAACGCGGCAAACCAATAAATCATACTTCAACCGAAGACTTAAAACGATACTACGATTTAAGTTCGGATGAATCGGACACCTCCGATTCCGAAAATGATTCAGAACGCAATGATAAAATACCAAAACTTGAGGTTGATCTAAGTACGCGATTGGAAGAAGATAAAGAGATTCCGGACGATATAAAGATTAAATTAATTAACTTGAATGTGGATTACGCTAGGGGCGAGGGGGCGATTGTGTCTTCAAGTTCTTCAGATGACGACACAGAATCCGAAGTTTCCGATGATGTCGATCATGGATGGGGAGAGTTAGATAAAGATGCAGACAAAACCGACGACATAACTAACAGATTAGCTGTTTGCAATCAAGATTGGGATCGCATACGAGCAACCGATCTAATGGTCCTCTTCAATTCCTTCCTGCCTCCTGGTGGCCTCATACATTCAATCATAATCTACCCATCTGATTTCGGACTGCAACGGTTGAAAGAAGAAGAGACGAATGGACCACAAGAGTTGACTGATCGGAAAACAGAAAACGGCGAAGCCAAAGACGGTGAAGAAAATGAAGAAGGATCCAAGTACCACATGGAAAAGCTGCGCCAATATCAACTCAACCGGTTAAAGTATTACTACGCTGTGGTAATCTGTGATTCTGCATCAACCGCTAATAAGATCTACACAGAATGTGATGGCCTGGAATATGAATCCAGTGCAACTAAAATCGATCTACGTTTTATACCGGATGGCATTGAATTCGAGAATGAGCCAAAAGAAACATGCGATAAAATTCCGGAGAAATATACGCCAAGATTCTTCACTACAACTGCTTTACAACAAGCCAAAGTCGAATTAACATGGGACGAAACTGATCCGGATCGAATGGAAATTGCGAAGAAATTTCAGGAAGGCAAAATAGATGATGTCACTGAGACAGATCTTCAAGCATATCTTGCTTCAAGCAGTGGAGAGAATAGTGAAGACTCTGACAAAGCTGTAGAAACTTCAGATGACGATTCAGACACCGGAAAAAATCCAATAAATAAATATAAAGCGTTACTTCAAGATATTGAAGACACTGAAAAAGAAAAGGATAATAAAGGAGTGGAAATGGAAGTCACATGGGGATTGAATATAAAAGAGAAATCACAAAAATTGGTGAAGAAGAAATTAGCGGATGCAGAAGATAAAACGCCGTTTCAACAATTCCTAGACAAGCGTAAAGAGAAGAAGAAAACGAAACGGGAAGAACGGAAAAAGAATCTGGATACTAACGACGAATCAGATATTCCATCAGATGTAGATATGAATGATCCTTACTTCGCGGAAGAATTTGATAAACCAGAATTCAAAAAGAAAACGAAGAAACCAATACCCAAAGATGATGATGTAATGGATGAACAAAAAAAGGCTGAATTAGAACTTTTATTATTGGATGAAAATGAAGAGGACACGCGTAAGCATTTCAATTTGAAGAAAATTCAAGATCAAGAAGGTTCAAGCAAGAAAAAACGTAAGAACAAAAAGAAGAAAGGTGAAGAGCCACAAGATGAAGATGACTTTGAACTTGATGTTAAGGATGATCGGTTTTCCGCGTTGTACTCAAGTCATCACTTTAATATTGATCCAACTAATGCGCATTTCAAGAAGACTAAAGCTATGAATGCGTTGATTCAAGAAAAGTTTAAACGAAAAGAGGATGAAGAAGCTTCTGGCAGTAGTAAACGTGTGAAAATGGAGGATAAAAAAGATGCAGAGTTAAGTGTTTTAGTGAAGTCAGTGAAACGGAAAACCGAAGCTCTAAAGCAAAATAAAAAATGAGAATCCACGAATTCTAAGTTCAAATGTACAAATATAATAACTGTCGAATTCTAAAATGTTAAGTTAGTTAAATCTAACATATTTTATTAAGCGTTTACAATTAATTATATATAAATTGTACAATATATACATAATGATTTTTTTTTTGTACAATATATAGACAGTTATCCGTATTATATACATTCTATATAAAAACAAAAATTATACACACACACACACACTGTTTTGTTTTTTCAGTACATTAAAAATAAAACAGTTGTAGTAAATTTGAAACTGTCTAATAAAAAACACAGTCTCAGCAACATGATGTTTATGTTACCGTTGATTTAAGCACACAAAAAAGCCAAAATGCTCAGTTTTTTTTTTTTTCACGATTTAGAATATTAATTTCCAATAGTTCGAACGACAACCCCGACTAATTTCATTTATAAACACAAAGGTCCGATTATATAAACACTGGATTCATATTAATCACCATTATTCAAAAAAAAAACTTTGTTATATACTACAACCTGAATTTAAAACTGAACAATTAAGTAAATAAGTGTCTTCTATACACAAAAACTTAAACATCACAGCATGGAACGAGGGTTTGATTGTTGACGTGTAAACAGGATTGAATATTGCATTAAGGCTGCCATTACAAATTTTTCGTAGCTACCGTACTACGTAATCACGAATATAGACGTTTTGCAAACGAAATTCATATTTATAAGTTAAATAAATAAACATTGATGTGTATTCGAAATGTTATATTTTCCCGATACAATATTCGTAGATAATTTCGATTTATGGCATTATATAATTTTGTAGACAACTCTGTAGCTTCAAATTTAACAAAAACACCCCCCCCCTGAGCAAGTGGCAACGTGTGTAGTAAAAATGTAACTAGATTGATTTAATGTCGAGTCGGAGTATAAAAGCTAAACTTCATCTAAGCCACAGTTTAAGTCTTAGCGCGTCTACACCGTTCAGATAATAACGAAACAGCCGTTTATCTCTGACAAAACCGAGTGCCTCGTACAGTCTTAACGCTGGCCTATTTGTAACTTCAGTTTCTAACACAACCTCATCCGCATTGCCGGCAATCATTTCCTCGATCGCCCGTCGTACTAAAGTAGAGCCGATGCTTCGTTTCCGATGTTTCTCATCCACAGCTAACATCGCAATATATCCTCGCCGAATCGCTTTTCTATGAAGGTCTAATTTACACACTATCGCACCGACACACTCTCCCTCGCACATCGCCTAAAATTAACATCTATATTAAAAAAGCAAATGGCCGCCACTTAACAATAGGATTATTTGGGTCACTACGATATATTCATAGAGCATTATGTGATCCAAATAACTGGTGTGGTTAGGCCCCTTACCAAAAAACATAACTTAGGCCAGTTATGTATAAAATATCGATACGTGTAAATAGAATAAGGTTCCGATAAATCTTTTTGGATAATTTTCATAATCATAGGCATTTGTAATTCGGATTCATATTGCAAGTATTCGATGGGTGGTAATACCGGTGCACCCGTTTCAGCTGCTTTGCTCGTTTCAGCAGTCGGTTTCGTGCCATTCCCTAATTCGCACGAGCATTCATCCAGCCCATTTTGTAACCCATTATTTTTATATTCTTCTAAACCGTTTAATAAACCATTCGTAGTTTTAATTGTTAGTTTAGTTTCGAGCTCTGACGATAAAATTTCGGCCGAGTCTTTTGTAAGGGCACACTTCTTTGAAGTTCCTTGTATGTCACCACCACTATTGTCGACTTTTAACTCTTCCATTATTTTTCCACATATACATCAAACACGTTGCGATGCCGTGGACATTAATCGCGATAAATATATAAATTAAATTGCATTTGCATCATGTATAAGGGATGATTTTGATTATTTTAAAACTAAAATTTCAGACATCTTCTATTTCTTGTTTCTAATGAAACGAAGCAGGGAAGTTTCACTCTATAAATTCAATACGGTTGGTGTGCAGTTACTTGATAACAATATTGATGCGAAGTTAGCGACGATGCGTTTTCTCTCATTGCTCTCCGTGCAAGTAAAGGCCATCGGATTTACTAGTATTCCTATGACCTCTATACTCTTATAGTATAAAGATCACTTACAGTGGAATATAAGGCATATTTAATTTTATTTTATATAATAGAAAGAAAAACAACTAACAAAAACATTAAATAACTTCAAATTAACATTATCTTAACATGGTAAAAGTTAGTTATATGATAACTGATTGTAAGTTATGATAATAACTGATGGTTAGTTATTAAAATAACTGATTGTTAGTTATGAAAATAACTGATGGTTAGTTATGAAAATAACTAATTGTAAGTTATGATAATAACTGATGGTTAGTTATGAAAATAACTGATGGTTAGTTATGATAATAACTGATGGTTAGTTATGAAAATAACTGATTGTTACCCACATAGCACCAAATCCCGTAAGACCAAATAAAGACGTCCAAAAACATGACGTCTTTAAGACTTTTAGTTAGGACGTCTTAATGACATACATAAATAAGACAACATATAACAAAGTCTTCAAGACGTCTTTAAGTTGGCCTTAAATAAGACGTCTTGTAAATGTCGTCCACAAGACAACTTAACGACTTCCATCCAGACAAATTTAGGTGGTCGTACAGACGTCTTTTTTTGGTCTACAAGACCAAACAAATGCGGAGATATGCTGCCACCTATATTAAATTTTCAGAACCTATACTTAGCTTTGTTCGTTTGTCCTGCACTGACTGATCAGTTCATGATTTGTCTTTCTTCCACTTATAATGATGAATAAGGACAGATTATGAACAGAGCAAAAAATGCAGGTCCAACAAACAAACGTTCTAGAGCATTCTACAAGTAGTTTCAGCTAATGCAAACAAGTAAGAAAAGTAAGTATTTTACAAACAATTATTTGCTGTGTAACAAGTTTGTGCATTAGTTATTAATTTAAAATGTATATATTATGCATGTTCTACAGTTTTTATGCAATGTTCATAAAACAAAACCTCATTAAAAGTACAAGTAACAAAATATTATAGAACAAAGAGGATAACACCTTACAACGCTAGTGTTACATATTTAAGAAATAAATAAATACATGATGTTTACAGAAACAAAAAATTTTTAGTATTGGAGGAAGGATCAAAGAACGTGGACAGATGCAATATATGGCCATTAGGAAACGTCCCCGTAATGAAAATTATAACCGGTAACAATTGAATCATTCAATTCTCATTAATATTATAGTATAATTTTTGTATATTTCAGAAGCGCTGCGTACAGATTACTGTAACTGCCAATGATGAAACAAAAACTGAACGAGAACGAGAATGGATGAGGCATGTTCATGAGCGTTCAGCGAACGGCTAAACCTGGCAAATAAAAATACTATTTTGCCGTACACACTGTGATTTTAAATATGTTCTCTTCAGTTTCAATATGTTCCGTGCTTCACAACCGTAGCGGACAACCTAAATAATACATTGTATACATAATTATGCCCAGACTTCTTGGTTTGAGTGCTACGCTTGCGACGTATGTAAACTAGAAATCTATCTTAAATGAAGTATATGACTGTATACAAGCAAATTGTAATTAATTCCAGTTAATAAATCAACTGCTCTTTATTTGTAATATTTATATGTTTAATAATGTATTATACTATTGTTTTTTAATTCGAATTTGTTGGTTATTTATAGAAAATTCTGATATTACATTTGTTTTGCTATCTAAAAACAACACATTTGGATGTACTATTAAGTATCAAACAAATGTGTATTTTGTGTAGATAGTAAAACAAATGTAATACCAGAATTTTCTAGCCTTATAAAAATCACTACCTATTCCCGCAAGACCACAAAATGTCCAATTTTGGACGTCATTACTTAGACCTATAAGAGTCTAATAGTAGTCATTTTGAACGACCTATAGACGTCTTATTGTTGACTTATAGTTATCCTTTTAAAGTCTTTAAATTACGTCTTTAAGACGTCTTTTCGACACGTCTTAAATTGGTCTTAAACGAGCGAAGTTAGACGTGTAGAGGACGTCGCTTTGTATGACTTCGGGCTTCATACCATTAAAGACTTTGACATCTTAAAGACGTCTTTCAGTTTGTTTTGTGCTATGTGGGTAGTTATGAAAATAACTGATTGTTAGTTATGATAATAACTGATGGTTAGTTATGAAAATAACTGATTGTTAGTTATGATAATAACTGATGGTTAGTTATGAAAATAACTGATTGTTAGTTATGATAATAACTGATGTTATATTCTTATATTCGAAATTCGCTAATCAATGTTACCACTTATTGCCACATTCATAGCATACAGTGTTATGATAATAACTGATGGTTAGTTATGAAAATAACTGATTGTTAGTTATGATAATAACTGATGGTTAGTTATGAAAATAACTGATTGTTAGTTATGATAATAACTGATGGTTAGCTATAATAATAACTGATGTTCTGATTCCTATATTCGAAATTCGCTAATCAATGTTACCACTTATTGCCACATTCATTGCATACAGTGTTTTCGAAGTTGTTGAATGGTAAAATGAAAATGAATGCAGTATTTTGAGTTTCATTAATTTTTGAATTGAATGCTTAGGTAATACTATTACCATATTATCAATCTACTTGCTAACCAATGTTCCCTTTTACAATTCATTGCGTAATCAAGTTTTAATATCCATAACCCACAAATGAATTTTATAATTCACTGTATTTTAGAGTAATTCATTATTTAATGTTGGTCCTTTTGTACAGCGGTTTATTATAAATAATTTTTACGAGTTATAAATAAAGCTCTTAAAAATAGTTGAAGACCGCGCTTAATATAAATCGAAGTAACGAATTACAGAACCTTGATTAATAATTTTTATTATAGAAACTTAATCCAGCAGAGTTATTTTTAACATATCTGTTTTTGGATATATCGAAAATGCACATTCTATTTTCAGCGAAATATGTCTTTTCCATCGAAAGAACAACGTTCAATATGTTGGACTGCTCGTGATAATTTCTGGGAATGTTTAAATCGATACCAAAGTCAAGAAAATCCGGCAAAAATGCCGAATGAGTGTGAAGAACTTCGAAGAAGCTATGAACAAGGTTGCCCATCACAATGGGTGAAGCATTTTGACCGGAAACGGGAATATTTGAAGTTTAAGGAGAAAATTGAGAAACAGGGGTATGAACCATTAGAAAATGATAGGAAATAATGTGTGAAATGTTGTAATGATTTGTACATATTAAAATTATTTAAAGAAAATAAGTACAAATGTTTTATTTATTTATTATAAGCTGCAAAACTTGGAACTTTGCAGCTGTTTTCGAAGTTTAAACAAAACAATAAAGTTGACTTAGAAATATTTTCAGGATAGCTGATTCTGGTACAGAAATGCTTAATACAAGGAACCAATCCTAAATTATATAACGAATGCAAAAATAATAATTAGGTCTTTATAATTAATCAACGTCAACTTTAGTGTATTCTAACGGATACGATTGTTCTAGTTGATCTAGATGCACCGACACAATATGCTTTCCAGGAATCATAACTAAACCTAGAACTCGTGGTTCACTATTACAAATTTCCTCAGCTGTTAAATACTCTGAGCATGAACCTAATATAACATTAGAATCCCGGTCACTGCATAAGAACACTCCGATTAAAATCCGTCCATCGGACATCTCAATTTTTAATGTCTTATTTAACCAATGTCGTAATTTTACAGCACCGGGTGACATCTAAAATAATCAACTTGTCAGTTTTGTTGTTGATTTAGGAATGTGGAGGTTATGCACGTTTAGGGGTTTTTCAATTTGTGGTTCTCGCTCATTATCTGATAAATCGTCTAATTCTGTTACTTGCTCCGGCTCTTGAACCGGAGCAGGCTCACTTGCAGCTTCGTCCATTATTTTTAAATAAATATGAAAATTAGTTCATTTTCCTTAACTGTTAAGAGTTAAGTTCGTTATAGACGTTGGTAGAAGATAAAATGTCACTATATTCAAAATTTAATATTGGAGTCTCGCCGTACTGGATTATAAATATGATATAAAGCACTACATCAAAATGCCTATTATGTATTATTTAAGATGATCTTTGTTATTTATTCTAATGTATTTGTTGAAATAAATTGTATGAGCATTTTTATTTTATAATATTGAAATGTCCCTATAAGTAGCTATCGACTTGTTTGTGTAATAAATTTACCAAAATTCAACATAAAAATGGTAAATTTAATATTTACTTTTTTACATCTATACTTTGCATGTACATGTACATTTTATTAATTATATATGACTAGAAACGTAGTTTTTCAAAAATTTGTTCCGTCAAAGCTTTAGGTTATAATGCAATGTGCTTCGCTATTTCAGAATTACACGCGGATTTTATCATCTCCTGCTATTTTATACCGGTGCAACAGAGCAACATTTCGTCAAAATCAATATGGGGTAAATATACGATTAACTTATGCAATAACATAAATGAACAGCATCTGCCATCAGCCGCCGCTTATGTGTGTAATTTAATATTACAGTATAGACTTTACACCACTCAACAACCAAGGAGACAAGGTTTCATTTCGAAACTATACGAAAACTTCAAAGATGAAATGGCGAAAAACAAAGAAATGAAGGATTCATTAAAGAAATTTCGGGATGAAGCCCAAAAATTAGAAGAAAGTGAAGCACTTAAGGCAGCCAGGCAAAAATTCCAAACAGTAGAAAAAGAAGCAACGAAAAGTAGTGATGTATTGAAAGAAAAATTAGGCACAATCAAAGAACGAGTCCAAGATGCAATTGATGAAGCAAGTAAAACAGACCTAGCGAAAAAAGCTGGTAAAATCACAGAAGACATCAGCAGAACAGTGTCTTCATCGATATCCGAAACTAGTGAGACTATTGGCAAAAGTGGCGCATTTCAAAGCATTTCCCAGGCGACAGAAGCAGTTAAGCAAGAGATTAACAGTCAAGGGATTCAAGGACGAGTCTATCAAAGCCCAGTAACGTTAAGGAAACGGAAAGAAATAAATACAGACGTCGACAAAGCGTATGAACCCAACACAGACGTTTTAGGTGTAGAGTTACACAAAGATTCAAAGTTTTATCAATCCTGGCAAAATTTTAAGGATAATAACGCATATATTCATAAAGTATTAGATTGGAAACTAAAGTATGAAGAGAGTAACAATCCTCTTATAAGAGCGTCGCGAGCGTTGACGGATAAAGTCTCGGATATCGTTGGTGGTTTATTTTCAAAGACTGAGTTATCAGAGACGCTTACAGAGATTTGTAAGATTGATCAAAGTTTCGACCAGAAGAGATTCTTACGCGACTGCGAAACCGATATTATCCCAAATATATTAGAAGCTATGACTCGCGGGGATTTAGTGATTTTAAGGGACTGGTGCCATGATGCTCCCTATAATTTATTCGCGATTCCTATTAAGGAAGCCTCGAAAAAGGGGTATCGGATAGACTCAAAAGTTTTAGATATCGATAATGTCGATTTGGTTATGGGCAAAGTAATGGATCAAGGACCAGTGCTTATAATTACGTTTCAATCGCAGCAAATAATGTGTGTTAAAGATAGGGATAACAATGTTATCGAAGGCGACCCCGAGAAAGTGTTAAGAGTCACGTATGTTTGGGTGTTATGTCGTGATCCTTCCGAACATAATCCAGCCGCGGCTTGGAGGTTATTAGATTTATCGGCGAGTAGTAGCGAACAACTTGTATAAATTAGTGAATTTCAAATATTAAATTAGTACTTTTCAATTATTGTTTTATTATAACGTCGACACGTCGTGAAAATTGTGTTCCGTAACATCACTATTTAAACTATTGCAACACTTCCACCACAATCACAAGTTAATTATACAATATTATTGATATATTTACATTATTAACACTTTATTTTCACTTGTTGAACACATTTTACTCGTGCGAGAAGACACGAAAGTGTAGCATGTATACGCGGTACTACACACTCGCGCGCCAAATATTGGCGCCCACCTAACCACTAAATGAGTTGTTTCATTTACATAATTACTTTGCTATTATTCGAATCGATTCAATTACAAGTAAAAATGGGTATTTTGGAACACAATTTTAATTATGTACTGCCAGATATGAGCTTTATATGATAAATGTTGATCAGTTTATTATCATATCTCGCACAAAATGGAGTCTGGTCTGGTTGTACCTGATATTTTATTTAAGTACGATTTATGGAATGAAACCAAATTTAATTACGTTTGGATTTGCCCGTATTTAAGTAAAAGGAAAATAATTCAACTAACAAACATGTAATTTTTATTATCTACATGTACATTTCACTGTATATTGCAATACTACAAGTTTTTTTTATTTATTGTTATTTGTTATTCCCAAACAACATTTTGTTGCAATATATCAAGTGTAACATTAAAAATATATTAAATAATTTATATATTTTTCATAAACTATTGTTGCTTTATTATAACACATGTAACTTAATATTTTCGTAACACTGGCGGAACTGTGCCCACTTCGCAGACATCTAACGTACAGTCAATTACTGGCCGATAAGTAATGTGAGTCTTAAAAAAAGAAAAAGAAATGAGTTAATATTTAAAATGTTTCACAAATTCCCTACCTTGCCCGATTCTATATCAATCCACGATAAAGTATGCTTTCTAAAGTGATCTTCGAAAGGCACCTTTTTCTGCCCTTCGACTGGTTTCGCATAGTTGTACTCGTCAATTCTTACCTAAATTAAAACAATATCAAAGTATTCTTCTTTCAAAAAAAAACAAATAAATTACTGGAAAATCGTCTCTGGAATGCGCCCCACGGGATTCCTTCCGATGCTCCGCTGAAATAATGATTTGCATCGCACAAGCCATCGAATTTTGTAGCTCAAGAGCTTCCATCAGATCAGAATTCCAAATCAATCCACGATCATTTATCTTATAAACAATAATGTTCATAATAAAAGCCATATCATTTTACTCTGATTATAATACCTTGATGTCTGGCAAACTAAGATACACTTCGAACAGTTTGGCGCATCCATCCTTTAAAGTTTTTTCGGTACGAAATACTCCAGCACCAGTTTGCATTATCAATTGCATTTTCAATCGCATATCGGCAACTGATAGTTTTCCATTTGCATACCGTGTTTTATC
The DNA here is from genome assembly GCA_933228885.1 of Leistus spinibarbis. Lineage (NCBI taxonomy): Eukaryota > Metazoa > Arthropoda > Insecta > Coleoptera > Carabidae > Leistus > Leistus spinibarbis. The sequence continues at coordinate 1,211,866 of OW121809.1, read as the reverse complement.
CAGACGCGCTATTGCGTTTTCACCAGAATGCTAAAAAACGCCAATAATGATTATAGCATATCTTAGCTTAAACATTTGGGCATTAAAAAAGCACTAGAAGTGTAAAGCTAAATGAAGGATTTTAATACACTTGGCAAAGGCTTATATTTCTCCCCGGGTTTGTGTTTATCGCCTATAGATTCTGAAACCGCTTGTCCCATAACGATGACTTCTAGCAACGAATTTGCTCCAAGTCGGTTAGCGCCGTGAACCGACGCCGACGCAACTTCACCGCAAGCGTACAAACCATCTATTACCAAATCTTGACAATCTTCCTGTAAACATATTCTTTGAATATTAGTAAAAATGCGCACTGATTTTAGTGAAAATTGATGACAACCGTTTGGGTGATAACTTGTCCTTGATAGTTAGTTGGCACTCCTCCCATATTGTAATGAACTGTTGGAATAACTGGACAAGGATCTTTGAGGATGTCAACATTAGCAAAAGTTGCCGCTAATTCGGCGATTCCAGGTAGACGTTCCATGATCATTTTATGGTCAAGATGCGATAACTGGAGATGGATATGGTCTTTTTTCTCACCACATCCTCGTCCTTAAATGGGACGATATTTGAAGTATACATCACGAGGATCTATTAAAATGATATACCTTCCATAATCTCGATTGTGATTGCCCTAGACACTACGTCTCTGGATGCAAGATCTTTGGCATTCGGCGCATATTTCTCCATAATTCTCTCTTTTTTACTGTTAACTATATATCCTCCTTCGCCTCGTGCACCTTCAGTTATTAGAATTCCTTTACCATATAAGCCTTACAAAGAGAGTTTAAACATTGGTAATGGTTAAAGCTTTAAATATGCCGATTTGTTTAGATAGTTTTCCTATTTTATATTCTCAATTGCGCTTTTAATTCCTCTTTAAAACTGTTGATGGTTTTTCAAAGGGGCTCAAAGCGTACTTAACAATTATAGGAGTGTTTCTTCGCCAGTTTTGTGATTCATTCCAAGTAAACATAGATATAGATCGCAAGGGTTTCTAATCACAAAATGGAAGAGTAGGGATTCTCATAATCATGTTTACTTAATCAGAGTTCGAAGAAACACGCCTTATGTTCTATGTCATTTGGCAAATTATGAATATGAGGGAACCTGTGGGGTGAAATTGTACAAACTCCATATCTTGCAACGGCAAGCAACATCGGCTGACCATTGCCATACCGTCGCCAGTTGTTGTATGCGCTGCAGTTGCAGAAAAGTAGCATCTTTCCACTCCACCAGTAGCTAATATAGTATTACGCGCTCGAAATCTAATCAAATATATTTCATGAAAATGTATGGGAAAGAATAAAAGCATGAGTGAATGCACCTATGAAGAGTACCATCTTCCAAACATAAAGCAATAACCCCTAAACAGCAATCTCCATCCATCATTAAATCTAATGCATAATATTCGTCGAAGAATTCAACATCATGCTTCAAAGCATCACAGTATAAACCATGAAGCATTGCATGACCCATACGGTCAGCAGCAGCAGCCGTTCTTAATAATTAAAAAAAAAGGCATTGAAAACATTTAGAAACAGAAAGAAATGGCATAATGAACCGATGCGCGAGTCCTCCTTTCCCATAATTCAAGGATTGCCCACCGAAGGCACGTTGGTATATTTTCCCATTTTTCAACCGGGAGAATGGCACCCCGATATTTTCCAATTCCAGTACAGCGGCTGGAGCAGTTCTAGTCAGATAGTGAATTGCATCTTGGTCGCCCAACCAGTCGGATCCTTTGACCGTATCGTAGAAATGCCATCGCCAGTTGTCCTCTTCCATGTTGCCCAACGCGGCATTCACGCCGCCTTGTGCGGACACTGTATGCGAACGCGTTGGGTACACTTTTGTCACAACCGCCACTTTAAAGCGTTGCGAACATAAACGGCTCGCGGTCTTTAAACCACCTCCGCCTGCACCAACTATCACGCAGTCTACTGCATGGTCAATAGTTGGGTACGATCGGGCCTAAATTAAAATAATTCCCAGCAAACTCACAAATATATAGATACATTACATCAGATACATTCCCATACAGCATAGCATGCCTAAAGACGCAATAAAGACGTCTTTATTACGTCTATAAGGCATTCTGTGCTATATATGGGTTACATCTAGAATACAGCTGTATCAGATACATATAGTACAGAATGCCTTAAAGACGTAATATAGACGTCATCTTAAAATATTTCCTCTATTAGACGTCGTTATTACGTCTTTAGACATTCTGTGCTGTATGGGATGTATGTTTAAAGACGTAATATAGATGTCCAATAGACGCCATCTTGAAATATTTCATCTATTAGACGTCTTTATTACGTCTTTAGACATTCTGTGCTATATGGGATGTTTGCTGGGTGATTCAAGGAGAATATTACCTCTTGGTTCGACTTGGCTTTAGATACACACATTTTGCCTTTATTATGCCCATGTCGTATTATAGTATTTGATATGTTATTGTAACGTATTTTTCTTAAAAATATACTCATTTTTACTTTAGATTAACACATAAAGAAACAAATACATCAAACAAAACAAAATACATATATCAATAATTATAACAATTGATTTAAGATACAGTTGCTTTGATTTAATTAAACAATAAACGTAAATATTTTTCCGCGTAAATATTTTAAATATGTCTAGGAAAGTGAATCTGCGCATGGTCGCTAAAAGGTAAACTAAACCTATAAGACCAGTTCCAGTGTTTATAACAAAAATTACTTTTTATATTAAATAAATATATATACATGTTTTCTAAATTAAAATACATTGGAAAATAACGCGTTTTAGTTTGGAAATGGCTGAGATTCATCCAAGCAATCTGCTAGTACTTAACCAAACTAATGCTTTGAATTTAACGCCTTACGGACAAGAACGAAAATTATTGTCGCAAGGGACATTGTGGCATAAGATTATTGTAAGTTTAACTAAATTCGTTTATTATCTATCTAATAATTTCATTAATTGCAGATTCATAATGTAGAAAACAATGAAAGAGAAGTGGTGCTCCGCGCATTATTGAATGCGGTGCACCCGCTAGATCTCATACCAGTGAACTATAAAGTGGAGGGTGAAAATGCACAGTTTATTGCGAGAAATTGCGGCGCTGCCATCGAAAAACTATGCAGGGACAACTTGGTTGTGCGGAATCCCGGTGGGCAAACAGTAAGTTTTGCATTTAAAAATGCATAATTTAATGAAATTATATATATTTTTGTACACCTATTAACTTGTAATTCATCTATAAGCGCTATTTTACGTACATCGTTACATCGAATTTGTATACGTAAATTACGATTTACCTCTTTCATTTCCACTCTCAGTTTAGAGCTATGTGTTTTAGAATACGGTTTTCGACCGTGTAATACGGGCTTACTTACTTTAATATATGGTTGGCCTTGGTTTGACTACGAACAGGAGCGGACTGGTAGTTTAGTTTATTCAATCATATTATGGATTATGACTCTAGTTTTTTTTTAAAACACTCTTAATTAAAATATGTATAACTCTTTTATTTATTTATTTAATCGCCTGAAATTTGATAACACATCGTTTTTGGGGTCGCAAATTACGCATCTGGCCTCAAAATCGGTCTAAAAACAAAATGGCGTCTACAAAATTAATATTTTATTCACCTTTTTATCGTTTTTCAGTCACTTATTTCACTTTTATCCTTTAAAAACTACACTATTTCACTTCTTTGTATACAATCTTATTATGATTTGGGTAAAAACTACGTAAACGAAAGTCGAGTGCAGGCCACTCTAGTTATTTTCAATACACTCTTAATTAAAATATGTATAACTCTTTTATTTATTTATTTAATCGCCTGAGATTTGATAACACATGGTTTTTGGGGTCGCAAATTACGCATCTGGCCTCAAAATCGGTCTACAAACAAAATGGCGTCTACAAAATTAATATTTTATTCACCTTTTCATCGTTTTTCAGTCACTTATTTCAGTTTTATTCTTTAAAAACTACACTATTTCACTTCTTTGTATACACAATCATATTATGATTTGTGTAAAACTACGTAAACGAAAGTCGAGTGCAGGCCACTCTAGTTATTTTCAATACACTCGTAATTAAAATATGTATAACTCTTATATTTATTTAATCGCCTGCGATTTAATATCACAAGGTTTTTGGGGTCGCAAATTACGAATCTGGCCTCAAAATCGGTCTACAAACAAAATGGCGTCTACAAAATGAATATTTTATTTACACTATTTCACTTTTATCCTGTAAAAACTACACTATTTCCCTTTTTTGTATACAAAATTGCTGTGGAAACCCTGTTTATTATTATTTTTCCTATATGTCCTAATTTTGTTATAAATAATACGAGAAAATGTATGCATTTGTTTAGTTTATTTTGACGATCGTTTTGGGGTTTTCAAACACAACTGAAACTCAGTTAAATGTTCAACACAACATTTATGAAACAATACGTAAACGATTTGATGTAAAAACTAGCACATTAGACTTGGATAGTTTTCATACTGATCAAGGTATATTTGCTGTAAGGCGAATCTGAAAAATGATTCGTTAAAGCATTGATAATAATAATTCTACAAGTGTTTAAACTATCGTAAATCAAAATATGTTTTTAGCTTTAAGTGAATTAATTTTCTGCGTATTATCTCAACCAAAAATCTTGCACTTCGTGCTACAATTATGCAAACAATTCCAACCAAAAATATTAAAACTATCCAACAACGAACTACGCACTGTGAACCCATTAGAAGTCTTATGGAGCTGCAAAAGTGTAGTAAATTTAGACTTAAGATTCAATTTGGTAATTTTATACAACACTTAGTTGCAAACATGTATTTATATATTTAATTAATGCTAGATTGAAAACATGGTTAGTTTAAGTTCACTAAAGTCTATGCAAGTTAAAGATTTGATGTTAGACGGAAATCCAGTTTGCCAAAACTACGACGAAAACGGCTATATTCTTGCTGTTAAGGAAATTTGCCCAACGGTTAAAAAATTGGTATAGTTTCTAAGATAATCCTTTAGTTCCAAAAATTAAATCATCGCATTTGGTTTAGGACGGGATTTTATTGGGTTCAGATGGATTTTTAGCCTATCGTCGTAACTTTGCGATTTCCCCTAACGCTGAATCGATTATCGACCAATTTTTAGAACATTATTTCACTTTGTACGATTCTAAAGATCGATACCAGTTAAAATACTTGTATCACCCTCAAGCAGTGTTTTCTTTAAGCGCTTGCTATATTCCAGGACAAAATACGTCTTCTTCTTCCAGGTAAGTTCTTCAGAAACGGATTCAAAACAATTGAGAATAAAAATGGTTTGGTGGTTTCTCTAGGTTAGACACATACAAGAAAACATCTAGAAATTTGTTAAAATTATCAGACTTCTCCAAGACAACGGAACATGTTGAAACTGGTCCAGACAAAATCATAAAATTGTTGTCTGTGTTACCAGTAACTGAACACGACCCTTACACATTTACAGTAGATGTTATGGTTTATACTGTACGATGTTTTGTCAAATTATTAAAGACACTTTGAAAATTTTATATACTAGGGTCACCCGTGGGCACCATGTGCCCATATGGTATACAGAATTGCACTTATTTCATATTAAATACTTAAAAATTGGATAATAACTAATGTGACTCCCCTTAGAACTTAAAATTTACAATTCAATGTTTCCGTAACTCGTACGTTGAAATACTATTCTTGACGCTCACGTGTGGTAGCACTATTATTTATATTTGTTCTTTGGTCGGTCATTTTAACATAAATGCTTAAAATAGCGACATTCACAAACTTCAAATTAGAATAAATAAAACTAACTAAATTATTTATATTTCTCATTGACGCATACAATATCAATATAATATAGCAGATCAGCCACTCTGTGTAAAGTACACAACACACTAAATACACTTCAAATCATCAAATTAATTGAAGATTTATCACAAAAACTGATGCCTTTTTGTCTATTTCAAAGCAGACTGAACTTCAGTGATTATTTTTATAACATTATTAGCAGTCGCCATTGCGCAGTGGTTAAGAGTCTTTCACTCTGTAGGTCGTGAGTTCGATCCCCCCGTGTATGCCAATTTGCATTTTTACACTCACATTTATATATATACAAACATTTCTGGGTAATTATATTAATAATAAAACGACAATTACCCTTAAGTAATGAATGAATAAACTAAATTAAAATCTCAATGTGTCTTTATTAATTGGGCTCAATAGACAGTCAATTATTTGTACTTTAATTAAATATGAATGTTTGTAGGAGAAACTAATATCTTTATGCGTGACCGGTGCATTTCGTGAACCTGTTCATAATTTGAAAGACGTAGAATGTTTATATTGTTTCTCTCGTTTTTTCGTCTTAATGGGACGAGATAATGGCGAGTTTAACGTTATAAATGAAATGTTACATGTATCAAATGCAACCACGAATTTGGCAAGTCGTGCTTTTAAAGTCGTGCGCGTGCGCACGCAACGAAACGGGGTGCAGTTACCTAAAGCTGAAACTGAAATCGACAAAAATGAGTATATGGCGACTTTGGCCTCTATTACATCACTAAATAAGGAATGGACTAAAAGGTACACATACACAGTTCAGTGCATTGTCATTAAGGGGTTATACGCACTCAGGAGGCCGAATAAAAGCGATTTTTCAAGATTTTTTCCTGGATAGATCTCTTAATTAATTAATGTAAAAATTTATATGCATATTGTGCTAGCTATTATCTTTATATTGATATATTTTATTTGTAAAAATATTGAGTTATTTTTAAAAAAAGGGGTTTTACGGTGGGCACGATATATCTGGACTGGATCATTTAAAATGAAAAAACAAACATAAATTCGTTAATATAAGGTATTATCTAGTATTTCATCGAAGGAATAAGCAAAATATTATTTATATACAAAATGGTGGATGCTCAAACACAAAATGGCTATTTTCGATAACAATTTTGGCCTTAAATTGTTTATAAAATGAAAACTATTAATCGGCGAGAAAAATCCTTCGAGTAATCACTAAAAAATATGTTTATTAAGCTTGTGTACAAATTTGAGAGTGATCGGTTCAGCCGTTTCCGAAATATCTTGCTCACACCGACTTTACAAACATAGTTTTGAGAGCAACGCGTTCAAAGTTTCAAAATAGCACTTAACACATATAGTAAATATATTTTTACAAATATGCGTGTAACTTCGAGAATATTCGTCGGATTGATATGAATATGTCTGTGTATATACTTAAATATATGTACATTACGAAAATGAAAAAACGATTTTTTGAAAATCCTGAGTGCGTATCCTTAAAATACGACAATCTTTTATGTTCAACTGTTTTGACTATAAAGCGTTCACACAGACACTGAGAATTTAATTCAAATATCCTCAATTTCGAGGTTGATTCTTTGTCGGATTACAATTCAAACATTGTTGCCGTAACTCGTACGTCACTAATGCACATTGAAATACTGTTTTTGACGCTCACGTGGTAGCACACTTTTATTTATATTTGTTTTTTGGTCCGTCATTTTAACATAAATGCTTAATAGCGACTCCAAACTTCAAATTAGAATAAATACAACTTGGGTAATGAGTTAATTTTTTTAAAATGGTTGCAGATGTATGGAAGAAGGCAAATGGGATTTGAAACGAGCGTTGGAAATCTTTGTAGATTTGTACAAAGTTGATAAGATCCCAACACATGCATTTTTAGGGTAAATTCGCATGGATGTATATTTGTTTTATCATAAAATATGTAATTGTAGTTCTAGTAATTTACCTCCTACTCATACAGTAAACAAACCAGTAAATGAGACACCCAATCCACAACCGCCCGCCAAACTTAGTAAGACTCAACGGAAGAAGCGACGGAAACTGGAAGCCCGAAACCTACTAAATATCTCGAAATATGCCGTAGATATTAAATATTAGTGTTTTTACGTTTAAGATTTATGTACTTTTGTGACAATTAAAATACTGTTTTGCATTAAAAACGATTTTATTTACAAAATCCCTATATTAAATACATCAAATAATATAATAACCGTTGTGTGTGTGTGCGTGCTAACTTATCAATGTCGCAGAGAACTACATGAAAACAGCAAAAGGTAACAATATTTTAATTATTATTTATAATTACTAATTGGCTTGTGAATGTGTACACTTTCGCAGCGGCAAGGCGAACATATCAAATATGCACTAGTTGAGATGATTTAGCCTTAGCAGATCTTTAGTAATCCAACAATTTTCTGTATTTAAACAAATGTATGTTTCCGACAGATCAGTTGTATGTCTGTTATCGATTTTCTACTAGCTTCCGGCTAAAATATACTGCGATTACGCAACTGTTAGCACTTTCAGTTCGTATTACTACGAGGAATAGTGAAATACCTCCCAGCTATCAAGTAAACTTCTGTGTTCACTCAAAATCTATAATAATTTGTTTCATTTACCGTTTTGTAGACTTTCTCACCATTTTAGAGGCCGTAATACATGAATTTACATTTTATGGTTATTGGTAACGTTTTTTAAATGATTGTAGCTTCAATTTAGCAAAATTGTTTTCTAAATTGATTTTGATAAGTCACTAAGCATAGGTACAAGCACTAATGTCTTTAGTTCGCCGTATCTATTTGATTATTTATGTAAAAACATTTTTTTTTAATCATTGTGGTATTTAAGTAAACCTTTTTAGTTTCTTTTACAAAGTAATAAGTAAGTCTTGTAATCATTTCAACGGATATACACGTTTTGACCTTCCCTGAATCGAATGTGTCTGTCTGTCTGTGTGTGTGTGTGTCTGTGAACGCTCTAGGGCCTAAACTGTCGAACGTAATATTATGAAACTTAATACTTGTATATACCCTAGATGTGCACCTCCTATTTTTGAAAAAAATATTCAAACCGGAAGTGTTTACTCTATGCATTTTTTATTCTATCTCCAATATCACTAGAACGGCTACACTTAAGGCAAAAATAGTATAAAAACCGGAAGAACATTTTTTGTTCTATGTCCATTATCATTAGAACAGCTGCACTTATGGCAAAAATAGTTAAATACATAATGAAAGATATTAATATTTTGCACAACTTTTGTTTGAAACGTTTCTTCAAAAAATGTACCAGTTGCGAGAAAAATGCTACGAAACATTATAAATATGTTGTTTACGTTGCCATGGATTCGCATGTAGTTTATAAAATCGTATTATTTGCTATTTTGACAGGAAAACAAAATAGACTCAATTAGATAAATGACATTTCATGATATTGCTGTAGAGTATTGGTTAGTTTAACTGCGTAGTGAAGTGTAGGCCACTCCAGATATTTTATTTACGTAAAGAAAAAACCGTGGATTTTAATTAAATCTATTCTTTTATATAACCACTAATTTTAGAAAATGTTACACTAAGTTTTAAAAATTAATTAAACTGGTATCTTTAGGTAGATATTTTCACGGTATTTCCCACCATTGTGACAATAAATATTAATTAAATCTATTTTTTTATATAACCACTAATTTTAGAAAATGTAACACTAAGTTTCAAATATTAATTAAATTGGTACCTTTAGGTACATATTTTCACGGTATTTCCCACCAATGTGGCAATACACACGTACTAAGCATTAGTCTTAGTAATTTTTTTTAAAGTTATATCTTTAGTAGGCAATAAATATTTTAATTAATTTAATTTTACACTCGTAAAGTGTAGATTTTAATTGTATATGCATATCTTTACGCCCTGCTGTTTTATACGTAACATAATTTCATTACATATTATTATTTTTATCACTGTCGACTTTAATGTTATAATAAGTGTACTGTAAGAATATTAATTAACTCAATATTTAACTAATAGATTTGATTTAATAGTTATAACTATAACAAAACTACATTAAATTAATAATTTATTTATCAATGTCTAAAAAGTAAGGGCAAAAATAGGTATTCATTCCAGCTGCCACCAATTTTAAAATAACTGTTGCCAAATTCCGTGTACTGAGTAATGAACAATTGCGTTATTATTTGGTAATAATTGTTGACCGTCGTATAAGGCGTCGAAAAGCAATATATATTATCCCATTTACGATACAGGAGCTTCGGTGGCAAAGGCTCCGGGCAGGTTGGCGCCTGCGCCCGGCCTTATAATTCGAAAAATTGGAGCGCGAGGACCGCGCGAGTTAAGCAACGCGCTTCTATGCTGCTGGAGTCGTCCACGAGCTTTGGCCGTGAGCGGATACACTGTCTCTCTATACACTATCTCTCGGTACTGTTAGTTACGTGTGTTTCCGGGTGATTCGGGATATTTTCGGTGACAGTTTTGTGCGGAGGTTTTTGTGTAACAGTTTTTTTGTTGTGTATTTATACCGTCTGATATACAAATTGCGGGTGAGTTTATGCATTTTGGTTATTTTTTCTTTGGGTTAATTTTTATTTTTTTTAGGTATACGATAATTATATTTTTATTAATTTAAATGAAGCTGATTTCGAAGGATATTATATCTTTATAAGGTTTTATAATGTGAAAGGAGGACTTTAGTTTTTTTTTATCTACCCAGCGGATGGACACCTCTGGAGATATGGAAAGGAAAACTGATCAAGTTCTTAAATAATAAATATACGTTTTGTCCACACAATTTTTACAAAATGTTTTAAAAATTTCTGGCACATGGAAATAATTTATGACTTAGCTTAAACTACAGATTTGGAAGCTTATCCATTAATAAAGGAATAATCCGTGATTATATTATATATTGTATTATTGTTATTATATTTATGAAAATAGCAATAGAAAATAATAAAATGTAACTAGGACTTTTCTTATTTGTTAAATTATTTTATAGGAACCATAAAGTATAATAAAACATATTTTTCTACAATATTTCTATCATTTATGTATATATATATATATACTAGGGTCACCCGTGGGCACCATGTGCCCATATGGTATACAGAACATAGGTCAGTTTTGACTGATCATGTAATTTAATAATAATTACACGGTTTCTCTTCAGTTTGTATCGTTTGACTATAATAGTAACACACAAATTTCCACATGGACGGAATTTCACGTATTTGCTACAAATATATGCACTTACTTCATATTAAATACTTAAAAGTTGAATAATAACTAATGTGACTCCCCTTAAACTTAAGATTTACAATGCAAACAATGTGTCCGTAACTCGTACGTCACTAATGCACATTGAAATACTGTATTTGACGCGTACGTGGTAGCACTTTTATTTATATTTGTTCTTTAGTCGGTCATTTTAACATAAATGCTTAATATAGCGACATTCACAAACTTCAAATTAGAATAAATAAAACTAACTAAATTATTTATATTTCTCATTGGCATACAATATCAATATAATATAGCAGATATGCCACTCTGTGTAAAGTACACACACACACTAAATACACTTCAAATCATCAAATTAATTGAAGATTTATCACACAAAAACTTATTTGACAATTCATTCAGTCGTTTGATTCGTTTTTGTCTATGCCAAAGCAGAGTGAACTTCAGAAGAATAGTGTTTTATTTCAGTATAAACTATTTGATTATTTTTGTATAACATTATTAGCAGTTACCATGGCGCAGTCGGTAAGAGTCTTGCCTTTCACCCTGGAGGTCGTGAATTCGTTCCCCGTCTATGCCAATTTACATTTTTACAAAACATATATATATATATATATATATATATATATATATATATATATATATATATATATATATATATATATACAAACAAACATTTCTGGGTAATTATATTAATAATATATATAATTTATAATTTCACACTCGGAGATATGAGTGTGATAGGCCTCCAGATCAGTTGGCTTTATTTGCATACAATGGTGGTTAGGAGAGTGAGAGACGTATCTTGTAACGTAAGGTTTAGTAATTTATACGCCTACGTTTTCAAGTAACTTGCTAGAGACATAGCGCTGGCAGTCTTGCACAGAGATGAGACGGATGCATCTTGTGATGTTGATAACGTATGTAAAGAGCAGCTATATATATATATATATATATATATATATATATATATATATATATATGTATATATATATATATACACAATACATAAACCGTCAGCACGACAGAATGCCAGCCTCGAAACATGATAGCAAATTAAGTTGCTGGATTATAGATATTTGGCGAGCTTTGTGCTCCATAGCAGCGCGATTCGTGCGTGTTTGTCATTAAACCTGCAAAATTTCATTTTAAAACATACATTTATCAATGTTTCATGTTTCATTGTGTATGCATATTTAGAATAACTTTTGTTTTGTCATATTTTTCAATTCACACTGCATTTAATCGGGCGCATACATTTATCTTTATTGAAAAATTAATGGCATTATGGATTCGCAATAAAAACACTACTAGCGAATATTCCTTTCACAACTTATATGTTTTTAACTCGCCGTACGAAGTACCGTGTCTCTGTAGCATTCTCGGATCAAAAATGTCCTTGTCTCGTCGCCCTGAATCCAAAAATATATATAACTTATATACTTGGATGTTAATCGTCGCTTGTTCGTAAGACCAAATTTGTGCCCTCTACTCCTCTGAAGGTACCGGAGCGATTCACACCAAATTTGGTTCACATACTATTTAACACCCCATTTGAATCCTTACGCAGTTTAAATCCAATTGCCCGTATACTTCCAGAGTTATAGGGCGCCAAAATGTGGAGCCCCCTTTAATACTGCCCTTTAAAAAATAATTAGAAAACCCACTAATTCTACTAAAATTATTATATATCTACAAGATATTTCATATTGTTAACTCAAAACCCGAAAAAATTTAATTAAACATTATAATTTTAATTTTAATTAATGCCTATAACATTTCTTCAAATATATTACAAAATGGGCATCTGCTCGCATCACATAATAAGGCGAGTTGGACGCGTCGATGCGTTGTACGTATCGAATCATGTTTGGAATTACTATCCATATTTAATAAGTCTTAATTAATATTCTACAGAAGTTATGACTTATAACTATTTGTCATTGAAATATTTCTTTTAAATTATTAATATTTTAAACTGTTAGTTGTTGCATCATTTTCAAATATTGTTTCGTGCTTTAATATTCAAATATATATATATATATATATATATATATATATATATATATATATATATATATATATATATATATATATATATGTTTTTTTCATACGCCACCGTGTAGATAACTTCCATTTAAGACTATATTCGAGTGCATAAATTTGGACAAAATGAGGAGAGAATCCAAGATATTAAAAGAACATATTTCTCATAACCGACGTACTTATACGTTATATAACTGGATACAAGTATCGCCCCGACAATATTCGAGTTAAAAACCTTTAATTTCGACATAAACCAACAAATTTGAAAATGTTATGAATCCAATAAATGTTTTACCAAACCAAAATCTAAATCAAAAACAAATGAAAGCATTCTGTATAGCAAAACAAACAGTGCGGTTCAATTACATTTAAGCACTCGTACGCAGATACCGTAGATACCGCAAATTCCAATAACGTATATTATTACGAAAACGAGACGGATGAATGAATGAGTAAAGAAACATAGTTGTCACAAGTTAGAGGAAAAAGGATCAGTGTGTGTCCTTTTCTCCGCACGTTATAAACGCTCACGAGAAGAAGTGACACACGACGCTCGTTCTTGCCACACAAAAACAAAGAATGAAAAGAATTGCGCGATGCTAAGGCGGCGGCAAGGAGAAAAACGGCTAGAATGTCTTTTACACACAGTGGGCTGCCGTGACAGACTAAGCAATACGTGAATTCCGAAACTTTAGATGTCTGAGTTGAGAAGAACAGATCAAAAATCGTGTCTTTTAAATCTCGAGTTGAATAAGTTTGGCTGTTTTATTCCTCCTTTTTCAAACTGTAAGTTGTTTGTAAGACAACCTTTTCTGGATTATTTGCATACAATACAACAACCATACCACAAATTCTGCCTTCAAATGAGCTATGCCAGACAGATACAACAATTGATAAAAACGGCTGTATTTATATTTATAAGTAAAACATAAACTAACTAGATTTCGTAAAAATGTATATTTCAAAACTAGGACAATTTGACTTGAGGGGAATATACCCCTTAAATAGCTATTCACTGGTAGTTTCCCCCGTTATTATCGAAGTAGTTTGAGTTCAGGTGCTCATAGAGTTAGCAATCATGTAATTTTTTTCCATTTTTCATTTCCGCAAAAGTTTCTCAGTTCAAATGTTTTACCTGTCAAAAAAATGGCGATGGTTCTTAAGGCATCGTTCGAGGAAATTGAATTGCGGTAAATTGCATTGCCCCCCTAGTGGGAGTGTTCGCCACTACTTTTATATATATATATAGAGTGTTCATAAAAATGCTGATCGGCAATGGAATGTAGATATTGGCGTCGTAGTGCGCTTTTGGGGCTGATGTGGCGAATTTCGTTACAGACTGGCGATAATGAGTTTTCTATGAACGCACCGTCGCGGCGCCGGGGCGTCCAAACGCTTAGAGACGTAAGCGATCGTAAAAAACACATCCACACTTCTTCAATCGTCTGCAGCTTAAGCTACTCTCTTCATTGATTTTCACAGCAAAAAATATAATTACCGATATTTTTTACCGATACTCGCACGAAAATTGATTTCCAAACGAAATTTACATTACATTGCAGTCATTCTTATTAACTTAAACTCATTCTTATTTTATGTTACAAACAAACATAGATCATAAAATAAAATAAAATCAGTTGTGGCCAACACAGAACTTTCTTTTATATTCTTTACATTAGAAATATATATTCCAATAAAACTCGGAAATTGTACCAATTAGCTTATAATTAATTATATTAAGTTATCAAAGATTGTTTTTTATTATGAAACATGTTGATTCTTTAAAAATTAACTTCTCAGTCGATCTATTTGTGTTAAGCAGTGTATTATAACATACATTATTTATATTAGTCAATTTTTTAAAGCATAAGTAATACGATAACTATAAGAAAAATTCTTGACAATATAATTAAGAATATAACGATTTTCCATAGCGGTTTTCTCGTAACTGGTACATTTTCTAAAGAAACTTTTCAAACAAAAGTTGTGCGAAATATGAATATCTTTCATTATGTATATAACTATTTTTGCCATAAGTGTAGCCGTTCTAGTGATATTGGTGATAGAACAAAATAAGATATTTAAGATTTTCCGTAGCAGTTTTCTCGTAACTGGTACATTTGTTGAAGAAACTTTTCAAACAACAGTTGTGCTAAATATTAATATCTTTCATTATGTAAATAACTAATTCCACTTTGTTATAAAAGATGGCTACTTTGTTTTAAATTCGTACGATATAAACAAAATATAGCTCGAGTAAACAGGGCACTTCCTGTTGAAATATCCGGAATAAATAAATCTTATATTTAATATATCATATTTTATGTTCAATGGAATTGGGTATAGATTGTTCCCACATACTTACACAGACATACACAAACACAGATAATAGTTAAAAAAATTTATACCCCTCAAACTGAATACTTCCATTAAAATCGCAATACTTTTATTTATATATTTCGTACTATATGAAAGTAAAAATCCAAAACATAATTAATTTTGCTTTCTACACAGTAAAACTCCTCTAAATGAATCCTGTGTCAATTCTTCTAGCATATAATTTGATTATCTTAATTCAACGTAATGTGCAAATTAGTAACATTTGCAACGGGCAACTGTGTTCACTCAACGTGCAATTGCACTATGCACAAAGTGAATTGTCTATCTTATTAGTCCAACTGTAAACTACTGCAAATCCGAAACCAAAAACAGATTACGTTTTGGAATACAATTGCTAACTTTTAATTCTAGAAAATCCTGAACAATCAGGATGGGATATAAGTTTAGGGCTCGCCTTAGGATAGAACAAGATAAACTTATAGTGTTATGATGATTATTCGGCGAGCTCAAGGCATAGGTGCCTGTACCTGTAACCCCTTTCATCCAATTGTTAGACTTTGAAATTACTTTTATTGTCCAAATATCGCAAAACTGTGAACAATTCTCGTATACAATAAAGCTGTATGCACATTTAGCGAGATAACGTGCACCCGTTTACTTATTTTGCTGTGGCGCATGATGTGACAACATTGAACGGGCAAAAAATTGTCTAAAGAGGCGTGAACGTACGGTTAAATGTGCTGTGTTTGAATTATGTAGATTTTACGGAATGAATTTTTCATTCGAGGTACACATGAACGCGACACACCGTGAAAATTATTCAACATCCAATACATTTTTTAAGTTTTTGGGGGAAAAGCATTGCTTCTCCATGGTTTCACACGCTCAAATTGATTTTAAACTTTGGTTTTAACAAACAGGCAAGACCGGATTTAACCGCTTTGAGCCCCTACGCCATATATGCAAAAATAGAAACTTTCAAATTGTCAAATATTAAATTTTTAGCTCGTTGTACAGATTATACAAAAGAGCTGTAGCGATAGCATTAAAAGACTGGCTATTGTTGCAATCAAACCCCGTCATATTTAAAAAATATTATAGAGTTATGTTCAGCCCCTAGGCCCTCGTATAGCTTTGATATGAATCCGGCCCTGTTGAAATGAATGCACCAGTAATTCAATTATAATGTACAGTATTTATTTGTAAATAAAAGGGTAGTTTCAATGCAGTATCTTTCAATCGAGTTCTTTTGAAAGAGATTTGCTCTTCTGTATATATTTTACTGGTTGTAGACGCACTCACGTTCGTTCCTGATGCACAGAATTGGCAGAAACCTAATAACGAGTACCTCAAGTTCAATAGAAAAAGGACAAAGTTGGCAAGGAAGAGACAGTACTATTACTTCAAACTTCTATTGCCGAAAGGAATGAAGTTTGCTGTAGTTATATACATACCTGTTTGTATGCAATGTACTAGAGACGTACGTCTTTGCTTATATGTACGCATTACATTGGAAAACTTGCTATATGAGTTTTTCAATTACTTTTCATATGAAAACTTCAGCAACTAAAATACGACGAATGCCAAATTAAATAGAAAATAAAAGAAATGTATACGACACAATATACACATTTTCTAAATAGGTTCAAAATTTCTTTTCACTTAATTGGAACTTTGCAACCATAAAAAGGTTTGAAAATGACACATTACCAGAAATACACGTTTTGTGCTTCACTGCATTGATATTAGATGTATGTATGTGTGAATGGCTGAACGTAAAATTATGAAACGTTAAACATAAAACTTGTATAGAGCCCAAAGAAACCTTCTTTTAGTCTTAACCAGGAATAATGGTTTATTCATGCAACATTTTCAATATCTAGAAAATGGAGTTAGAACAAATATCTTTTAATAAAAGAGAAAATTGAATTTAAAAAAACTAGGTGTCATTTACGTTTCCCCATACATTGTATATATATATATATATATATATATATATATATATATATATATATATATATATATATATATATATATATATATATAAACCCCCTGGTGTATTTGTTTGTTTGTATGTGAGTGAGTTTATATGTGTAGAACACTATTATTTTTGTAAAAATGCAATGTAACATAAACGGGAATCAAGCGACCTCCATGATGACGGACGAATGTCTTAACCATTATGCTACAGCCTTATAATTGATATACTCAACAAAACTGTCCATTTTACCGAAAAAATACCGAAAATACAAAATAGTGCTTACAAGGAAGTGCCTTTATTATATATTGTAACTATGATATACAAAAAGAATTACAAAAAATTCGCCACCCTTCAAAAGTAAACTATATTCTGTATACAATATGGGCACATAGTGCCCACGGGTTTCCCTAGTATATATATAAATGACAAGAAATTGTTCGATTGAACATGCAGATAAAATGTAATCTAAACTTAGAAATGAGTTCGTTGTAGAATAAAAATGGTCTTACTGTTGTCAAACAAGATTTTAAAGTTTCATTAAAATGCATTTTTATTGCTATGTAGGCATGTGCTTCGCAGGAGGTAGAAAGAAAATAATGAATACTTTTGTTTTCTTTGAAAATATTACGAAAGCAATTACGGCATTACGCCTTGAGCACACATACGTTGACATTTAGCACACGCCATTTTAAACGTTTGGCACTAGGTACTAATGAGAATATTTAAATTTAAGTATCATGACGGTCGCAAAAAAGAACTCCATACAAATATGGTAAAACATAATAATACATAAAAAAAACAGGGAAGCCCTAATGGAAGCAGTAGAAAAAAATCTAAATTAAAAAAAAATATATATATATATATATATATATATATATATATATATATATATATATATATATATACGTATAAACTTACAAAAAAAAAACAAATTAATTCTCTCAAAACAGAAGATTGAAAATGCCTTGCTTTAAAGATTTAATATATTTTTTCTTAACCTCAATCTCTCTGTAGCTTCTTGTGTTTTCCACTTTACTTTAAGAGGCTCTTTAAAAGAAAATCTAGACTGTCCTTTACTCGGTTTCCTTATACGTAGCCCTCTATTTTCTAACTAATGAAACACTGAAGTCTGACCCTTAAAATTTTAGTTACTTAAATATTTAATATGATTGAAATTGAAATTAAATGTGACATGAAACTATAAACGTTTTTATTTTAACAATTTGAAAAGTCATCAATAATTTGAAAGGCCATTTAAAATATCAGCACGATTTGCAGGTTGATCACGTGCAGTCATACATCTAACACCGAGCATTTAATAACTACTATAAAACTCTTTCTTGATGTTCGAAAGTAAAAAGGAAAGAAACAATCACAAAACGGAAAAGAAATAATGAAGTGATAAATTTCGCTAGCGTTGAAATTTATGGTATTAAAATATCACTTGAATCAATGCAGCACGTTTTGCTAATTTAAAACATTGGTTCACGAGTTTTGCTTCATGTTTTCTTGCCAATGCGGCTTAGTAGCTCGGCACAGGGACACGCAACACTATTTGCAACCATTTGTAAGAGGTTTATGAAGCGATATAGTACACTACGCCCTAAGGCAGAGGTAATCATTCTTACCTGGATAAAAAAATTACCAGTGTTATCTTCACGTTACACTGTTTTACCTATTAATACAGCAATAGGGAATATGAAAGGTTTATTGGGTTTGTCGTACTTCAAAGGCATTCCTGGAAAAACAACCATCTATTTTTCACATAGATATTTCAAGCAGAAGTGCTTGTTTATTATAATCATTGTTACTACATCTCAAAAAGGACACGAAAAGCTAAAGATATTAAAATTTCTCGCCGTACGTCGTGTGTCTGTAGCATTCTTGGATCAAAAATGCCCTTAACTAAAAGTGTGTCTCGTCGTTCTGAATCCAAAAATATATATAACTTATATACTTGGATGTTCGTCGTCGCTCGTTCGTAAGACCAAATTTGTGCCCTCTACTCCTCTGAAGGTACCAGCGCGATTCACACCAAATTTGCTACACATATTATTTGATATCCCATTTGAATCTGCTCGCAGTTTAAATTTAATCGCCCGGATACTTCCCGAGTTATAGGGCCCAAAATTTAAATCCCCCTAATAATTAAAACACCTGCTTGCATCGCATATATTACTTATAAGGCAAGCTGGACGCATAGGTGCATTGTACATAAGCTTGTATTATTTGAAAAATGTACCATTTACTGAAAAATCGCGTTGAAAATGGTTATTTTATATTTACGTTTCTCTAGTTACAATCTACGGTGAATCTTGGGGTGAATTTGAAATAAAATAAATCATAATTATAAATACAGATAAATAAAGTATAAGAAAGTTAATTGTAGGCCACTCTAGCTAATTGCCCTGATTCCAAAAATGTATATCTCATATAATTGGATGTTAGTCGTCGCTCGTAAGACCAAATTTGTGCCCTTTACTCCTCTGAAGGTACCAAAGCGATTAGCACCAAATTTAGTACACATATTATTCAACAGCCCATTTGAATCGGCTCGCAGTCTAAATTTAATCGCCTGTGTACTTCCCGAGTTATAGGGCCCCAAAATTTGTAACCCCCCTTAATACTGCTCTAATAAAAATAATTAAAACACACAAAAATTCTACTAACGATTCTAAGATATTTTATATCTACAAGATTTTTTCATATTGTTAACTCAACGGCCATAAAAAATTAAATTAAATCCTTTAATCAAATTAATCTACAAAATATTGTAAAACTGTCTTTCCAAATTGTTTACCAAAAGGCTTCGCTTATATTACTTATAGGGCAAGCTGGACGCATACGTGCGTTGTATTTAAGCTTGTTTACTTATGATTGCATTATACAATAAGACTATATTTCATTTAAAGTATTTTTACTATTGTATTGTTGTAATAAAGTACTTCAATTACTTTACAGATTAACAAACAAATCAACAGAAGTAGAATTGTACAATAAATTATATCCACTCTTTTTAAATAGCGCCTAAAGATTTGAAAATTTTAATTATATTCTAATATTTCAATTACGCCACCTAGTAGCAAAAACAGGTTTGATTTGGTTCAATGCTGTCCAGTTGGTTTCTGTAGTGGAAGTGAAGTGTTTGCCGGTAGAGAAATTAGACAAAATAACATAGTTTATAAGTGAATTTTAGCAACAAATTGACTAATTAGTGTCCATCTTTAAAATGATACGAATAGCAAGGTAGGGATTTGTATATTACATGTGTTTTTGTTGGTTTTGTATGCCGGTGATCGAGTCAAATGTTCCCCCAGTCTGACAGTATCGTGTTCCCAACTATGTATGCAAGTTACGTTATTTTAGATATATATATAAAGTTAGGAAGCTTTTCACTGTGGAAAACTTGCTATTTTTTCAGTTTGTTAATACGATGCATATATAAAAGTTTATATACGAGCTTGTTCGTAAAGTTTATATTTAATAAAATAAGAAAACTGTTTTCATAACATTTTTATGCATTGTGTCGCCTGCGTCCAACTTTGTAGATGGAGCATTATTTGTTTATAATACGATTTCCAGTATTACATACATATTTATACAATTGTGTACTCTGTAAACATAACTATTGGTAACAAATTAGTTTGGAGTCTGTGGTGGCTGATAACTTAAAATAATAATAAAAAACCCTTAACGACAAAGTACTTTGTGGTTAAGAGTCTTCCTAATGTCTGTGTACGAGTACTTATAATTCCAAAATTACAATATTTCTGCAGAAATAAGTCAGTGATTCAAAGAATTCAATTTAAAATCACTACCTTGAGTATTTGGGTGTGAATTAACTCTGTTGTATTAATCACTAGCGTGTATTACTTTATTAAAAAAATGCTAGAGTGGCCTTCACTCGAAACCTAAACTGTATTTATAAGCTTAGTAATATATGCGATGCGAGCGATTTTTAATTATTACAAATAGAACGAAACAATTAAATAAAAATAACAAAAAACAAGCCAACAAGATTCGAGAATGCTACAGACACACTATTAGATGCTTCTTCGGTACTTCGTACGCCGAGCAAAAAATGCTTTAAGGTGTTGTTTATATATCGTTCTCTTTCTAGCAACGGTAAAATCTATTGTTTTCTGACATATTTATATAAATAATATTGTAAAACAGAAACCTACAATCATACAATATGGCAAATTTTTATTATTGTAGCTGTTAATTAGTATAATCAAAAGAAAAATCTATATACAGTAATAAAATGTCGTTATTCGATTCTCAATATTCTCGATTTTGAATATACGTGATTTCTAATTAAAAATGTCAATAAATGTATTTGTTTTTGGACGCTATCATGAATTAAAATGGTGACTAAACGTAATTAATGCATATTTATGAATCATAGCAAAATCTTACAGTATGTATAACTCTTTTGTAAGCTAAGTCAGTTGATTGTAAGTTTGTAAGAAGGGCCTTCGGCCAAACAAAGTTTCACCCTCGAAATGTGGAGGCTTGAAGCGGCGAGATAGCAGCACTGGCACTGGTAGCAACAGTGGTATAGTTATGTGAAGTAAAATCACTCCAAGTTTGGCAAAGTGTATAGCTGTTATTATTGAAACATTATACCGGTAATTTAACTTGAAAATAGAATGAAGTCTTCAGTGGTCCAGTGAGAGTTGTGTCTCGATTTTCGGCTTATGATACAATGTGTTACTTATATGTATGTATGTATGTAGCATGTAGGGGTAATAATAAGCACCGGGTGCACCTACACCTATGTTGCGGCTGTTGCTTTGTGCATGTCCTTTGTCCGTCTCCTTTAAATTCCAATCTCCGGTCGACTGTTCTGCATAATGCTGCCATAATCCTGGCATTACCGTACTTTTAGATACGCGAAAAGGGGCACTTTACCAACAAAATAATTAAGTTTCCTAAACCATTCTTTATATAGGACGGTTCATTTTCTGTATTTGTGAATTTAAAAAAGAAATAACTTGGATAATGCAGTTTTTCTTAATTAATTAATATAATTCATTTCGCAACGTTGCGGCATTGCTTATGCCATCTTCAGCAGTGTGATTTTTCTTTAATTATTGACGATTCAAACTCCTGAAGGTGGCATAAGCGATGCTGCAACGTTGACAAAAGAATTACTATTAATTAATACAGCCCAAGAAATTAATTTTTCCTTCATTCTTTATATAACCGTAATATTTTATTATTTATATAACCGTATTAAGGGGGGCTCCACATTTTGGAACCCTATAACTCGATTTGATTTAAACTGCCAACGGATAAATGTATAATTCAATCAATTGTTTAATATTTGCCTTATTTTCTAAGTGAAACAACAAGAGATTATAACTATCGCTTAATAGATTTGGTAATATTATTTAAAATACTATAAACTCGGAAATCTATTTTAATTTTTAAGAACTATAGAATCATTTATAGGGCAATGCGGGTGTGTTTATAAATTTGTGTAATTGTAGTACGCCTATGTTCGGTTCATGTTCTGTCGTTATCTAGACCAGTGTTTCACAAACTGTTCCTGCATTGTAATGAAGGTCCTGATTGTCGCCACTTGTGTTTGGTGATGACGTCTCGACTCGCCTACCCATAATGCACTTTGAATTAAACGGCACCACTACTACTACGACTTTATTACTTTTCTGTTAGATAATTTATATCCAAAAACCCGCTTGAGACTATCTGTAGTCGTACAAAGGGCTACATTTTAACCCCTTTTACTCATTGTAACAGCCAACAAGTTCAAATTTAATTTCGAAACTTTCAAGAGATAAAACAATCATGTGATCTTTTAAGATTAGGGAGTTTTTTATTTCGTCACGTAGAACTTGTATTTCGATTTACCTTGAATTAGTTGTTTCGGAAATGCTCCAGGAATTTATTATGATTACGGGGATTTAGAACGAGTTACTCTGAATGTCAACTATTTTAATTGAAGCTTATATATATATAAACCGCCTTTGAAGAAAACTATATTATATTTACGTTACCAAAAATATTATTTAAATTCAATAAAGCTTAATTGCATATAAAAAAAATTCTATGTACAAGAAAGTCGAGTGTAGGGCACTTCAGATTGTAATATATTAGATACGGCCAGTAAAAAATGTTGATGCCAAATACCTGTAGAACAGAGAATAGCCATTACGGGGAACACCTTTTTTCCGTGTGGCGAAATGGGTATTTCATGTCGCCAGGGTATCGAAATTAATTTTTCATATTTCGATTTCGAAACATGGTAATTTTTTTATTTGAATGCTGATGTTTCATTAGCACAGAAATGAACTCATTTTTTTTTTGGTGCCGATTTCCCCCTTTCGGGGATGCTAACACATATATACTTCTCGCATTGTGTCTTTTCGCTCACTGCCTCACCATACACTCGTATACAGGAGTACCAACATGTAAAACACAAATTTCCCTGTTGACCTGAATGTGGCCTGAAACAATCTACTCGCTGAATACCATAAGCTTACATTTGTTGTTCAGAATTCACTACCAACTGTAAAAATATACAGGGAAATAAAAACAAATAATTAAATTCTATTTATTTATGCTTCACTGAACATCCGTTTGATGGCGTTTATTCGCTTATTTTTTATTGCGAATTTAATCGATTCGATAAATTCTACAGTGAATATATATATGACTATGTTAACCCGTGTATATATATATATATATATATATATATATATATATATATATATATATATATATATATATATATATATATATATATATATATATATCAACTCATGTTGATTATTAGTTGGTGTAGGGCTAGCTGGAAGCACTGGTGCATATATTTGAATATTCTGCAAGCTTGTCACGTATTCAATACTGGAAGTTTCTTTATATTATTACCGAAATATTTCCGAGACATTATCAAATTTGTCGTTATCATTTGGCAACAAAGAAACGCGAATAATTAGAAAATTCAATTTGATTTCCTTTCTCAAAAACAATTTCGCCGATTTTGTTTTCACGTCGAGAAGATGACGAAGAATGCAGTGATTGTAAAGAAAGGGCGACCGCTTGGTCCTTTGTGAGGGTGCTCCGCGTGTGGCACAGCTGCTGTAAATTGTCTCAGCGATGCGCCCCCCCTGACTCTGTATGGCCCCCTTTCGAGGCAGGCCAGAAGCGGCCGCGTGCACGCCTTCTAAATCAATTGCCGCGGTGTAATAACGTGTAAATTATCTAATAAATTTCGAAATTCTTTTTGATTAATCGTGAGTTATGAGCGCGGGGTCCATTACAATGTATGTTTAATGATTTTGCCGTTATTACTTCGTAATATTTTGTAATTGGGTTAGGTTTACTTCGAGGGCTATATAAATGTTTGGGTAATCTGCATAATATGGATTAAATGAGAAAACGAAACCGACCGCCGGATAAAATTATCTTCAGTTCAGGGTAAAAGTAAACAAATATATAATATAGATTGATTCTATAATAATTTACCTTATTTAAATATTACATATATTTTTTTAATATTTCAAATCTATTTAATTTAATATTAAATTAATAAACAAGTAATAAATTATGTTACTCAAAGGTTATACGATTTTAGATTAAAATTTCACACAAATAAGAATTTTAAGATTTTTCATAACGGTTTTCTCGTAACTGGTACATTTTTTAAAGAAACTCTTCAAACAAAAGTTGTGCAAAATATTAATATCTTTCATTATATAAATAACTAATTTGGCCATAAGTGCAGCCGTTCTAGTGATACTGGCGATAGAACCAAATAAGATATTTAAGATTTTCCGTAGCAGTTTTCTCGTTACTGGTACATTTGTTCAAGAAACTTTTTAAACAAAAGTTGTGTAAAATATTAATGTCTTTCATTATGAAAATAACTAATTTTGCGTTAAGTGCAGCCGTTCTAGTGATATTGGAGATAGAACAAAATAAGATATTTAAGATATTTCGTAGCAGTTTTCTCGTAACTGGTACATTTGTTGAAGAAACTTTTTAAACAAAAGTTGTGCAAAATATTAATGTCTTTCATTATGAACATAACTAGTTTTGCCATAAGTGCAGCCGTTCTACTGATATTGGCGATAGAACAAAAATGCATAGGGTAAACATGCACTTCCGGTTCAAATATTCTTTTAAAAAATTGGAGGTGCACATCAATTATAATCTATTAACTATAATTTGGATTGGTATACGTTTATTCCAACAGAAAAATACGTCTAATTTGTCTGATTTATTTTAAATTCCTACGATTTTTGATAATTTGCCAATTAATATATGTATTGATGAGTTGTTATTAAACAACAATATATTGGTTTCCAAGCGTCCATGTTTCCTTTAAGAATAATACAGATAGAATGGAAATATGAATTTTATTAAAAGAAGTATAATATTTCATGAATTCGATCCTTTTGAGGCTTAAGTGGATACTTCGTGGGACATGACAGTTTTTTCTTTCGTATATGTTTTGTATTGATTCGTAAACAAGAAATCTAGTTTAGTCATTTAAATAATTCATCACATAACGACGAGTTTTCCCAGAAAGGTTTTATTTGTGAACTGAACATAATAAATCAAATGGAGTAAAAGCCCTGTAGCCATTTATCATAACTGGTGGCCTGTACGTCATTAACTGGCACGTTCTTGCACACAATACTGCATGACGTTTTTGATGCTTAAGTGCAGTTTAAAATACTTTGTAAATACACTGGCGGGTGCACCTAATTTACTATTGATATACTTTCAATAATGGCATTTGTTTAAATATGTTTGTGTTGCATGACTAATTATATTTACCTCTGGACTATTAATTGTTTAAAGACATGACAAATAATATATATTAATATTTATTTAAACTAATTAAATTATAGGTTAGTCAAGAAATAAAATACTGTTCACTATTAAAATAGGAATCAATAATTTACATAGTGAGATTTGTATTTCTCTTGATATACAAATTGCTCTTATGCTTCCTTATTTATAATTTAATGATTATGTTAATAGTTGAGTGCATTGGAAAGGCAATATATTTGTATTTATAACATGGTAAACAACACTGTCACTTGATTTACTGGTTATGGTTAGAACCATTAAGTTAATTAAATTTTGACCCAAATATTAAAATAACTACGTCATCTGTTAAAATTGTGCAGTGACTATTCTTTGATCTAGCTACATACACCATACAATATTTAATTCTATTTTTAAACTGTATTAAACTATTTGTTATAATCTTCTTTTTACTCTCTTATAAAGCACAAAATTATATTACTAGATTTTAATTTCTACAGCACGAATTAATTATTTTTACAATGTAAATAGATTCAAAATATGCTTGTATAAGTACTAATATTTTTGGAGTTTTAATAAGATCTGTCCGAGTTCATGAAATTCGCTAAATTGACATAATTAATGACTTGATTCTCAAGTATTGACGTACGTTATTTGCCCCAAGTTTCGGAAGATCGAAGTGTATATAAATGTTTACGTTTCTCGGTAATTAATTAGATGTTCTCGACTGTCACAGTGTGTTTACTCACCTATACGGTATACGAAATACAGAGAGTAGTGCCGGTTCGTTACCGAACGAAACTTGTAGAAACAACTACAGCAACGCATTCGGACCAATTGTCATTCTAGCGTCAGCGTCACTCACAAATAAACTCTCTGTAAAACTAATTCCATATGGGGAAACATTCATTTCCGACAAATCAAACTTAAATAGGTTGTGTAACGTTCTCAAGGCCATTGGCAGAACAACCAATCAAAACATAGTACGTCGACAGCCGTCAATTCTACATCCTTAACTGTAATGAGCTAAACTTTCACAACTATAGATCTATGTTGATAGAGAATCAAAAAAATTTGAAATAAAAAATAAGCAAGTGGTTTTTCGACAATTTAATTAGCATTTTTGGAATCAGCGTAGTCAAATTAATCTAAATATATGTCAAACTCAAAAATAATTATGCGATTTTTTTCCGAAAAAATGCCAAGGGGTACCCCTTACCGTTTTTGCGAAAATCGACGATTTTCACTGTTTTTTCTCGCGGTTTGCTGTGGAGGTCGTAATATTATTCCAATTAAGTTGAAAAAATTTGACAATATACACCAAATATAGGTTGTTTGACTGTCCAAATTTCAACTCTCTATCTTTTATGGTTTGTTCGGAAAAAATTCGCAAAGTTTGATAAAAATTTAAAGTTAAAATAATTCCGTGAAATGGGTCCAAAAATTTATTTCTTTTCAAACCGGCTGAAACTAAGTTTCTAGAGTAATTAAATATCGGGGAACTCAAATCCGTTAATGGCGGCTCGATTTGATGCATCGTTTTCGACTTATATGCATTTTTGCATTTTATCAACTTCAAAGCGCGCTAACAGCAATTTCTAACGGTCTTTCACCACTTTAATTAGCATTTTTGGAATCAGCGTAGTCAAATTAATCTAAATATATGTCAAACTCAAAAATATTTATGCGATTTTTTTTCCGAAAAAATGGCAAGGGGTACCCCTTACCGTTTTTGCGAAAATCGACGATTTTCACTGATTTTTCTCGCGGTTTGCTGTGGCGGTCGTAATATTACCCCAATCAAGTTGAAAAAATTTTACAATATACACCAAATTAAGGTTGTTTGACTGTCCAAATTTCAACTCTCTATCTTTTATGGTTTAGTTGGAAAAAATTCGCAAAGTTTGATAAAAATTTCAAGTTAAAAAATTCCGTGAAATGTGTCCAAAAATTTTTTTCTTTTCAAACCGGCTGAAAATAAGTTTCTAGAGTAATTAAA
Organism: Leistus spinibarbis; assembly: GCA_933228885.1. Classification (NCBI taxonomy): domain Eukaryota; kingdom Metazoa; phylum Arthropoda; class Insecta; order Coleoptera; family Carabidae; genus Leistus; species Leistus spinibarbis. Next base: position 1,183,537 of record OW121809.1, on the reverse strand, counting down.
TATCGCGGAACTCAAATCCGTTAACGGCGGCTCGATTCGATGCACCGTTTTCGAGTTTTCTACGGAAGTTTCGTTTCGTAGTTTAGTGATAATTCAATACTGCTAATTAAATGTGGATTTAAGTATAGTCCTAATTTGAAATCGAACTTACCTAATTTTCGGTTGCTATTCTGTAGCATGTTGAGTCTTGTAGTTTAGATAGTATCTCGATACTTTACAAATATAAATGTTTCTAAATAGTTATAAAGCTATTATTACGATAACTACTTGATTGGGTTTCCAGATTGGTTAAATCGTTCTAACGAGAACATGACTAAAATGTTATTATTGTATATATATTGGATTGTATTTGATGCATCGTTATCCATGAAGCTTTTACCGTGCTTATCTAAAGGAAAATGGTGTGACAATATTTAGAACTAACAAAAGAGTTATAAGGCATACATGTTACATTAAAAATATATTTAAAATAGAATATAAATTATTACTATTTATATTTTAACATCTTACATAAAGTGAGGAACATTCCTGTAGGTTAGTTATCTGTCAAACGATACAAACTGAAGGAAAACCGTGTACTTATGATTAAATTACATGAAAATTCGCCACCCGTTAAAACTGATCTATGTTCTGTATACCATATGGGAACATGGTGCCCTCGGGTGACCCTAGTCTATTTAGATTCATTTTTATTCAATTCTAAATAATAGATTTGGTTCGTTCTCTGAATATTACATAAAATAGGAGTGCATCTTACGCGATATTCATTGTAAAATAGACATCAATTGATAATATTTGCATTTTTAGTTATTCAGGAAGAACAGTATTATATTCTGATTTTCCTATTCCAAATACGCGAAACAAAGATCATTTATTCATAAGTCAGTGAATATTGAGAGATGTGTTCTATAAATCAATTTAGTCCATCAATAGCTCAGTGGCTAGAGTGTATAGAACTAGGATCGGGTGAACCGGGTCACCAATGACCCGTAAATCTTATTTTTACCTAACTCCCTCCAATACAAACGAGAGCAAAAAGAAGTAATAGCACACAGGAGACTCTACACAAATACATACACATATTACTGCACGACACAAAAGGCAATGCCAACATAAAGAAAACGAAAATCGACCAGCTCGATCCGCCTCGATGCGTCTGCATTGTAACGTACATTTGAATTAAAAGGGATTTATCTAATATGGCTCTTTTTATAACCCACAATACAACAGAGCGATTGAAAGAGCTTTTTCAGAATCTTTTTTATTTTATTTAAATATTTTCTGGTGTACTTATATTGTTTTTGGTCATTAAACTAATCCCAGGACCCCCAAATTTGGATGGATTCATTGCTCCTCAAAATGAATATATCTATAACAATCCTAAGGTCGTTTTTTTTATGAGCACAGTATTTATTTTTAAACACAGTGTATAAGAAAGGGATAGAAATCATCTACAGGTAATAATTAGTTGAAAACGCGTCCCTTTTGCTAACAATACAATGTTTGCTAAGTGCCTTGGTGTTAGTTGGGTAAATGTATATACTGAAATACCTGCGGTAAATTTTCCGAATCGGGTTTTCTTGTATTGTCTACCGTAAGCCCCGGAAGAACAAACGTTGGCCTATGCTAATTTACCACCCCTCCATTGCCTGTTTACTAACTCATTTTGTGTTAAGACCATCCAAAACATACACAAGGAAATGTAATTTATTGTTTTGCCAAAACAATGGATTCGGTACGTGCCACAATATTTCATTTATATTTGTATATATTCCTTTTCATTAGACAAATAAAATGTTCTTGCATTGTTCGGCGCCGACTACCGTACGCTACACGCCAATTCCTTATATAATTAGTAAAAGTTTGATTAGAACAATGCTCTGATCAAATGTGAACTTATACAATGACCATATGCCTTCCGGTCATTCGCCAATTGACCAAATACTTTGTTTTCATATCAAATATAACTTTATTTAGTCTTTTTAATCTAACTAGGGAAATGTAAACACTTTTCATAGACGATTTTCCAGTAAATGTCTTGAATTTTTATAAGATGCACGTTTTCTATTCGTGTCCTGTTCGAGATATGCTAACAATGGCACAAGTAAACAAGCACTTCCGGTGTTTATATCATTTTCAAAAATAGGTTTTCATTCTCGGGATATACAAATCTTTAATACACACTAAATACTAATTTGCTAACTGAGATTGGTCCTTTGTTCTCTTTGCTTGTGAGAAAATTATACTTCTTGGCAAAGCCATAATAAGTAGTCAAATAATTATTAAACTTTCCATCGAATCCATAATTAGATTCTAATTAATTATTAACCAAATATTTCTTTCCCACAAAAATTTGATACTAGCGATGTATATACGTATTAATTATAACTTTATATTCAAATAAATGTAGGAAGTAATACCAGAATATTATAATAAAATATATTTGGTGATCACAGTAGATGGAATAGCTAATTAAAAATGGTGTATTGTAATTCAGGTATACCGTGCTTCCCGGCAATTATAAAAGCTGTAAATTTCCATTGTGGTTTTGCAGGCTTCGCTTCTAGTACGCGTAGAGGGAAAATTTATAATTGGCGGCTGTAGTTTCTCGTGTTTGGCAACTTTTTAAATTCACGTGCGCGCACTCACCAGTGAATAGATAATGAAGTTATTGGGGTTGGTGAGATGCTTTTGTTACCGCTTTCCTTCTAATCAGTGTCACTGCTGGCATTCTTGTTTAAAAATCATTAAGGATGTATCACACTCCTGAAGAGATGATTATATACACTTTACAATTTTTTGTGGACTGAACATCCATTATTTATATTAGAAAAGAGAATAGTGCGAAGCACTAAGCAATTTGAGTGAACCACATAGACAAGCAAACACTGTATGAGAAGCAAAATACCAAAAATGTAATCGACTTCCTAAAAACTTGTACAACAGTGGTATTCCTGTAAATGGTAAACAGAGAATACCCATAAAAGAGTAGGCTTAAATTAACAAAAACAGAGAACTGAGCAAACAACGACAGAACTAAGCAGAGAACGATCAGAAATGAGAAGAACCACAGGGAAATAGATCGAATTTCCGTAAACAGAGAATACTCGAATATTGCATTAGGTTTCTTTTTATCATATTAACAACTTTATTAGTACAGAATTGTAAGGGAAAAGTTCTGTTAAAGCCTCCAAGCGAGTTCACTCTATAGGCGTAACTTTCAATTTCCATTGCTACTGGTTGCATGGAGCATTTATAAATCCTCTCGACTTATTCTGGTCGCAAAATAGATTTAAAATGCATTTGATAAGATTAAAGGTCTTGGCAGGGTCTTAAAAATGCTTATTACTCCATTATACTCCATATATTTCGTATGGTTAATGGATAATTATCAAGTGCCGGAAGTCCGCGGTTGTAGATGGTAGTTTCATGGATGTTATCAGTGGTAACATTGCTGCGGGCACGTATTTATGAGGCCAACTGTACCGAGCGACGGTGCTGCTCTGCTGTGGCGTGGAGACTTTTGCAATAACCACTAAGTACTGCTCTGTTATTAAATGTGCACATTTTACGAGCACAGTATTAAAACGCGAATAGCGAATGCATGGGTTATCGATGCAATAAAATAGATATTTGGTTCGCCTTAACACCCACCGCTCAGATAATATTAAATGAGATTCAATGAACATCATATCGCTGGTACAGTCGGGATAAAAACATCTTTACACAGGTGTACACTCCACCTATCGTGAGACATAAAATATCTCGGAGAATTATAATAGTTTTGTTACGATATTCATATATAAGGGTGCATTTATAATAGAATTCGTCCACGGCGCGTCACGTTAAATAGCTATCTGTATCTAGCGCACTCGAATGACAACCATCCTGCTTGCACAATAACCTTGGTTGTCTATTTTGGTGCGTTAGAACAGCCCAATTATAAACAGTTCTTAAGGGCTTGGCTTTTAGTTATTCAGGGTAACGTAAGAGAAATAAATAAGCGAGTCCGCTAGACGGCTCGCAGCACTAGGAGCTGTAGACTGTAGTGCAGACATTCTCCACTGTAGTCGTGATGAAATCATGAATCCTATTGGGTTTTTGTGTGTCCGACGTTTGCGGTACTACGCCGCGGTATATATATTACGCCGCTATCTGTCAACTGCACACGCCCAACGTACAAGCACCAATTGTACGTAGAAATATACCCACTCGTATTCATCTCAGTCACCATACATTAATTATGTTAATATAAATTACATATATATTTATTAACACTTTGTGAACATACTTTCACTCTCAAACTTTTTAACAATGCTTTTTACAACCCGTAAAAAATTCACAACATTTGAAATTAATATTTTTCGAAATATAAAAATTAATTCCTCAATAACTACTAAAATAAAAAATTATTCCTTGTTAAGGATTAATACCTATACTATTATACACCTAACAACAAATTTTCAACCAGATTGGGTTTGAATTAAGAATCGAAAAATCGCATTTAGAATTGACTAGAATATTGGGATAAAATTTTGTTTGACTCATTATTTATAAACAAGCAATATAACAAAAACTCAATATACGCTTTTATTTAACATTTATTCCATCTTTCAGGTATGCGCTCAAAACATATAACTAATTTAAAACCTTTGGACAATTTTATGGAGATCGCATTAAGGACTACCTTGTATACCCATGCCCGTGTTCAGAACTTTTAAATTACTCTCCAAATTTTTAAAATTCGTTATCGATTTAAAGTCATTTTCTATATAAATAAACTTTACAGAAATATTCATCCCAAAAACATTTCACAAACAAAAAAGTTGGACGTAACGATATTGATGTTATAATCTTTTGCAGGTCGAATAAATATTTGATGAGATTAGCATTTCGTATAAATGAGACATCTCTAAAACTCAGGTGGCCTTCACTCGACTTTCTAATACTTCCACTATCTGTTAAATGCTTTACCTTGTTTTAAATTCAAACAATATTAAACTAGAACTACGTAAATTTAATTTAGCTATTTTTCAGTAAATAATATATTTTTTTCTAATTTATTCAATTTTCGAGGTACGCACTACTTCCGGACTAAATATTACTTTAGGAGGATAATTCCCGTGTATCAGTTATTCTACTATTTATTATCAATCATATACATTGATTTATTTGGGGCGCGATCCCCATTTCCTACATCACCAATGGTTAGAAATCATATCACCTAAATAAACAATTGAATTTACCCTATTCTATATCTTAAGGTTAACTATAGCAACTTTGGTTAATCAATCTTTGTTTTCATTCTCTATAACTTTTGGGTTTCCATTTAATTCGTTTCCAACTACATTATCATTTTCCATAATTGCTCTAAAAACTGTATATGCAGCAGTTATACCATAAGTTTTGTAGAAATAGTATAAAGGACTGTTTATAATTGCCTAGTTTCACGTCAAGTCTCCGAGTACACATTGGTTATCTTTATCTAACGCACGCAAGCAGGATGGTTGTTATTCGTGTGCGTTAGATAAAGATAGCTAATTGCTGTGGAGAAATTCTATTATAAATGAACCCTAATATATATATATTTATTGGTTTTTTAAGTTTCCTGGTGATAAATTGTAGTATTTTTCGTGTTGCAATTCTGCGATGGTACGCTGCTGTACTTGCATTAATAATGTACTAACTGCTTGAACTCTTCAAGTTATTACAGTGTGTAAACTGTAGCATCACCAGTCGAGGTGTGAAATTCAAGATTTTGGTAGAGCGAGTGTCGCGCGCGCCTTGCTGCTAATTCTGTTAGTTAGTTAAATACTATTCCGTTGGGTGTCTGCTGCAAATTAGAAATTTATTTTACTTTGGCAATACAGCTTGATATACGGAACTACTGAAATATTTACATATATTCGTGACATGCCTTTAGACTTATTCAGAAATTAGTTCACAATGTACATTTAGTTTCGTTTGTCATATTCATTAGCTCGCTGTACAGATCGGTGTGTCTGTAACATGCTCGGATCGAAAACAAAATCTTAACAAAAAGTTCTTGTATTTTGATGAATGCAAACATATATAACTCCATATACTTGGATGTATGTATCTCGCTCGCTCGATCGGTACCGGCTCCTCTGAAGGTACCGGGCCGATTTTACTGAAATTTGATATACATATAACTTCCACGCCCGTGAAGTTCCTGTCGCAATTCCAATCGTCAGTACAAGGCCAGTAGTTTTCAGAATATTTTCAATTTGTCAAAACTTATTCGAAATCTATAAACACGCAATTTAAAAAATAAATTTAATGTTCAAATAGTATATATTTTCGTTATAATTATTATAAAATTTGTCACTCAACTCCCAATGCGAGCTTCAAACGTTTCAAAAGGTTATAATGAATAGGAAACGAGTTTCTTTTACAACTAAAATTAATTTAAAACGTCGCATTTTTGTTGTCGAAGTTGCCGATTGAAACTAATTAACTAGTGGCATATCTAAAATATTTAAATTAAGAAAAACTTTCAATCACTTCGCCTTTTTGCCAAATTCAGACTATTCACTGGCAATAAAAAAAAAGAACTTGTAGACAAAAGAATGTCATTACGTTTCCTGCGGAAACTAAAAGGACCAAATGATCAAAAAACGAGCAAGACGTCGGCAAAAGTTACGTATTGTGAGGGAAAGAGAACCGAACTTTTGGTGATAGGTAAATGAAAGTTCATTTGGCCGAAACTACGTCGATAAAATGACATTTTCCAATGGGGAGTTTACTAGAAACCTGGGAACGGGAGAACTGACCGCATCGTACAAGGAACATTAACCAAGCACACATACAAGTTGTATATAAGCGCCATGGGTACCAGGATGCATACACCTAGTGTAGATACGCATGGATATCTGGATAGAGCACTCATACTCTTTGAATCTCACACACACTTGCGCGCCAAGCCACCCATGACTTCTTCGTTGTTGTTTTTTGTTTTATTATGTCTGCAGAACGATGTTTGGACCCGATGTTGCAACAAGCACGTGTTACAGACCCGTACTAAGCTCGTTCGATTGACCCACAAAATTAAAGATCTAAACATTGTCGTTTGCCTTTTTATTTAAATATAAAAACGTTGTTTCTTCGTTCTTGAAGTTTGTAGATTTATTAGTATTGCAAATACTTAGAATATAAACAATTCTAATTTCTAGTTTTATTTTCCTTAAGGAGTTCGTATCTTTATGTACGATCTGACAAATTCGACTAAATTAATATAATTTTAGGCACAAAATTTACGAATTGACAAAGCTGTGTGTGCGCGCGCATTATTGCGGTGCAAGAACCATTAGTTGTCTCGCCACAACACTGGTCTCTTTTTGCGTATTTTGTTTGGTATAGTCCCGCGATCAGAAAATACCTGAATTGTGTTAGTCCGTCTCTGGTGTTATGGCAACAGTCCAGACGAAAAAGTTGCGGTCCCTTTCGTGGTCATCTTTTTGTTGGCTCAACGGCCTAAACTGGCTGCAACAAAGTCTATTGCATTCACTCGGTGTGCACCAGGCGATATATATATATATATATATATATATATATATATATATATATATATATATATATATATATATATATATATATATATATATATAACATATATGCAATACTAGTTCCAAACTGACAGTTTGCACATATGTAACAGATGGCGTTGTAAAATTTTATGCAAATATTTCGGTACTGACAGCGAATGATTTTGTATTATAAATTAGTCATAGCTAAACATGCACATAATAGGGAATCAATAACTATTTGGAAACAAAATAATAAATCAAAACACCAGAGTTTTCAAATATCTAGGAATGAAAAACGTTGCAATTTAGAATAAAACGTCATTAAGTGACATTTAGCTCCACCTATTTTGAAAACATTGTCCTGTTGTGTACGAGACAATCTTACAAGATTACAGTTAACACGAGATATGATTGGTTGATCTGCTACCAAAAAAATTCAAATTGAATATCACTTTAGTTCAATTAATAGTTTGGAAAGAAAACAGATAAATTATTATCGCAATTGGAAAATTTATTTACAAGTTGTAACAATGTGAATGCTAGTATTAATGGGAAATTTAGTGTGGAGGTTCCGCCCCCAATCAATGAACGGAAACGGATCCTATATACTAGTCGACATGCGGAAAACTTTGAGTTATAGACTGGCCTTGCTTGTAGCTGGCTTCATTCCAAATGCCATATGTTCTAATTACAAATATTTAGGTATAACAATCTATTAGTTTATCACACATTATGACGAAAAATGCCAATGAAATAAAAAGAAATTATTAACCATTTTCAAAGGTAATTTAACAGTAAATGGTATTGTTTTTGTAAAAACTATTCAAATAAAAGTTGCTCAAAATTTTCATATCTACAACTTTTATATAATTAACTTTTTCTCTAACTAACGCCGTTTCCGAGATATCGACTAGTCAGTCTTAATATTTAAGTTTTATAGTTTTACCTTCACCAGTTTTGGTTCTAGAACATTCATATTAGCAATTATCAAATTCAACTCATCGGTCCGTGTATACACAGCATGAAGTATGCAATTTTTCATCACAGTATTTGAAGAAGACTGCTAAATATATTCCAGTCATCCGCAGAACTTTTTAAATTACTGCATCTTATATATACTTACTGTATATTTACAAATAATTTGCAAATTAAAAGTTTAACTAACATAAATAAACGTCTTAGATGTTTTCATATTGATTTTGTTTCATAATAATTGTAGCGGGAATTTAAAACAAAATAAAGCACTATTATAACAATGAAAGGACGCAATAGTTGCGGCCACTTCAGATTTTTTAATTGGATAATTTGATTGTTGGCTAATGAGCATACATTTATCCATGCCTGGCTTTAAACAATTCATAATTTGTATTTATACCAACTGTTAGTTTATTATGTTAAAAACAGTGTAGACAAAATTATAAGAGAAATACATATATAATTTTCATGCATGCGCAAATACAAACACTGTACGTTACTTGCAATTAAAAACGGAATTTAAAAAGAAATGAAAAAGCGTATTATCAACATTGACCTGAAACTACACGAAAACAATGCGTATAAAAACACCAATTGTTGTTTGCGCTGTAATCGAATCCAGAATGCACATCGATCTAACAGTAATTAATCTATGAATAGGTCCACGTTCGCAATCATATTGCATTGTTCACTTTCTGCTATAGGCAAAAAAGAAACAAAATATAACATAGGAGCCACATAATTCATTATATTTATAATAAATATACGACTGGAAAGCGCATTACACTGTATAGTTAAATGAGGAGAATTGAACGGGTAAGCAGAGAACCTTCGGGTACCTTTGGTCAGTATTCGTTAGATCTACAACCCAACACGACGATTCTCGAACCGGTAAATACTTATAACTATGCTTAACAAATTAAAATCTGAAACAATTGCTCATATTTCAAAATATGTTCACAATATTTATTATCCTTTGAAAGCCGATCTTTATTCGGAATATTACGTCAAGTAACGAAGGTCCTTTGCTCTGTAGTTGAACTCGCTTCAGAAATTAGCTACTTATGTGCTTTCCAGTTATATAAATATATATTTATCAGTGATTATACACCTATGTATATATATATATATATATATATATATATATATATATATATATATATATATATATATATATATATATATATATATATATATATATATATATATATATATATATATATATATATATATATATATATATATATATATATATATATATATATATATATATATATATATATATATATATATATATATATATATATATATATATATATATATATATATATATATATATATATATATATATATATATATATATATATATATATATATATATATATATATATATATATATATATATATATATATATATATATATATATATATATATTATTATTGTTTCGTTATAATTATGCAGTAATATTTTGAAGCGTGCATATTTGTAGGTTATGTGAGTAGATATAGATGAATTTAAAGGTATTTAACAATATGTAATTAACAGAGGCTGCCATGCGTATTAATTTTAACTATTATAAAATCGTGTATTTAATGCGTAGCTAAATTTGGAATTATAATTAATTAAACTTGGATTTTGCGATATATTTGTTCTATCAGGAGGAATTGTGCCTGCAATATCATACCTAATATGTATTGCCGTTCAGGAATACATTAATACATGTAAATCTATAACTATTTCCCAATATTTATTCATAACTATTAGATTTTCATAGTATAAAATCAATAACCATGTATCTACAAAACAAAGAACTTTCTTTTACGTTTCCTAACTATCTCGGTTCATCTCTCGTTTATTCCCTATATATACTTTTTTTTTTCATGGATTCAGGGACCTCCAAATCTAATAATTCCATTCAAATCTTTTTTGGTGATCCTTATTTTTATTTATTACTTCGTAAAACTTATTATTTCGTAAATGAAAGTCCTTCACTCGACTTTGTGTATCTATAATATTGTTTTAAATTATTTCTACGATTGACAATGAATGTTAATATGTTTTTTTTCAAATGAGTTGCTTAAAATATAATTTAATAAAGATTAGGTCTTTACATATAACTTAGGAAAGCGGGTTGTTAATCAAGATTTAATTATTTTTTTCGGGCTTTGGGTTAACAATCTGAAAAAATCTTGTAGACATAAAATATCTTAGAGTTTTTAGTTAAATTTTTGAGTGTTTCAATTATCTTTATAAGGGTAGTTAATAAGGAGGGCTCTAAATTTTGGGGCCCTATAACCCGGGAAGTATACGGGCGATTAGATTTTAACTGCGTGCGGATTCAAATACATTTTCGAATAATATGTGTACCAAATTTGGTGTGAATCGCTCCGGTACCTTCAGAGGAGTGTACAAATTTGGTCTTACGAGCGACCGAGCGAGCGACGACTAACTTTGTAGGTACAGTTGGTAGAAGTGGCTCCATATATGACTGTATAATGTAAATAGTATATTTCTGAGAATGATTTTAATATTCAAACACGAAATATAAATCTTCTAGTCTGTAATTTACCTGGCGCGTCTGTATAACAAATGTCACCCAGTAAATATACGATGGTCGTATATTTTATTACAATGCATGTAGGTATAATACTATAGTTACATACGAACATGCATAGCTTGAATTGCTAGCATACACACGTACGAAGAATTATTAATCGCGTAGGTGTTTCTATACTCATTTAAACGCTATTGTCCCAAAAACACTTGCATCTCTATTTTTACTTTCTTATTCGTTAACTATTAAAACAGCAAATACCTAAAAACTATGCAAATTTTCCAAAACTGTTGAAGGAAAAATAATATAAATGATTAAGGACAAGAGGGTCGAGTACGGGCCACCCCCGATTTTCTCAATGACGCCTGTGCGTGTCTAAATAGCAATTAGTTCGATAAAAATGATTGATATTAAAAAACACGAAAATGCATGCACTAATAAGCGAGATTTATTAAACAATTTGTGTAGAAATTAAACATATCCGGATTGTCAAAATTTCGCTATTGTTTGAATTTATTAGTTTTCAAACCAAATAGAAATGCCTACAAGTTAAACAAATACATTTCGTATATGTCATGATTTATACTGTAATATTTGAGGTAAATCTATTTGACAGTTGAAACTGAAAAAATAACTGTTTTGTTATTAGTTGGCAAAAAACGTATTTCCTGTTTCTGTTCGTGAAAAACTTATTTAATTATATTTCCGTTTCGTGAATTATGAGCTTATAATTCAAATTGGGTATGAGTACACTTAACATTAAAGTTATATAATTGAAATAAATTGAGAATTTAATATAATTATCTGTAAGACAAGATGCCAAGTTATTGTTTTTCTTTTGTAGACTTATTTAATTACGTTAAATGTCTTAATTGTACTGAAGCACGTAGACAATTTAATTTCTCGAATTAATTTATACAAAAAATAAAATATAAATGCATTTTATTCTTTTATATTATTATTATTTATACAATTTGAGAACAAATTGTATGGAGAACATTATTGTAATATGTGTGTGTGTATTCCTTACATCAAAAACAGTTTTATATAAGAAATAATGATTGTAATTGTTTTATTATCTGAATCTAAATAGACTAGGATACCCATGGGCACCATGTGCCCATATGGTATACAGAGCATAGGTCAGTTTTGACTGGTAGCGAATTTTCATGTAATTACACGGTTTTCCTTCTATTATAATAAGTAATATATCTGGTCTACACTGGACTTTCTTATACTTAGTTTTCACTTAATGTGTATATTGACAATATGCAATTGTTTTTTGTTATTTCGTTTATTTGTAAACGGTTTGATATTAATTTTTCCCCAAGCGGGAAATAAAATAAAAGCATTTCCAGTGTGTTCGATTCTCGCTATATCTTAGGAGCGAACGGCATAAAGTTGAGAGCAGGTGTGCTATTTCTTATACCTTACCAGAGAGTGTTTGTTTCATAGCTATTTGTATGTCAGGCTCGTACGGTGCGCGCAATATATATCTATACGACCAAGAAGGTGGCATATTGCAGGGTCAGACTTGCCCTTAGCTTAAACACACGGGGCACGTCCCTAAGGGGACCTACCACAATTTAATAGGTGTCCAGAGAATAAATGCGGCCCCGCTGGATAGTTTTAAATAAAGGATTATTGGACGTTATACAGACTTGAACCCAATTCTAACCGGATTAAAATCATGACGAATTTCAAACTAAATAATTAGAGGACCGGGAACGATATTGTCAAAATTGGTAAATCTCTAAAACCGATTTAACCGACTCAAAACTTTATTCATACTACAATCACATTTAATTTAACTTACAATATGTATTTTTACAATAAAATATCTATTTAGTTCACTAATTGATTTCTTACGAACTGTGTATCTGCCTTTTGCATACTATTGTTTTCTTACTGACTCAGTGGCGGTCTATTTATTACTATTTACCTCATATTTGTTTCTGGCTCTGTGCTTATATATCGAACAAATACGATATGGGCGAATTTGCAATTTTTAAATATATAATAACTTAGGCTTTAAGCAAATCCGGAGTTTGGACCATAAACCGCTGAAATTCGAATGAGGAGAATAGAGAAATTAAACTTTGTTGCATATTGATTTTGTGAATATATAGACAGTTTTCGAAGCCATTGCAAACTCGTTTAGCTACTTAACATATAGGTCCTTTGTACACTATAAGTTATAAGAGGGTTTAGTGGGGAATTCTGGGCGAGTTTCACAATATTATTACCGAAGATATTATAAATTAAGCAACAAATTTATCAAATTGTTTTTCAAAGTTACTCTGTTGAGGTTCAAAACGATCTTATTGACAGTTTGTGTGTGTGTGTGTGTGAACGCTCTAGAGCAAAAACGATTGCAGATTAAAAAAAAAATATATATATTAATTCGTACTATTCTTATACTAATTTTAATTTTATTATATAATTTTATATTTTGTTGCAGGTTATTTCGATTTGGTGTCGTAATCATTGGTGAGTTGAATTCTTTGTTTATCTCATAGCAAATTGTTCCGAAGAAGCTGAAGCATTCTAGATTTTTATTAAATACGTAAAATCTGATTTTAATTTTGGACGAGTAAAAGCTTCCATTAAAATCTCTAAATATATATGATTGTTGTAACATTGGATGTGTAACTCACATATGCTTTTATCTGTGAAGTAAAACCTCGGCGCTATCCTATCAGAATCCTTTTTATTTGTTTGCATCCTCGAACATCGTCCATTTTACAAATCTGCTGGTAAGAGTTTTAAAAGGAAAACATATATATATATATATATCGCAGCGCACTGATCTGTTTTTGAGGTAATTAACTGACACAAGCCTAAAATAAATTTTCTAATGGATTTTCCCGAACCATCCAGTACTTCAATTTTCACACAAATACGCTGTTCGCCAACCAAATAAAAACATTTTTCTTTAGGCAAATTTCGTGCCAATTGAATCAAATCGGGATAATAGTATTTGTTTAATAAGTGAATATTTTTAGGTCATGCTTCTTATTTTAATTGAGCTAATATAAATTTCTATTAAGCACAGGGATATGTCAGCATTGTGCATTATAAATTTGATTAAAAAAATAATTCCTATTTGACTTTTTACAGATGATTATGTGTGTTTATATTTATTAAGACGAATTAGTAAGATATATCGCCATTGTGCTCTAAGCGGTTATATATATATATATATATATATATATATATATATATATATATATATATATATATATATATGCTTCAACATACACCTACACATCTAAGCCCTACGCGTCAAGCGAGGTATACTATATAATTAAATAATAATGGTATCTTTTGTTATAATTAATTACAAAAATTCTCATAGCTTTAAGTGGGACTATATAAATATATTATTTATTATCAAATATACCTTTGCCATTATATATATATATATATATATATATATATATATATATATATAATATATAATTTTAATTAATTAGCTTAATATGTTTCATTAGTGACAAATGTTGCTTATATTCTTGCGAATCGGCTTTAGTTTATACGGATTTATTATAATAGTATTAAAATAAATAGAAAAATTTATAATAATAGGTATTATTCAAATCATCAATCGCAGTAGATATATCAAATTATATTATGATAAATAAATTACATTTGTTCAAATATTCATGAAGTATAATTGAAAATATGTGTACATAATTTTTTAATATGGTACTCATTTTAATATGAAAATTAACTGATATTTGTTTTTATGAATATTTACATTGCATATATTTTTAATATTCCACTAAATAATTAATGGTAATTTTAAATTAAACGAAAAAAGTAAACCCTTAACTTGACTTTCCTATAGTCAGTTTTCAAGTTATGTAAAAAATCAATTGATAATTTCTTAGTAATTGTACAATTTTCGAAAAAAAAAACTGTTCATGTATTTTGAATATTTCTAATTTTTATAAAATGCACATTCTTTCTAATTCGTGTCCATTTCGAAATGTGCTAAGAATGATACGAGTTAACAAACACTTCCAGTTGAAATGTCCTTTACCGGAATATACAAATATAATATTTGAATTTAATTTACAAGAAAATAGGTGGTTGTTAAATTAAATTAGTATTTCCTAGAGGCAAAAGTAATAGAACTAAGAATTAAATAATTTATTTTTAAATGTAATCTAAAAGGTAATGCATAAACCTGGAAACGAAAGATAAAAAAATGTCAGGGGATTATAAATTATTATTTTTAATTAATGAAAGACCGTGTTTAAAATTATAATTTCAGGTTTTGAGATATTAGCTCTTGAGATATTACAGTTACATTTTATCTTGATAAAATGTACGTTAATTTTAAAAATGTCGAATTTTTAAATAATATATTTTTTGATGTTGTACATATATAGTAAACGGCAAGCTAATATGCAACGATATGTATCCATAAAGTGCTCCAATGAGACTGGAAACGTAGTGTTTGCAAATTGACATCGGTCAAAATTGCGTACGTCAATTTGTGAAGCTGACATGACACGATTTTCATACATATACATACATCAAATACTTTATAAAGCTGCGATTTCTGCGACAAATCAACTCTGATTAATGACCGTTTTATGATAAACAGTAACTAATATTAATCACTCAATGGTACCACCGGCCATTTGGCTCTGATTACCAGCTGATTAGAACTAATTGGAAATGCTAAACTTACTAGTTAGCTCTATGTGTATACAATGACAAAGCTAACAGTTAATTTCACTAGAAACTAGCGACAATTATTTATCATCAACAAAATAAACGTATCGGATTATTTTTGATTTAATTCTCTTTCACACGTTTCCTATTTTAATACGTGGATTTTATTATGTCCTTTTTACTTTCTTACACGCATTTATATAAGAAAATAGACATTTTGTTTGTGATTGTGTGTGTGTTTGTGTTTTTGTGTGTGTGTGTTCGTGTTTGTGTGTGTGTGTGTGTGCGTGTAACTGTGAGTGACACAAAAATGTCTAGCAATTTTTGCTTGAAAAGTTATTATTTGTAAAAATGTATCATTTACTAAAATTCGCATTTGAAAATAATTAGTTTAACTTAACCTTAACTTTAAAATGAAATAAGGAAATAGCTTGTTACAGATACGTTTATGCACTTTTTAGAGTGAGACAACTGCGGAGTATCAATGAATATTCCGTTTTAAGATTGTATGTGTTTTTATTAAAAATGTAAACGTTGCTAATTAGCTATGAACAAACTAATTAGGATCAAAATACATAATACAGTCGTTTAAATTTGCTTAAAATATCATATTTTTAATTAGTCTTTTAATGGGAAATGCGAGTAATTCGATATACAAAGTAAATGGTTTTGTGTAAATATCTAGAAATTCGGTTAAAACAAGATACATTTCGTGAAAAATCAGTACAAATTGTGTTTCCTGTTCAGGTTTCTTTACATGCAAATCTTCTAATTTGACTTTTATTGTACAATTTGGAAATTCCAGAATTCTCCTGAAACAAATCTGCCAAACAGAAGTCATATAACTTCGGGTGGAACGAAACACGATTTTTAAATATAAAACTTCTAATTCTATTGTCTGTATATTTTGCTTTTAATTTACAAATTCTTGCAAAACTTAAAAATAAACAAATATGACTATAGTTGTTGTTGGAAAACTGATAATATCGCTACGGTTTATGATTATGAGGGTAGATTTTGATTTTATAAATAATATATGCCCAAGTGGTGAAATGATATGGGCACAAGTGTTAAATAAATATTAAAACATTGTGATGCTCGCTCTGGTGAAATTTCTATTGATCGGAAGCGCAATTATTTATTAATTGCCGTAGTAGAACCAACGTTTTAAAATTTAATCCTGCTTTTAGTACATCTGATCTCATTACTATCCCAAAGGAACAAGCATCCCTTATCCCTTGAACATCTGTTGAAATATATCTTGTTTAAATTTTGGTTTTTGAATACTCCCTATTCTGACAAATTTGTAATATTTAAGATATTTAGGATTTTCCGTAGCAGTTTTCTCATATCTATGCATATTTATTCCTAGCAATTGCGTTTGTTATTAGGGCATTGGGCATTGAAGTTATGTTTAGCTAAAAGTATATTAATTTTAATACTAGTGTTTTAATATGGTCTGGGAATCCCATAGGCGTGAAGTTTGACTTTGTAATTTATATTCATGCGTGTTAATGGTCCTCTGTGCCTAATTGTACACGCAGTTTTTGTTTTTATATTCCTATTATTTAAAAACTGTATTATTTAGGTAGCACTGAATACCAGAATAGAAAAAGTTTGGTCACTAAATTTATAAAATATAAGTTTGTGTATTATATTGGTTAGTGAATGTATGACAAATATAATATATAATAATTTTCCCATTATACATGGTACAAAATTACTATTTGCTGTATGATATTAGCATGAATAAAATAAGCAGAAAATTGTAGATTGGATTAAATTATAGGTAACATTGTGAAAGTCAGGTCAATCTAATAATCATTTTGAAATCAATGGTTGTTTATTATATCATAAAATATTAATAATAATTTCATATTTAAAACATGCATTGGTGCGCAAGCCTTCAGCTCATAGTAGTGGAGAATTAAAATTATAAATCTGTTTCCTTTACACTTTCCAAATTCATTTCATAGTGTATCGACAAAAATGTCGAGTAAAGGCCACACCAGGTTCTTTGTAAACAATTATCTATAAATTATTTTATTTTTACGGCCTATCTCGACTGGTATAGAAGCATAATTAGATTTGTAAGCAAATCTAGAAGTTGTAGCATTTTTAATCATCGTTCCCAGTTTGTAATATTGAATATTTAGAAACATTTGTTGTTATTTAGTTTTAATGAATGACTGTAGTTGTCAACCTTACAACGAAATATTTATTCCCAGTCCAGAACAGAGCAAAACAAGGCATATAGTGTAATAGTCACGCAAGAGAGAAAAGGTATATATATAGAGCAGTAGGATAAAGTAGCAAAAAAAGTCATTCAACATGAACACGAAAAAGTAGAAAAAACCCAGGGGTCCTAAATAACACTCTTGAGACCAATGTGACTTTGGAGATAACACGGAAGATGCTTATCATTGGCCCGCCGGACCCGAACAGCTTAACGCCAAATTGATTGGACATTTGTGGGCCTTATACCATCGGGACACTGGTCGTACTGAAAGCCCGCTCGCGTGTACAATCTCTCACTCCAGCGGCCTTCTTGTCCATCGCCCCATGGATACTACAACATGGATAGCCCCTTACAAACACGAAATAAACTTATTTAATACTTTTTTATAAAGCATAAATATCACAAATAACAAATTGATTACTCGATTTTAATGAATATATTCGTTTTGAGATCCCCTGGCCACAATATGACTATTTGATTTTTGTCCGTGTACGTGTGTGCATTACCAATAATTAATTGTATTAGTGTAGTGCTGACCACTACAGATTTTCAAAATGTGTTGCGAAATTTGTAGTATGTTTCGGAGTGCTTGTTATATCAATGGTAGCCACAGAGCAAACGTTGTATGTCTCATTCTTGTGTATAAGCAAGCAAGCAAGCAAGCAGCAATCACGAGAGAACAACATTCCTGTGCAGTGGGATGCACCAGTGAGCATATTCACCAATCACCAAATAAACGAGCCAACGCAGCCCCTCGACCAGCCAATACATCAGAGATATGAAATCATTATTTGATCATGCATACATATACCCTTTTTTATTCTACTCTTAACTTCTTTTTTTCTTTGCTAGCTATATTCCACAGTATTTCGTTTCGTAGAATACGTACACAGTGAAGAGGTATTTCGTTGGAATTACAAATATCCGTTGTGCAATTTACATTTCTAAGGACATACTATTTCTAGGAATAAACAACGAATTGTACGAATTCTCAATATGCCAGACAGTATAAATATGTCTTACTGTTTGTGCGCATTCAGAGTTACGGACTGTTTATAATTGCCTGTACTCTTGGCACCTATCCGACTCCCACCAAATAGATAAAGATAGTTATTTAACTTGCCGTGACGCGCCGTATAGTCTATTATAAATGCACCCTTAATACGGTAAAATGATGAAACATTATACTTACGCGATGAAGTAATAACCAGTCAATTTGTCCGTTTCGAGGTGTGCAATTAGCTGTTCCGGTATCAATAATATATATTATCTTTGTCAGAACATACAAATTTTAAATTTAATACATTTGTAATACATTAAACGGCACTGACATCATTGAGAAAAGTGTCGATGTATATGTGAACACAATAATATTTTTTATTCCAAAGTTCACAACATTATAAACTATTTGAAAATAAAATATTGTCCTTTCGTTACAACATACCTTGCAGGCACAATTATTTGAAAATAACGATGACATCTTATTTTTGCATTATGGACAATGCTGTCCCTCAGGCGATTGCATACAAAAAGAATATTACTAACAATGTTTT
The DNA here is from genome assembly GCA_933228885.1 of Leistus spinibarbis. Classification (NCBI taxonomy): domain Eukaryota; kingdom Metazoa; phylum Arthropoda; class Insecta; order Coleoptera; family Carabidae; genus Leistus; species Leistus spinibarbis. Next base: position 1,163,982 of record OW121809.1, on the reverse strand, counting down.
CCGGTAGCAAGATATTTTTTTAAATTAAATACATTCTGATCTAAAGACTGCTGATATTATATATATGCCCTATATCTAGATATATAATATTTTGAAAAATAGTGTTTGGAGAAGAAAAAGGAATGTTATTTATAGCTCCCTTTTACACTAATGTACCAAATTAGGGCGAGTACCTAATAGTATTATTCTTTTATATTAATAAAGCAACATCTGTCCCCTAACATATAAGACATAACCAGTGACGGGCGACTTAAGATTCATATAAAACTCTGATAAATCGCATTTTAATATATTTACGTTTTCCTAGTCATATTGGTCAATCAGAGAATTAATTTCAAACAAAGTAAATCTAAATTATATATAGAACAAGTGTAGGTCACTAAATATTTGAATTCTGAATATGATGAAACAATAATATTACTAGTATATTTATCCGTAACCGTAATATACATTAGGATAGGTAATTGGCCCCTTTTCTCGAGTCGCCTATGTCCTGAAGAACAGACAATAGTTCAACACAAATGAAACAACGTAACAGATGTTCAAAGACCTTAGATGGACCCAGCACCTACACACACCTCACCAGTACGTTCAATACAACGAAAGAAACAAAGAAAAAGTTCTAGGTGAAAAAACACAGACACACTGAACGATAATTACTTCAGTCCATTTCGTTGAGATACTCTTAATTCTGACAGCGTATATACATTGTATTGTGTCCTGTCCAATTAAACGAAGATAGCCAACTAGTGTCTTTCAAACCTGCACGAATCCAGAAATATACTTGTTTCAGGAATCAGAATGCATATCGTAAAAATGAAATGTTTACTTTCTTATTCGCAGAGAATATGCTCTGATACTATTTGAATCATTAAATTCAAAAATATGTATTTCGAAAACATTGGGAAATGAAACTTGGATTTCGAATTTATCCAACACCAAGAATCATTTATTGGTTCTGAAAGTGTCTGTAACTATATTTGCAATGAACACAAAATGTAAATTTGGTTTTATCGTTTAATAGCTAGTAAACTAGCTTTTATTTTATCCAATAATTGGGTTATTTATGGTATCCCATTATACAGCACGGTCGTATTAGCAGTATCCGTTAAGTAATTAGGGAGTGCTAACTAGATAACATGAGTACTTTATTTTTTATAGTTCATGAATTAACTAAAAATGTGAAATATTTCTATTTTAACTTGCTAGGATGAAATCTGAATGGCAATTGTTTGCTGTTTTAGGGGTGCATTTATAATAGGATTTCTCCACGGCAAATAGCTATCTTTATCTAACAACCATCCTGCTTGCACACTAAACTTGGTGCAAGTAGGACAAGTTGTCCATATTGGTGCGTTAGATAAAGATAACCAATGTTTACTCGGAAACTTGACGTGAAACAAGGCAATTTTAAACAGTCCTTTAAGGTTTCATGCAAATCAAACTGTAGGTGTTTTCACGTATATAATTTGAATATGCACTAGTTTATACTGAGTGGACTGTATTTTGTTTTATTTCAACTCCCAAAGTACAGAGTATTGAAAACGTTTCTGATTAGAGTGTTTAAACGATACTGCTGTGTATAGTATTGGACTCTGGACTGGAACTGTTTTTGTGGTAGTTACATTGATGCCAATCCTTACATAATCTTGTTTTCAAGATGACGTATTTAAATTTCTAGCAACTTTTGTTTCTTAGTTACAATTCATATAAATTATGTTTCATATTAATCTCAGGTTGATTAGAAATCGACTGGATGTTTTTTATTGGATGTATTTCTTTAGTAAAATATATCTATCTGTTAAGACTGATCTGAAGCACGTAGCAACAAGATTAATATGGTCTCGTCATGTTGGAAAAGGATCGCTGTTTGTTTATCTTAACCAAAACTTTGTGTTTACATTTAAGTCACTGGTTGCTCTAGCAGCAAGATCAATTTCTAAGTTTATGGTGCTGCAGAGGAAAGGGTGGATAAGTTTAGGGTGTAACCGCTCGTGCCTGGATGCTGAGGCACACCGCGAATTTATTCAAGTAAATACGTATACCTATGCAAGCTTAGATAAATAATTAAACACAATTTACTGTGCCATTTGCATAGGCGGCCGCGTGCACTCGCACCCATACTTTTCACCGACACAACCAACGGTGTCTGTCGTTACTTACCTTGTGTATTCGCGACTACTTATTATTATTCTTCCACCATTCTTGTTTATAGACACAAACTATACTTATTTATTTAAGTCTTGTGATAAAATATTTGTTCTAAGACAAACTTTGTCGTCCAATAGATTCTTTAATAACACGCTGCTTTATTTATGATTCTACACGGTAAAACTGTTGTTTATTTCGATAAATAACAACTGCAAATGTTAACTAAAATAATTTACATAAATAAATAAATTAGATTTTTCTAATATGTCACATGCTACAATTGTCGATCTGTATATATATATATATATTCTGACATATCCGTAAACATATATTTATACAATTATTTCGTATATTTAATCAGTATGTTTATAAAAAACTTTTTACTATAAAACCACTGTATTATTGTTCGTGATGTCGAAGTGAATGTTAAGTGAAATAATATAACGTCCGTAGGCACATGTGGAAAGAGTCTCACAGTTAACGAATTGTCTGTTGAAATCTGATAAATTTATGGGTTTGTTTTCATTCAAGTCTTTTCGGGACGCAGCTGCGTACAGTATTTTCAAGAATATGGCCAAAAGTCGTTAAATATCTGGTTTTAATGGAAAATTGTGGTTGAATTTTGTGGAAACAATATTTAATTAATTATTTCTGATGATGTTGAATATATGTGCCAACTATTGCTGTCTTGTAGCAAACAATAGTTTAAATAGAAGAAAATTGAGCGTATCGAGTAACACTGGTTTCGTTTATTAATATAAATATATCTAAATGTTAAAAATGATTTGTATATTAAATTTGCGAAGCACTCTACTTGTCTGTATATTATTATAAGTCTAAATGCGTCTTTCATATAAAAGAGTAGCTTATTTTTTATGTTATAAAATATTATTTCATGCACGAAAATTCTGCGCAAATTTATTAAAATGATATTTTGATGTTTGCTTTCTACAAACAAGAGACAAGGGAGGAAAGATCAAAAAGATTTTTTCGTAATAGCAATGAAGCAAGCCGACAGGGACACATAATATATATTTAAACGGTTCACTCTGTAGATGTATTCAGGCCAATGGGAGATTAGCAAAAACGATCGTATACGTATACGTGCAACTACCGATTTACACGCACGTAAATTCGCATACAATAGCCAATTTCCGCATGCAAATTAGCCAATAACAGCTCCCTGCCTCCCTGCTCGATTTGCTCTTCTAGCCAAATAATAAAAACGTCTAAACACTGGCATAAGTGAACGTGTTACCTGCCGGTGCACATAAGCAAATGGCATAACCTACTGGGATCAGTTTACTGCGACCAGGAACCAGAAGCAATCTATGTGTGTGTTTCTACTAAGTACACAACGATATAGAATGTGGCTCCTTAAATTATAATTCCTTCAAAAAGTCTACAAGTTATCCGAAAACTGATATGGAAATTGTTAAAAGTTCTTATTTATGATGTACCTTTCCTTAAGGGCCAATCTCCTGTAATTGCGCCAAATGTAATTCAATGTTTACGCGTTGACATGTCGGCGAAGTTTACGCGCGAAATATGAATATTCATATATCGTTGGTAAATATATTCATGCACTTGCATTAAATAAATATATTTCACAAGCACCGGTCTTTGTTAAGATTAGTACTTAGATTAAACTATTGTGCATTGTATTTTGGTGCGAATATTTTCACTAATGCCTAACGCGAAAAGTATTTTTGACGCAGTACCGTGGCGACATCCTGTAACGTATAAAAAGATTATGTTTTTTGCATCAAATTATAATCTCGTGAATTTGTTTGTTTTCATACTTTTATTTGTGAATATTTTACTAGGAGTTAATTAACTTGGACTAATTACTGTGCATAATTTCATTGTTTCCTGCACTGGATTTTACCTATCCATAAATTATGATGCTGATTTGTAATTGTCATTTTTACATTACATATTTAATTTATTCTAGGACATACAAAACTATCTTCCCTTAACGTACTGATTACTAATATCGATAGGTTTTCTAAATTGTTAATGAGTATGATTATTTCATACTCATTAACAATTTATGTTTGCATTTAACAATGGAGCATCAATTTCGCGCAAAGTGTATACACGTGCTGGTAATAAACAGTATAAACTTTACCTACGGCTATTAGTTTATCAATAACCGCTGACATTATTGTTTGCATGCTCGCATTATTATGATCGTAACTGTATCATCCCATTATCCATGGATCAATGCCGATCTAATCCGTATTTTGTCTTTGTGCATCTAACTTCGTTAACCTGTGTACACCAAAACACTGGTCTATGCGTCCGTGTACCAGCGATAGAAACACTGATAATGTACATACATCGGATCACATTGCATGCTGACATAGGCATAAGTGCTCTGTACACGTCTATGTATCCAGTTACCTGCGATACCTATACATATATCACCTATTATCTGATTTGCATCGACGCTATTGGGATTGAATATCTTTTGAAGGAAAACCGTGTATATCTAGACAATTGAAAGAATTCGTTGCCAGGATTAGAATATCTACAGATCTAGACTTTTTCTTTTTCAATGAATTTTACGGATTTTATAGACGAGCGTGTTTGCAGGTAGAAATTCTAAGACGAATATATATACAGTGTCATGAAGCAAATGATTCGATTATCCGTATTTCTAATACTTTTTCCAATTATTTAATATCCTTTGTGGATTAGCATCTGCAGTTAGTAAACAATTCGAATTACCATAGTATTACGTTTATTTCTAAAAATACGACGATGTATTCGCAAATTAAATTGGGTCATTCAATTTGGTGAGTTGCAGCTGGTGGAAATTTCCAATTTTCTTTTGCTGAACATGATGTAATGTAGTAGTTGTTAAATCTAGCAAATGAAAGTCTCGCAATAAATCATTAAAGTTATGTTTGCCATTGCGCAAAAAGCTTCATTTAAAACAGAACGAATCTGTTATTCTAGAAAGTATTGCGCATAGATTTGTCCTGTATTTTTTTATTCAATCAGTTAAATTTCAAATTTACTCATTTTTACTCATTTTTTGCTCGTCGTCTGTGTCTGTAACATTCTCGAATCAAAAAATTGTACTTAAAAAGTGTTTGTCTTCCTGATTATGAAAATGTATATAACTTATATTATTGGATTGTGTAGTTCGCTTGCTCGTAAGAACAACTTAAGGACCTATTTCCTCTGAAGGTACCGAGCCGACTTTAATGAAATTTAATATACATATAATTTTTGTGCCATTAAAGTTTCGCTCGCATTTTAAATCCAATTGTTTGTACAGGTCCAGAGTTATAGGGCCACAAAATTTAAAGCCCTCCTAAATACTGCCCTTAGTGAACTTTTAATAATTATAGAATTTTTTACTAATAATTCTAAGATATTTTGTATCGAAAAAGTTTTTCCAAATTATGAGCCCAGGGGCTATAAAAAATAATAAAGATAAATAAAAATCATTATTTTTTCTTAATCAACAAAATCTTCAAAAAATTATAATAAATTTTATATTTATAATGCTTTGAATGAAATTTGATATACATGTAATTTTCGTGCCCGTGCTCGCATTTTAAATCTAATCGTCTATTGCGATTGGGCTCGCCTGTACGGTGAGCTAGAAGCACTGGTGCTAGCACCAGTTCTTGTTTAATTTCGTCTATTTTTATTCAATTTTAATTATGGTCTTTCGATTTTTAAACGATAATTAATAGATTATTTCGATTTATTAATTCTCAGTATCGATTTTGATGAAATGAATATAATTGATTTCCGGACAACCAATCAACACATGTAACGGCGATAATATCGTTTTTATGGCAACAAAATTCCATGAGGAATTAGCCTTAGACTATTTGTCATCATATTTCCTTTAAGAAAAAGAATAATTTCCAAATGAAGTAAATTTTATAACATTATTGAATTTTGTTTTATAATTTACGAATACAATTTAATTGCTACAGCAATAAATATGAAATATGTTTATTAGAGTGTATCATTTTGAGCGCGTTGCTGTAGAAATGGTGGGAAACATTCACTTGAAACGAAACCACGGCATAAAAGAGCTAAGAACGCTTATTATGACTGTTATTGTTGCAGCATCGGTTGCGCCAGTGTTTTGTATTACATTTCCCCTTGTTTTCGCTTGAATGCGCCAATTCAGAAAAGTAAATCGACGATGAGACTTATGCCTAAACGCGATTAAATAGTTTTTCTAGTCGGTACAACAGCACAATATAACCTAACCCCAAATACGTCGCATTTTTTCGGGTGGCGCGTTGTACGCGTTCAACCAACTGTAAGCGGGTCCTGACTTGTGTCAGGCCTGGGACGATGTGCTGCATTGAGCACATCAGTTTGCTGCGTCCCGGACATGTTGTGACCCCTTACACTTTTAACTGTTTAACAGTTGTCGCGCAACAGGACCAATTAAAAATAGAGAAATGCTGCCCCAGTAGGCCCTTTGTTCACGACCGTCTACCATCTATCCGACCCGTACATGCTTACATTTGCTTCACTTAGGGCTTTATCCTTGCACATCCCATTGAAAAACTTACAATACGAATTTTAATTCAATCGTACCATATGATAAACTCGCTTTTCATTTACATTTATACATTCTATCTCACTTAACAGTTTACGGAAATATATTTTCTGTAATCTCTCTTTGATATAGTTAATTTTTTTGAAGGATAGTGTATCAAGTTTATGTCAAACTCAAATGATTGCAGCTTTGCTTTTAACTTATATTTCCATTTGAAAGATATTCCTTTGTCGTGTTGTTTATATAGCAGAACCTTGCAGTCTATTCCTGAACTTTATTTTTGAGTTATGACGACTGTGTATAGTCGCAGTGCTTGAGTTTTAAAAAGAAGTGAACCCCGAGGAAATACATGATGTGTAAGTAAAGAAGGTTGCTGTCCAGTGCAGTCGGCCTTTGATCAGCGCACAAAAATCTGAATGTTGAGCGGAAGAAATAAAGAAATAGAGGGAAAAAGAAAACAAGGATCAGTCGAATATCCATTTAGTTCGTTTTTGTTTAGAAATATTCATTAGCTAGCGAAGAGAGCGCGGTTGGAATGATATACGCGGGCATGAGTGCGGGATCGATAGCTGGCCGCAGTATATTTTTCGTTTCGCTAAAAAGTTCCCAGGCGAAGTTATTAACGATGCCATTGTGCGGCCCCAGCAGAGAAGAATATCTCTGTAGTACAACACTGCAGTGCATTTTGGTTTAGCGAAATCTAGCGGGCTAGCCAGTGCCAGTGCCGGTGCCGCGGTGTGTGCGTCCAATAAAATGAACGTTCGATATGCGGAGATGAATACAGCGACCGGATCCATCTTTTGTTCGTTCGTGCGCCGTCTATTTTCGTGGCCGGATATCGGAAATTTGCAAACCGCTGCGGTGGCATTGTTTATGTAAGGGGAGTCTGCTCTAAATATGCACAATGCGGGCAAAATGGACTACTATCATCATTTATATTATACTGGAAATTTATACTTTTTCTGCATCTATATCCGACAGCATTTAATACAATATTACGGACTATTGTCCAAAATCTTCTCACGATTATATATATATATATATATATATATATATATATATATATATATATATATATATATATATATATATATACTAGGGGCACCCGTGGGCACCATGTGCCCATATAGTATACAGAATATAGGTTAGTTTTGATGTGAATGTGTATAATATTTGTTACAAAAATTTAAAAGCTTTTTTTTTTTAATTAAAACTGAAATTGAACCCATACTCAATAACATTAAAATATGGTTTGTATTTCCAATGCCATGTAGTAATATTTTCAAACACAGAAAACAAACGTATACAGGATCACGTTCCTTGTGCTGTAAACCCTTTGATTACAAGCGGCAGTAGTTTGTGCCATCAGGATGATCTGAACGGCAGCTAATGGCGTATATACGATGTTATTAATTTGAAATGAGCTGCGGTCCGGGCTGAGCGCTGAGCTGGCGTGTTTTTGTTCGTTAAAACGCGTTTAAACACCGACACAGACCAGTGTACTTTCACGCTACACATTTCATTTGATCGTTTAGATAAATGTTCCGTGTTCTAGATTGAGAGGGAGCGAGTGCGACAGACAGACATTGTGGGTCGGTCGGTCGGTATATGTTCTTGTAGTTGTTGTTCGTGATAAGTTCGGTGTACAAGGAATGGCTCTAATAAATAAGATTAACTCGATTGAGCTTAACGGCCCCGAAATATGTTCTTGTTTTATTTACTACTGTTCTTTTATTTTAACAGTGTTGATTACCTGCCATATTATTCTACAACTTATTTTTACGTCACATCTTGTATCATCACCATCTTTAATCTTCCCAGACTATCGCTATTTTCCAAACCAAAACTTTAGTTCTTCCATTTCCTTCTCATTTTTATTTTCTTTTACGAAGTCATAAGTCAGTCTTGAATGTGACTATTTTCGAAAAGACGCCTATGGTTACCTAGGTACAAACCTCAGTAACCACTTTAGCCAATCAATATACCAGGTATATTTACTAAAGCAAGACAGAGAGAGCTAAGGTAATCAATCCATAGATTGGCATTATTGAATCGCCATGTTGGATTATGAAGTTGCCGCAGAATATACGCGTCTATTGTTGGGGCGCCGGCATTGTTGTGTATTTAAACTGGTTCCCATTAGGACGCACTTCCAGCCTGCGTCGTACTTACAATAATAATAAGCCATCAGGTCAGTGCTAGCTTATGCCGTGTAGGCGGTGAGGGGCGGCTCCGCCAAATTTACCCGCCTGCCACGACTCTATTCAGGGTTGCGGCTGTCAACCGGGTATTAAACACATCACAACACAATACCCGCTCTCCGGCGCGTCTGACTTGGAGGTAACACTCGCCATTGTCCGACTGGCGTACACCCGATGCGCTGTAATTATGTGATACGTGTGCGTGCTTGCTTACTCCTTCGATTGTGTGAATTGCTGCCTGATTTTTGGCACCTGATAACCCCTGATTGTTCCGCTGTTATCTTACCGCCCATTAATTATATAGCAGCGTTGGATTATTTTACGATGCATTTTACTAATTTTTATAGTAATTAAAATATGAAACTACAGTTCTGAACTTACAAGAATTGAAATAAATATAGATTACTTTGATAAAAAATTAGGTTCGGTTCAGGGATAGTCAAAACGTGCATTCCCATTAAAATGTTAATGAATACAGTAATATCCTTTTAGACTTCGACCAAGAGACTAAAAATAGAAAAAGCTTCAGCGACTAATTGAACGTTCAAAGTGAAACCAAGTATGTAGATTTAAATGAAGTAGGAGTAAAGATATTCAGCATCACAATATATATATATATATATATATATATATATATATATATATATATATATATATATATATATATATATATATATATATATATATAAGTTCCGCAGTAAGTGAAGCGGTGGCAGTAATGGCGACCTTCGGCGGTGGCAGTGGTTCGACCGACAAAGTCTTTTATTTTCTTTTATTATATTAGATGGTGTTCTCTTCGTGTTCACTCATGCATATATGCAAATTTGCGAAAATGTGTTTTCAGAAACTTCTAATGTGAGTGTCAACGCGAAGACGGATTATAGGAAACGCCATCAGATAAAGGTTGATAAAGTAAAAGGAAGCCGAATTAAAGTGCCAAGTTTAATGAGTACGCAAGAACTTAACATCACACTGTTCCCACTTATACTAATATGACATTTTAATGATGTCCTGTTGTTCGTTATCGCATTCATGCAACTTGCTCAAAGATTATACTGTGTCACTTTGAAACTAGAACGTCCTAAATATTTTTACTGGAATATGAGTACATATATACCAGAATGAGTATTTCCATTCGCAAATTGTATTTCTCATTGTCAACGTTTCATGTTGAGTGGCATTCGTTCGTGCTGTGTTCTAGAACATGTGTCTAAATACGGGAATGCTAAAATCTCGTAAAGTTGCTGTTTGACATCTTGATTATTATGAAAATACATTCACATACTTATCATAATAAATTCAATTAAATTGAAGTCCCTAACTTTGTACTTGCACAAAAAAAAAACGACTGCAGAAGCACTTCCGGTTGAAATATCTTTCTCAAATATAAGAGGTTTTCTTTCCCGTGATATACCAAGTCTTAATTTAATACATCATATTTTCTCTTCCACGGTTCAGACTCTATTGCGTTCACATACACACAAAACAAAACAAACACATATACAAGTCGTTAGGAATATATTCAAAAAGGATTCAAGAACCCTCAAAACGAATATATCCATTAAAAGTCTAGGTCATTTTATTTTTGTTGTCACATAACGTATAAGTAAAAATGGAAAACTAATTAATTTCTTTGTTGGACGAAGTCTAAAATGATTGCAATCATGCAAATGTAAGTAACAAAAATATACGTTTTGACCATTCCTAAATCAAATTAGACTATTTTTCGAATAACGTCTTTGTGTGTATGTGAACATAAAGCCAAAACTGTCGAAGGTATATTTATAAAACTACTCCTAGTTTTTAAAACAATAACTTAACACCAAGTAAAGGTTTACATATCTCAAGAGTTATACGAGTTAGACAAAAAGTAATATCATAAAAGTTGAAGATATTGAAATTTCCAACAACTGTTGTTTGAAAAGTTTTGTTGAAAAATGTACTATTTATTGATAAATTGCGATTAAAAATGCTTATTTTATATTTACGTTTCCCCAGTTACAATACGTATTGGTTTTGTTTCATAGTTATCGTAGAGTGAAGTATTATTGTTATAAATACAAATAGTGAAAAGACAAGGTCGAGTGAAGGCCACAGTAACTTTTGTTGTCATTATACTTAACGTATAAAGAGGTAAAAATAGAAATCTAATTAATTTTTGTTTATTTTAATAAATGGCAGACAATATTCAAGAAATCCTTATTGTTTGGTATCTTTGATATGAAAATTAGATCAGTTTAATTACAATTCCAACCTTGTTCATATTTCAATAGCGATGGACTACTCAAATTGATTGAATGTGGTAGTGTATAGGCCGCAAACTAAAAAGGTACATGACAGCTTTGTTGGTCGGTTAATAAACACATTATCGTAATTCTATTATTGGAGCCAATGGAATCAATTAATCAATGTGTCGATCGGCTGTAGAGAATATCGACAGCTGTTGTATAAATATTCGGTTCTTGTGGACCAACTGGCGGCGTCGAAACATAACAATAGAAAACCATCCCTGGCCAAATGTCAAACCCTAATACGAACTGTATAATCGGGAAATAAAGGCATATGAAGACAAGGGAATGACATTCAATGTCACATTTGTACTGTTTACTTACAGGTCAATCGATTTTCAAGTGTGGATATTGTTATTTTACAATCATCTGTTATGTAAACATTTTGCCCTTATTTTAATTCTACTGTCATGTTTTTAAATTTGCAATCTTACGTAAATATTGAATTTGGCCTAAATTGATAGCCAATATTAAATTATATGAGTAAACACCTAGCTGTGTAACCGGAACATTTTATTATATATGTTTCCATGGTTTTGCGTAACTTACCTAAGGCGAGCTGGACGCATCGGTGCGTTGTACGTACCGAACCTTGTTTAAAAAAATGCCAAATCTATTTAAGATTTGCATAGCGTTCCAGATAGAGAACTAGTTATATAGACAGATGCATCGGCGAGGGGTGAACTGCGCATGGGTTAATTATCTTTATAATTACAATCAGATTAATGGATAATTTTTGTATATCGATTATATCAATCGTAATATTTGTTCGCGTCATATTCGAAAACGTGTTCGAATCTAAAATGAATATTTTTGGTATGAAATCTTGTGTCAAATGTTGACAGTCCAATTAGATGTTGACTGTAATTCGTTTGTAGGTTGCGTGCCATTAGTTTCTGGATAATTCTAACAAGATTCTTGTTGCCACCGGAATGAGAGTTGATTCTGTGAGTGTACTTCGGCCAGGCAGCCAACCCCTTGTCATTCTAAATTGAACTAATAGGAAGTAATTGTTTTTGAAGGGACGCCTACACCACAAAAGCATCTATCATATTGACGGCAAAATTTACTTTAGTTATTACATTGGTTAAACTAGTTTCGAGCCTAAAAACATTGCAGAACGTTTTGTTTATACCAAAAATATATTCATGTAAATACAATACTAGGTATGATATTAAATTTGTATTAATATGAAATTAAAAACATCGGAGATCCTTTTTAATAAAGAGCTTTCATTGTCTTTGGCATATTTTAATTAAATAAACAAGAATGGACAATACAGACAACTCGAATATCATAAAATCAAATCAAAATCTCATCTGTTTCGGGATTCTATAAAGAATCTGACTGCCTTTAACATATTTAATAATGAAGCACGCATTTATTGTCTTATTTTGATGTATATTTCACTATTGAAATTTTATTAATATCAACCAATCACGTGCTAGTGGAATGTGATAATCCTGTTGTATTTCAGGATATATATTATATATTATATATTATATATTATATATATATATATATATATATATATATATATATATATATATATATGTATGTATATATGTACTGAGGAACCCCTGAAATTTAGAACAAAAAATAGTAACCTTTACATGCTGCTATTAACCCTTTTTTATGTAATATCATTCAAAACGGCCATAAAACTACATGTGACTCAGTCAAATATTTTTAGTTCTTATCTCATAGTTTTCTCTTCTCTGAACACGATCCCGTCGGTATTTTGGCTCTACGATTGACGTATCTCTAAATATTAAGAAAATTAATTTAAAAAATCGCGAAAGAAGTGATAAATTGACAATAAAGACATAATTACTTTAAAAAATAATGTTTTTGAAGTTTTTCTATAATAGCCGTCTTGTAGCATTGTAAATGACGAAGAAAACCTGTTAAGCCATATGTCTCTAAGTATTATACTTTTCGAGATATGGACCGAATAATCATGTCAAATTTAAGAAAATTGAAAAATAAAAATTTCGTTGTAGAAAATGTTGGGCGAATAAAAATAATAGATAATTTATTAAGGGGTAACAATAAACTTACTATGAGCGTTATATAATAAATAATATATTTATTATATTTAATCAATACAGTTTGAAAAAAAAAAAAAAATTTTTTATAATATTTCTTTGCTTTAACTTATATTACTTATTTACAAAACCAAATAAAGAAGGATCGTAGAAGTAGTTTAAGAAATGTAATAAAACGTGTATCGGATAAGCAATATAGTGAGTTTAAAACCGTCTAATTTTACACTTTCTGCGATATTATGGAAATGTGTTTTGGCTTGCAACGGCATATGTGCTCGACGATCGCGCTACATTTGTTTTTCTTTTCTTTTGCCAATAATTTTAAACTGGTTTGTGTATTAAACAGAGCCACCTCGCTTCCGGATTCGCGTTCCCATGGCAATGGAACGGAGAACTTGTTTCCATTTGCGACACGTACGTAATATACACAGATTAGTATATTTCCTTTTGTTCAATGCACACTAATAATGTTCTTATATACAAAACCACAAAAAAGAAACAGAAAATATTTGGCAAGATTTTATTTTCCAATATTTTGCAACTAGTTAATTTTAAAATAATATTATTTTCTGTAATGGAATGGTTTATTTACACTTTTTAAACTGCATTAGGCTATTGTTACTGTAGGTTGACGACTATAGAATTCGGTGCATGTAGACTCTATAATATTGCGCGAAACTTTACATGTAAATTAGAAATGTTGAGAGTGACGTTTTTCAATTTGATTAAAGGAATTCGTTTCCAGTTGTATATCGCGTGTTGCTATTTGTCTCGGAAGAAAACACGATGACTATGGGAATAAATAGGCTAATTTTCAAAACAAGCACGTATTATAAAATGATAGTTATTATAGGAGAGTTACAGAGCTACCAACTCTTGAATTTATTCAGTTGTCGTCGCAAAACTTCCCCGTTTCTTAAGATTACTCTAGAGTAGCTAATTGTTTGTTAAACAGTAACTCTCCAATCATTTGTCAATATTGTTGGTAGAAGTCTAGGAGTATTGGCAAACATTCCAATCTTGAAATAATGACGACCACAATTCACGTATATCATATTCACAATACACACTTGACATACATTACAATATTTTCCAAAATATATATTTGCTCCCTAAGGGACTTTCGTTCAAGACTTGGTAAACATCTGAAATCGAACATTTTAATAAAAAGTTGAAATATATTCGAAGAATAGGGACAATAATACACAAATTATGTAATATTAAATGTTTATTGTTTTTGAACAATGACGGTGAACGATTCCGTTGTGTTTATACAGAATACAATATAATAAATGAAAATATTGGAAAGCAGCGATTCTTAAAAACAATAAATTACCTTGAATCAGCATTCACAGACGAATTTCTCATTTCACAAACAATTAAGGGACAAATAGTTAAAATGCCAATACTCGTTTTTTCATCCTTAAAACTATGAACTATCAACTTAATAATTGTTTAGTTAAATACATAAATATTTGTACACTCGACTGTAAATCTTGTAAAAATACTAGGGCACCATGTGCCCATAACATATACAGAATACTGTCCACTCAACAAGTTTTCTAAAAATGCACCGGAAACTTGTATTAGGACCATTCTAGCTTAGTTTATTTTACTCTTAGAAGCAAAACGATTATTGAGCAAGTGAATTACCCATTTGTAACAAATCAAACCAATGTAGTTATCACTAAACCCAGGGGATTTGAAATCACATATGTCTTCGTTGCATTTCTTGTATACAACTGTACAAGTAGCAGTAAAATAGTTAACAATCAAGTCCCAAGTGAAGGCAAAACATAGTTTTACGAGAAACTTAAACAGTTTAAAGTTTTAAAGTGAGAACAAGTCCACAGTCATCACGTTAGCCCCTCTAATGTGGGCCGCGTGTTTCTCGAAGATATACTATTACCTCCGTACGCCGTTTGTTACGTAAACGAGTCAGCGTGAACCAGCTGGACCGACCGATTTAATGGATATTTTAAACACTGGTCATTTAAAGGGAGAACAAACGACAGTCAATATTCTTTCGGTGCCCTTCGTCCCTTGCCCCAAGTTCCAATCTTTGTTTTTATGAGTCTCGGGTCGCTTTCGGTTCAACTTGCTCCCGACGGGTTGTGGACAGAGTTTGATCACCAATGGGCATTCGAGTTACGGCTGGGATTTATCTTATAAAAAACTGGGGGTCTTGATAAATTAAAACGATTCCTATTTTTATATTATCTTTGTGTTTGGCCATCTCTGAATCGAATCTGACATTCTTCTCTCTGTCTGTGTGTGTGTGTGTGTATATGGGAATGCTCAAAAGTATCGTCGAGTATTTGGATAGATACTTGGATTCGTGACTCGATTCTAATACTCGACGAGTTCAAGTTTTTAAAATTAGTCTCTTAATTCGTTAGTAATTCTCAAATATTTCTACCCAAATATATATATATATATATATATATATTATGTAGTGAAAACTAAGTATAAGAAAATCTAGTGTCTTTGGAATACTGTAGTAGAACGTAATATGCATTTACAATTTAAATTATTTAGTAAAACAATATTGAAAACTTGTGAGTACTTCTTAGAGGCAAGTATATCAAAAATGTATGATGTGTCCACCTCCTAATGCATAAATGTATAAACTCCAATTGCTATATTTCGTGACGAACACAAATCGATTACGCTACGCTATTTATAAAGTTGAAAGAAAACATAATTTCGGCATTTAAAGTACTTTATACTGCATTTAAGTTTCATTACTTCAGTGCAATAATATATTTTCTCCACATCGTTTATTGACCATATCTAGAAATACTAAAGTTATATTTATAACCACGGGCATTTGAAATGTCCCCAATCGATATCTGATCTCGTGTGCTTTGGGATACAGTTTCTATCTATAGATACATCTGTTATTGCTTATTTATTTACTCAAAGAAATAATACATGATAAAAACGAATTCGTATTTGCTCCAACTCGCAAATTTACAAAAACAAAATATTTATTATGTCCAGTTCTTTTTTGTTTACCAATTCGTAATAATAATTACATTTTCTTACGATTTTATTGTGAAACCTTTCGTTTTTCGGGGTCTAAGAATGGGTAAGGTTCCCTTTCTCAATGAATAGTTTTCTTGGTCAGTTCTAAAAGCATCTGTCTCTAAGTTCTGTTTGGATAAGGTTTGAATCGTCGTAAAGCCCGGTGTTTTGTAAAAGTCTCCATAGGTGTGTGTGTATATATAAAAAAGTTAAAACTCGCTGTGGCACTAAAAACAGACGCGCCCGATACTTTTCCGACTACGTGCTGTATTTTTCTAAACAAACACTGCAAAAGTAACGGCTTTCCTATTTTACGGTTAGTATTTTCGATTGGTTTTGCAACACAGATACTTGAATGATCAAAGGTTGTTTTGTAAGCGCCATTGCACGAGAGCTAAAAATAAAAAAAAAAACGCACCGTATAGTTTATATTTGACTGTAAACAATTTCATCATTTTTTTAGCACGTTGTTTGAAATTTACGTTAGCATATAATTGATTCCTTTTATTGGGTGAGACAGAAATAAAACGACCCACTCACAATGTTTCATTTATTCCTGTTCGATTGCAATAAAAGCCGTTCATAATTTTAATCAATTTTATCGTAATATTTTGCTTGGAAGAGCAACGAAAATATGTTTCTCTTGATGATTCATTCTCTTTGCACTTAACTATGCTAATTTTCTGCGAAGCTACTATTTTCATGATTTGTTATCTCATAACGCGTTGTTACAATTCATATTAGGTTGAAGGCAAAGGTGCTTGTTTTATTATTTAGATAGATGAAATTAAATTTGGCTTTATACGTATATTTCCGCAGGTTGTATTATGTCATGATGTAAAACCAAATGCCTTTATGTACATAGACCCTTTTCCATTCATTTTCATCCGAGTGTGTCATCAAATGCAGAACATTCTGTGTACGCTATTAAGAACGACCTTTGATACTAACCGCACAATTTTAAGAACGATATTTTAAACAAATTTGCTTTAGAAAATCACTTAACCATATATAAAAGCCACTCATTAAACCTTCGCTTTTGATCCGCTTGCTCACGACTTTCCGTCCAATTCATTCTCCATTTATTTCAAGGGCGACTCCATTTACAAATTTAGATCATAATTCTATTTTGTTCCTTTCATTCAATGATCCATCGCATGTGTCCATCACCCACTCTAAGTACAACTTCTTGATAATATAGTTAAGATATTGCGACGAGCTGAAGGCACTGGTACTTCAAAACGTATATGATATCCTTTTTGATCAAAAAGTAAACTTCAGAAACTTATTTCGTTGTAAAAATTCAATTAGAAATCCAGAGAATATATATATTTTTTAGTAATATCCAATATACTGGAGATGTCTACCTGGATACTTATGTTTGGATGGACTTTTATTATATAATATGTTTACGTAAGGAAGCGAGGCTTAGAAAAGTTTCAAGTTATTTATGCAAAATTTCGTTCGCGAAAGCTTTTCAAATACGCAAGCCGACGAATTACTCTTTAAAAGATGGCGAAAACAGCAGCATACTAATTTCTACTTCTCTGTCCTGTGTGCTTAGAATAAATTAAACGAATGTTCTTCGAAAAGCAGACTAATTCTTCAAATGAGAGGTGTTGATGCCCAGCGTAAAGAAGAAGACATTCACTTATTTATAGTGTTAAACAACTTTTAGAAATTAGATTTCGTGTTATTTTTATATCATTAAAATAACAATTTGACAAGATTCGGACCGTGTCCCTAGTTCTCCAAATGTTTTCTTGAACCTGAACTGTATCGGATATCCCAGCCACGATAAGACTAATTAAAGATTGTCCATTAAGTACCTTTGACCTTTCTTTTATCTGATAGAAAAATAAAAAGGAACCCCGTAAGATCAGTGGACTAGTTTCGTCTTCTTGTAAGCGATGACGTGAGTTCATGTAATAAAACTAATCCGTCTTTCATAGACGCTGTCAGAGAGATATTGAACGTCGATAACTTGCAAAAAGCGACCAACATAAACTTTTAGCATACGTTCCTTTTTAATAAAAATTTAGTCCAATACGTTGTCTCGTTCTACGGAAGTTGACATCTGTTATTGACTCAACGCAATTGAAATTCTCGTCTGTTGAGATATGATTTTAATATCACATACATTTCATTGTTATCGACATTCAATAGTCGATGATAAATGATAGTTTAGTCTAAAAATATGGTGGAATTTCAAACACCGGTTTTATTCTCTATTAGATGACATATACAATAAGTTTTAGACACTAATGACACCTTCAATCATGGATATGTTACGCAAGTGTTATTTTCTTGTAAGATATCTTTAAACAGTTTCTTAATACTACATATTTACATAGTATAACTATGACACAATGATTGCTTATCTTATTTATCAACGACCCTACTGTATTAAATTAATTAATTTGTAACTATAAAAGACGTTAAAAATTTACAATACAACACTGGAAACATGTAATTTTATATTTCAATTTCTTGGAATATACCGGATATAATTGTGTTAAAATAATAAAAACATGTTAATTCCAATAACTCGATGCAATTTTTCTGCCGTCAATATCTAGATAAAAGCAATTATGTTCGGAAATAAAATAACATTGGATAAATTGACCTAGCCTATATTTGCATAACGTAAACACGATTGAAGTTTCATCTAGTGGCAATATTCTGCAGCCTGTCTTCAGGCTATAATAGATGCGATTATCGCTATCGTCATCAACCAGAATGTTATAGATACATTACCTTGCTACGCTACGCCAGGATCGTCGCTTCGAAATGTCTGGGAATCGATTACTGTAACGAACACTCATCCACTTGTCATCAATCGTCGAACTTCCCGATTGATTTATTTCCGATATCCTTTGATAACATTTTTATTACCTACCGCACTAGACGAAGTTTGGCGCGAATACAGTTATAGAACTCGCCGTGAAGTGCACTGGTAGCCATCTTGTTTTATGCATATTTGACATGTCATTGCGAAGGGATATTTATTTGCAAATGGCGGCGTTTTGAAATATATTAGCCAAGGTTTGGAAAATGAAAATACTATTGCAAAAGGTTTTAAAAGAACAGGAACAGTTATGAATATGAAACTATAGAAATGTTTTCTTACTATATTGGATTGTTGTACTAATTTAGTTATATTAGCTTAAGTCTGACGTCTTTGAAGAACCAATTTGTTCGAGCTTCAGAGTGTCAAGGGCTTTTTGTTTCAACAAGTATCCACTTATATTAGTGTACAAACTATTGCGTTGGAAATAAAACTTGCAAAACATAAAACTCGTACCGTAATAATTCCGTTTTATTATTTATAAAAGCTGCATTATTGATAATTGACGTTTTGCCTCAATGTTTCCAATGTATAAAACAACCAAAAACAACAATTTGTAATTTAACACTCGATATTCAGTTAAAACAAAATATCTAGGAATATATTAAAAAAAATATGTCTGGTTGTAGCGAAGCAATAAAATCAAAAAATAAAGTTACTGCCACTCAGTTTTCGTACGCGAATGGAAAATAATAAAAAAGGAAAGAGATAGCGTCGAGTACGACACGAAAAACGTTAAATCAATATGCGGCCACACACACATTCTGGAAGTTTTTTCGTAGCGTTTTTTTAATTTGACGTATTTCACGCAAAAACCACAGATATTCTAGTGATTCTAGTGATACTGCGTCTGTGTGATACTGCGCACAGCGTGCACTGTAATATATGACGTCAGCGAGTCTTGGCTGTAGTCCAGCCAACACGGACTGGACACTGTAGACGGCTCTTTCGCCGTTATTGTTGCGCCTTTTGTACAATTACAATAAATAACTCGACGAAGTCATATAACCTCCTCTACACAAACGAATATTCTGCACGCTGTTTCAGCACCACAACCCCCGTTGGGAGCAGGCACGTCTTTCGCCCCTTTGAGCCCCTGGCCCATTGATTAATGAGCCGCCCCCACCAAAAAATACGCTGGTTGCATAACATATTCAATTTTTAAAAATCTAATTCAGGCGTTCTTATCACTTTAAACAGAAAATAAATCCGTAGTTTTGAGCATTTCTTAATTTATTCATAAACTAATCTATTTATTACAAATACATTATTTATTTAAGAATTCTGCCTTTATTATAAGTTAAATGTATTTGTAATAGATTTACTATACATCATATTTTTTTTTGTTACCCGATGTTCACGTTATCGAGCGTCTACTGTATTCACAAAATGTGTACCCTTCTTGGCTCAACGTCGTGTAGCAGTGTTAAGACGGCTCTGGACGTTATAAAATTTATTAAATCACCGTCCACACAGACTGCAACGTGCTTTAGCGATGTTTATGTGCTATTGTCTCGGTTAATACAGCCTACAAAATTGAATTTTGTTGTTTCGCGGAAAATAATCAAGGGGCGCGTTTATGACATACGGCCGCAATCTTTCCGCAGCCACCGATGTTTGACCGAATCAATAATGAACCACTATAGATTTCACGTAACGCCGCAGCTTAATTTATTCATTAAATATGCGTGGTTAAAATTCAAAAGCGGTCGGTTCGACAATAATATTAAAATACTGGTAAGCCCCAGGCGCATTTGAAACTCTATACGAATTGAAATAATTAACAAGTTTTTGGAGAACGACACTGCTCGCAGCCATACACAAGCAAGAAAAACTTATTCGAAAAGTTTTTGGGCGATGGCTTCGAAATCTCGGCATAAACAAAAAACACTCCTAAATACATTCATTTCATTTTAGAACAACATCAAAGTGATATTCACAAGTATATCTATTCATTAAAAGGCTTTTAAATTAATATCAACTTTCAATTTCATCTTCTTGAGTGCGAATATTCGTAATGAAATTCAATGAGACAATACACATTTAGTCTGCCATTTATTAAAGACTGCGTACTCAAAATAGCGTCACTTTTGAAATACACAACCATTTACTTGATTTATTTAAAAAAGAAAACATAAATGTATTAAGTAAACATGCATTTCCAGTTTGAATATTCTTAATTCAAAAATAGGAGGTCCATATACAAGTCTTAAGTTTGAAGTTTCCCAATTTTACGTACGACAGTTTTGTCTCTAGAACGTCCACGAACAGACGTTATTCCGAAAACAATCAGATTCGATTCATGGAGTATCAAAACGTGTATATCCGTTCGACTTACTTATTACTGCGTATAAGAGAGTAAAAATGGTTAATTACATTTAGATTTGATGTATAAATGCTTTTGGGAATACAAAAACGATTTAATAGAACATATTTTTTGTGTAATAACTAAAGGAAATGCAATCATTTGAGGAATGATGGTATCCGGAAGCACTTAGCGGTAGGGAAGAGATGAACCGCTGAAGGGATTCCAGTTGAGCGCATTAGCGAATCCTCACAGACACACCAAAACAACGTAGGCATAGGGAAATGGGAAGTGAAGATAGTACCCAGCTAACCTACTGCTAGACACGGAGCAGAGAGCCGTGTGAATGTGATTAGTTTTGATTTGTTGTGCAACCGCACTATAGAGCACATACCCCCGAAAACCCCCCCTGCCCCCCCCCCCACTTTGGTATACAGACATAAAGTTTACAAGTTGTGGGACCATAGCATGTAATATAATTATAATTACGGAGCGTGGTTCGCACCTATGCCGCAGGGACGCAATTTTTCGCCGGCTCCTCTCTTTTTATCTGATGGCGGTTCATTTTAGTGTTTTTATTTTTGTTCCGTTGGTACCACAGTAAAAATAGTTGATTCCACGGGGACCACATGTTTGCAAGTTGCAACCATGGAAAAACTACAGCGATTTCGTTTGATCGTTTTAAATATTTCAGAAGATCGCGTGTTTTATCAATGTATATGGTTTAAGTTTCTAGAAAATTTCACATATATTCTTAAGCACAAGAATATATATCTAAACAAACTTTCCAAATACTTGCATTTATTTCACATTTGAACTTATTGCCAGTATATTTATTTTATTAAGATAAAAGATGCCTTCTGGATTTTAGACTAACATCCAAGTATATAAGTTATATATATTTTTGGATTCAGGGCCCTTTTTGTTAAGATTTTTTTGATCCTATAATAGTACAGACACACGACCGAATGCTTTAGCTTCTTCGGTATTTCGTACAACGAGCTATAAAATAATACGTTTAAAATAACAATTTTTAATATTTTTTATAGCTTTTGGGTTCTCAATCTGAAAAACGGTAATGTTGCCCAAAAATAAAACTAAATAATGAAATTTGAATATTGTTCTCAGTAAAAGTAAACAAAATTGCAGAAATCTGAAATAAATATCTGATTTTACGACTGGTTATCTTCCATTTACGCTCGAATAAAATCAAATGCTTTTGTGTGTATAATAATTGTGCCCTAAAAGGACACCGTACCAAATGACAATGTAGCAGATAACATTTTGTTTATGCAGTAATTAACATCTGATGCCACAGATGGCACCAATTTCATTTTAGCTACAGAGAAACTCGGAAATTGTGGGACTTATTTATTGAATAATCTAAAATTAAATGCTGTTACATATTTGCTTTATATTATATGTTCAATGCAAGTGAAATTCACAAACAATACAATAAATAATCTTTGATACATTTGACGTATCTATATAGCTTATGTTAACAACTGTCAAACTGCGTTCGTTGTACATGATTCATTATTTTATAATCCGATTATCTATGCCCTTTTTTGTTAAATCTTCTCGTACGACTTACGGCCATAAAATATCGAATTTTATATTCATAAAATGATATGTATTCATGTATTGCTTGCCGATACATCTCAGACATGCCTTGAATTTGCTACATTGATCCTAACATCATTCGTAAAGATATTAAATAAACGTTTTTCCTTACATTTTACTCGCGAAACTGTATATGATTATAGTTACGTTCCTTTACAACGTAACCCATCTCAGTTACATTTGAAATACGCTAAGTTTTCGAATATGCAAATATATTAGCTGGATTTGAAATTCTGTTTATTACAAATAATTCTCATACAATTAAACACATTTTAAACTAATATAATTTAATTGATTTACAATTTTCTTTATATTCAAAGGACGTATTAAAATTATGAAATAATTTCAAACTCTACTATGTCTGTGTGTCTGAGCAACTTTGACTGAAAAATCATGTATGTTACATTTTCGTTTCCGTGCTCAAATATTTCTTGCATTATTAGCGAAACGCTAAGAAGATTTTGTTACTTTCCTCTTAATTAAATTCCTTGTTGCTTGTTAGGCAAAATTTTCTTGACGACAAAATAAAAATATCCTCAATCTCTTCATTATACTTTATTCGTAAAACAGTACCTCTATAAATAATGATTCGTCAGTTTTTTTTTGTTTGTTTGTTGCTTTAATGTTGGAACTTTTTCCAGTATGACGTTGCAACAATAGTTTGCACAAAGAAAGTTTGGAAGTTCATGGAACTGATTTGAATTTAAGCTGTAACTACACAAATCCTTAGTAATAGCTTTTTCTGTTTTATTTCGTAAACGTCCGACGCAAATAAAGTTTCCACTTATAAATGCAAGCTCAGATATAATTAATTTTAACATGACCTGTAATTAATATTGCATTTAAGTTAAGCCAAGCGTGTGACAGTAGACGTGTGGTTTTGAATAATAAACGAAAATATATTCACTATAAAGCATTATCTCAAAAATCGAATATTCATTTAGTTTTAATTACTGAATTAACGTATAAATTTAAACAGTACTCAATACGCATGCGCAAATTGCAACTGAAGATATCAATTCGCCTTACGGCTGTCGTAGGCAATAACATAGTTTCGTAGAACTATATTTCATTATGTTTATTGGAAATATTATTATGTTAATATATATATAAAAAGAATCGTTTGATCTTGCTTTTGCAATATCCTCGCAAAATGAAATCGTTCCTTTCCGAAATTAAGGTTATTTAAATGACTGCCTGAAAGAGGTGGTTTTTATTCTAGATTGGGTCTTAAATTTTCCATATTAGAATAAATTTGACTACTTTAGTTATTTAATTTTATGCATTAAATAGAATATATATCTATATGTATTTATATACGAGTATACTCGACTTATTTGAGAGCAATTTTGTAAAATAATAATATACAAACTCAATTTCCAATTCAAACTACATACGTATATCAGAGTTAGAATCAATGAGTCTGATCTCCAAGTCGATTTGCATTTGTACGATTTTAAAGCGAATACGAATATGTACGGCGATGCAACGTAAATATTTAAATCAATAGTTTTTATGTGCATCTGGTCTCGAGATGGCAAGATTCAGCTCGCAATCGATTTGAAACAGAAATAAGACAAGCAAGACACTATAATTTAATGCTAATTAATACCAAGCAAGTACAACATTCCCGTGTAACACTGTCTAACCGGCTAACGAACGTTCCGTTCTGTTCGCGTCTGCAAAACATCCAGCGCATTCACCGTGTTTGCATTTGTTTCTGGAGGTGAACATTTACGGAGCTTAATCTATGTTGGGATAGGTTCATAAGATAAAAATATAGCGTGTACCGTTTAAAACGGGCTTTGGTAAACTTTTCGACCGCGACTGGGCTTCCGTGAAGAAAAATTGACACTGGGACCACGGAATATTTAATAAGGCAGTTACGTGCAAAGTTAATCTGCTGGGATTTACATATATTGAGGTTTTGCACTGAAAGGGAAAAAAAGGTAACGCAAGGTCTTATCTAGTTGGCGTACTGCTTTCTTTTTGCAAAATATGTAATATGATGCAGCAGCAGTTGCTGTCTATTTTTTGGTTTCAAGAATAAACTCGTTGCAAATTATTATTAATATTTTCTTCCAATTTTATATCGTCTATACATAGATTCTTTATCAACGTATAAGGAAGCATAATCTTTCTTCGTTTGCCCTACTATATAAAATTTGCAACAATTCACTGTAAAATTACAACTTAAATTAATGTAATTTTACCAAAACTCAGTACTGTAACTTTGGATTTAAATGTAATTTATATTATTTCGGTATAATTACATGATTTAATCTGTAATTTTACATTGAAAGCCATGTAAATTTACATCCATTTTTATAATGTGCACAGTTCCTGATTTGTCCTCATTTACTGTAAAATTACAACTTAAATTAATCTAATTTTACCTAATTCAGTACAGTTACTTGTATATTAATGCAATTTTACATTAGTTCTGTATAATTACATGAATTTTAACTATAATTTTACATTGTCAGCCTCGTAAATTTAAATTTATATTTTATATTGCAAAATTACTAATAACTGGATAGATATTATAATTTACTATTAATTAAACTTATTTATAATTTACGGAATTTGCGGATGGTTAATTTTTGAGCTATTTTGAGCATTTCATCAGATTTTGATTTATTTTGTTGGAATCTGAATGCCAGGTTTTCGTACGACTGAAATCGATGTAATACAATATAATCCTTTAGACCAAGACAACTGTAATAACATAACTATGAATCAATTTAATTGGCCAATCTATTATTGCTATATATATATATATAATTTGTTTTCTTCGTAAATCCTGCTTGAATTTATATTTCGTAATACACAGATAAGGACACGAAAAAAAAAGCAGCAAGTATTTGAATCGCATATGCGTCCTTTATAAGTAATGGTATATCATAAAAGTGGTTGTGTAAACCTAGTTGATATTCAGATATCAACATGACCTATATTAGAGCCAAGTTTTATAGATTTTCCAAACCGGAAACTCATCTGCCAACGTCCAAAGAACGTTTTCTCATCCCCCGTTTCCGTTTCCGAAAATCCTTTCGCACGGCTGTAAGCCTGAGATGGCTGGCGATCCGTCGCTCACAGACACACACACGCGCACCCTGCAAAAGATTCGTTTGTTGATCAGGCGCGTTGTCGGACCAAGTGTTACTGAGCCCTGTGATACTGCGCAATTATCGTCGTAGCACTCCGCTTCCAAGTGAACGAAATAAATGGGGATTGTACGGCTGTTCTGTTGAACTTAACCGTAAATAAGCAGCTAGTGCACTGGCGAAGATTCACTACTCAGTTTCCGGTAATGGAAACTGTCCACGCCGTACGTTCACTAGCCAGCAAAAAATCGAGATAAATTTTCGAGGTACATGTACAGTACACTGTACACTATACACCCGGCAATGGTTTTAAACTGTGCCGATCTTTCTTTTTCATTTTTACTGCGGACATATTTTATATAATCTGCTTTTTATTGTTATGAATGCATGCATCTAGTTTAGCCAATTAAGGTGCTCGGCTTGTTTATATCTCGCTCTCTGTCTATCAACGGTTAATATTGATTTCAGATCTATTAAGATTTAAATTAATAAACCATATTTTTTCATTATGAAATTCAACAATTCATAACTGGTACATTTTTTGAAGAAACTTTTCAAATAAGAGTTATACGAAATATACATAGCATTTATTATGAACATATGACATAAAATTAACTTTAAAAAGTAATAAATTTTTATAGATGTATAAATTAAGCTAGTACTAAATTAAGCACGTCCTAATTCAATAAATAGCTCTCTGTTTTCGTTGTAAATGCGTAACATACGTGTTTCTTATGCAAATCAGGCGAAATGAAATTTGTTTTAAATGGGCCTACACTAAAACCTCGCCCTAGAGGTCCTTTGTTCGAATTTTTTCACAGATAATCACATTGCCTCTTAACACGCATTACGTTTTTTAAATTAATTTAATTGGCTATTTCTTACTACCGTAAAATACTGCACCCATGTTTTACATTTATATTTTCATGCTAGGGTCACCCGTGGGCACTATGTGCCCATATGGTATACAGAATATAGGTCAATTTTGACTGGTGGTGAATTTTCTTGTAATTTATATACACGGTTTTCCTTCAGTTTGTATCGTTTGACAAATAAGAAACCTACACAAATTTAAATATTACTAATTTGAAATATTTTTGCTAGCCAATCAAAGTGTCTTCAAAATTTTGTTTACTATATAATTTAAAATTGAAATTATAAATTAATTTGCTGCATCTATTTGTAGGTACATATTTAATATTATTTAATAATTTGATGCATGATTTTATTAATTTTTAAACGTCTTGTGAATTATTATTTGTGGTGAGGTTGATAGCTAATCTATAATGTATTATGATATTTGGATATTCTACTATATGTATTAATATTGAGTATGAATTGGTATGAATCAATATGTGAGGTTGATAGCGTATATTGATAATTGGGTATTCTATTATTTGCATTAATGTTGAGATATATGGACTCTAGGTATGTTTAGTGAAAGGAGACTAATTTCTTGATTAGAAATTTATTAATTGCTGTTGTGTAGTTTTTTGTTTACAATATGGACTATTTGATTATCTGTCGCTATGACATGGTGGTTAAGACTCTAGCCTTTACCCTCGAGGTCGTGAGTTCTATGCCAATTGCATATACATATTTCTGAGTGCTTGTATATGTAATAAAAGAAAGTATTGACGCCGAAATTATAGAGCGTTTATTAGGAAAATGTGTATTTATATTCATTGAAAATATGAAATGTGCCAATTATTTTCCTACATAAGGAAAACTCGTCTAGTTAATAAATTCTCTTAATTAAAATGTTCAAAACAATTTATAGTTTTTACTACGCAGATGACTTCCGAGAATTTCATTTTAATTTGGTATTAATACACGTATTTCGAAAGTTTCACGCTATATTGTACCTATTATGAATAAATCCTTTAATACATGCGTCAGGTTTAGAAGCATAATTTAAATTCAACAAATTGTTGAAGATTACAAGCAACTACGCATTAACTAATAGTACTCAATGACATTCTAAAATACAATTGTTATGCCCGTTATTGCATAGACCTAGAATTCGTACTGTTTCTTTTAATATCTTTTAATATCAAATATCATAAATGCCATAACGGCTTTGTCTAGTTTGGAATCTAAATATCTCGTGCATTGGTACAATTAATTGGTTGCTATCGCACTCCAAACACTAGTTTGCCAACATTCTGCGGATTATTAGTTTCGGACTTTCGTTTCGCCAAAGTTGAACGTCTATAGTGCTATCTCTGGTAATTCACCACCGTTGGCGATAATAGATACTCGCTGCGAGTTTTGCCCCAATATTTACGCGAATCCACCTCTTACCTGGAGTTCATATTTTGCTAATTTTAATGTTCACGCAATACTTTATAGAGTGTTATTATTATTTCATGTTGATTCCAAACAATGGTATTCGTTCGTTAACTCTGCGTTCTGTGTGTTTATATAATTTAGTTGCAGTATTTGTTTCTAAGTTTGGAGTATGATTATGTTTCGAATACGTTATTCTAAAGAGAAACATTTGAAGTAAAACTATACGAGAATGTTGATTCGCTGCACCAGCTAAATTACATCGTGTATGTAAATCCTTTATGCCTTTCAGAACAGTAACATTTTTGTGAAATATTTCAAAATGTGACAATAGCAGTAATATATTTTTTTCCTCAAATGAAATACGTATTCTTATACTACACACAGTATTGCAACAAATTTTGAAAAGGATCTGAGAATACGATTTTATTTCGTCGCACTTCAAATTTCCTGTTGCAAATGCGATATATCTAAAGGAAAACTGTCGATTTTTGCCCTGCTTTTTGTGGGTGCCGAAAGGTTTTCTTGACAACCAATAACTGTAGTTTAAGCCGAGCAAACGCGATTTGCGCATGTGCAGAAAACAAACAAAGACGGATATTACTGCAACTACACCGTTTTCTACTTTTACCGCAGGAGAAATCATATCGGCAATTTCTTCTCGCGCGACAATATAAGATAAACTAATTTTGAATTATGTCATCTTTCCGTAAACGAATCTGCAACACTAGACGAAATTGTCGTATATTTCGCTTCTCGAACGTACAACGAACAGCTCGGTGAAGCGAGAAATTTTTGTCTGAATGGAAACGTACATTTATTTATTGGATTCTATGGAAAGGCACGAATTTGAACAGTTGAAATTGTTGAGGGAGTTTTCTCCTTATTTAACCGCTTAGTTTCTTGTTGGCGACGTGCGAAATCAACACAAATATTTATGCGATTATAAGATTTCCCAATATTCCATTTTACATAATTTTTTTATAAGTAGTTTATTATGAATTGAAGAACGATATTCACACATTACCTTTTAACTTGCATTTATTCTTCTAGACAAATAAAGAAATGGATAATTATGATTATTTGCTCTTTGTAGAAATACAAGCACTTCCGTAGTAAACACAAAGCTGTGTACCGAATATTCATAGTTCAGTGAAGTAATTGTTTGCAAAGTAATGACTTATTGTCAACAATCGACTATTTGACTTTGCTGCAACTATGTTAATATCCGAAAATGTACAATATTGATTTGGCTACTGTTCGTACACGTTTATTAAAGTGTGGTTTGGTGTTTACAGTGTTGTCAGTTCTGTTAATTCTGGTTTCATATAGTGACCACGGTGATAACCACGTACACAAGATTATTGTCAAACAATACTAATGTTTCTTAAACATCCAGCACATATTGCTTGTTGATTTACGCTGAAATAAATGTTTTTACTTTGGAACAATAACATTGTTCCGTGAAAACAATAACACTAAATTATTTTGGGAACTCGACAGTATTTGTGTTCAAGAGGATTAAAATATCAAAAATCACTTGTAAGAATTTGACAAAAGAATTAAGATCTGCTCAATGGAATGAAAGATCGGTTTCGATAAACATTCTTTGTACTAACGAGAGCACTTGAGCTTCAGTTGTCTGTAAACACAACTGATTCTTTATTTGTATTATTTAATAATAAATAAGAATCAGTTATACGAAAACAATAATAGAATATTGAATATCTTCTACGACTGAGACAGCAGGAATTGTTCCAGATCACATATTAGTGTATAATGAGTATTATTTTCCACTTATGGTGGTTATAATTTGTAGCTCACTAGAAAACCAATCATCTCTAAGCTTTGATTATTTTACAGTTCGTAGGAAATTGCAGTGAGAAAGAATTGAATGTAATTAAGATAAAAGGAAAAAATAAAGGACAGAAATTCATTATATAAAAAGGATGGCCTGAAAAGAAAACGGCAAAAAGCAGTGAGTGCGCGCGCGTTGCTTGAAACCGACCGGGCACGGCCACTACATTTAGTTTGAATTAGGGACTTTGTTCTTTCGATTGTCACTGAAATTAAAGAAAGAAATCATTCTCTCTCTCTTCCTCCACCATCGACTTGTTATACCAACACTTAATCCAATTAAATTTTTATTTTCAAACTTATACATTAAAACGCGTAACTATTAATTTCAACGTTTCACATTTATTCATTCTTAAAATATTTAATGTGAATTACGAAAATTACATAAAAATTGTAATGTCTTTATAGCTTGGTTCTGTTTTATTGATCTGATCTGGTCTGTGTTGAAGTTAAAATTAGGAATATTTTAGACTTGGTAAAATTGTTTAACTTATTAAACACTATAAATCGTAATTCATGTAATTGCATTTTTTTCTCGGTTGTCTGCCAGTTTGTGTGAATCTAGGACATTTTTTCTGCGATGTTATTCGAAATAAACGTGTCATCTAAATTTGAAAGAGAAGAATAGACCCTTTGGAGTAAACACAAATAACCAAGCGAAAAACAAATCACTTCGCTCGATTTTATATATACAGTTTAAGCGATCGCTAACTCTATATAACAATAAAATCAATCCCCATACCGACTAGATTCCGTTTTTCATCGTGCTGCATTTTCTTTAACAATATCTGATTGCCTGGTAGACAAGTTTCCCCTGTACTGATCTAGCTTGATGCATCTCTCTTGTATTTTGTTGAGTTTTTCATCGTTTTTCACAAGCAATTTTCTCTTTCAGATCGTCGCGTATTTCCCTGCTCCTTGTCGAACCAGATAATAAACTCTCCAGAAAAGAAAAGGTAAGTTTTATTCTGCTTCTTTTATATTTTCATCGCTAGCATTATATCGATCAAATATTTCCAAAGAATTTGACAATTTAATATTGTAAATTGCATTTTCTACCGGTATTTATAAGTAGGTTTAACATCAAACTTGTTTTATGAACAAAATATAATTTTTTAGTAAATATCTTTAGTGATGCGTCTAAAGTTATAGCAATAAACAAAAGAAGAAGCTCCAATCGCGACAAATAAAATGATTCCTGCCCAATACGGTCATATTTTTATATTATTTTCGTTCATTTGATACATTTTTATAAACTACGAAATATAAATTATTTATTTAAATACGTAGCCTTTCTTTTATATAAAGAAATAATACATTGGCATAGATTTATTGAAAGATAAGTGCATAATTCTAATGCAAATAATATGCATTGTTGAAGTTGTTATCAGAAAATTGCAGTTATTACCGCAATCGTTTTAAAAACGAGTAAATATCTGCAGTTAAAAAAGAAATATACGATAACCGTTGAGCTAAGTGTTGTGATTGAAAAGTAAAACACTGTAATTTCATTTTGTTTTTTCGGATCAAATATACATGGTTTTCCCATAAAATAGAGTGGCAGGTTATATTTTTTTCCACTTGCGAAAAGGACGTGTGGTTTACTTGGATTTGGAATTGCAATGCTCTTACAACAACCCGGTGTTAGTCGATACAACCGTAGCTTTACTAATTGAAGTTTAATTTCTACATTAGAATAGGAAAACTAAATTAAATATTGATTTCTCATTTTGCAGTTTTAATATCACTTTAAATATATTTAGAATATGATCCGGTAAAATAGAAGATCAAGAGTTAATGATTTAATAATGTTATTAATTTCGCAGATCCAGGTAAAATTAAGGACCTGTATTTTTTTTAAACTTTATTATTACTTTTACAGATTATTAGTTGGCAGTATTGCATTGCGCATAACCTGTGTAACCACATGTTCTTGGATTGTTAGGTTATGCGCAAGCAATGCTGCCGGACAATAATCTGTAAAAGTAATAATAAAGTTTAACAAATAAAGTTTGGTTAATTGGAGATTAAACCCTATAAACATTATTTCTAAATGTATTGCTCTAATTTACAATTCCCAAATAATTTGCTGACAAATATGGCACAGTATCTAGTCCAAGAGAATATTTTTATCTTGAAAACCTTATGTATTGAATACCAAATGTATTGCTTCCAGTCAATAAAACTTCAAAGACTCTGTTTTCAATATTATCTGGATAATATTTCTAAACTAGGAGAAACTGGTATATTCGAAATATCGTCAGTTTAAATGAGGCGACGTAATAATTGATTGATCGAATCAGTGTTTCATCAAGTACAATCAGTAGTATAATTACAAGCATCTACGCGGATGTCTATATAAAAGGACTATTTTCTGCTATTACTGTGAAACTAGTAGGCTACTGTTGCAAATAGCTCATCGGCATACGCCTGAACTCAGCTGCGTTTGAATGCGATTGCAAATAACAGTCATCATCGTTGACTGTTCTACACAGTGCGTGTGTTTGTGCCTTTCTATGTACATAGCACATGTATATCATATACATAACACATGTAACCAGCCAATATACATTGTATATGTCTGTATAACTATATATAACTTAAAGCTTAATAGCTTTAATTGACTAAACTGCAGCGAAGCGTTAACTTAGGTTGAACACGTTCACTTTTATTGCAAGATAATGGCATGTTTTTGCTTTTATGACTATTGCCGAATACGAATACAGTATTTTTACTCTCTTCTACGAACGTTTTTACGGAAATACACGAGGCTTATCTCGTGTATGTCAAAGCAAAGCGATATGTAAAATCGATATTAAGTTAATATGGATGCAATTAGCAATATAACGTTATGATCTCTAATTGGGCATATAATTCACATCATGTGAATGGTACTAAGAGATAATGCACATATTCCTTTATAAGGACTATAGTTGGTGGTGGTATTAACAATTCCTGTAGTAACAATTTGGTATAATATGGCTGATGCCACCAATCAAACGTCGACTGTATCGCTCATATTAACTATTCAATATTACTGGATCAATGTGCTTCGCTACAAACTAGTTTGAATCCCACTAGAGACTTCATCAAAGTTCGACAACTAAACTATTTGAATATTGTACATTCTTCAATATCGGAAACTAATAATAGTTTTGAATCTTAGCTCTAATCTCGTCGAACATTGTTACAAGTTGTTAAGGCACTAAACTTGGAATACATAATTTTGCCTTATTAGCGAGATATTGAAAAATTAGGGTAATATAAATATTAATAAAAATTGTGTCCACTGTTGCAATTATACAATAATAATTTTTAAACTAGTGTGTAGGAGGGAAAGGTTCTAAAGGTTTGTGAACACTAATATGGAAATGTATAATGTACGAGAATTAATATTCACAGTTCAATAGATATTTCGACGCCTACAATAGTGCATATAGACAGACTCAAACGCAAAATAAATACATGCAAACAATATGAAAAAGGGACAAAACATGATTGAAAATAGAAACAAAACATGACAGTGCAATGGCTGGTACATGACACAGGCACAAACACTATATCTATATGGTGTGTCTGCATATAAATATAAGTTGTCGATGCAGACATTTTTAAATCTGTCAACATATTTCCGCATACGAAAGACACCAGGAACGGATTGGAGCCAGGAATATCGTTGTTGGCAAAAGGAATAATAAAAACAAATATATATATATATATATATATATATATATATATATATATAAATATATATATATATATATATATATATATATATATATATATATATATATACCATCTATTATTGTGCACAGAACTAAAAATTATAAATAAGTATAAATCCTGTAAAAGTGCAAAGAAGAAACTCTGTCACAACTCGTTTCTGGAAAGTTTCAAGGTTACCGTAATCTGAGATAAGGGCAAAGGGCTGCAAAACAAATTTTAGCATCTCCAAAACAATATTTAACATCTTTAAGACAGCTATTAACATAATGTTTAACAACTCTCTGTTTTGGACATGCTAAAAGTTGCTTTGAAGATGTTCAAAGCTGTTCTGGCAATGTGTAGTTTTCAAAATTCAGCTTCGGGTGACCTTTGAGTGCACTCACACAATCTTAGAAAGTATATATATATATATATATATATATATATATATATATATATATAATTCTCAAATTTCAAGTCTGAAATATTCATCGATAACAAGATCTCCGAATACTTTTTGCAGGAGTCTATAACTTCTAATATTCTGAACGAAAAGCAAGTATAAAAATGAATATAGAAAATCGAGCAGGCAAGCGCTTAAAACTATACGTACTCGTAGAATTGTACGGGCGAAAAAGGTGAAAAGAGAAATATGTAATATGAAATGCAGACGTAGTGAATTTTCTCCTGCATAACAAACAAGCAGACATGCACAACTTAATATGGATGCAGATCAAAGGGAATGCGAAGAAGAGGTTGCAGAGGTGGAGGGCGGCGAATAGTGCGAGCTACTGCAATAATGACTAATTTCATCACTTTATAATTATACGATTTCGGTAATCTTATTAGTACGAATGCTCTTCGCCAGTCTGTTGTATGTATGCCTGCACTACTCATATCTCATGTCATCGGCGGTGAACTAAACTATGCTTTGAATTCCTATTCAGACTTATACTACACACATATATATATATATATATATATATATATATATATATATATATATATATATATATATATATATATATATATATATATATATATATATATATATATATACCGTCCCTAAAACGAATTATTATTTTCGGAATACCATCTCTCTGTGTGTGTGTATCTGTGTCTATCTATCTGTGTGTCTGTGAACGCTCTAGAGCCAAAACTGTAGAACGTAAAATTGTAAAATATCAAACTTGTATATGGTCTAAATGTGCCCCTTATTTTGAATGGAATATTCAAATCGGAAGAGTATATTGACTCTATGCATTTTTATTCTACCTCCAATATCACTAGAACGGCTACATTTATGACAAAAATAGTTAGGTTCATAATGAAAGATAATAATAATTCGCACAACTTTTGTTTGAAAAGTTTCTTCAAAAAATGTACCAGTTACAAGAAAACTGCTACGAAAATTCATAAATATATTGTTTATGTTGCCATCGGATCTTTTGCGCTTGTCAATATTTCGACCGGAAAACAAAATAGACTCAATTAAATAAATGACATTCCTGTAGTCAAAATTTTAACCATTACATAATTAAAATTAAATCGGAATGACGTCTGTGTACGTGTGTGTGTGGAGTAAACATTAAATATATACATAATGTATATGAATTTTAGGAATACATCATTTTAAACCGATTTTTATGTAATATATAATATTTGCTAATAATATAATATTTATAAACCTGGCGATCCATAACTGCGTTTGTTAATCCTGCACTGAATGTTTGCTTAAAATGCCTCACTTCCCCTTATAATGTCGTAGGAGGACAGCAAGAAATGCAGGACAAATGAGCAAACAAATCTTGCAAAAAAGTGTGGACAGTTAACGAGAAATGTCCGTTTAAATTTGAAATAGCCATGGCTTTCGTTAATAGCAGCCACAATTATCTGTGTCACATATCATTTGTAAATGGGGCTGGTAGAAAAACGTCGTCACACCACGTTAATATAGTGGGCACTTTATCCGTGTGATTTCTGACGGGCGGGCAATCAAGTAATGAGTAATCACCGGCCTGCCTGCCCAATCCATTTGATACACACCTCCCGGTTACAACTTCATCACTTGCAATCTCTGTGTATCTATGCTAAATTATGCCCAATGATGCTTTGATCTGTTATTATGCCCATGTGCGGCGTTCGATGCTCCATTTCGATAACTCTGCGACCAATTAAAAGAACAGGGATTCACGAATCTACATATTTGGCTATTTTAAATAACAGTCTATATGGCCTGTGTGCACTAAGTGCCCATTCGTTATCATAAACATAATGTATATTTTTATTAAACTAAATAATACAATCAATATTAAAGATATTTCGTACGCGTTCAATACGACAATTTCTTTGAATTATAAGATTGTGGTTCACTTATAAATACGATTGAAACCGTGTTGCTGCTTCGACGTAGCAATTGGCAAAGAATGATAGGAAATCTCAGGTGGCTGGGTCTATAAAAGTGTTCCAACGGTGTTTAAAAATAAACCTCGATGAAGGCAACCGGCCATCAAGAAGACCCTCTAGAGACACGCATGGTTCAACTTGGAACACGATATTCATATTTCGTGCTTTGAAATCATAAACCTCATGTACTCTACATACAGTGTATTCTTTCCTCATTTTTTATTGACAGATTACACGATAGAATTTTATTTTCTGCAATCTTTTTACAACTCTTTTGAATGAAATATAAGATCCAGAGTTGCATGATACACTTGTCTTCAAAAACCAGTTATCTTTCTTTTATTGTCCCGAGACAATTCTCTGGATAAAGGTTATGTTTCTTGAAATATAAAGTTGTTTTATTTTGTGAGGTGTATTTATTATGTTAGTAATACTGTGATTTTTATATGTCTACTTATTCATATCATAAATCTTGTAATTTTGGATGAAATAATATTTACTTCATCAGTTTCGATGAATGATATTTTTTGTTCCCATATTGTTACAGATACACTACTTCGTACGGCGAGCAAAAACTAGCACTGCGATGGGTTTTTTCTGAGGCAGTATATGCACAGATATGTTTTTTATTATTTATGAAAATAATGACATATTGAAGTTAATTAAAATACGATCCCGTGGCATTATTTCAATATATTTTGTTTTACAAAATACAAAATATATTCATCCTCACAGCCAAATCCCAAAAATATGACTATGCACATTGAAATATTTTTAAAATATATTTAACTCTTTAACGAATTGAAATTTAATCCTTGATTGTGGATTACATAATTAGCCTTTTTTCATTATTTCACGAATATACCTGTATATATTTTACGCATTTCCATTACCAAATAAAAACGAGAATTTGCTTTTTAATTAACTAAAATATTCCAAACATTATTTCGTAAATATTACTGGAATTTTCAAAAACGTATA
This sequence comes from Leistus spinibarbis, assembly GCA_933228885.1. Lineage (NCBI taxonomy): Eukaryota > Metazoa > Arthropoda > Insecta > Coleoptera > Carabidae > Leistus > Leistus spinibarbis. The sequence goes on along the minus strand of OW121809.1, from coordinate 1,126,603 downwards.
TATTTAGCTTGCCATCGTGCTCGTCAAAATAAATATCTATATCTCAGAACTCTACACGGTTAGACTTTTGAGGGGCTAATTATTTATATTATAATAAACAGAAAAATCTATATTTAACATAAATTATTCATCAAATTTATTATTTAAATACTGTATATGAGATAGGCACATTGTACCAGCGGATCCAGCTTTTTAAAATCTCATGGTTTAACACGCTGGAGGCACTAGTACTTACACCATAAATCGTTTTGAATCCAAGGATTTGTTAAGTTTCAAATTTAATGTTATCCTTTCCAAAAAGGATTTAAGATACTATTGCAGTCATTGCAGTAACCGGGGTTTATTACAAGCTCACCGTATGACAAGCTGGATGCAATATTGCTTACAGCATTGCTTGGTTCTATAAATCATGAATAATGATCAATGTTTTCTAAGGTTTAAAATATTGTTATCTTTGCAAATATATGTTTAAGAAACTCCTTGTAAAAATTTTTTTTTTTTAAAAACCACTGCAGTCTACAGTAATACTAGCTTATTATACTTTGCGGAACGACAAGCTGGTGGCACTGTTGCGTACATTAGTGCTTGATTAATACATCATTTAGAATAAGGGTTTATATTTTTGTCAGGTTATCTTTGCAAAAATGGATTTAAGAAACTAATGCAGTCTCGTAAAAAGTGTAAAAAGTGTTATCACTGTCTGGAAATCCGTCGAGCATTAAAATGTAGTTATCACACAAACTGTTAGTGATGTGTAAATAAGTCGTGCAGCGACATAATAGGCCAGAGTCTATAAATAGCGTAGCACAGCGTTGCAGTCCACGGAAAATATACGCGATTAAAGTATGGAAGTTTATTAAACTGCTAAATGCCAGTTCTACATCTTCTGCGTTCGCGACCGTCGTAAAAAGAACAACAACAACACATTGTAGTAGTTCCATATTCCGACGTCTTGCAGACTCGTGTAACGAACGACCGCCCGTATATACGTGTCATAAACAACAATGCGCGCCTCTGCAGGATCTCTGCAATAACCAAAACTATATTTCAGCTACCGGGGATATCTATAACCGCCATGTGCTTTTTGTGCAACTTGAATTAAGAAACCAGACAATATAGACAAATAATGGTTTCGTACAAACGCAATGCAATTGTTTGCAATGAATTAATTCAAATTCATTTAGTCCTGACTCATGTGGTATTTGGTGCATCGATAAATTATTCAATAAAAATTCAATTAAAACCCAGAATGGAATTTTAATTAAGTTGACAGTTTGTTTTTTTAACACTAATACAACTTGGCCAGAGAAATTGCATCCGAATAATTCTAACCAAAGTTGAAGACTTTTTAAATTATTTAATTTTCAAGAATGAAATTTCATTTTCTAAAATATATTCATGATGTACTTTGTGACATGTGTTTTCTATGTGTTTCAACGTGTATTGTATTATTTACATACTGTCAATTGTTTGTCATGACTCTTTTGGTAGGTAACGTTTTTGTTTTCGTACTAAACCTCCTATTTTACTGCGTGTGTTTTGTTTTTTTTTTTTTTTTACTGAATTTGTTAATTAAATGCCGTTTTTCAAGAGAGAAATGTAAATTTTTGAAAACATATTCCGTTATTCGCTGCCGTAGGAAATTTTGTTGTACATGTAAATATATTTGTTTGTATATTGATTCTAGTGAATAATTTAATAGCATGTTAACATTGGCAATATTGTTCACCCAGATATATATATATATATATATATATATATATATATATATATATATATATATATATATATATATATACTTGAAATTAATACTATTGTATTGTATTCGAGATGCTTTGTCGATAATTAATATTGCGCGAAATATATATATATATATATATATATATATATATATATATATATATATATACCTTATATACGTTTCCCTGGTTACCAAACATATTAATATTGTTTCATAGTAATGGAGAAATAAATTTAATACACAATATAGCTGCATTAATATATATATATATATATATATATATATATATATATATATATATATATATATATATATATATATATATATATATATATATATATATATATATATATATATATATATATATATATATATATATATATATATATACATAAAGATTTCAGAAAAACAAAAAACAACGTATAGCGAAAAAAATAAATTAATATAAAGGCTATTAACATATAAATACAAAATGATGGTTCGTTGGTGAAAATGATAACAAAAACTAATAGCTCTCAAATACAGTACAGCAATATTAATGAATGTAGGAGCCACAGGAACATTTTAAATTATGTACGTAAATATTGGGGTACAAATCAAAATATTGATTGAAATTCACCTGTCATATCATGTACACGCTTTCAATTTTATGAAATGTTTAATAATTAACGACTATTTCAAAATTTGATAGCGCCAGCCATAGTGATATTTCATGTATTTGCAACGAATACAAATGAATTACGAATCACATGAATGTGGAATTTATTACAATGTTAGCAATGATCAAATTTACAAACATTTTATACATATCAACATTTTGTAATATTACATGTTATTGGTCAGCAAAAACATATTTACAATTCATGAACTCACATGGCTTTTTTAAATTTTGAAACCGGGTTTAATTAATATCCAAATAGTTGCTAGCTTAATGGGAAGGTATTTGAATTTATTTGGCAAGCAAAAACCAAATCACAACGGAATGTTTTGAATAATTTATTTCACGTTCTCAGCACTCTATAAAGGGAATGCAATTGGCTGTGCTACATGTCCTGCAGCGCCTCATCCACCTAATCTAACGTGAACGAGTCTAAGCCAGTTCTAGGTGCGTTCTTATTCCCAGTGCGTGTGCGGTTCACTCACTGAATGCCCGCTAGCGCACTGGTCGCTCCCGATACACTGTGTACAGTGTACGCCGACTTGACGCTAACTTGAGCATTTTCTCTTTTTCTACTATACCTTTGCAACAACTTTAGACATCTGTGGACGACACATCTCTCAACGTGTATCTCTTTTATTTTCTCTTCGGCTTTATCCCTTCAATATGTCACGACTCTTCTATTGTTTTTCCGTGTCTTGGGTTTCACCGATTGACCAGACACATGTATGACGGCAAATCAGTATAACTTATCTAGAACTTTCTTGCTACACCGGAATATATTTGCTGTGGTTTATGACTGACCTTTTGAAAATTAGATATTATTTATTCTGGATTATGTTTGCTAATTTATTGTGTCCCAGATAAAATAATTTGGTTATATAATAAACAATTCATTCCAAATCGATGAACATTTAAACATTATAATTAGGTTTAAAAAAAAAAGAAAACCGCATATTTTTACTGAAGAAGCGATTAATCATTAGTCTAGAGGTTCCAGGACGTTAGAAGCGGATAAGGATGGGCCTATAATCGCTATATTATCTGGGCGAATATTATGTTAACAAAATGGGGTTGAACAACGATGTTACATTTGCAGTTTTAACCCAATTTAATAAAAATTCCTGCTATTTGGTTAAAAGTAGTGGAATTCCTGCTAGGGATAATAAATACATTACACAGTCCTGACTCTATTAAAGTCAACGATACTCTTTTTGGTACAGTAGATAAAATCTGCGACCTAATTACCGAGAAGGCAAATGGACTAAAGAAAATTGAATCCTGCAGCAAAAAAAGCCTACTCACTGAAAGAACTTTTTAGCCGCAATCCCATTTCAGGCAGAAAATTAAATTAAGTTGCTGATAGTTGAATAAATGAATCAGTTTGCATTTTTTTTTTTTTTTAACAAGCTTATATTTGTTAGTGTATTGATTTTAAGAAGCTTTTATGATAATAGTCGGAAGACTCTTATAAATCATTAACCTTCAGTCGGGGGATACTAACAATTTTAATCTGATAATTTGACACTTTTAAAATTAAAAAGTGTGCCCGAGCATTATTGAACCATTTATCAAAAAGTTTTCGTGCCCGAGCCGTCGGTCGGCGACATCGTTCGCACATCTTGCAGTATTTGTCATCGCGCTCTTTTTGCTCCTACGATGCGACAATGCGTCGCGTCGGTTGCTGTGCATTTGCTAATAACACTCAACTTTGCCCATGTGATTAGTTAAATACATGGTGCTTTTATATATATATATATATATATATATATATATATATATATATATATATATATATATATATATATATATATATATACATGAAATAAATAGATTTCTGTGAATATTAATAACTATTAATAAATTGCCTCCATGGATAATGCACATTTAGCAATGTATTTTAATATTTAATTATGCTTTGATTGTTTAATGATATATTGATTACCTTACAAACATTAGTATTATTAAAAATATAGAGTAATAGTAATGTATATAATTTCATTTTCAATCGATTCAAACGCATCATTAAAAAGATAATTATATTTTATATGAAACATCGTACAAGTGGGCATTTTTTTTTTCTGATATTAAGGCGCTTTTGTGTTACGCAAAACGTTTTTATTTCCAGGAACAATTCAACGCTGCTGCAATTTGTAAAGTATTAATGCGTCAATACGTAATAATAATTCAATGAATGCCAGCTTTCATATAAAAACACGCTTAGGTTCAACGCAACTATGCGCCAGGCTCGCCTTATAAGTAATATATGCGATTCGAACAGCGAATGCAAATTTCCATATAACGGTGCATCGTATCGAGCTGCCGTTAACAGATTTGAGTTCCCCGATCTTTAATTACTCTAAAAACTTATTTTCAGCCTGTTTGAAAAGAAAAAAAATTTGAACACATTTCACGGAATTTTTTTCATTTGAATTTTTTATCAAACTTTGCGAATTTTTTCCGACCAAACCATAAATGATAGAAAATTTAAATTTTGACAGTCAAACAACCTATATTTGGTGTATATTGTCAAATTTTTTCAACTTAATTGGAGTAATATTACGCACTCCACAACAAACCGCGTGAAAAAACAGTGAAAATCGTCGATTTTCGCAAAAACGGTAAGGGGTACCCCTTGCCATTTTTTCGGAAAAAAAATCACATAAATATTTTTGAGTTTAACATATATTTAGATTAATTTGACTACGCTGATTCCAAAAATGCTAATTAAAGTGCTGAAAAACCGTTAGAATTTGAGATAGAGCGATTTAAAGTTGATTAAATGCAAATTTCCATATAACTCGAAAACAGTGCATCGACATACGACCGAATGCTTTAGTATCTTCGGTACTCCGTACGACGAGCTAAAAATCCACAGTAATTTTTGATGAAATTGAGATATTTTATTTATTATATAAGTGTTATACTAAATTTATTTTAAACAATAAAATTGAACTTAATCGACGCAGTTTAAAATTCGTTACACTTTATCTGTAAAATATTTGCATATTTAAAAAAAATATGTTCTCGATTTCGATTCCCCATTGTGGATAATAACTAAAGATCTAAATCTGTGGAAAAGTATGAATTTCTTGAATGCCGTGCTACTTTAACAATTGACACAGTTGCTATCTACGATAAAAATGTATAAAAATGGCGTACACATAATAATTTAGTTGTACCGCAGAGTAATATTGAATATGCGCTGTCGGTGTGAGCGTTTCTGGATCATGTCCATAATGTTGGCACTACAATACACGGCTGCTGCATATTATTACGCTTGGGGGCGGCACAGCTAGCGGCGCACTATAATAGTGGCAATACACGAACTAGAGCTAGAGGTGACGGCGTCGGGCGTTACCCAGAACGCTGGAACGTCACAAGTGAAACGAACACTGACAGAAGTGGCGAGGACCGAGCAGGGCATAAGCACCGGGGTCTTTGCGGTCCGTGCTCACTGGCCTGTTTGTTTTATGGGGGCCACGGGCACGACACCGGCGACGCAGCGCTGCTTGACGCTACCCGCACACATAGTCACACTGTCGCACTGGTATAATCTATCATACATACCCGAAATAACGGATAATAAACACAGCAACTCGTAAATACACCAAATACTCTAGAATTCAAACAATTTCTAGATTAATTGTTTTATATTTGTTCCTATTTAATGAATCTAATAACTACGGACAACTGTAGTTATATTACTATTAATAATATATTAGAGTAAATATCTTATAAATACATAATTAATCTCGAACACATTAGTCCAAATAGATTTATACATATTTTAGGTATTAAAGACAAGTGTACATTCAGTACAAGTGCTGATTTTTACTGAGTTTCAATGATCTAAAGATCAGAGTAATCATTCTCGAGTTTCGCCATAGACCAGTATGATAGTAATTCCTAATTCAACTTGAAATATATATAATACATTGTAACAATTTACAAGTAAAACTTCAATGTGAATTTGATTTAAAGATGAAATGTATAAATTAGAATCAAGACAGTTTGAAGGACATTCTAACAAATTCACGGTTAATACTATAGTTCTTTTTTATACGCAAACAGTGGAATCATGTGAGTACGCGTTTCGCCGTGCTCACTTGTTTCAGCTGGCATCTGTCTAGTACAATATGTATCGATACTCAGGTTCTCAAGAATCGATAAAATATTATATACAGTTTCTAGTCAGATGTTGTTGTATCAAAGATAAATATAATTTGTAATAATTGATGGGAGAACAGAGTCCAATGTTGCAGAACCATTTCAGTGTATAATTCTCTTAAATCTACAAACTATATAGTTTCAAATCGAAGTTGTATATTTACTTAGGAGCTTCTAAGAATTTTCAATTTCCCGAAATGGATACATCGGTAAATAATAATATGCATTACTGTGTTCACCCTTCAAATACATGGTTAAATTATGTATCCATCGACAAAGTTATGAAGTGCTTCGTTTGAAATGCATCATTATTCTTTTATTTTTGTTGGTACCTGAATACCATATGTTATAGTGACATGTAGTATCGTGATGCATCAGCGAATGCCATTAATGTCCCCTAAAAAATGCAGTAGTCTTAATTATGCCCTGGTAGCCAGCACTTGGTCTGATCTCACCTAATTACATGTCGCTGTATACGCAGCTGGCATTTTTCACAAATCGTACATCAGTTCCTAATTACAAAGTGATTTTCTATTCTTTACCCTCCCGTTTCTGATCGGTATGAATAATTTAATGATTATAGCCTGCAACCACCACTAAACTGTCTTCAATGTTGTGCGAAGAAAATATAAAAAGTACGACTTATTGGAAACAATTTTCTAACAAAGAAGAAACAGTTTCATAACATTTACTAACGACAATGATTGGTTATATTTCATAGAAAACCTTTTATATCGTACATCCTGAGTAGCACACATACATTTGAAATGATTTTTGTCTTGCTTGTGCTCCCCCTTAAATATGTATATGTGTAGCCATGTCTGCCATTCTGTGTTGCAAGAATGAAATATCTAGAAGTTTCATTTGAAATTCAGTGCGCAAAAGTAGATGTGGCAAACATACACAGTACATACTTTAGAATTCATTTTGTTGTTTTACAGTCAGCCCGTGATGTTAACACCAAATACAACGCCACTTATCTCTCGACAGACTTTCTACCTTTTTCATTTTATTGTCTAGAAGTTGCAGTGTTTAGTTTTGTTGCTAATATTTTTACAGATTATTACTGAATTTAACATTCTGTTTTTATATTTCTGGAATTACGAATTTACCTTGTTTTTATTGTGAGATTACAGGTTTTAGAATGAAACATTTCCAATTTCTTAAAAAAGTGTACGAGTTACGAGAAAACTATTACCGAAAAAAGGTGCCTTATTAATTATAATTAATCTAGGAGCTGAAATCGGTGAAACCTTCGGGTCAAGCATTCTTTTCCATTTGAATTTCTTGATACGAATTTAATTAATTAGTATTTCTAAAGAATTGGTTTATCAACCAGGCACTCATATTATAAATGTGTATTTAGTCGTAGTGAAATAAAAAACTATCAACTGTAGAGTAAAAGTTGATCTCGAAACATCTAATATGCAATATACAAAGTAATAAAACTAAATCTATTAAAAACGTTAAAGCTATTACCATAATAAAGAGCGCGCATACCACACTAAAACTCGTGTTTCATTTCATAACTATAATTCCGACTGAAACAGCAAATATGTCATTTATATAAGCAGGACAAAAATAGACGATCATTTTTAACAGAACGTCAAGTGTCGTGTTTATATTCAAAGCCATAAAAGAGACCTATATCTCGCACAGTTAAACGATATAAATGATCTCATACTTTATGAATAACTAACTGAACCATTTTTTCTCTCCGATACTCACGCCTTTGTCTAGACTGACGTTGCCTGCAATACGCTCTTTTCCTGAACCTCTGTTATATATTGCTACACACAAGATACACATAACCTTAAATCTTTTGTTTCTATTGTTCTACCAAGATATATAGATAATATACACACAAATATTGTACACCCGCTCTTGTTTATGCGACACTACATCCAACATTTAATTTAATATACTTTTATAATTAATAAGCAAGCCGTACATTCACAATTTCACTGCCATTGTGTTCTATATATATAAACACACATAACATTCTTGAACGTTTATTCAAAGCAGAGGCGAACTAGGAACGAATTATCAGTATGGAATTATTTCAAAATATTAACGAAACGTATAAGAAAACTGGAATGGCCTTCACTCAACTCTCATGTCCATTCAGTCTATATTTACAATAATGCTTTAATTTATTTTTAATTCTCCCTACGATCGCTATGAAACCAAATCAATATGTATTGTAACGACGGAAACATATATATAAAATATCCAGCGATTTTTCAGTAAATTGTACGTATTTTGAAAGAACTTTTTAAACAAAAGTTGCTAGAAACTTTAATACCTACAGTTTTTAAAAGAACCTCTTTTTCTCTAGCTCCAGCCATTTCCGAGATATTTAGTACCAGGAGTACTGTTACTTCCGGTTCAAAAATTGAAAGTAAATTTTAGCCAGGCGAGTCACAATTAAATTTCAAAATATATAAAATAAATCAATTGAGGCCACGCCTCTACATTTTCAGTCGGCTTGGAAAATATTTTCGAAAATAAGCAAATGTAAAAACTCACCTTGTAGATTCAACGTTGTTATGAAATATTGAGCAAATGTTTCTTATGTCATTTTCTACAAGAGCAAACACAAGAACATTATTCGTAGCAATTATTTCAGGAGATAATTAAGAAACACTTCATTAAAAATTAAAAAAACTACGCAGCTTCCATGCAGCAAATTTCCATTTTGATATTAAAATGAAACACTTGGAACTGCATTAGAAATTTAACAAGAATAAAAAAATAAATAATTGGATCATAGTTTATGAAACGCACTTATACAATTTAGCGAGCATTGGAGTATAGAAGTTTAATTAAAATAATATATGATAACATTAAAATTATATTTAAAACTATACATTTTTCTAAATTTTATATTTTCAAGATTTATTTTATTAACTTGCACAAGTGGGTCTTTGGCGCATTTTAGGGTCTTCAGATTTGTAAAGTGCTGTCGTTTTAATGAGATTTTTTCTTTCCCGTTTTTTTTCTTCTATTTTTTTTCTGATTACAACTTCTACTCAATACTAACATAAACACTGTCTAAAATAAAAGTACTTACGAGCTCAATTATGCAAAATTTTTATTGATCTTATACATTGCATGTTTATTCGCAATTAAAACTATTGATAATTGCACTGAAGTTATATTAAAACCGCTACATGAATTATTCAACTTTAAGCAGAGGTCGAATTAATATTGTTTTATAATACTAAAGAAGCTGGAGTGGCTCTCACTCGACCCTTATTTCAAACATATTTAGACACTTGAATGGCAATTTGTCAAACGATACAAGCTGAAGGAAAACCGTGTAATGATTATTAAATTACATGACCCGTCAAAACTAACTTCTGTTCTGTATACCATATGGGCACATGGTGCCCACGGGTGACCCTAGTTACATAGTGAACGCTAAGTATAAGAAAGTCGAGTGAAGGTTACTCCATTTTTTATCTTACATTGTATCCTTTAATAGTGGCAATAATGTAGCCAGACAAAGCAAAAAAAGAAAAGGTGTAAAAAATATTTTATCAGATTGTAGTCTTGTAATATTCAGCGACTGAATTTTCAGACGTATAATTGGAGCGGTTATCTCGCGAGATTATAGTCAGGCAAAAGTTAATATTATAATTTCATTCTTCTGGTAAATAATATTTACTTTAGAAAATTAACTGCATTAACTGGCAAACTATATAAGTAGGCGGCTACAGTCTAGCTAGTTTTATTCGGTTATGTCTGATAGCGTGCAAACTTCAAACTCTTTTATTCAATTCAATGCTACACGAATTTAAATAATTTATTTCATGAATTATACCAATTTTTTTATTGCAATCAGCTCTTTGAGTTACTCTGATTTATTCGAAACCTTATTGTATTTTTCTATTTCATCGTTCTCTAAAAAACAGGTCATGAAAATTTCATCACTGAGTCACTTTGAACCCCTTTAGGTCAAAAACAAGCCTATATATAATATAAATTGGTGCCTAGAATAGTAGAAAAACAGCTTTCCGTTTCACTAATAATGCTTTATTTTATTTTAAATAAAACAAAATCAATATATATTGTAACTAGGGAAACATAAATATAAAATAACCATTTCCAAATTACTGGAAAATAAGGCAAGAGTACTAGCGAATACTTTTTCATTCAAATGTAATAATAAAGATACCCGAAAGCGTAGCTAAATCCAGCACTCGTACGTAATTGCCAGAAACTTACATATGTAAATAAAATTGCTACAGAACGCTGTTTGCGATTTCTTCCAACTGGTTTTGCCCACCGTGAGTGAGCAAAACGAATGACAGTCGCTAGCAGATATGATGATACTGGTGCTCGGACCGTATAAAATATCTTTAAACCAAATATTATTCAAGGGGCTTAGTCGCGAATCTTTTGATGGATGACTCTCCATACGACTGCAGCGCCAATCTCCGACCAACGAGTCACGATTGTTCAGTTAGTTACTTCTACGGCCGCTACTTTCTTGCATGTCTTATTGTCAAAGGAATTCCATGACTTTTTACCGACAAACATTTGCATTCTATTTACGTGCTAGATGTTAACAGTTTGTTTTTAACTCGGAATGATCAATTCGGATTAAATAAAAACAATAGTTCTGCGCTAGTTTACACTATATATTACATTCTCGCAAATGGACGACACTATAATATGTATTTATTTGTATTTTATCAAAAAATGCTTCAAACAAAATAATAATTAAAACAAATTAAATATTTAACGAAGTGTAATAAAAGTAATGGATATTTTTAATATTGAATATAACGGGTGCCAGTATTTTTAATTGTTTAGCCTTTTCGTGTGTTTATCCGGCAACGTGAAATCTAGAATCTAATGGCCTATACTAAGACGGCATTAATCGTATTTCGTGTACTAATGCAGTGGGTTTGTGGGCCGTTGTCTTGTACATCAATACTGTAGGCTGCAGTATGCATGCCAATGTGTTTTACGTTCGAAACTTATTCGTGATTCATACACAGACGTCGGAGATCGCTGCAGCTATACAGACTACATCCGTGCGGAAATTTATTTTCCAATGTTGCTACGCGTTTGGAACGTGCACTCAGTGAAACCCGCCACATAGTTATAGACACACAAACTATTACATGGTGTGTGTGTGTGTGTTTCCGTCATTTTCCTCTTCTGTTTTCATTTCTTGTTTCTCCATCACCCTTAGTGTCGAGCCTTTTTTATATTTTTTGTTAGGACGTATTTCTTTTTGGTTGAAAAATTTTTTTTTTGGGGAACGGAATTGAAAATATAAATGGGCTACATTTCAAGTGGGTTTGAAGTATTCGGTTTTATGTTCTTTGTACACTTTCTCTTTTTCTTGACAATCTCCAAGAAGTTAAGGTTTATTGTTTTTTAATTCCTTTTACCACTTTTCTAGATAATGTACCAGAAAGAATCAATCAGGGCCTTAATTGTAATTTGCCTTTTAATCTTAATATACGTTATTGAAGTAATTGTCATTACATCAAAAACTTGAAGCATTATTTATTTCAATATCAAAAACTGTCATATTGAAATTTGTCCTGTTCTACATTAATTGTCATTGTTAAGGTTGGAAATTTCAGCTGGTGTGTTTATAAAAGTTAATTTGTAATATATATACCGATGTATCTCCATATTATTGATTTTTACTTTCTTTTACGAAGTAATAAGTAAGTATAGGGATCACCAAAAAAATTTACCTCGAGATTTTAATGGAAATATCCATTTTGAGGGTCTCTGAATCCATCTTTCTAATTTCTCACTGATGTCTGTGTGTGTGTGTGTGTGTGTGTTTCGGTGTGTGTGTGTGTGTGAATCAGAATACAAAATAAAAGACAGAGATGAACAGGGAGAGTAAGAAAATTAGACGTTTGAATGACGAATATAAGGAGAACCGAAGGTCCAGGAGTAAACTTAGTTTTCAAATAAATCTCCATTTCTTCTAAATTCTTTCAAAATCTGGTTCGGTTCTTTGACTAGATGTGGCAATAGTGCAACAAATGTGTAATTAGCTTAGAACTATCAATCGAGTATTTGTACTTTGATCAAAATAGAGTCGATTCTCTAAATGTTGGATGTTTAAACTCTGCAGTCATTAAAATGATTGAATATGATTCGGCGACAGAGAACTTTGAAAATAAACCAGAAGTCCGCGTCAAATTTGCTCAGTGCCTGTGTTTAGAGACAGCCGCGTCAAAGGGAATGCCAAATGAGCACACGGTAAAGTTGTTTTGAGTGCAAATATTCTGCAATTCGACCGGTACACTCGAATCTTTTAATAATTAATGATAAATTGACAGTGGCTTGTAATGATTTGTGTTTCCAAGGTGCCCAAATGAAATACAAACAAGTATAAACGCAAATAAACGTAAAGATAAATTGCATTTTGAAAAGATTCCACTTTAGCTTTTCCGAAATTGAAAACCTTGGTTATACGAATACACGTATTTGGCTTCTCTGAAATGTTCACTTTAATCTACCTGACTGAATGTTTATTCGTACAAATCTAAACCAGTATCCACAAGCGGAATGCTTTATATGTAATTTATATATATATATATATATATATATATATATATATATATATATATATATATATCCGACTTGGTTTAACTACAATTAAAATTAAATCCGTGTTTACGATGGTTTTAATTGAAAAGTTGTTTATAAATCTACTTCACTACAAGATATTTCTTTCTTGTGATAACATAGTAAACGACGTAGAATTTTTAATGGTTCAGAACACAGAATCATTTGCGTCGATAAGTCTTTTAAAATGTCTTTTAGTGATAGTGTTTTAACGATAACGTAAGCAGAATTGTAATATTACGTGAAAACACGATAATAACACGTAGTCATCACCCTCAGCGGTCTACGTGGCATGTATAACATTTAATATAGACATCACACTAGGGAGCAGCTACCTATGCGATACATAAATGATACATGTACGATTCGTACTAGTTCCAACATGACTGTCGCCCTCACACACACACACACACAGATCGCGTGACAAAGTGTATTCGATATTTTTGATGAAGATCGACAGAAATTGTGACAGGCGAGTTCATTCGTTCCACTTTCTGATATTACTTTTATATAGGCGATTGGCTCATTTGTCCATCAGGCCCAATATAAACGACATGACAATGAATATGTGATATTATAAAACAGTTTGCAACGCTTGGTAATCGTTCATATCGCAGCGGCTGTCCACCTACTGGCCAATATTGTAACACAATCGCCACGACATGATTTATGCCCGACAGCGTACGGTCGCCTTTACTAATTTTCATTATTGACAACATAAATTTCACCGGTTATTGTTTATGTCAATTTCTATAAGGGCGCATTGTTGGTTGCACAATCATCGCTAGCCATAAAACGTCGAGTTTGGATAAATGCAACAATACAATTGGACACTGTCTTAATATATCCAGAAGTATTTGTTTATATGTGAGTTGGTATTTTTTAACCTAGTATGGACTGTATAAGATATGGGCAAATGGTATTACTATCTTTATTAATGTGTGCATCTAACTTTTATATCAAATTATAACTAAATAAGTCATTTATTAATGGATTTGAAAGCTGACATATTGAGAAACAGGTGATCAGATACCTATTTAATCAATTATGTGTTAAAGTTTCTTTATTTGATTAGTGTTTGACTTATAGAAGCAATACAAACATATTTATTAAATTAATTGAAACTAGTACGCAAGCGCAAGGACCTTGCGTAGCGCAGAAACGTTCGGCTATCATCGACAATTTCCGAAACATCGTATTCTAAACCATATAATATTATTATCGCAAACGTACCTCAATGGCTAAATCAAAAATAAAAAGTACAAAGTTTCAAGTACGCTTAAAAAGAAAACTTAAGCTTGTACCTTATGATGTATATGGCACCACTATTATATTGGGGTCAAAATTTACGTTGGTAATGTTTACAAATTCGGTCCGAAATATATAAATAAATCACAATATTTAACACGAGATATCACGGGTTATAAATAAAAATATAAATTTAAATGCTACATAAAAATGAGTAATGCCTTTGTTATAGTGTTCCTTGGCGGCCTAACTATATTTTTCCTTTTGGCTTTTCTGCCTCTGCATTTGTCATAAATTCTCTTTTTACGCAACATTTCAACTTCTTAACTGGCATAAAAATGGACTATTTTTGTGTATAATAACCAACTTTACCTCTTACAGTTTTTTACTGGACTAACCTCACTCGAAATTCTTATACTTTCACCATCTATAATATAAACACTCAGATGTATGTGAATGTGTAGAACGCATTGTTAATCTGTTCCTATGTTTACTATGTAGAAAAGGGTCATTTTTCATCGTAGAATTATTATTAAATGGGTTCATTGTCCGCGGAGACTGACTCGTCAGTAAGCTGAAGGTATATTAATATTCTTTTTGAATATACAATTGTATTATTAATTTGATATTCACATTGATAAACAATGATTTCCCTTCGCCACAAGTAAATGACGGAACAAAGGCAGGCGGTAATGATAGGATCAACCAAACAGCGTTTTTAATATTGCTGAACAAACATGAAGCAAATTGCTTCATTAGGTCGCGCGAAATTTAGATTACTTTACATCTTGCAGAGGCAGAATGCCATTTCCAGTTTTTGCAAAAGAACGAATGCAAAGAACAAATTATTTGTTTCACTAATTCTCCTTTGCTATAGAACTTATTATTGCAGTCAATCATATTTTCAATTAAATAAAAGCTCGACTCTCTTATATATTTAATATTTCTAATATTGCTTTATTTTTTGGAATGATCAAAAGGTTTACTTTCGTGTATTCCATATTTCTTATTTTGTTGTAAAAATGATACAAATATAGTTTAATTTTATCTGCGTTAATCGCGTAATCAACGTTTCGTAATAATACTGTTTATAATAAATAAGATTGTGAACATACAACAATTTATAATTTACAATGTCAATGTTATCTTTCGCGTTATCCTTTAAAACCTTTTTGGGGTTGACCAAATTGCGATTCGGAAACGCTCAAAAAGGATAATCCGCGTGTGTGTTCGATCAATATCCGGTTTTAAGCTCATTTCCTCTCTCTTGCACTCATGAATCTTATGGTCAATGAAAGGAAGAAAGACATATAGTACACGTTTATTAGGTACAGACAAAAAGTTGGCAACGAAAAATGTTTCCAAGGATTATAGCTCCTAATCTGTAGCCAACAGATATTTTAGTAGCTTTTAAGAAGTAACCGTTATGTAATTACTACATAAATATGACGTATATAGGAACTATAGAGTGTCTGTAATATTCTCGAAACGAAAATTACTTTCACAGAAATATTTGTAATACGTCTTTGTGATTCCGATTTATTATATATATAAAAATGTTGGCAATTTGTTTAAAATTAATATTATACAAGCATTATTCATCCTGCATTTTAGAAATGTGTTTATGTAGTGTAACATGTAGTTTTTCTTTGGTCCTGATTATAAATCTGCGCATATACGTAAATGATGAGCAGTAGTTCCAGGGCAGAATGCAAAAATGAAATGTGAGGTTTATAAAAAGCAAATTTCCTAATGTGTGAATTATGAAAAATAAAAGTGTAATCCTTCCTTCCTTTTTGTAGGTTATTAACTCGTTTGCGCATGGATGCGACAGCGAGTATTATTAAAGAAACACCTTTAATTAAACAGATATTATACGGGATTCTGTATGCGAATGTATGTACGGTATTTAAAAGAATTATATACGTTGCGCATGAGAAACTTTGCAGTGAACGTGCACTGCTAATGCAGCCCGAAAAAAGAAACATTTGATATTTTATGAGTTTGTACGAGCTTTGTGTAAAAATGTCCATTTACATCTAGAGTCTAAGTGAACTTTTTAAAAGTTTATACTACATCCGACTCAAATATTTCTACTATTTTTTTACTTTATTTTACTTAAAACTAGGAAATATACACAATATTTCAAAACTTTAAAATCCTAACTATCATAGAAAAAATTTAATCTTATTTTGTACACATTTTGATGTTTTCAACAACTTTTCTCATTTCAGTTGAATATTTTAGCCATTTTTGCGTTTAACTATTTGGAACTAGGGCTGCCATGATCTACGATAAACAAGAAATACGCAAAATCGTAATCCATAAACCCCCAAACATTATGTTCGTAACCTCGGACAAACCTAATATATTTTATGCTTTAATTTATTAATATGTATGTTTTTTCTCTGTTTATTTATTTGAAAACTCTTATTTTGCGAATGTACCTCGAATAGAACTGCGCGAATGTCACCTCATTTAAAAATTAATGATTGTTTTAGCAGTAATTAAATAGTTTTTACTTTTACGTCACATGCTTCGCACTGAATTAAAATATACGGTTCGCTTTAAAGTTTAACGGCCAAACTTGTAATTTCGTTAGCTTAAATGTGTAATTGTATCAGTTGAAACAAAGTATAAAGACTAATCCGAAAGAACATTGAATTTACAACTAAATAGTTGCAGTGTAATGGACTAGTTAATTTAATTTCCACCCTTAATTATTAGTTTTTAAATCAAAATTTGTTCTAGTATATTTTTTGTTATAAAGTAGTTAGTAGAAAAGAATTTATTTATTTTTTATGAACCTGGTTCTAGTATTTTAGTGATAGATCATTTTGATAGATCATACTCAGTCGATAAATAGTTTAACGAGCATTTGCACTCATTTTTACCGACTTGTATGTTTCAAATACTTTTCTAACGAATGCAGTGGTATTATTATTTGTAATCGCGTGAATATCGATTCTTAGCCACGCACGAAACCTTTCAGCAGTATAAATTTCAAACGGTAATTGTATCCTGAAACAAAACCGTCATGGTCAATTTTAAATTAAGCTTTATTTTACAAAATTATTACTTGTTTTCTCATTAAATAAGTTTCACGGAATATGTATTTCTTGTTTTATTTTTATTGATTATGTTTGAAACTACAAATGCACTTGAAATTAAAAATTTAACCGATTCTTATTTACGTCTAGAAATATACAATTTAAAATCAATTTTCTCTCCTTTCTATATAAAAGTATTTAAAATGTTTTTCAACAACGTTGCATTTTGCAAGAAGATTAATTTTCCTATAATTTATAAATAGGGTGAAATTCCTGTCAATCATCTTTAATATTCAAGATCCCATTACAATATTATTATTATTTTAATGATTAATAACAAAACACTGTATTTCAATGTACGAAATTGATTTTTCAATTAGGCACTGTGATGGCTCAACAGTTTTAATGCATTATAATAGTATGAACGTTATTTTATACTCATATTTCATGTCAACTATTTATATAATTTAATACAAGGTTTACGGGAATAATAATATGTTTGTATCGTTTTTACTCTGTAATTTGCAATGTTATTGTTTTCAAAGGACGTATAGAATAGTTGATTGGTACACTGAAAAAACCGTTTGAACTCTATACTTGTTTTTATACGTTTTATTTCAAAATGAAAATACAATCTACATATATTTTTAGTAAGTTGCTTTGTAAATTTAATGCTTTAAGAAAAATGTAATGAATTGTGATCGTATTGTCTGACAATCGCGATAACATCATATCGTCATTTACAAATTACACATATTACATATTTATTGTGTGTCATTATTCTTAATAGGCCTTTTTTGTCAGTCAGGGAATTAAGTAAAAGTAGGCAATACCCAACAATAACAATTATGTTAAATGGTGAAGATAAGTAATTACAATTTTTTCACCTCGTCATAACTCCTCAACGTTTTTATTTCCTTTTTGGTCATTTCATTTGAGCTAAAGTTTATTAATTCCACTGTTTCAGTAACTGACGTTTCACATTGTTTAATTATAATAAAAGGAATTCGTTTTCATTTCGTGTCATTAATGTAATGTTAGATTAAAATAACAGTGACAGCGCGGTGGTAAAATGTTATGGGGTAGTTTGCCCTACCCTGTAATGAAGTTGTTCACCATAGATTTTAATGTGTACCTATCTGTTAAGAAGGGATACTAAAAAGAAAACGACACTGTTTTGTTATGATCTCATAAAGGGCCCGCTCGCTCAAGTGTGCCTGTAGTTTTTTCAGGTTGACGCTGGCTCAGAAATTATTCTTTAAATACGTCTTCTAAAAAAGTGGACAACTTGTATTTAACGCTAAAGTACTTTCCCTTCCGAAATAAGTGCTTTTTTATCGTACAAAATTGAAATAACCGTTTGTTTATTTAGGATGTATGTTTTGTACCGATTATAGAGTTCATTGTAAGACAGAGACACCGGTCTCCATGAGGTATAGACTCACAAATGTTTGATGGAAATTCAATTTATCTTATTTATAATTTTGTTAGTGTGATACTGCTTTCTTTTATATATTTCGTATATGAAAGTATAACAGTTTAAGTCGATTATTTATTGATGATGTAAATTAACTATTCCAGAATTTCTATTATTGTTTTATATTTATATTTCGTTTCGTAATATGTTTGAGGAATGTTGTTTTAAGTTTCTCATTGTGTTATTGTTAAAAGGCGAACATGTCAAAAGTAGAGAAATGGATTGAAACGTTTGGTTGAGTCGTTTAGTGTGGATATTATTGCGCAAGTGAGACCGCCGAAAGCAGTGCAGTTTGCTCGAGTTACGAAGCAAATCGCGTGGATTTTAAAATCGGAAATCTTTTCAACCATAAATCATTTGGTGTACACCTCAACTGATTCAGCACAAATCAATATTTTATAAAGATATATGTATGTATGTTGGTTGCATTTGCCAAATACGATTTACGTTTTCTATTTTTTATTTATTTTCATATTTCATATTGTTGGGTTCGAAACAGCAGAAATGTATTTAATTTCATATCTGTAAAGCAATAAATATTGAACTCTATTGTTGACTTGTATATTTGCTGACTTCAATTTGCCAATCTGTAAATACTATTGGCAATAACTTTCCAGTTATTATTTTTTTCTTTCGAAAACAAAACCGTAAAAGCGTTTACAAAATACTTTTTGCATACACAATTTTAAAAACTAACTATTTTATATAGCTATACATTTACAACTTTAAAAAAATAGTTTTTGATTAACGATAGATCAGTTATCATTCCCTCAGAAGCAAAAGTTTATACCTGTATTAGTTTCAGGGTAAATAATATTCAAAGATTTCTTTATCTGAAATTTCAAGAAATTTTAGTTTTCCTTTTTTAACTACATTTGTTTTAAAAAAATTCAATTAAGTTTCTACAAAAGAGAAACGTGCAAAAACACTCTGTTTTTACTAAAAGCACATTAATTAGCCTAGGGCTCTGGGGGCTCAAGACGGCTAAAGTCAGGTCAGCCTATGTGCGATGAAATAGATTTATTTAAAAGGTGTTTTACACTATATAAATAAATAAGCAATTAATATAGTTATTATACCTTGGATTAAAATCAGAATAATATTATTCGTTCTTTAATAAATGTTGCTCAATGTCTAATAGAAATAAAGAACATCAGTCCACATTATTGAAATTTTATTTAAATGTCTTGTATTTCGAACAAGTGCGTTCGTTATAATTGCAAAGTATTCGCTGTTAAGTATTATGCAGAATGTTGAATATTCATGTTGCAACCTTTAAACACAAAGACCCTTAGTACTCGTGTGATGAGGCTAGTTATCGCCACTGTTAAAACTAAAATATAATGTAGCTCTTAAAAGTTCGTGAAAGCGTATGAAATTAAAACGACTGTTCCTTTTGAATAGTGGGACTCATACAGAATACATACAGAATAGCACATGTTACACCCTTTGAAGTTTCTCCACACCAATTCACTACTACCATCCCTATATTTTATTTCAAATATTCATTTTATTTATCTTACATTTACGTTTATGGTTTTCGGTTGTTTGCTACAAATATCAGAAGTGGGATACATTAGAGGAATTATATTAATGATTTGAAATATATATGGTTTATTTAAACTAATTATTTTCTTGTGCTAAGACGTAACGAATCTCTTAAATATTCGATGCTCCGAGCATTCACGCTTCAATAACCACTATTTAATTCATTCAATTTGTAGTTCTGATCGCATAAGAAATTCTTGTGTTACCAAGTGCTAATGTCCCTAGTATTATTGGCAGTTAAAGTGATCGTTAAATTGTTAAACACCGCATGACAATCTGACAGTGTACATTCGGCGTGACTGACAGCTTCTGATTTGGCTGTTGTAAACAGACACGGGCAACACTGTTCATCTGTAATTATACGTAAAATTGCATCCGGAATAATGCCACCTTCAATAATTGATTGCGCTGACGAAGGCATTTCGCTGACTTATAAAGTACTCATTGCTTTCGCAAAGAAGCAATTCTAATATCACTTAATTTTTAATTGGAATTAATGGTAGTTTCAAACGATATAAATTTTATTACTTTCTATAAAATACGAATAAATATAAAGCAGTATTGATTAAAAACGGGAATAAACATTTTGTCTAAATCGAATCGGATCACATTCGGAATAATATCTCTCTGTCTTTGTGTGTGTGTGTGTGTGTGTGTGTGTGTATATGTATGTGTGTGTGTGTGTGTGTGTATGAACGCTTTAAAGACAACAATGTTGAAGATAAAATTATGAAACTTTAAGCTTATACCCAGAAGTGTACCTTCTATTTCATTTTAAATAATATCTTAAGTAGAAGAACTGTTCACTGTTTTTAATTGTCTTAAATCTCGAAAACGGCACCAATTACAGAATAAAGTTTCTTATAAAAGTTGTAGACAATAGAATTTCTAATAATTTTTGTATCATCAGTTTTTTCGAAAACTGTACCATTTATTAAAAAATTGCATTTAAAAATAACTATATTAAATTTACGATTTACTAGTCACCACACTTGAATTAAAATCCAAATTATATAAATATAATATTAATGAGATACGGTAAAAGTAAGAGAGTCGAGTGAAGGCCACTCCAAATTTTTATATTAAATGTTAAATCATATATTACAATTACAATAGGGCGAGATAACAGAAAGCATTATATGTTTATGAAAGATTTTAATCTGCAGTTAGAGAATTAATTTAAATTGTTGTTTAATTTAAACTAGTATAGTTTTGGCATATTTACCTTACGTTTGTAGTCACTTACAGAAACCTCATTTCAAAATAGTAAAAGATATGTCATAATATACAATACCTGGTTGTATTTTGTATTTAACAAATAAAATACAATTTTCCTGGCATAGAAATCACTTCTAAAGAAGCTACGTTACTGAAAATGTATTATAGCGCTAAATACTTTAGGTTTTAGCTTTAAAAATGTTTTATAAAAAATATCCATTCAAATTTATTACATACTCGTGGAATTGAATATTTTATTAATAATTTTAAATTAATAATAAATTTAATAAAAGGCATTCGAATATTAATTATATATAATAGTAATATTAAATTCCATATAGTGAATAATGGTAATAAATATTACATACAAAATAAACGTGAGAAATATGTTTGATGGGAATTTAATAAACCTGTCCGTACACATTTCCCAATAAAATTCAAATGGTGTTTATTCCTTTGTTGTTTGTACGACCGATACTCGGATATAGTAGGTATTTGCAGTAACATAATATCTGTTTGTTAGTGACGTTTCAATTTACCATATTTGTTTGTACAAAAAAAAAATTAATGTGGACAATACAGATTTTTAGCTCGCCGTGTTTGCAAGATTTTCTTCTTAAAAGGGGGGAACTCCATTCACCGTACGAAGTACCGAAGAAGCTAAAGTATCAGTCGTGTGTCGGTAGCAATCTCGGATCAAAAATTTTCATTAACAAAAAGTGTTTTGGACGCATAGGTGCGTTGTATTTAAGCTTGTTTGATATGTATTTAGTTAAAGTAATTTTTAATTGGCGTACAATTTTTTTATGAAAAACTAACGAATGGTCCGCTTTATAAATAGTCTTTTGAAATATTTGGCACAGGGAGGTGTCATGGGATCGATATAGATACCCGCCGTGGAAATATATCCCAATGTCATGAATTCCCGAAAGCTGTAAAATGATCACTGTATTCATGTGAAAGCATCAGCCGAATACTGTGTTTTTATTTGTAGCAATGTTTCATTCGGCATTGAGCAGCGGTCGTCATCCGTAAATACAAATGTATAACAATCGAAAAATGAGCTTCGACACTAGTTTGTTAGATGGGGTGAAATTCGGGCAAAAATCTATTCACACGTATTATCGTGAGCGGGCATTGTTGGCGGCCTTCGATATTTGTATGATAGGGGGTAACTGGCGTTAATTATCAGACGATGGGTGTCAGGTCGGGCATGATGACATCATAATACGCATCCGACAGTGCGACTTGTCAAGCTGTCAGGCAATGACTTGCCAGCGCTCTGCTCGGTTCGTGTGCCCCAGCCGAGAAGTCAGCCAACCGTGCTCAGTTCAGCACGGACACCGTATATATTCAGCATTCTCCTTTCAGACTATAAAACATGTTTACTATACTCTGTCCCAAGTCACTTTCTTAGTCAAAATGGAACATTTTCGTAAAAATACCGAGTTCGTATTTTTATTTTCCTTACGAAGTAATGAGTTAGTATAGAGATCGAGAATTCAACGAATATACACGTTTTCATCTTCCCTGAATCGAATCTGACTATTTTCGGAATTACATCTCTGTGTGTGAACGCTCTAGATTCAAAACTGTCGAACGTAAAATTGAGAAACTATATGGTCTAGATGTGCACCTTCTATTTTTGAATACCGGCAGTGCATTTTTTGTTTTATCTCCAATATCACACTGCACTTATGGCAGAAATAGTTATGTTTATAAATGCTAATTAAAGTGATGAAAACAGTTAGAATTTGCTGTTAGCGCGATTTGAAGTTGATAAAATGCAAATTTCCATATAACTCGAAAACGGTGCATCGTATTAAGCCGCCGTTAACAGATTTGAGTTCCCCGATATTTACTTACTCTAGAAACTTACTTTCAGCCTGTTTGAAAAGAAAATAATTTTTGGTCACATTTCACGGAATTTTTTAAACTTGAAATTTTTATCAAACTTTGCGAAATTTTTCCGACCAAACTATAAATGATAGAAAGTTGAAATTTGGACAGTCAAACAATCTATATTTGGTGTATATTGTCAAATTTATTCCATTTGATTGGAATAATATTACGACCTCCATAGTAAACCGCGTGAAAAAACAGTGAAAATCGTCGATTTTCGCAAAAACGGTAAGGGGTACACCCCTTGGCATTTTTTCGGAAAAAAAATCGCATAATTATTTTTGAGTTTGACATATATTTAGATTAATTTGAATACGCTGATTCCAAAAATGCTAATTAAAGTGGTGAAAGACCGTTAGAAATTGCTGTTAGCGCGATTTGAAGTTGATAAAATGCAAATTTCCATATAACTCGAAAACGGTGCATCAAATCGAGCCGCCGTTAACGGATTTGAGTTCCCCGATATTTAATTACTCTAGAAACTTATTTTCAGCTGGTTTGAAAAGAAAAATTTTTTTGGACACATTTCATGGAATTTTTTTAACTTTAAATTTTTATCAAACTTTGCGAATTTTTTCCGACCAAACCATAAAAGATAGAGAATTGAAATTTGGACAGTCAAACAACTTATATTAGGTGTATATTGTCAGATTTTTTCAACTTGATTGAAATAATATTACGTGTTCCATAGCAAACCGCGTGAAAAAACAGTGAAAATCGTCGATTTTCGCAAAAACGGCAAGGGGTACCCCTTACGAAATTTTCGGCAAAAAAATCGCATAAATATTTTTGAGTTTGACATTTATTTAGATTAACTTGACTACGCTGATTCCAAAAATGGTAAAGAAATTGTCGAAAAACCGTTAGAATTTGCTGGTAGCGCGATTTGAAGTTGATAAAATGCAAATTTCCATATAACTCGAAAACGGTGCATCGTAAATTTTTATGAGTACAATACTTTCTTATATAATATTCGTATAAGAAAGAAAAAAAAATATTCGAGGAGATTACAAGACTACTTAAGAGGATCTAGAAAAGTGGCTATATCCACGATAATTTGAACGATTACTTGATAATTCAGGTGACTGCAACTTGAAAAATCCAGTCACATCAGTTCTGACGAGCATGTGTGTCGAATTAAGATGCACTTTCAAGTGCTCAAGCAGCCTAACTATCAGTAGCGAGTGTAGAAGTCGAGGGCTGTCAAGTTGGATGGCCAGTGCAGCACTCAGTCGGCGCACGACAGACGGCACTCGCCCCGCACAGACGGGGGGTTATCCGCCGGTAGTCAGCAGAACACGCCACGCCGGATGTCCTAATCAAGAGCGAGCGAGTGTAGGAAGGAAAGGAAAGCAGCTAAAATTAACTCAAGAAGAACACCGTTTAATATTAAGGGAATCATCAGCTACGAGCCACGTGGCACGATTGCGCACTCCAGATTTACTTGCACCAGGTCATGGTGCCCAACTAT
Source organism: Leistus spinibarbis (assembly GCA_933228885.1). NCBI lineage: Eukaryota > Metazoa > Arthropoda > Insecta > Coleoptera > Carabidae > Leistus > Leistus spinibarbis. Next base: position 1,101,508 of record OW121809.1, on the reverse strand, counting down.
ACTCCATTCCAGTTTGATTTTGGGCACGAATTAAATTTTATTTACAAATTCAAAGGACATTTATAAATGTTTTTATTATAAACTCAAAGTTGCCGTTTTACAACTTACCGTCAAAGCAAAAATTAATCTCTATAATTATATTCCGATATCAAATGTATATACTTAAATTTAATTTAGTTATTTTTACATTCTTTTACGAAACTTAGAAATGACTAGCTTTGAAAATATTGAAAGTTCGTGATGCTAAATTTCAATAATGGAACGATAACACATTCCGCATATTTATGTTCAAGAAATTTCGTTAATTTATAAATGAATATGTTTCTTTCGCATCTAAACAAAATAAGCCACAATCGATTCAATTCGAAAACAGGGAGATTCAATTCAGGGATATGAATTTTCGTTAGATCCAAATATATTCATTTTGAATGATATTTTATTAGATTTAATATCCAGGGCTTAAATAACGATGCATCTGCCATAAGTTTCAAAGTAGATATATATATATTTTATTCACGAGAATCAACAGTGTCTGTGTATGGCCATACATAAATAGTGCGAGAGAGATAGACAATGTATATGAGATAGTTGCATCTTATGTTTGCGTGATGAGACCGTACCGTAGACACTGCATGTTTTATCTGATTGCAGCAAGCTCTGCTCTTTATAGTTGTCATATTTCAGTGGAATTGCACTTTCTCAAAACTTGCCGTAATCTATTGTTTAACTTATTAATGTTATAAATAACTTAAGTTTGTAGTGGACATAAAATTTTATTGTTACTGTTTTGCTATGCTTCAATGCTGTTATGCAGCATTTATTATTCACTTGCAGATAGCGTTACTTTACAGTATTATTTGTGTTGTGCTTTACACTGAAATATCTATATTTTTACCAACATTATAAATTTAAACTGGTGTATTTACTTATTTGGATTTTTTTATGAAGGAAAAAAAATGAGTTTTCTAGGAAAAGTATTATTATCATCCATGTTCTTAAAATAATAACCGATGTTATTGAAATTACACAAGATTAAATATTCGATGAATTAAAAATCCTCGATTATTTGAATATTATCGATTATTCATCGTTGAATTGATTAAACGGAAAATCATAATAACATTAGAATAATTTTTATCAAACATTAAAATATTATTCCAGTAAAATTATTAAAGAAGTAAAGTTGCTCTTTTTAAGGATTCATAATTGAGAAAACATATATAAATGATGTATACCGCATTTAAAAATAATTAAACGATGCTTGTAAATGATGGTAGTTTGTAAATCAATTGTGTGTTTCTTATGAGAATAATTAGGCTGACATATTTTGATTACCGCTTAAACCTGTAATGCAAATAAAGCCACTCGAAATGGAATCGCACTATAGCAATTTAATACACCAAAAGATAGTTGATTGGAAAACAATTTGATCGAAATGGCGTGTCATTAGGGCTACATTCAAACAAATCCGACCTGTTTAAAATTGAAACAGATTTGCGTTTATCCAGATTTAGTGCCAAAGCATTAGTTGTTTGCAAAATAATTTTGCAACAGTAAAATAACATGTGCAGCCTAACGTAGCCAACAAATATGTTTATGTGTTCAAGTTCTGATATTACAAAAACACTTTTAATTCGGTTGTAATACACTTAGTGGATTTAGCAATAACGTTGTTTCAGAACTGTTATTATTTGGTTTTGTTTTTGCAAAGCATAAAAACAGCGGGATATATCCATCAGTGATTCTACGAGATTATTTTCGAATTTATACAACATTGTGAAATATTGTGTCCGAGCGACATTTGTATAAATATCACATTGTTTATGAGTTACCGGCATCAAGCCCACACTACTATAATGTATCATGCTAAAATTATTCGTTTTTAAATTTTGTTCTACATGTTATTTGTCAGTGTTGGGTTGACACTATTTTTAAATTATTCATTATATTATTCCCGGTTATCCTATTACAGAATTTTATACATTATTAGTTCGTCCGTAACACTCTTAAAGTGAACAAGCATACCTTCAGCTCGCCTTATAATCTATTTAGTGCATTTTTAGCTCGCCGTACGTACCGAAGAAGCTAAAGCATATCGAAGTGTGTCTGTAGCATTCTCGAATCAAAAATGTCATTAACAAAAAGTGTTTGTCTTGTCGCCCTGAATCCAAAAATATATATAACTTATATACTTGGATGTTAGTCGGCGCTCACTCGTAAGACCAAATTTGTGCCCTCTATTCCTCTGAAGGTACCGGAGCGATTCACACCAAATTTGGTACACATATTATTTAACACCTCATTTAAATCCGCTCGCAGTTTAAATTCAATCGCCTGTATACTTCCCGAGTTACAGGCCCCCCAAAATTTGGAGCCCCCTTAATACTGCCCTTATAATAATAATTAAAACACTCAATAATTCTACTTCAAATTCTAAGATATTTTATATCTACAAGATTTTTTCATATTGTTAACCCAAAGCCCGGAAAGAATTATTAAATATTATAATTAAATAATAATTAAAGACCACGGCATCGCATATATTAACCATAAGGCGAGCTGGACGCATCGGTGCGTTGTACGAATATTGTTAATAATTATTTTTAATTACATAGAAAATCATTTTTGACTGATACTATTTAAATGAAGGAAACCTTATAGTCAACATGTATATTTTTAATAATTATTTTTATTTATATAGATAATATTTAAATGATGGAAATCTATTTATTGCCACTGAATCTAAAGGAGATAAAATAATAATATACAATACTTAAGTTAATGATTATTATTTTTAATAATTTTTATCTGGCCCTTAGGTAATACGGTTATATACCGTGTGTCGGAGAATATATCTTTCACCCACAAGTATCACAATTTAAACAAATAAAATTTAAAAAATATGGCACAAAACTCGGTTTAACTTTCATTACAACCAAAAATAAATTTGCAATTTAAAATGATGAGTTATCGTTTACTATAAACATTTGTAATGCATATAAATTAGCCAAAACGCACGTAAATTACTAACAGTTTATATTCATGTATTTTATATTGTTAGAAATATATGTTTTATAATTAAACATTATATGAATTGCAATTTTTGTAGTTTACATAATATTAATCTAAATTAAATTAGTGTATTTTCGAAATATATTTGTGGGCAGAGAATAAGCTCTACCGCCTACACTCGTAATAATCAAGTCAACGCCTGATATCAACAATTTTGCCGTTTTAACGCGCAGCCACCTTAAATTTAATTTCGCATTGACACATAATCCTAATTTCCAAATATCTCTCTGTTAGTTGACCTTGGTTTAAAAGGTTCGTACAACGAGCTACTTAGTGTGGAGAGCGTAAACCTTTGCAGTACAATTAACAGTTTCCGTCTCCTTCTACTACCCACAATGCCATCATATTGTTGTCTCAGTAATGTCTGCGTCATGTCATCAGATTTGGCTATTTCGTAACAAATTACCGGCCTAAATAGTTTTAGGATTCGCATCTTTGGTTAACCATCAAAATTAGTAGTTTATTAGATTATACTTTAAATTTGAATATTGTAGTGATTTTAGAAAATAGTAATCTTTCACGGCTGAGAGTAGAGTGATGCTACGTTCTATTATTACTAGGGAGACCTTGCAATCACAATGAAGTCATTTCTTGTAACGAATACTAAAATAATCAGTTGTATTATTACTGGTTGAGCACCGGACGTTTTCTAGTGGCGCGCTACATAAATTTTGGTTAAATATCAATGTTTTAATACTATATTGTTGATAAGGTAATATTATTTAATAAATTGTAATTGCTTCATATTTTCATTTAAACTTTATTTAAAATTTATAGGCCATTTTAAAGTATGGCATAAAAAAAATACAATCAAATATTACTGAAATTAATTCAAATTAAAAATCATGATATTAAATTTGAGTTATGAGTAAGGGTAAAACAACGCCACTCTAGATACGTAATAGATACTTTATGGTAATATGTTGAAGAACGTCAAGTGTAGGGCACTCAAAATATATTTGAAGCTACCCAAAGAGTCAAATTAATACTAAAATGTCAGAGAATTTTTACATGACCGTAAAGTGACATGATCCAATTGGGGTACCTAATGAATAAAAGAGTATTTAGCTGAGCAAAACGGTAATCTTTAGTTTTGAAGTGAAGTAAAAAACGGTCGTTTGAAATTTAATTAAACTCACATATCCGCATTAATTTCCCGGGAGATGAGAGCGATGCCGCGCGGACGAGTGACGAGTAACGGGGAACGGTCGGTCGACCTAAGGGAAGCCACTACAAATGCGGGCCTATCCTATCCTTCTAATGACTCTGCGGCTGTTGTGAGTCCTGTACGGCCTGCCACACTTGACTGGCACAGATTATCCCCTGCCTGACTTGACGCCGAAGACACAGAAACTAACTTTCCAAAGCAGCACAGCACAACACACCCACGTGCACTAGAACACAACCCTTTTCCTTGATAAATACATTCACTACTTGCCTACTAAACTTTTCGAATCCTTCGAGCCGTATGTTGTACCAAAATACATTTTACATAACTTATGTCGTGATTCTGAACTACTCACTTAACCCTTTCTATACGTCTTTCATTTTCGTATTTGAATAAGGAATAGTATAGCTGCTTTCTCTTATTAAATTTTCAATATCTCGAAAACGGCAACAGTTATAGAAAAAGTGCTACTTATAAAAGTTAAAGAGAATAAAATTTCAAGCAACTTTTACTTGAAAAATTATTTCGGGTAATATATCATTTACTAAAAAATCGCATTTGAATATAGTCGTGTTAAAATTACGATCGACAAGTGGAAAAATAAAATAAAAATATTTCGCGTGCCTGGAATTTATTTTTAAAACTCATTGTTATACATTTTTGTTTGAACATTATTATTTATTGCATTATAAATAGAAGAATGATTAATTAGTAAAATAATTGAATTTTATACCGGGACAAACAGTCTATAAGTAAACATGACATTTATTAATCGCGCAAATAATATATTATGAAATTTTCCGCACAATATTTTACCAAAAATTATTTAAAATACACGTTTTAGCACCCCTAAAAAATATATATGAGTATATAGCGAATATATCTCCTCATTAAATTCATCTTAAAGATGTGAAAGCAGTGAATGTATAAAAGGGAATAAATCCCATCTTTGCCAGCGTTGTACCGTGAGAGGTCGGTAAAAGTATTGTTCACTGAGGGTTAATGTGCCTTTACTGGGCGACTTCATTTATTTCTGGTGCTTTATACGACCGCGCACGTGTGTTCCTTTAATAACACTCGCAAAGTTACGCCAAATAACAAAATAAAATAACTCGACACAATACTGTATTGTCGACCGAGTTATTGTCAAAATCATGTTTCAATTCAGTTCTAAAGCAATACAGAAACCTTGCTAGATTTATTCTAGTGCGCAAAGTTGCATGCGCATTGGCGAAAATGGACACTAATTGTCTTTTTAATTGCAATTTTGTAGATGTTGATCGACAGTTATTGCGCCAAATGTATTGCATTTCACCCTGCAAAAGCTTAATACGATTGATTTTCTGTTTACTCGAGTCAATTTGACAGTGATTTCATAAATAGATTAATGGTCCATAAATTGGTGACAAAAAAAATCAATAAATCATATTCACATTGTTGGCCCATCAGTTCAACATGATTATATCTTTGGTATACATTTAAAAATCGTTTTTTAATTATTAATACCTTCATATACGTATATACTAGATATGAATAATTTAATGAAAGTTTGAATTACAGAATAAATATAAAATATGGTTGAAATAGTAATAATACATCACATGAAATGCGACACTGAAATTTAGATATTCAAATTGTTAAATTTAAATTAGTTTTTATTCAGAGTGTTCTTATTTATTGAGGATTAGATTTTGTTTGTAACCAATTTGAACGGCATAACAATTTCAACACCTGTAATCTGTACGTAATTACAAGTCAGGTTTTAATAAACATTTTCTAGTTGTTTGTGATAGCAAGGTCTGTGTAACGACATGGATATTTAGCGAAAAATGCGATATAATATAGTTTAGCCTTAATTTAATTCTGGTGACTATATAAACGGGCAACCAGTAAAACAGGTCACCGATACGATCGAAGTCTTTAATGCATAATGCTCGTTTTACATGTAAAAATTGTAATTAAAAACATGTGGGCACGCGAATGCTATTAATAAGCAGAATGTTTTTAGTTTCCAACTGACACCAGAACAGAATTTTTCCTATTTCGTTAACAACTTTTCTCCTTTTATAACAACTCCAGGAGTTAATGCTAAATATCCAAGTTTCTGAATCCAGTCATGTTCAGAGTAAGCTGTTAAATTGGATATTCCCGTACAATACTTTTTTCTTATTCTTATTCTGGATCCAAGTTACAAAATTAATGGTTGGGCTACTTTAGAAATTAAGTGGTATTTCTGAAAGGGTAGTTGATGATTACTGGATGCTTGAAGTGTCCAGAGATATGGAGTAATAAAGGAATAGCAAAAGATATATTTTATCTTGAGTCGATTGAAAGAGGAGATAAATAGATGCATGATGCATCTATAGATTTTTGTGGAGAATCCCAAAGAAATAGTTAGTAAAAGGACTGGAAGGAAAATATGTATTGCGCCAATTGTGAAATAGGGACATATCCAGAGCAGTTTAATAATTTTATATAATTAAATTAATGGCCAAGAATTCTAAATTAATTTCGTCTTCCCCAAGTGCTTTAGCAAATTAAAATCGTCAATATAGACCTATAAGACGACATTAGATTATTAAATGGAGAAAACATTTCGTGAATTTGTGCCATGAGGATATTTAATTTGAGCATGATTTTACAATTTATATTTTGTTACAGATACTACCTTGGTGGCTCTCTTAAGGGATCTATAGGAGGGGTACTTCAAATGTAAGTGTGCTTAATATTTATTATTATTTAGGAACAGTCCTTTAATTATTATCATTCAATTGGTGATAGTAAACTCAATGCTTGTTTGAAATTGGAAATAAGTGTTTTTAAATTTGCGTTACAATGGGAGAATGTTTGTAGAATACTTTTACAATATTTGTATAGTGTAGTAATTTTTTTCTTGGTTTCACGGTGTATTTTAATAGAATTTCTTTCAATTGGACAGTAAACATTTATATATGTGTATATACTTTATCTAAATAATGGATTTTCCAGTTGGTTGACAAATGATGTGGCGTGTGAGTAAATTCGTCAAATCCCGCGGGTGTTTTTCGTTTCGGTCCTGCGGACATTTATTTGTTAATTAGTCCGTAAAATAACTCTGTATGACTGGTTTGAAATCACAAATTTTACACTAATTAAACATACAAGATCCATTTAGCTTTGGCAGGGAAAAAATAAACCGGTTTTTGCTGTCAACGTGCTAATTAAATTGTCGAATATTGGCGGCAGTATTGTTGGGTCGGTCGACTAGTGGCGGCTTTAGTGTTCTGGTAGTGCAAGTCCGTGCCGGACGTTGGCGCTATATGTTTTTGTCAGTTTCGTTCAAACGCTAATGCGGAGAACGTGCTTGCTATGATTTATGGAGACAGAACGACAGCCCCGGGAATACATATCTCCCCGCCCCCGCGACATACGTGATCCCATAAACAAACATTGCAAAAGAATTTCCATAGCATTTCGCTATTCACTGCACTACAAGACTGTGGCCTGAATACAACATATCACCCTGCACGAATAACTTAAGCCACTCGAATTCTTATTAGTATATACTTTCGACCAATCAGCGAAAATCTCTTTTATTTTAAAACTATAACCTTTGAAATATTCGTTTTTAATATTACTACATATTTGGAACGGATTCATAGATATTAACCATTGCACGAAATCTTGACAAATGTTGATTTTGTACGGGATTTTTCACGAAATTATCAATCGAAAATTGATACTTTTATTTCAAATACGTGCCATTTTGTCAAAAATCAATATTTTGAAAAAAATCCGATGTCAACGTGTAGAGTAAATGTTGTAGATTAACGTGCTTTTTGGTTTTTTGTTCTAAGTCCAATACTTTTGGAGATACGTTTGCGCGCTTTAAAAGAAAATACTGTGTGTACAAGTGACTCTGGCAAGCGGCCATTTTGTATTTTTTCTTTTATGAAAATTTGTTTTTGTGCACTTTATTACATGTATAATGCAGGGCTCCAAACGGAGTACTCATTTATTTTGTTATATTCCCAAAAAAAAATCTAGAAATTTGCATGATTTTCTAAATAAATATGACTGGTTATATCAAAGTGTATTTGTTGCTCTAAGAACCTATAGTTTTTAAATAAGCAAACGTTGACAACACAAAACCGAAAATCTCATGTATCCCATAGAGCAGTGGGTACTCGAGCCGTCTGGGCCGAGGAAATGCTGAAACGCTCTTGAAAGCATGGGTCCACTTCGAACTCACATTCCACCTATTCGCTTGGAGCCCAAACAACAAAGTTTGTCTGTCTCGAAATGAGTATGAGGGGTCATGACACTGTAATTTGACTCATGTGTGTAACATAAAACACAAGTTGGGTCTGGGCCCGGTAATCGATTCGGTCAACAAGTGCTGCTGCTTCCAGCTAGGCAGCCTCGTTGTCGTCAGCCGTTTAGCCACGGTTAATATAATATTCCCTACCTTGAGCGCACTCGATAGTTAACGGCGGCTCCGATTTCACAGTGGGAGCGACAAAGAATAAATAAAGTTGAAATGCCAACGATGCGATGCGGCGAGCGTGCGAGATACGATTACCATTGAACTTTTTATCGTTTAATATTATCTCAATTTAACTTTATTGCTTTTTCGCAATATCACTCCACCTACAATCACTCGAATTGCTCCACTTTAATTCCTCTTGTAAATGAATCAAACAACACAATTTCTCATGAGAAAGGGATCACAATACATAACATATTAAAAATGGTAACTTCAGAACAAATTATGTAATTGTTCCGCATTTATTATCCGCCCCCCTGGCCCATTAATATCCCATATTTTATCTTCTTCAACAGTGGCTGTGTCGTCAGTCTTTCAGAGATCACTTCAGCTCCCCCAAGTACCAAAATGGTGGCTGATATGGCAGCAATTGTTTATAATAAACTAGTGCTAAACCAGTGGACATTTGATCCATTTATAATAACACACAGACACACAGACACAGTGAATGGTTTGTAACTGTCACACATATTTATGTGGGGAGCGAAGTACCGGTGAAGTGCTGCTGCTGGCCACTGTGCATCATTAATATTTGTTGTTGTGTTCGCCGTAGTATCTGTATGTGCCTGATCTCGACCCCTTTGTACGTATGTGTGTGTTCTTTTACTGTAATGCAACATCCATTGTTCCTCTTTTATGCTCTCGGTCGCGGTATATACACTGTATTGTGTGTCACCCTGTATATAATGTAACTAAAATAAAATACAGTCATGTTACAGTTTGATGTACCGAGCACAAACCTTCCAGTAGTAAAAGTGTTGTATTTCATAATCATAAATAATATTAAACAATAATGTAGAATAATGAGCGATCATTAACAATAGTAATCAACCATTGGTACAAGCACTAATGCCTTCAGCTCGTCATATAATGGGTACTTAGTGTTTGTTTTTCGAAAGCACTGCATTTTAAAGTGATATATTTATTAAACATATTTGATTGTTTGCAACAAGAGTTTAAATTTTAAATTATTTATTTTATAGTGTAGAATAATGAGCGATCATTAGTAATAGCAAACAAGCATTGGTAATAATGCCTTTAGCTGGCGTATAATTTTAGAGTTATATATTTATAAAAGACAATATTGTTTGTTTGCAACAAAAGTTTAGATTTCAAATTATTTATTATTTAAAGCAGAATAATGAGCGATCATTAACAATAGTAAACAAGCATTGGTACAGGCCTTCAGCTCGCCGTATAATATGTATTTAGTGTTTTCTATTTGAAAGCCTAATAATAAAGCACTGCATTTTAGATTGATATAATTATAAAAGACAATAATGATTGCTTGCAACTAAAGTTTAGATTACAGTATAAGAAAGTCTAGTGAAGGTCACTCTAGCTTATTTAATTTTTCTATACAAGATAATGTGTAAATATACATATTGGGGGAAAAGATAAGCAATATACAATTTTATATTAAAATTGTTTTTGGCCCAATTTAATACATTTGGAGTTAATTTCTTTTTTTTTCTCTCTCAAATGATTCAATTATATATATTTTTTATTAGAATATTGCTTCTGTCCCTAATATATTCCTTGGTGTATTATAGTAATAGGTATAATTATTCACTGACACGCAAAGAAACGAATTTGGGTTTGGGCCGTTTTCCATCAATGTTTTCTTCCGAAACGTAAATGGAATACAGCTCATTATTTTAAAAATCCGGTTAACTTTCCCAACTCCATGGCGCCTAACTATTGAAAAGTACAGTAATCAACAATTTGAACTTTGCAAAACAAACATAAAAGAAAGCCCTAGTCTAAAGACAAATATATATATATATATATATTAGGCAGTCAACAAAATGAATTTGGCTTCCGAACAAAACGGTGCCCGGCCGTGTTTAAACCGATGCGAAGCTGTACAACGAAAAGCACATGGTTTATAATCATAATTCTGAACGTAGAGCTGCTGGTCCGGTGCATTTTGCAGCTTGACAGCCAAATGGAATATGTGCATTCAAACCGGGGGGAGGGAGGGTCAGAGAGGCACGAGTATCCGTGTGGTCAGAAGTTTTATGGCATATGACACTAAAATCAATATGCCATTTCGTATTCATGTTAAGGATTACCGAGTTATGTTCTGATTGCTGTTGATGATAATCGCACTATATTTAACTTCAAAAAGCAGACGCCAAATGGTGCTGACACGGCCACCTAAAAAATATGAGGAGTGGTCTGTACTCGACTTTCTTTGATACGCTTTAGTTATAAATTTTGTTACTGTTCACGATCGAACACTGCAGCTCTTACTACACGACGAGAAGGTAGATCGAACTTTTGCAATATGCATACAATGTGTTTTGTATTATTTATTGTAAGTTTGAATAAATGAGTATACTGTCAGGTAGACACCATGTAAAGATTTAAATTTACAGCAGTATGAGCTAGGAGTTTCCCTATAAATATTCGTATATGAGCGCGCGCGGGTGCATTTTTAAACATAATTTATTTCCAAACATTCTATAATAAATTCCAATTTGCATACTATATACATCTTACATTAATAGTCTCGGTACCATATGGTAATCGCGAATGTATTACATGTTAGAGGCTTTCTGCTATTACCATAACACGATAGCCGATTTACAAAAGTGCTTACAGCCGGAAAACACTCATTATGTGCAGTTTATTATTATTGTTATTGCAATGAGATCATACGAATATATGCATAAAAAGATTCTGGAATTGTGCTATCACTTGGTTGCATCGTTAAACCGACCGGAAAAAACTCACTGCTTCACAACGTTGATAATAAAAGCGAAGGAAATGTATTTATTTTCGAATTATTATTTAATGTATGCGCATTTATAAATAATGTTACTTCTGTTACGCATTTGTGCCAACACGGCACTAATCTGTGTTTTAAAATGGTGCAAGACACACTGCTCAGGTGGCCGATTCGGTGTGTCATCGGTTTTACTATCACGTCTTTTCTATAAATGGAATACTAGGCAATCCTTTTCAAACATTCATCTTATATTCAACTCAATCCCTTTCAGATTTTCCACCCACATGAAACCAGTTACACATTATTTATTTATTATAAGACACAAAACTCGCATAATTAGAAAGTTCCTATTCTATTTATTTATTCCAGTGATACATTTAGCTTGTTTTGGCAACATTATTAATTAAAGATAGTTACAGATACACTCAATGAGTGTTTCCTTGCTTCGGATCTACTCCTAACAAAGAAAAGACGTTTTTGTGTACCTTGATTTATAGGATTATCTAATTAATTTTTTTAGAGTAACATAGAACAACTATTGTTATAGTTAAGATTGTAAAATGAAACTGGAGTAGCTTTCACTTGACTTATACACAATTTTCATTATTAATATGTGTGGAAATTAGGGAATCAAATATGTAACAGCTATTTTCAAAGGCGATGTTTCAGTAAATGCTACATTTTACGAAACTACAAAAATAAATAGAAATGTTACTATTTTTAGAATAACTTTTTCTTTAATTTCTGCAGGGTTTATGGAATAATGAAATAGTTTTAAAAAAAGGAGGTTCATGTTCAAGCTATATCATAGTTCAATGTTTCATAATTTTGCCATCTAGGCACTAATTCAGATAACATACCGGAAATAGTTGGCCAAAACGTATTTCCTTTTAAATCTTGAGTTTAATATCTTTCAGATTTACAATAACTATATTATTTCGGGTAAGAAAGCTCTAAAAATTATGGCAATAGATATTGCGATTTTGAACCCCGATTTCACACCCTTCTCATATATACAGAGACTCCCTTTGCCAGCAATATCTAATCTTTGATCATTCAACTTTATCTGCATGCTCATTTATCTGTATTATCCCTTGCATATATATACTTTTTTGTTCGTCTGTAACTTGCCTTTCGTTCCCTTTTTATATCACATTTTCATCATCTATTTAAATCTTTTGCGAATCACAAAATAAGTAAACCATTTCGTTACTGAAAACGTATGAAATTCCTAATAATATTCTCTGGATAGTTTAGAAAATGTGTGTATTTAATTTTGTCTGGGTATATAAACCAATTTATGCGTTATTAAAGGGCAGAATTTGACGAGATAAAATAATTACAGTGTCATTTCGTTGAGAATTAAATAGCCGCAGAGTTTTTGTAGTAACGACCGCCATGTCAGCGCAGACTAGGCAGCAAAAGCTGTTGATCTCGCTTGTCGCCTAATTGGCTGAGCACATAAACAAAAACAAAACCCAAATAACAACATGCACTGTAATATATTACAAGTTTAGATTGACCGAAATCCGGGCTAGGCCCCATAACTCATACATTAATATTATTAGTTCAGTCGTAAATTAGTCAACGTTTTATTGGCATATGGAGCGACGAGACATTGATGACATCTAGCGATAATGAAACAAAACTGGAGCGGAGGTGACGTCAGTACGAGTACTAGTACCGATGTATGATATGTGTATGTAATACCTGGGTGTGTGATTTATGTCTGTGATGTGGTCAGCAGTCGCGGATACTATTCATTCCTCTAGCCCTCCACCACCCCGCCGTAAACCATTCGTCGTTTAACAGTATCAGGCGAGGATTTAGTTTGTGTTTATATGTCTACATTTCCAGAGCGGAGCTTCATTGAATTTAACCTGAATATTCAATGAACAGTCGACTCTTTGCTAGTCACAACTGTCTAAACACAACCTGTTATTTTATAAACATCAGTATTCGGTTTTCATGAATTATGTAATTTATTTTCAATTACCACTAAATCAATGAAACATTTATCAAATACTGTTACAGGTCTAAAATTAATTTTGAATATATTCGCAATATTAAACGATCCTAACTATAATTTAATAATATTGCCAATTTCACATATATTTTGAAATCTACTCTTTGAGTCTCAAATTCGTTACGTCATGAGAATACAAATATTAAACTAAACATTTTAAATACTATTAACTTTAGGAAATCTATACACAATCGAAGAATTGATACATTATCGCCAGAGAATATTACAGGTGAACAAAACTTTCAAATTTTCAATATTAATCGTAGTACGGCTCTGGACATTTATTGGTGTGGTGATGTGGTTGGTTTTGGGGTAATATACAAGGTGACCTTTGACCGGTATGCCACTGACACAACCCGACAGAGAACTACGAATAAATCGGCCGTAAAGAGACACATTGACTGGTCGGGCTGGTGTTTGGACAACGAGCGTATGCCAACCAGATTTGTGTGATCGTGCGTACGCCTGGAAATTGATCTGTCGTTTTGCCTTAATCTCATATATCTTATTATTGTTATATCGTATATTCATGATCAATAATCATCATATATTTACAATAATAATAAAATATAAACCCTATATCTTTAGTTGTCATCATCAGTAGCAAAAAATGGGAGTTTAACGATGACTGATGACACACACGGTGGTTTGTGCCGACTCGGCTGCGAGGTTTTACTCGCTGAAGCAATAAAACAGTACGCGTTTCTTGCACCATTTGAAAACACATAGATTAGTGCCTGCCTAGTCGGCGGCCGAGTCGGCACAAGGGAAAACCAAGTAGATATGCTCTTTATCAAGATATCAAGGTTACACTTATGAACTGAATGTTTCCTAAACTATATTAGATTTAGAGTTTAACCAAGAATATTTTTAGTCGACGATGTCAATGTCACGAGTGTAACTTGACGCGGTGTTGTAGAAGGATCGTAGTAACAGGCGCATTATTAGCAAGAAGGAAGGAAGGCTGATGTGTCTCATCTTTGTTTGTATTTTCTTGAGATCCAACGTCGCAGCAGACAGAGAGACACACATCTGTGTGTTGTGCTTCTGACATCTGACGCTTTGTTCCATTATTAACATGTTCGCTTGTGTATAGTCTTTTATGTTTCATATTTGTTCATTATTTCTGTACTAAGAACATTATTTGACGAATGAATCTTACATTAGCGAAAAGACGATTCGAATTCTTTTCATTTTAAATCATACGAATGTTTCTTAAAAGTATATATTATTCCTGTGGAATCGCTTTAGTAAATTTTAAAGAAAATCTCGACGATATTTGTTGAAAGTAAATATTTACATTGTATACATAATTTTGTTGTAAGAATTCAGGTGTATATATAGGTTTATTTACTGTGAAAATACCTGCGATTCAGAGAGAAATTGTGGTTTGTTATCACAAAATACGAGAAATATGTAAATAATTCCGGTTTAAACAACAAAGTTGTTTCACATAAAATAATGTTTCTAAACGTACGCCAAGTGTCTTGCTTTAGAACTTATTCGGAATTTAGTAGTAATTCATTATTTGTTTGTGCAATTGTTGAAAAGATTTACCATCATTCGTCTAGTCTAGACAGTTGAACTAAATTACAAGAAAATATTAAACTTTTATTGTTCTGAATTAATTGTAATACTATAGTAGTTATTTAGAGGGCATAAAATAAGCTCGTTTTTATTAATATTGCAGAAATTATTTTTCACAGCGAGGCAATAAGTAAGTAAGATTATAAATTACAATTAATAATTCAGTTTGTATTACGACAAACAATGTTAGCGTTCACTGCAAGACAATTTATAATGAATGCGTTAATTTTGTTGCAATGAATGTTAGCATTGTTTGACATAAAACAAACTGGGTTAATATATGTAATAACTAATTTTAATTACTAATTGGCTTGCTGTCAATGCAGCTTTACAGTCTACACAACTCACCCCCAACAATTTAAATGTAAATTAGGTAAATACAAGCAGAATTATTTATCATGAATTATAGAAATTGTTTAATAGCAAATATGAATATTCTACTTTTATTATTTCATGATAATGAATTGAATTTTTGTTTAAATAAATATTTTGCTATATTTTTTTCATGTATACTTGAATAATTTCATCATATTACTTGTATAATTAAATGTATACTAGTTAATTAATATGAAAGCTAATTCAAATCAAATTATTACAATTCAGGAATGTTTTGTGTGATTTTTACAAATACCGATTTCAGTTTAAACAATCATAATAAACAATTCAAAATAATTTGCTGTAAATTATTGGAATTTAAATGAGATATTTTAATGAAATTGGTTTTGTTTGTAATTGATTCAATTTATTTAAAGTTGATTATTTGTATTACTATTTAATTAAATGAAAAATATGCGATTACCAAATATATTAATACATATTATCAGGTTTTTTAATTCACAGGGAAAACAGTTGAAAATTTACGTAAGGAACTTTGAATTTAATGTTTTTGTATAATCAGTATAAGTTTTTTCAAATTGTGATCCAGTTTGGAATTAAAAATATTGTAGGGTATTAAAAAACTGGCTATTGTTGCAATCACTATAACTATTAAAAGTCAATGGTAATAAATAGGTTTTCTTCATTAAATATATAAAGAAATATTGTAATAATCTATTAAATAGATACAAGGTGAGCTGAAGGCATTAGTGCCTGTAAAATTGGAATAGGTCAATACATGAGAAATATTTTTGGAATGCCAGTATATTTTCATCATCGTTAATAATAGTTGATCCATAAATAAAGACCGTCCGAGATTTTTGAACAAATCCATAAGTCACAATTACGCCAAATGTCGGACTTCATCACTGAACGAACGGTTGGTAGTAAAACGTGCTCTAGTCTCGACTCCCCTGGTCCACCTGATGCAGTTAGTTGGCCCATAAAACTCGCATTGGATTCAATATGTGGGGGCACACTGGGCAGCAGAGGGTGCCACAGACCTTTCCGTACAACTTCAATTTACTGATAATTTAGATAACATCGTAAATATTACAGTGGCTGCGATTCTCTACTTCCCTACGTAGTTAAATGTCGCCCATACCATACGGGTTGATATGCCATAACTTGCAATCAAAGGAAAGTGCTTGTAGAAGCCATAAAAAAACTGGGAAACTTTGCGGAAATTTATTTAGGAATTATACTTGTCGTAAATATGTAAAAATAATAATATTATGTTGTTTGCAAACGAGAAATATATAGTGAACCTTAAAAGCATATTAAAATTGTGCTCTTGAAATAAATTGGTTCGTTTATAGGATTAAAATGCAACAGAGAGATTATAGAAATACAAATCCTGAAGAGATAATTTGAATTTAGAGCTAATGAGGTGAATACGATATTGAATATATGCGAGCATATCGGATATTTTTTGTGACCCATCTAATTGGTACTGGTTGAATGAGTGGCCAATTTTGAAATGGCTTTCGAAATAAGAAATGTTCTTCAGGGAAAAACACGGCATGTTTTTATGACATTCCATTGTTGAATAACACTTGAGCAGCAATCGATTGGCGACAAGCTTTAAATGGAATTTGAATAAGCGTACTCGAAATTTTAATTGAATATGCCGAGGCATCTAAACGATATAAATTATTCATAATAGACTTTTTCTGCTCTATTTGGTGCTGGAAGACGTCGCCGTAGCCGTCGCATAGGGCTATCTACGCTATACCATGCATGATGCTTCGTTTTTGAAAAATGTATATTAACATTTGCGCTAAAAAACGATTAAAAATAGACCATCAATGCAGCAAATTCATAAATTTCATTATGGACTTTTTAGAAATTTTATAATTAACTGTTCATTGTGTGTGCCTGGACGTATTGTAACACGTCCATAATAACATAATGCACACTCAAATATAACCCCCAAATTAGAGTTATCAGCACCCAGCATGCATCAGTGCCACCAATAATTATCTCGATTGCGAATATGAAATAGAAGCTCTAAGGATAATATAGATTTTTATTTTATTTGATAATAAAACCAACGAAATATTTTATTATTAGGGCAAATTGAGTTGAGCAAATATTTGTAAACAATAGGCTAGTGAATAGCGACGGAATATAGCAATTTGTTAATAAATAATAGTTATGCATATATTCTGTAGAGGTAGTGATAGTAGCGGCGAGTGTTGAATCATTTGAATATAGCGCTCGCCGTGGAGCAAGGCCGGAAGTTATTCTCGTTTGTACAGTGTAATTTCCTATTCTTGTCAAAATATGAATGGACGATTCATGTAGGCGAGCGTTCACTAGTCGTCCGTCCCGCCCGTCCGTATACATGCACATAAAGCCAATGGCTGCTTTCTAAGATATGTTGGTGACATGTGTACACACTACATCCGACACTCGCATTGTATTCACCAGCAATCAACCGTCGACTAACTATTCACCCACTGTCTGATGCTCACAAATCACTTGCAAACTTCTTCCCGATTTATTGTTCAATAATGCAACCAACTTACACATCACACAAATTATTACTATACACATGGGGCGAATATATATATATATATATATATATATATATATATATATATATATATATATATATATATATTGTCTTTATGAAATACTAAACAATGCTTGTAAAATTGTGAATACAAGTTATGTTTTACTAAGGCGTTGATTGGTTACGCCTAGGAGCTTAAAGCGTCGTTTATGTTTAGAATTTTCAAATCGTCAAGGCCATATATCGCTCAAATAAATCCGGCAAAAGTTTTAGAGCTCTTGTATAGTTTTTGGCTGTCCTACTTTTAAAGTACGTTAAATCAATATATAGCTATGATTTCGGCAAGCATGCAAAGGTATAATATTTCGTGGAGTATGGATCGTGCTCGCCGTATTCTTAACTTGAACATAATGCGTGTCTACGAAAAAGAAAAAAGTGAATAAAACGAATAGAAAATATTTTATCACTAAGAAAGTCAGGGAGAGAGATAAAAAGTGTTTAAAATTCATCCCGGTGCAGCCGTGTAAGTAACACTGAACAACGTGTTCACAATCGTCTATACTGAAAACTTTGCATACAGGTCATGTTACAGCCAGTACTCGTTTGCAACGACGCGGCGTGCTGTTTTATATATATACGTATATATTCTAGAAAATTGCAGTTTTCTATACCGGCTCTGAAGTTTAAGAGCAATGCGTGCACTGTTCAGCGATATTTTATACTTCGCTGACTGCTGTGTTCACCTCGCTTCGAATCTATCTGGGGTGTACTTCACTGTTGTACTATCTGACAACTTGTTCACCGGATAACATATTAATTTAAACCCATTCAAAGTTACGGGAAACTTCAGTATACATGTCCGATTGACGTTACAGTAAATTACGCATTGCAGGATTGCATCACTGGCGAATGCTCCATTTACCAAAGTAGACACTCAAAAATAACAAAACTTTTATTATACAATCACTGCAAAAACCAATTACTTGCAGGGTTTTAATATATAATACATTTCAAAGCATTTTTTCTGTAATACGAATAAGAAGGTAATAATATATTGGGGTATCAGATTTCTCTTGGTAGAGAAATCCCCCTTTTAGCTTTCTTCTTCTGTAGAAGCGATAAAAAAAGCTGCAGCGATAACTCATAATTGTATCCGTTGTTTTGGCATAATCCCATATTAAGCACACATGTTTTGGCCGCAAAAACGATTGTCGTGTGTTGCTGAGGGGCGCTGTCTTTATGGAAATGTGCGTGGGGAAATTGGGAAGTAGCGCTGCCATCTACACAGAGTGTTGACACCGGTGTGTTGTTTAGTTGACAGGGTGTAGTGACTAGTGTTCTTAGGGGGAGACTATCAAGTTACGTCGGAAACGTGCACTACATTTATTTCCTTACTGCTGTAATTCGATGTACAAACATGTGTAGCTTACATGCTTAGCGCATTTCACATTTGGCTGGTCTTGCACATTAATAAGCTTCCATCTTGGAATGCTTGATCAGTCCTTCATTTCCAACAGATGGAAAGACTTGATTATTCAAACCTACCTTAAGACCGATAACACACACGGTTACAAATACCAGGCAGTTATTCGTACATAAGCTACGGAAAGCTAAACATCCAATTGTAATAATTAGGTATAGTGGTTGAGGAATAAGAGGAATAAGGATTTAATATATATATGTTGGAGATTATCTTTAAATTAAATCGCGAGTAGAATAAAACGTTAACGAATGGAGTAATAATTTTAAATTGTTTTAATTTCAAATAATTCGTTTACGGCTGTAACTTTTAATCTTACTAATGTATTTAGCGCATTTACATATTTTACATGTACGCTGGTGCTGCTGCAACAAGTAGACAGATCACACTAGTTACCTGCACGTATCATATTTCTGTTATTGAGCTGTGCCGTCTGCATTTCAACTAGTTCTGTTTGCTTTTATCCCCACAAAAAATCTTAATACCTCTGATGGTTTATCACTGTCTGGTAAATAAATCTGTGCCGCCATAATATGCAAATTGACATTTTTGTGTTGAAATACAACAATAGGAGACATTTCTCCGAGATAATCTATTCATCTAATTTATTTTCGGTTTAAATTTAAAATTTTAAGTGGTTTACCAAAATGAATTTATATTACCAACTTAACTTTTTATACACTCACGAAATTTGATTACGACAAAAAATACTCCATCCATTACATTACAGTTTCAGCGAATAGAAAATATTTCTAATTCTATGTTAAACCTAAGAACATAAAGTATCATCTCTCTTTTTCTATTCTCCACCTCCTATGAAACAGGACCTACTCCGCCAGAGAATTATAGAAGGGGTTTATGAAGATTTTGTATGTTTGCAAAATGATTTAACTAAAAATAAAAGATGTGGAGTGGCCTGCACTCAACTTATACTTAAATATACATCCCGAACAATCATCCACAGTAATACATTCCAATAATTCGATTCAAGGATGGTTAAATCGCGTATACCCGTTCGAAATTTTGCATCATTACTTCGTAAAAGATAATAAAAATTACGTTTTGTTTTGTTTTTTCAATAGTTTCCATCATTCAGGAAGATGCTTTACCAATGTCTCGTCATTTTGGTATTGCAAGCAATAACAGTACTGGTTAACAAACCCCAAAAGACGTTTCTGCAAGGCGAACTAAATTTATTTTCCGAATGATAATACAGGTCTAATAGACGTTGTTTATTTTCGTATATATTTTTTCGGATGTGTCCCACCGGGTAGCTTCTGCACTCCTATGCATATCCTGCCAGTTTTCCCCCACGTATCGTAACGAGAATCATTGAGTATATATAATGCGGTGGTTCCCTACTATATTTAGAGTATTGCAATACTCCCTACCGTGCCTAGTTTCACGTTTGTTGTAAATTGAATTGTTAAGAAGTTTGTGCCATGGAGGTGAAATGACACGGGCATTTAGATACAGATGGAACCCATCACCCTGCTTCTTTATTTCTTCCTTCGTCTTTATATTTCTCATTCGTTTCGTTGGTAAAGACGGGTTCTTTACAGCCGTGGATGTGCTGTACCGACGACGACGCCGAACAATAAACGTCATTTTTGGTGTGAAAAATTGCTCGTAAAATCTGTCTCCGCGCAAGAAACTTTCCCAATTTTACATTCCGAATTTTAGCTAAACCTTATTGGTTATTTGAAACACAAACGAGGGAATCAGAGTTAATACAGTTTGTGGTTGTTTATTTAAATGAAAATTTAATATCCTTTGGTTTCGTCCTTTTCAAGGTCATGTCACACCCGTCAAATTAATAATGTTGTTGATGTTGTGGTCTACCAACACTGTAAAATCAAATATCAACGGAGTAGTTTTGTTTACATGATTGCCAAAATAATGGAACGAAACTCTGCGTTGCTATATTGATTATGTAATGTCCCTTCATCCGTTTGTGAATCAGATAAATGTAGGAGAATCAGCAGTAAACATAGAGACACCCTACTGTCAACATTACGATGATTACTTAAGGTCTGTTGCGTGAATATTCCATTTTCAGGAAATCTAATAGCGACCTAGGTTTGTGTACGAATATGCAGTGTAATTAAAGTAAATTCTTGTTAAACTAGATAGCGCACTGTTATCTAGTGTCTCTTTGTTTTGTTCGTTCGCTGCTCTGCTGTTATTAGGGAATTATAACGTTCACTAAAAACCTGCATATGACTACATTCCGTTGCAAAAATAATCACTGGTTATATTGCCCTAAGTACAATTATATTCTGGTGCAATTACCATCTAGCACGAGCCGATTGCCTTGCAACCCATTTATTTGATACAACGATGTTTGTCTAAAGATAGCTTTTGCATCATACTTCCCTACACATGTTGCTAAATTTAGAATGGCGATGAAATTACAAAAATATATTGTATACATACTTCATTCATTCATCGCAATTTAAAACCAAGGCTATTTGTTTTAATTATAGAATAAAGTGATAGACTTGAGTGTTTTTTCTACCAATATATATATATATATATATATATATATATATATATATATATATATATATATATATATATATATATATATATATATATATTGACTTTTCACGCAACAAAATCGAACAGTGGTGAATCTTGAACCAAAGGAAAATAAGCAAATGGCCTATAATTGAATAACAAAAATCGCACCCCGATCTCTGCTTTTCACATTTGGGTGGTTTTAGGCTAAGCCCTAGCTGCGTATTAGAACCGTCACTCATAATAACAATCATTACGAATGAGATTATTTGAATTTGATAAAAGCACCCCTGAGTGGCGTTTCCGAGTCCCCTACGACCATTAGCCACCCTCGGCGAATGCAACTTATAAAATATGTAACAATCATACACACATGTGGACGGGGCTCGCTCACCAGTGTTGCGCGGTCACTGATGTGCCCATTGTTTGCCCTCTAAATCATTAAAAATGCACGAACCCTTGGCAAAGAATTTCATTTTCCACTCCAGCTATTTATTTTCCTGTATAATTGGATTGCTTTTCAATTATCCCTACTTCTGAATGCCGTAGCGGTCTTCGTAGTTGTCACAGCTACGTAATACCTGCATATTATCAGACATTATACACACTCGTTAGATTGCTAATGATAAATAAATAAGCTTCCCTAAGAATCGAGTTAATTTAAATTAATTGTGAATAATATAACTAGAACAATTTTAAATAGATGTTATTCTTTAACGAAATATTAGTAAAAACATTTTGTGGTTTTACAAATTGTCCTTTTGAACCACTTTAGAAACTGAATTTATATATCCTAGTAATGTGCTAACTAATATACAATGGCCTTCTCTCTTATGAGTATTCTCTGTTGGTACATTATCTGTATATACCATTCTTTCTTTTGAGTATTCTTTATTTACAATATTCGTTGTTTTGGCCTCCCTCTGTATTTCTCATTTTCTCTTCTGGTCGTTCCCTGGTTAGGATAATCGCTGTTTTACTCAGTCTCAGTTTTTGTTAATCTCTGTTCTTGCCCTTCTCTCTTTTGAGTAATCTCTATTTACAATATTCGCCGTTTTGACCTCTTTCTGTTTTTCGCATACTCCCTTCTGGACATTATCTGATAATGTTATTTGCAGCTTTGCTAACTCTCTGTTTTGAGTATTCTCTTTTTTTCTGTATTTACCATTCCTTCTTATATGTATTCTCTATTTACAATATTCGCTGGTTAATAATCTCACTATTTTTCTCATTCACTCTTCTGATCGTCTTGGTTTTTGGTAATCTCTGTTTTGAGTATTTTGTTTTGTTCTCTGTACTTCTGTTTTGCTTTTAGTTGTTTTAGATTCTTTGTTTTGTGATTCATGTTTTGGGATTCATTCATGTATGTCTACATTTATATTGGGAATTAACTAGGAATTATCAAAATGTATTTGGAGTTTTATTTAATCTAATCTTATGATGCAGAATATTTATTTTATTGATATATCCCATCTTTATGTATATATATGGAGACATGAATATTTTTATGAATAGCAATGATATATCCATATTTAACAAGCATATAAATATTTTTCATGCATGTTTATAGTGGAACATTTTTATGGATAAGCTTTTCACTCTTTTACTGTTGAAATATTCATTTCATTCGTTGAAATTCAATTTGCGCAGTGTAGCTAATTCCGTTGGGTAAATGTATAAATACAGCTAGCTAATCCACGTGTTCATTCGACAGTGTTGGAGGCGGCAGCCGATCTGCGTACTGCCGTCGAATACCTATAATTAACACTTATTATCTTGTTCTGTTCAAGAACCGTAAATCAGACGCCAAGTGGAAGTGCTGATATCAATGTAATTAAGGCATTTTTTAATTAACTCCACTGACATCTCCTAATTTAGTGCGATCCCTCCACTTTGTGTGTGTGTGTGTACGTTCGACTGTTGAACGTGTCGTTATCTCCACAAGATATATATACTATTGATTTATACATTTACTGGATGGAATTCATCTTGTCTACGGACACAATTTTCTTTTTATACTTCCTACCTTCGATATTCTCCATAAAATATCTTTCTCTCTCGAAAGGGTTAGGAGTATCAGGAACGAAATACACGTCTGACCAATATTGAAACTATTGTTATTGATGTTGCTTTCATGAAATTGGTAGTTTTGTTTGATATATATATCTTTCTTTCAAATAATTATAAATCATCCGATATGAATAATCTACCAGTGAGGGGGTCGTTAATTAGAAACTCATGTATCTTTATTCCTTTATTTATAAATTGGGAGATTTTGAAGCTGTGAAAGTTTAAGGTACTGGCAACAGGAATGGACTTGTTTGCGAGACAAACACAATTCGGCCCGATCATAATTAGAGCACGTTAGATATATCAAAATGCAATCACCATGACTTAGAGTGGACGTAGCATGAGCATAGGATAATTAGAAGGAAACTTAGCAGGTTCGAGTTGCGGCAAAACCGAACCCAGCCCTGAGTTTGTTTACTTTCTGACTTTAATGGACGTTACGCAGCCATGCTTGCGGATGTCAAACAAACGACCCGTGGGCCCGTATTCGACCGCCAATCATTTACATCCGGCAACTCTGGCCAAACATATACTTCATACCACAGACGAGCATCTTCCCCACAGCGCTTCCCTGGAGATGCACGGGCACGGCCAAGCCGAGACTAACTCGTTGTGTTGCGAGGAGCAAGAGTTCAAGTTACGCAAATATTGTGGAATAGAGTTTGATGTGTCTAGGAGTCGCCAAGGTCCCTTGACACCAAGGAAAAAATAAGTAAAGTTTGGAAAATCGGTTTTGTGTTCGACGTAATATGATATTTCGTATAAAATATGTATAGAATAACATGGATATACTTACGGGGCTCAATCTTCTACTCATGTACATGATACATGAGGGCAAAACTTGCAGTCAACTTAGATTATGGTTTCATGTGTTATACATACAAAGTAAATTGATAAATATTTACAAAAATTATTCCACCACAAATTTCAATTAAAATCCATATACTTATTTACACAGACGCCTTAAAAATATCACCAAAATATACACCTATACATAAAAAAAAATATTTCCAAAGTTTTCATTTCCTTCTATACGCTTATTAAAAATATGTATTATGATAAAAAGAAATATTACTTTAACGGGTTCAATTATTGGAAAATAAGAACACAATTACAAGATGTATAATATACATTTTATGGTTCGCTAATTACGAGATATGACGACATAAATTTTGGTGTCCATTAGCCAGTAGACAATTTAATAAATGATTAATTGCAAACGACCCATAGTTTAAGCTCCATTAAAGGAGCAATGTGCGGTGTCTACAAACAGATGGAGCTGCTATCGCATGCATTTATGCATTTACCGTTAAAAAGAAGTAATTGCACCATTTTACCATTATCGCCGCACATTGAGGTTATCTCGGGCCAAAAAAATCAAAACCGACATCAACTGTGGAATGTTTATTGACGCTATATTTGATATACGTCGTTATACAGACAGCTTATTATAGAGTACGTTTTAAATGAAACCATAGCACGAGTTTAACTTGTCTATTAAATACTTTATTACACTAGCTAAACCTGCTGACGCTGTGCCCATATCATATACAGTCCAATCTTCAATATATTTATGTAAATTTACATAAAGTTGAATTTAATTTTGAATTATAATTCAGATTATTTAAATAAATAACATTTTTTTCACGAATTGTTATCTTTACGATATCTAATATTATTTTACTTCTATATAACAAAGGATTATAAATTGATTTACTGCCTCTATTTTCTATTATAATCGCGTACGGATAACGCTTTTATTTGGCTATTCTAATGAACTTAACCGTAAAATGCGATTTGAATTCATATTTCAACGTCAGTTTCGTATTTTTAAATAGTTAAAACCCTCAAAAAGAATATTAACTATAATATTTAGAGGTCTATATTTATTTGTGGTCACAATTCTTCCTTTTATATATTACGTACTTTATTTGACAATTGACGAAAAGTGATTTTTCATGTTCGTGTGTCAATTAATAATATTATATTATCCCTTCAATTAATAATAAATATGCGATATATATTATATATTTTTGTGTTTATTAAAATACAATTTTGACACGGTAATTTAGATTTAAAATCTACTAAAGGTATTTGTAAAGCAACCGCTGCTAATTTGGCCAGGTTGTATTTAATAAAAATTAACCGTGCATATTATTGTATGAACTCTGCGTAATTACAAATTATTAGCCGTATTTTACGACGCATATGGCGCTTAATTGCGTTTATTACATGGGATAATTCAAATATGAAATGATTCACACATTACCATACGTCAAAATAATTCATATTCCGTTATAAAGGTAACTAATTTTGTTAAAATTTAATCAGTATGCAATCATCCTATCATGCAGCTATTAATGTTCTGGAATATATTTAACAGGAATAAATAATCTTGTAACTAGTGAAGATAAGCTTAGTATGTTTAACAATACACAAGTTACACAAAATTATATTTCTTGTTTTGTGCCAAAATTAGAAAAAAATATTACTGACGGCCAAATTGTTTTAGCTTCGCTTTACGGGATCATTTCAGAACAGCAGATATAAATTATATTCTTTATATATTATGGTGTTAGATAGAAAATGTTATGGACAAAATATTGGCAGTAAGAATAATGCATTTTTTATTTGGGATATGCGCAGAGCTCATGCATGCTAAATCAATACAAACCATGATATAATCCGGTTTCAAAGCAGCCATAGAAATGTACCCGTTTTTATTTTATTTATTCAAAAGTTGGTTGAAAGCTCTGTCGGTCTCGTCGCGTTGCTTTCATTATTCTCCTCATAATGTATTCAAAACTATTTGAAATAAATTCGCAAGACAATTTCACCTTACAATATCGCGCATAAAACAAACTCTCAAACTACGAATTCGCGCATACAGCATTTTTATTTAATATTTTTGTTGTTCTAATTTAAAGTTCAAATTGTTCGTAAACAGAATCAAAGTTATACGCGCAGTTCCATAAATTAGGACGAATTGTTCTGTCGCCATACGTGCCTATATTCTTTCATCCAATTATACGGGCAAACTTGGTACCATTTTACAAAGATGTCAAAGTATGAAGTACACGAATGCTGTAAAGTTACTTTTCGACTTAAATAACTAAATTTGTACCAGTTATAGCTGCGATGGCATTGGGCCAGCAACGCTTTTTTTGTTTTATCTTATCTTTGCTGGTTCATTGGTTTACTAGATTTTATGGGATGTTGTATTGCTGATGTTTTTTTTTTATATATATATATACTTTGTATTTGGATCATAAACTTCACGATCTGACAAGTGGAAGAATACTGTTTTATCGGCCTATGCTGATGAATGGGATATTGGATAAGACATATGATAGCTTCGCAAATAACAGTTATGAGAAATTACTTACAGTTAAACTGTTTTATGAAACGATTATTAGAATAAAGATATATAAATTTGAAACTTCATAAAACAAATATTCCTTGCTAAGATGTTTTAAATATAAATTATATTTCATATCCTAACAAATTACGTTATAAAGGATATTCATTAAAATAAATAAAGAAAGTAAGACTGTTTCAGTAATAATAAAGATTATACGGGGATGTGTGGATTTTAATGCGAGTATTTCGCAAGGCTTCACGCGTTCTGAAAGAGCTGCAGGAACTCAGGAATTAATTTTTCAGCAGCACGGGAGCTTTTCATCTCATTACAAGCCACGCTCTGTAAAAATCCTTTCATTTCATTTCACCATTACTTTTACGCCCCTCGCCACGAACCGTAGTGCTGTGTATCAGTGCGATGACTTACACGATTGTGTGTGGTTTGCCATCTCTTTTGTGGATTACGTTCGGATATACCGAATGCGGAAATATTCCTACTTCAACCCCACGACCACTCCGCCAACAAAATTATCTATAGCCTGGTCAGTCTTTATACGCAAATAAAACGATCGAAGTCTTCCACGGAAAATTTGTAAGATGGGGCTTTTTCGTTACTAGTTTTATTTTCAATTGCATTTTTAATGACTTGCTGGATTAAATCGTATGAAATATATTTTATGTAGAAGGTGAAATTATTACAGGATGTTACCCTAAGGATATATATTGCATTTTGATAATATTGGCATTAGTTAACGGGAATTTTAAATCCGTTTTAGGACGTATGGGACTAATAATTATGGTAACAAAGTTTCCTTTTAGTATTCTACTGCTAGATAATATTTTGCAACAAATAATGAAATCTGATATATACTTAATTCAAACTATGGATATACTGAAGCCCTCAAATTTGTAATTATGTTGCTTCGGTTAAGCTCTAAACTTGTTTTGGCATACAAAAAGCATCATAAAGTTTCTATCATCAAAGACTGAACAGCAAACTGATCACAAACAAAAGTTGTGTACATATTACAACTTCATCAACATGAGGTGAAACTACTTGTTGAATTACAAATTAAAAATAAATATATACCACCCATTTCATGGAAACCAAAATATTGTAAACTTAGACTGACATTTTTACCAAACAGTATTTTAAAATCCCTAAATTGTCATCATCAGTAGTAAGAAATGTTTAATAAGAAACCTTGTTTTTTTATTTTGTAGGTATTAATGTGGAGTAGCGTAGCTTGAATACAATCAGTTTTTGCGTCGGCCCTGAGGGCGTACAACTGCGCAAAAAAAGGTGGCGAAGCAAGAAATAGAAAAAGTACGAATTAAATGAACCATCGCGACGAATTTCATTCTACGCCTGAACGCTTGCTGCGATTGATGAGATGCTTGCCTGTCACACATCCACATACTTTCCACTGAAGCGGTCGCATCGGTCGCTCAGTCGGTCGCTGTAGTACGAAATTTTCAAATTACTTCGGTACAATCTTCTATTTAGGAAGCATCTCACAATTGACAAATATGTTTGCCTTTCTTTATTTGTTGGGCCCCAGGGCCGACTTTTCGTTCTGATTTGATGAGTTCTTTCCTTCCAGGACTTGTTTAAATGTAATGAAAAAGACTAGTGTGCTCCACACTCGCCTTTCTTATACTTAGTTTTCATTACACATATAATATTGTGTTTTAAATTCATTCTACCATTGCCATGAAACAATATCTATTTGTTTAATAAATATGGAAACGCAAATGTAATTTAGTAATTTTCAGTTATTCGTGTATTATTGGTATATTCTTAACTTTTTCTCTAAATCGTGTTGTCTTCCTGATACTTATGAAATTTCAATTTGTAATCCAATTTATTTTGTGACAGGTTCGTATTTGGAACGCAATATCTTCTTAATTACTAATTGGCTCGCTGTGAATGTAGCTTAATTATTGTATTTCAATATTGTTTAAGACAAATTACTATTATTGATCGCTAGATTATGGAAATGAATGGCAAAGCAGTAACGTATAACCTCCAAAATGAAGCATTTGTCCCATCAAGTAAAATGGCACAAGTAGAAGGAAGTTTTAGTTCGAAATAGGCGACGTTTCGTAAACTCTCCTTGGGAATATATAAGTTTAATCTTTCATTTATTTCAGTTATCAACTTCCCAATTCATTCTCATTTTTACCACCCCATTTGCTGCGCAATGTCTTTATCATTTTAACGCTAATCACTCCATTTATATTCGTTTCATTTCGTCCCTCCCTGAGCAAGATACTTGACCCTGACCCAAACTGTTTGAAACATTTGATGGTGTCTAGACCCTTTTGTCACGAATGTAACATTGTCAAAACGATAAACAATAAATTTTAAACTTTATTTCCATATGTGAATCCACATAATTCAATAGAACACAGCCATAAATTACGTGGTACATTTTAGTAGCAATAAAAATGTTTGGCCCGTAAAAGCATACAAATATTTGATCGGTGGCGGGCTCTATCGAATTATCTTAAATTGAAATGGCTTTCGCGTATGATTGATCACAGGCTGGAGGTGATGTACAAATGCTTTTTCATTTGGATGTGATCTATTACGGGTGCGGACTCCTAGTGAGTTTTCTGCACGAGTATTGGTAGTAGCACTTCCCTGGAATTAGTCTTACATATCCAGGTGCTCGGCTGTGTTCGAGAGCGAGACAGAAAGATGTTTCAGAAGCGAACATTGTTGTTTTGTGTACGACACAACCATGATTGATTGGTTGCAGTTGAAACGTATATGCATCCCACTACTATTTGATCTATAAATTTTATCTAGTTGCTGTAGTCGTTACACTGTATATCTGCTAGTATAAATCGTCCACCACTACGTTTGCAGAAATGATAGTATACTTGATTTACACAATATTGTATTACGCATTATTTACATCTAACCATATTACTATATTACGGACTTGGAACAATATTATTAATACCCCACACAACACAGAGGAGCTATAGTATCCCGCTTGTATCTGTAGCATTATCAGAATGAAACAATTACAGTTCAGAAATACTTTTCCGTTCCCTCAGATTTCTTAATGAATCTCAGGCATCTCTGAACTGGTACTTCCCCGATTTGAACCATAATAACAGTACTTCAATAGTTATCGTTGCATTTTGTAACTGATAAGACGTACATATCCGGAGTTAAGGGTGAATTGAAGCCTACTTATTATTAATTATAGCGACTATTATAGCTGTATTATGCTTTTGGTTGATATTTGATAAACAGAGGTAGTTCTGGTTACGGTTGAAATTCTCTTGAAGAGAAACCGCATATCCTATTTGTAGGTATAAATTAGATACGTAAGATGATGTGGTTCTCCCTAGATACTATCTATAACGTATTAAATATGTCATCAAATTATTTAGGAACAGTAAATTGTAACAACGTATTAGACAATTGATGTTTATAACATTTAAACTTCATATTGGATGAATTTATTTCAATTTTGCGTAAGTTATAAACATTTAAACGAAAACTGCTCCACAGGAACTTGATAAATATTTAGTAGAAAATGGTTGATTCAATAGTAGTAGAAAATGTACAATTTAGTTATGAAAAATTTAGTGTTATCGTTTTATATATGCGACATTGGTAATAAATTTTATTTGGTGCTACGAATTTATAAATAAATGTTATATTTATGCTCGCATCACTATTTAGTAACTGTGAAACTACTGGCAGCCTTTATAGGTTATAACTAAAGGAATTGGATGACTCGTAATTTTAAGGAGTGAAGTTTATATCTAGCAAAGACTTATGTGCCGCATTAAAATGTTTGCGAATATCAACATTAAGTAAATGGGGTATTTTGTTATTGCCCGTCGTAAAGAGGCACTCACACTGTACACAAAAACTGAAAATTTCACCAAATTAAAGAGGGAGTTAGTGTAAGCTTGCAGGTACACCATTAGAGCAGCTGTACGTGGCTGGCGTAACTTACACGAAACTATTCAGGGATGTTGTGTATTGGAAACAGGTGTGCCAAACACAATTGCATAGCTTAAAGTCTATTGCCATGTATAACAAATTACGGAGACAATGGTTCTATGAGCTCATTAGGGTATTTCGATCGGGCTATTTTACACAGATTTTTTGCAAAGAATTACTGACTGTAGAGCGTTCACACAGAAGGAAATTTTTGTACTCGTAGATTGTTTCGAGTATAGTCAATTATGTCTGCATACATTTTTGAGTGGTACTTTAATAATTTGATAGTTCGAAAAGCAGGAGTAAACAATGTAATAGATTCATAGGTTGCCTGTTTCACTACTTAAATCCATTTAATTTCACTTAAATTCGAAATTGATTTATCGGTTACGAAAGAAAAAGCAAAATTGAAGGAGAATTGTGTAAGTTTAGTGGATGACTGTAATTTGAACGGTATTACTATACGTGTCTCAAACATTGTGTTGTCGCTGGCGGAATAACAAAATGAAAATTGCATGTAATTGAGTTTTCGTCGTTTTTAGCTGGGCTATTTGAGAAGTATGTCGACAGTCGAGACAGCTTTTGTTTGGTGACGAATTTCTTGTTTGCTTTGATGTTACTTTTGGTTCCTTTGTACTGGCTTCAGAGAGGATTCCTGACCCCTTTCTGCATTCTTCAAATTGTTCATTCATCTATCCTCTTTCACCCGTGTATTAAAAATCTTTACCTCTTCACATAAACCAATATATACTTCGTATTATATATCTTCAAATTAGCCATTATATTGCAGTCTAACTGTTAATATTTTATATATTTTTACTAATAGCTTGGCTCAAAATTACATCATGAAAACTAAATGCGATACTCAATTCTGTAATTATCGCATTTCTACTCCCAATTTGTTATTAGGTAAGTTAAAATTTTATTGCGTTGCCTGTATTTTTATGGTAAATTTGCACATTTAGTGGAAAATTATGTACATTTGCCAACTTTCTGAATACCCTCGTAAGCAACATTTGCGAATACGTGTCTGAATCCAACGTTAAAGTATGCGTGTATTTGGTGCGGCTAAGTTATACTTTAGCAGCAAGTTTGAGAATGTGTCAGTGCCCTATTGCCTATATTACAGAATAGGTTTGTGTGTTTGCGTGTCTGTGCGTGTGTGATACCCATTCAAAACACTAGGCGGCCAGAATTCTCAACTATTACACATCGTAAAAACACCCGGCACTCTTCCGGTTTGTTATACCTACCGCACTTCCTCCTTTTTCTTATTTCTCATTCTTCTTCTTTACCTTCTTACGTCACTTAAGGTGCAAATTGTTTTCCTCTTCCTGGCGAGTCATTCAAACACATGTGTAATATGATAAACATCCATGTAAGCATTTTTTCATATTTATACGAGATTTTTATACATGAATATAAATGTACTTCGTAATTAAAAGAGTTCATGAAATTATTACTAAGTATATGAATTGTAAAAAAGTAAAAACTGTTCGGGCGCAGGCCTATTTACAATGGCAAAAAATATTTATTCGCTGCCAGCGGCCGTTTTATTTAAACATAAACACAAAACATTATTTTACAGATAAAAAAATCACATTTATTAACCAAATCAGTCAAAAATAACATTAAACATATTATTTAATGTATACGAAATATATGATAAAACGAAAAATCTAAAGTTTTCGGGTATAAATAGTAGTTGTAAAATTTATGTTAGAATAAATTTAAATTTTAATCAAGCACTTTCGCACATTAAGTTTCGAAACTATTCCGTGTAATTGAATGCTGAAGCGAAAGGAACACTAAAAATTGATTAAAATTATCATGCGTACATTGGTTTATATGTTTTCGTGGTTTGTTAGCAATAAATTGCATTTTCTACACCATTATGGGCGTTTGATACCGCAGAATTACCACAAAATGAAAACTGCAATTAACAGTGCAATAATTACATGTTTTGCATTCGTACCAAATGTCGCCCTACTTTGTAATATTCCACACAGATTATCTGTATTTTCAATTCATTTAACTTGAATACAATTTTACTGCGAATAAATAAACTTACGATGTTTTATTAATCATTAATAGAATACATTGAAATATGTATTTGTTTTATGTTTACATTTGTGCTTTGTACGGAAGTAGACTAAATTTAATAATAGTCAGACTTCCGTTTTATAAAACTATGTTCCATTTGACAATATGTACCATAAATGTTTCAGTATCAGTAAATATTGTTTCATGTTTGCAGGAAATGAAGTTATAGTAAGTTGATTATTGGTAATATAGTTTTGCTATTATTCTGTTTACTGTTGCTGCCAATTTGATATTTTGAAATAATTTGCTTTGAAGATACATTATATACCATATAGGGATTGAAAACCGAATAGTGCATACATCTCTTTAATTTGTTTTACGAAGTAATTAGTAAACATGAATAATTTCGAACTCGAGATTTCAACGAATATACACGTTTTACCTTCCTTGAATTAAATGCTACTATTTTTGGAATAACAGATATATATAAATAATTATATTTAAATATATTTATAAAGCGTATTTTAAAGAATCAACATCTTTCAGGGTATTTCTGTAGACATTTTTTTGTAATATATGTTTCATATATGAAGACTACGTAAATTAAAGTCGAGTACAGGGTACTTTTCATCGTAGAGTACCTTGTGAATGTTGGTACATTAGAATTTAGTAAAATCAATTTGCTCCGATAACTGCATTTAGTAGAACACAAAGTGGTGTGTATAAGATCACACATTGTTCGTGACAAAAATCAATTACGCTAAGTGCACACACCGTTGGCTGGTTCCGTAGCATTCCGTTTAAATTCCGGTTAAAACTTGACGGAAGATATTCCCTATTCGCGCTCGCCCGATTCGCTGGCGTACTGGCGAATACGGATGAGGAGATACTTAAAAACCCGCTTGGGTACTATAATTTGTACGGTCGTGTGCTTCATAATTCATGCTATTTGTCTTCTTATCATTGTGCCCTTAGTACATATAACGTGCAGAGCCTGTTGGCTATTGCCCACGTAGCCCAAACTCTTCACTGCCAACCCAGACATTGACAACTACCAGAACACTGCCATAGCCAACAAGAAATATTGCACTCGATAACAAATTCTAACCTACTTTCTTGTTTTATACATTGTTGCAAAACTAGTACGAGTATCGCCTATTATAAATTTATTTTTACTTTCTTTTATGCTATATTTATAAAAGAAATGAATAGCATTTGAGGAAGGAGGTTGGAAGATACGGAAAGGGTTCGGCAAAGTAGCGTGTATCGCTAACAAATCACGTGATAACTTAAATGCACTGCCTTCACGGGAAATGCCACACGTTTTGATTTATAAACAATGACCTCAAAGGAATTGGTGATAGTAGTTCAGAGGGAAAAAATGTAAGCAATAAATTTCGGGGTTAAAATTTTTATCTAGAAAGTTGAGGGAAAAAATAAGTGTTGCATCAGATCCGGTGTTCAACATATTTCACGCAGACTCTCAGAACTTGCTTCCGGTTACGAATTGTTGTTTTATTTTTATTAAGGGTAGAAATACAACGTGCAAAAGTATATTTCATATAATATGACGAGATAAATATCGCTACTACTTATACATTTTATACCCTAAAGTTGCAATTCCACAAAAAACGATCCTATATGAATAAATTTTCGTAAACACCATTTTTGAAGAACGTTCTATTTTTAATGGGAAAGAGTTATGTATTTTGCAAGTCGCAATTCTAAAGACACTATTCACAAAGAGCTGTAAATTGTATCAGTTTTTCGCAAACGTGCAGTCACTTTATAAACGGTAGTCGTCGTCGCTCGCGAAAGATTTCGCAGTATTTTCTTAAGATTTACAGGGATATTCGTTGCTGGGAGAAACTTTCGCCTTTCGAAATAATTAATGGTTAAGTGAATTATAAGGAAGTAACATTTGCGTTTGTTACTTATTCACAGCATCTGTTATTTATGGGCACTTTGGTAAGTACAAACATAACCCTAGTTAATTATCGCCATTGATTCGTTCGCAACGACACGGTGTATGCCAACTGCTTGCGCGGATTAAAATTTGCTTCATGCTCTGGTTTCGTTCATTATCATTCGCCCCCCCTTTAATTATTTACATTTTATACCTTTTCACACTCAAAACACAAAAGATCACATTACTAGTTTTATTCCACAGCTTTTACAACCGCGGTTATCAAAAATTTAGACCCTTGATTAAATTTTGTGTTAATTATAAAAATCATTCAACTTGTCGCTGAGAAATGCTGTTATTAAAAATTATTTAACGGTCCTAATATAATTGAATTGCTGGTGTTGACGTAATTGAAAAACTGGAGTGCCTTCACTCGACTATACGACCGAACTTTATTATTAATTTTACAGATTATTGCGTTGCGCTTCACCTCCTCTGTAGCCACATGTTCTTGGATTGTTTGTATCTCGTTTAGTATATTAAATTAATTCTACCTTTGTCACGAAACTACATAATACATTACGTATAAGAAAGTAGCATTGTGTTATATAATGAAATTAAAGCTCATAATTCGCTCAAATCTAATATTATAATAGTAAATCCGTAATTAGTAAAATAAATTGCAAACCGTGGTAATTTAACTAATTGCAGAAAATTTGGGTTGGCCCAACGGATTTTACAATGTAATTATTACATAATCATTTTACAGGGACCTCTTAGGAGCATTCACATTAAACAAATGTTTTTGACAGCGGTGTTCTTCAGAACAGTGCACATGACAGTTTTATTAGATACCGTGTCGCATAACCTCACGTTTTAATGCTGGTGGGTAGATCAAAATGGCTGCCGAGTACGGCGTGATTTCTTCTGACAATGTTCGGTGCATAAGAGTACATTTTCCGTGTTAATCGTATTAGCAACGTTAGTTATTATAACGTCAACTTATCATTAAACAAATGGGAAGCGTATGTAAGGTTTGCCGTGCATAAAAGGCAAAGCTTTTTACTTAATGGAATATACTATTATATGCAGGTTTCTTCATTTTCTGCTTCGCATAGACTACTTTTACAATACATATTCTTTTCGCAACAAAACACACAAGCAGCATTTCTCAACTTCAATTTTATATATATATATATATATATATATATATATATATATATATATATATATATATATATATATATATATATATATATATATATATATATATATATATATATATATATATACGAGCCCTACTCCACATGTAATAGAAAACCATTTTTCTTTTGATATTCATGGACAACTAATATTTGATTTTACTATTATTAGAAATCGTTCTCAATTAATAGTACCACGAAAATAAAGGATTTTATTACTTTATATTTTATTAACACTTTATAAAATAAATATATTATACGAATAGTAGGTTGATATTTCATTAAAAACGCTCCAATTCCGGAAATAGATATGGAAATTTGCATTTAATCAACTTTAAATCGCTCTATCTCAAATTCTAACGGTTTTTCAGCAATTTAATTAGCATTTTTGGAATGAGCGTAGTCAAATTAATCTAAATATATGTCTAACTCAAAAATATTTATGCGATTTTTTTGCCGAAAATTTCGTAAGGGGTACGTACCCCTTACCGTTTTTGCGAAAATCGACGATTTTCACTGTTTTTTCACGCGGTTTGCTGTGAAGGGCGTAACATTACTTCAATCAAGTTGAAAAAAATTGACAATATACCCCAAATTAAGGTTGTTTGACTGTCCAAATTTCAATTTTCTATCATTAATGGTTTGGTCGAAAAATATTCGCAAAGTTTGATAAAAATTTCAAGTTAAAAAAATTCCGTGAAATGTGTCCTAAATTTTTTCTTTTTCAAACAGGCTGAAAGTAAGTTTCTAGAGTAATTAAAGATCGGGGAACTCAAATCTGTTAACGGCGGCTCAATACGATGCACCGTTTTCGAGATATATGGAAATTTGCATTTAATTGCAGTTTTATTCGCGAATTTTTTGACAGAAGTATTTTTCCTTTTTATATTACTTCTTAATTTATATAATATACTATATAGGAGTAAACTTGATCCAACAAAAATAATTTCCCTATTTTTTTACGATTGTTACAGCTGTAAGAATTTTCGCAGATAAAAATGTCCGTTCAAAAAAATTCTACTAACGGAATTGATTTTTTTTTTTTCTATTTTTACAGTATCAAGTATATATATATATATATATATATATATATATATATATATATATATATATATATATATGTATATATAAATAAAATTTATATATTATTTATAAAATCGCATCAGTTATTTTAGTGTAAAAATTCTTTCTCATTCGAAGTGACATTAATTCCATCCAATTTCCGATATCGTAACCGTTCCGAAAGATTAAATTGATCCAATTTGAAGAATCCAATGCTTCCTCTCGTTTATAATCCCAAATTGATGACCCATCGATAGGAAAAATTAATGCTTTACTTTTGAAGCTTATCGTATTACGTGAAACATTAAAAATTCTTTATTAATCCAATTCAAGTAGTTAAACTTTGACATTTATAATTTCATAATCTTTATCTTCAATTGGAGTACTACAGACAAGCCGTGTTCAACCAGCATAAAAGCAAATAAAATTGGGTATAGTGTGTAAAAAATTTAGAAATTATGCGAATAATTGATTTAAATGTATACATTGATACAATCGTCAAATATATATATATATTTATTTGTATTGAATTCCAACATTCGGTATGTATGTTCTTATTACTTAGAGTTTTGTTTATTTTCCCTGCTTTTTTTAGCGTGTAGCGATCTTTTCTTGTTCTATAATTTACAACAGTAATTTCGAGGTAAGTTTAATATTCACCAATGCCTGAATATCGTATTGCGAAAACTAAATTGCGTTAGTGTACCCATATCAGGTCGAGTAAAATCGTTTCCGTGAATTCTAATTGCCTAAAGGCTAGAATTGATACTCCGATATTATACTTGGATCGCTCCGTTTCCAAGTATAGATTTAAATATACCTTTCGTCACCCTATATTACCTAATGTGTGTCTGATCGCCCAGAACCACCATAATCCCTTCCTGCCAACCCCACTTCTTGGAAAAGAACATCTGTAATCAACATGTCATATATTGTTGTTCGCACACTCTACCCAATAAAAAACAGAATTTTCTATCATTATCCCCGTGTTCTATTTCCGCCAAACATTCCACTTCCCCTGCCTAGGTATAATCTTCGCTGGAAAAGCGGAATATTTATGGCATCAGCCAATAGAGTATGCATGTCCAATGTAATTTTATGCATATATCGATTAGTGTTCTTAATTTTTTCATATTCGTTTTTATTGCCGGTAATCATGCAGTTAATATCCGGTTTACCTAATTTTACGACTTGAGTTTTTGTTCATTTTGAATTCTGAACAAGCTTTTATGTGCATAAGGGTAATTACTTTGAATACTGTTTGAACAAAACTAAAGGGGCTATGTTTGGCATTGTTCAATTATGCAGTAATGATAATCCACTTTTCTATGCCTGTTTGTAATATTTGGTAATAAATTTACTACGGTTTTTGTATGATCATCAAATGAGATAATCAGTATTCCTAATAATAAAGTTAGATATTTATATATTCACATATGTCATTAAAGTTTTTTCAAATTGTGAGCTCATAGTCTTAAAGAAATATATTTTAAAGTAAATCAGACATTGAACGCCAACTATAGGTAAATTATTTGGTTATAATTCATTTATTTCATATTAAATGCAGAAGAAATGTCATCAAGCATTCAAGACAACATAAACCAAATTTTAAAGACTCGTCGAATATTACATTATTGTATAAAACAATAATTTGAATATTAGAAAAACATGAATTTGGATATGTTCCTTAAATATATAATCCCATAATGAATTTCTATCGCTTTTAGTATTGTATTTATTGCGATTGGGTAAATTTACTAATTTCGGTAAAAAATACAATATTTTTAGTTGTAGTTTTGCAGTATAATTAATGTAACTTTACATCTATTTTTGATAGTGTAGTACACAACATAATATTAGTTAATATCTGCCGAGAACTTCCCCAGTTTCATTTGATGATATCCTGTAGTTGAGTGTGTTTGTAATAATGAATTCTTTGACGAGCGGTAGTCATAACCATCTAAAAGTTCTGAGTTGTACGTTTTCTGGTACATTTAGGTAATTTGGACTTTTATTTATATGTAATTTGATTACTGTCTAAGTTTAGATAAATAATTTTTTATTTCATATCTCAGAACTTCCTGCACCAGAATCTACGATTCTGATAGATTTAACAGCTTTCAACATCTATCGTCTTCAAATATCGTAAAACTAGATACTACAGACGGGATTTAGTAGAGTGATTTCCTTTCTTCAATTTTGTAATGGTTTATAAAAGACGTCTGATTCAAATAATTTAGAAGTCGCGCAACCAATTTCGTATTAGACGATAGTGAAGCAACAAAGGATCCTGAATGTGTGTATTCTATCAGTAAATCTGCTTAGCAGAAGGCACCTTTCTTATTATAAAGTTTATTGGATAAACCGAAAATCAATATAGTCAAGGCGTGCTAATATATAAGCTGGGAAATTTATGCAAAGCTCGGCGACGCCTCAGACTTACAAATAATAGTGAATGTGATCCAAAGGACAAGCATAAATAAAAACACTATCCTATCGCTATCGAACCACTTAGTTCCGAGATACTAAAACAGCCAAGATAAGATACACCCCATCTAGTCGCTGTTACACCACAGGCGACGAGGTTCTTCTTTAAGATATACGACAGATCCTTGTACAATGCAAAATGATATTTTATAATCTTATAGACACAATTGTCATCACATAAAATCGACCTCAATATTTAAATAGCAATATCCTTTTTGACTGTCTCTAAATGTTGTATTTATTGTGCATGTGTTTTTAATTGTGTTTGGAATTTAAGATTCGTATATTCCCATTTTTGAAAAATATATATTTCAACCAGTTATTGTGGTAAATATATTTTAGTTTACAAGTGGTACGTGCAAAAATTAACCATTCAATGAATGAACGATATTAACAATAGCAACATCCAGTTTGTGTGCGCTGTTAAAATAACAGCCGTCATAACTACGCGTACAATATGAACAATGTGATAATAATAACAATAACATTCTGTCATCATGCCGTTGTGATTTGTTTAAAACCAGACACGCTGAAAAATCAATAAATACGGCCAAAGCTCGGGGACTTTGCAGCGTAATCTCGCTAATAATGTAATATAGTTAACATTTTGCGAGTGGCTTATACGCGAACACCGCAACAATTATTTTCCACGGAGCGGAACACAACCCCATTTAAACGAATACATTTTACTTTTAAATATAACTCACCACTTCAGGCGAATGTTGGAGTATTATTGCATTGTTGATTGCTCTTTTCTGAGTCGTCGAAATACAACAGTTATATTATCGCTGGCCAGGAGAGGTAAATGCGTTGGTAAAATGATTTACATGTATTCATTGACGTTAAAACAGTATTTCGTTTTGTAGGAAATTAAATTTTTATCCAGACTGAACTGGGCGTTATTAAATTATTTAACCTTAAGTTGTATTTAATATCCCCCATCAAGAATCAAATAGGTAAATAGAATTTAATTGCAATATAAAATTAACTTTCTGATACATTGATTTTCGATTAAATATAATCAATTAGGCAAAACATTATAAATTATGCACCCTAATTTAAACGGAAAATTTCGTATTTTATAAATTTAAATGTAGACAAACTAAAACTTGAAGTAAATTAAAATTTGATTGAATTGTTATTAAATTTAAATTAATACTTTGGGTGGCATTTTTCGCTTCACGTTCTACATTCATTAATTTTCTTTATAAAATCCAACGCAAGTGAGAGTGGCGAACTGAAGTGGCACTTCAAACCCTTGATGAAAATTAGATCGACTAATTTCGGTGCGTAAACAAACCGCTCCGATGAAAGGGGAGTCTAGTTTCAAAGGTTTGACAACAACCGACAGGTAACGGAATACTCGGCGATGCTTAACACTTCTAATGTAACACTTTAACTATGCTAATACTTTTCTAATGTACATTTCTCTGGTTCGAGTACTGAAAATATTTGCCAGTATAACGGGAAATGTGCTGTTGCTGTCAGAGCAAAATATATGTGTTTATTAAAAAAAGAAATTGCCAGTATATTTCTGAAATGGCAAAATCGAACTAGCAATTTTTAATAAAATCTTGTGTGTTTGTTACAGAGTGCGGCAGGATGCGTCACGTGCGTGTGATAGCCGTGTTGGCAGCGGTGTGCGCGGCCGTCTGTTACGCCGACGCCCGCAACCGCAAAGAAAAAGAGCGAAAACGTGAAAAGGACAAATTCACGCTCGACACGAACCTCTGCACCATCGAGGACAACTCAGCGCCGATGCACTGTTTCTGCGACACGGCCGCGCTGGCCAACGCCACCGATGCCAAATGCTGGATATTCACCGGGCTCACCCGTGACCACAGTCTCTGGTCCATATTCACCTCCCAGCCCAACATCGGCGAGCTGACAATCACTGTCCGGCCCGGCGGCCAATTCACGTTCGTTCCCACCAAAGGCTTGAAACATCTGCACAAGTTGCATAGCCTGGAGATTAAATATGCGAGTATCGCGGATATACATCCGTACGCGTTCGCGAATCTAACGTCGTTGAAAGAGATATCCGTGTCGCGGAATCAGATCGTTAACTTGAAGCATCATGCGTTTGCACATTTGCCGAACCTGACTGAGATCACTATGGATGAGAATCGGATATCGGAGTTGAATCGCGATGTGTTCGTGGATATGCCGTCGCTGCAAAAGTTGTTTATTGATCAGAATAATTTGAGTGTCATACATGACGGTGCGTTTCGGCATCTGGCATCGCTGCTCGAATTGGAGTTGGACAGTAACTATATAAGCGTCATAACTCGGGACACGTTCACTGGTCTGAGTGGACTCAAGAGGCTCGATCTTACGTTCAACCGAATCAGCATGCTAGGGGATTTAACATTTGCTGAACTGTGGAGTCTAGAGGTGAGATACTTATTTCACAATTTCCTACTTCCTTTCTTTCTTCCATTCCACTTTTGCGTGAGGCCAATTCTAAACGACAAAAATGTTCACAGTTGAACACATTTCTTTTGTACATATTTTCCCATTTTCTAGATTTATGTGTATACAAAGTTCAAAAACAAACTTCAATTGATTTTTATGTTTGCAAAACACAACTTAATACGCAATTGTTTTTCTAAATACTAATATCCTTGACTTCACATCTTTAGCAACCATTAATACCTTAGCACACATTTCTAATACAATAGTCTGAGTATACAAATAAAACAAAGGCAAACATCAATTGTTTTATTATTATTAAAAAGTAGTAATAATAATTTAAGAAACGAATGCCCTTGACATATTAGCAGTTCTCAACGCCAACCGAAATAAATCTGCTGATCGATTTAACTTCAGCGTAACTATGAACTCGGTGTAGGTGAGACACTTATTTCGCACTTTCGTCCTTTTATTATCTTTTTTCTTGTTCTGTTTCGGCGTTGTTTCGTGTTTTATGCGAGCTTAGAAATGTCAGGATGATTTAAAACGGGATGAAAACTTAGTTTGGTTCTACTTCGTGACTTGCATTATTACACGGGTCTAACAGTAATTCTTTCCTCCTTCTTTTAACACCCAAGAAGGAAAAAATTATTTATATACACTCCTGGCGGTTTTAAATAATACTTATTATTAAACTTTGTGACTTTTGCTGCTGCTGCTCTGAAGCACCGCAGATAAATGTCTGACGATTCTATTTCAGGCATTACAGCTACAAAACTCTCAACGTGGAATCACCCACTGGAACAAATATTCATTACTTTTATTGTTAACGCAGTCATGATTTTAAATTAACACTATAACACAGATACGGACACCAATGCCATCAGCTCAACTATTAAACATCTATTTAGTGGATTTTATTTTCTTAACCACAAACATCTATTTATAATCACTGATTTGTATAAAATATTAATATCTTCAACTATTATTGTATTCAATGTTGCCATTTTCGAGATATTGAAAGAATAGCAGGAGTAATTTGTTAGTTTTTTTATTACGTGCTCATTAATGAAACTATAAATCTTGCCATTATAATGTAAATAAAATATTTTATTTCTATATAAAGCATTTCTGGCTACTATAGATGAAAGTCAAATACATTTTTCTTATTATATTTGAATGGTCTTTCATGTCCAACATCGCTATCGGAATTCCTTTTAAGTGGCCATATTTCAACTTCATTCCGAACTTCATTTCCTTCTAAAGCTTGATCCACATGTCGCCATCAACTTTGACTGCTAGGATTCAACGTTTAGAACCAATCATCCACTCCAGTGGTACTCAAGCTGTAGAAATAAATATCTCTGACTCGTTTTTATATGAAGTGTAATAAAGTTGGCCATTGTTTTATATTTCATAATTTTTGTTTTCATTTTATCAACATCCAATCACAGTTTACGCCGACTTTAATATTTCTTCTACGTTTTTATAGGCTATAATAAAAATAATACTTCCGGTCGAGATACAATGCTAGCACGGCTCTTTTCATATGTTTTAACGGTCAAAAGTGCCGCTTCTAGATTTCTCCACTTATATATATGGTTTTGTTTATTGAAAAAGTATTTTTATGTTCGCAAGTAAACCAGATTGGACCAGAATTCTAATTAAAAATGCCCTTGACTCTCTTGGCCCGCATTATTTTTATAAATAACAATATTAGTCGATGCATAATTACAAAATACACAATTTCGGAGATAAGAAATGAAAAAACTACGACGGACGAAGAATTGATAGTTTTCTCATGAAATATGGCATGTTGAGGTGATGCCTGATCCATTAATTTAACTAACACATTGTTAAACTGTAATCATGTATCTGGAAATAGGTTATGTTGGAACGAATAATGAAAAAAGTTTATATATGACTATGACCTATTTATACTAAGTATGCCCATTAATTCTGTGTGTATTCATATTACAAACTGAGCTCATTTTTTGTTTAGTTTTAAATAATTATGCAAATTATCTGAAATTTATATCGTTTCTTGTTTTCCAACATCACAAGAAAAGTTTCTTTTTAGCAAAGTTTCAATTCAGAGATAACTTGATTATGTTGAGTTATGTATTCTGAATATACCAAGTGCGTTCTAACTTGTTCATTTTATGAGTTTCTCAATTTTATAGTTTTGAAATAAGGCATTGTTATAACGTATAGCGCATTCACAAGGAATTCAGAACATTGGGTCAATAA
The DNA here is from genome assembly GCA_933228885.1 of Leistus spinibarbis. Lineage (NCBI taxonomy): Eukaryota > Metazoa > Arthropoda > Insecta > Coleoptera > Carabidae > Leistus > Leistus spinibarbis. Next base: position 1,056,738 of record OW121809.1, on the reverse strand, counting down.
TCTTTAGACCATAAAACGGACATTTGTCCCGTGGACTTACACATATATTTGCTACCGAATAAAATACAATGAAATATTTTTTATACGCGTATTAATAACACTCACTTGTTATTTTATGCATCATACATTTGTTAAACAAATATATAACACATAAATATTATTTATTTATTTTTCATTATTTGTCAGTGCGCGCAGAAAAATATTTATGGACCAAATATAATGAGTAATTTCATTAAATTAAAATATATAAATATATATAAATAAATATATATATATATATATATATATATATATATATATATATATATATATACTTTGAAATTATATCCTTTAGCTTATTATTATTACTTTAATAAATATTGTTTCTCTAATATATAATAAAGATGCAACATATTCAAATATAATATTTAATATGTAGTTTTTCAATATTTATACGCTTGAAAATGTAAAATCATTAAAATTGACTAGAAACTATGTTAAAACAGTTGAAAAAAGTTTATTTTACATAAAATGTAAATATTCGTTTATTTTCAATATTTATTTAATAATTAATGAACGCTGGGGCCCTGATATTTATTTTCAATTTCGCTATTTTTTCGCAAAACAACTCAAGCGATATAATGACATAAATATGAGCCACAAAAAAATAACATGAATTCGTTATTACAGTTGATTAAGCATTTTTTGCACGATTGCATAAATATTTATAGCATTTCTGAGGCTGTTTTCGTTAGATCCGATGGTATGGTCAGGGTGATCAGTGCTACGTTTGAGAGAAGAGCGTTAATTTGGTTCGGGTTTCAAATAGAACAAACGAAAACCTTTCTAACTGGAATGCTATTGATGTATTGGTTTTTGTTAATTACTTTAGCGAAATCAACAATTACCCTCTTTTATATAAATTGCTTCAAGTCGTTTAACTTTCTTTTCGGATACGTTACGATGGCCGATTTCTTACCACGTATTTGTCTTTCGTTCAAATATATTTCATTTAATAGGCTATATATATTCGCACATTTTCAATTTCAACCTTCAACTTTTTTAAAATATATTTTTTCATATTAAATTTATAATGTTTCGTCGTTAACTTTACTAATAAATATTTGAATTTCGCTGACGTCGACCAAGTGTTCTTTAAGCCAAGAAAGAATGCCGAAATTTAAATTACGTAAATATGCATATTTGGTATACAAAATATATTTGAACTGAGAAACCGTAGCGCATTCTAAGCAAAATAGCTCGCGGCTCGCGGTTTTTAGAACAATTTTGTTATATCAATTTTTCATATCAACAACACTCCAACGTCAATTTTCTACTTTATACCGAATAGCTCTTTTCTTTGTTAAAGATTCAACGTTCCTTCCAACTATATGGAAATATAATGGAAGACATTCTATCGGTTATTCCTCTCTTTATTTATTATATGAATATATATATATATATATATATATATATATATATATATATATATATATATATATATATACATTCAGTGTGATAATGTAAAGAAAATGCTTTATTTATATGGGGTTTCCATGATTAGGTTTACCAAAAAATGCCATGAAATACCGCCACCCGTTAAACTATTCAAAAAGAAACATGTCCCGTGGTTCTACGCTAAGTACGTAATTCGTAATATTCGTACGTATTCCTAAACAAAACTATGTAGAAAAGGGGAATAAACAAAGCAAATTGGTTTCATAGCACCCTTATTATTTTTCAAAACAATGAACCCCCATTTGGCTGTGGTTGTTTATGATAGCCCGAATTTCGAGATTCCCCCTTTGTTATTATTACTGGGTCAATATTTTATATATATATTAACAAATACGTGTAATTCGTGGCAAATCAGCTGTGTCACCGTTGCATATTTTACACCTGAAACTGTCATCCGATAATGATTTACATTCTATTTTTTTTACATTTATTGAAAATAATGACATGTAACATTTTTTATATAAAAGCAGGCATAGATATATCAGAAAATGTTTGCTGCATATATATATATATATGAATATACATTTACGATGCTTTCATCCTATAAATCTCTATACGTTCCGAATTGACAGCCATTATATTTGAATTCGTGACCCTAGTCATCATTCTCTGACAGTTTATTTCCGGAATACAATAAAAAGTTTTGTTTCTAAGTTGTCAGGAATCGTATTGACTTTTCGACAAGCAAACATGACATTTTATATGTTCTAACGCTGATTCTTTCCCGTGTTACTCAAACTTCCAAATTTGTATTCACCGAATCAAACACATGCTTTGAATATTTTACTCCCGCAATGGCATCTGTAACACCACAGATATATTCATAGTCTTACGCGCAATAAACTCAACGATTTTTCATTTTAATAATTTGATATATATATATATATATATATATATATATATATATATATATATATATAATTGCAAAATTTAAACTCTATTTAAATAAAGCCGTGAAGAGTAATGATACAAAAAACCCTGGGCGATATTTGTATTTCTTTCTCTCCCCACAAATCCTCTACTAAAGAACTCGATGTATTAATACACAAAGCATGTTTTGAATAATGAGAAAATTCGAATGTACTGACGAATTTTGTTCATTAAAATCTTTTTCTGATACGATTACAAAAAAATATAATTGACAATAGCATGAATACAAAAATAACATCAAATATACAATGAAATCTCGTTATTGAAAATGGCGATCTGTGCACATACAGATGTGCTTTTATATTTATAATTTTCTCAAACGCACAAAAAACCAAATCAGTTATAAAATTCTGTTGCAGTGGAATAACTGGAATGGATTTTATGTTATTTTCTATTTTCTGTATCTGCTGTATGTGTATATATATATAAATATTAAATGTCAGTTATGTGTCATTATTGACACGATGCACTCGCGGTAAGTTCACCGTTTAAATAACCTTTTGCAAGATTTATAATCTTGGTTCCGATGACAGCTACTAAATCACATATTATGAATATGCATTTTATGCGGCCCTTATTATTTTTATTCTTGTCGACAATAAATATTTTTCAATTTTATAAAGACGGAATAAGTACTATAATTTGTTATAATAAATTTCTGTACGTGTAAACCATTTACGTCGAGGGAAAATAAATAAAGAGTTTTATTTTATTTTAAATCGATATTTCAACCCCGAGCAATTCGAATCACTTAAAATGAAATCGGTCAAGCGTGTATTTGCTATAAACCGGAGTCAATTATTTACAATCGACGAGTATGAGCGTAATATTCCTTTTTACGTGTTTTTAGCCAACGTATTAATACGGCTACCTGAAAGTTGTTGGTGTAAAATGACACTTTAGCATGAAATTAAAACAGTTTTATATGTTCTAAATTATTATTTATATGAATACGAATTCATTTATGTAAGACTTGCAGATATCTGCTGAAGGTAAACGAATATCCTGCCATAGTAAAAAATAAGTTACCACTACGGTAAAACTGTCAGAAATAAATCTAAATCTAACCCTCTTCATGCAAGCGATAAAGAATTGGGTTCAAATTGAAAAGTAAACCCTTAGCCGTTGGCGACATCAGACAACGTGTGCCTCTAACTATGTGTGTTTTATGGTGATGTTACCGTTGCAGGCGCTGCACCTCGACTCGAACCAAATCGAGATGATCTCCGACCGAGCTTTCGCCGGTCTAACGCAGCTGAAGCGGTTGTCCTTGAACGAGAACCGGTTGACGCAGCTAAACGGCGGACTACTAGACGGTGTGCCAGCCATTACGTACCTGGATCTTCGTTCCAACGAGCTGCAAACGCTCACGTTCGACAATGTGCGCCCGATTTTACACAATCTGTACAATGAGACCAGCTATTTTCTGCTAGAAAGTGAGTCTGAACCACCCACATACATATGTGCATGCAAACCGTTTTCTTATACCCTAACCCGTGCTTCTAGGCTGTCAATGTTCGATTGCTTCGGTGAAGTCAACCGCTTTCCAAACGGTTTACCCGGTCATTTATTTATTCTATTTTCGGGTACGATCATGGTGAAATATTTACTACAAAAATGCACTAGCCATTTACAATTTGCATCAATATTTGTGGAATTCCAGGTTCATAAATTTAACTTTATTAGTATTGCGATTGCGTAATTGCGTTTGGTGACAATACATGGGGAGCCCCTCAAGTTATTTGGGGTCCCAAGGTATTAAATTTTGATTTAGGTTAATTTGAAAGCAAGTGATTATTATTCGGGACGTTGTACCTCTGGGTATTTGTCTTTAGAATAGTGGAGCATTACGCAAAGCTTAGAAAGTTAATTTACTACCGTTGACCAGTACTACAATTTGGAATTAGTTGTTTCCGGGATTTCAATTGGCTTGTTCCGAAGCATCAATTTTGATGGGATTCTGTATATTAGGGATATCTCACTATAAGACTAGTTTTAAGACCGGTAGTAACTGAAGTGGCCTTCGCTCAACTTTCTTATCCTAGTTGTACTTGTTTTAAATTCTACGTAGTCTAAAAGATAGTATTTTAATCATGCAAAAAGAAATATGGACAGCAGATTCTGAAACGTGTGAGTGCAGCTTAAAATTGACAAGGTAAAAAATTGTTTCTTGGGTTATAAAGACATGCGTAGGCATCGAATATAAATCATGATTTAATAAAAGTTCGTCGGGCATCGATAATGCATGTGTTCGTACAAAAGCGACAGTGTCATGAGATTTACGCGTGTGCCTTAGGTGCGCAGAGGCGCTAGCGTCGCAGCAGCAGCAGCAGGCATTTCATCCGTGATACACAGTGGAACAGTTCTGTTGTGGTAGTGAGTTATATAACGCCTGTGTGTAACACGGTACACGGATCTTTCGCCGCTGCGCCGTGTTTGTCTGAGCGTCGCTCTACCGTAAAATAACAATCGTGTGATGGATGGCGCCAGGATGTACGTGTCCAAGCGCGAATAATGCAAATACGACGGGAAATACGCGCCTTTTATGTCTAAATAATACTGGACAGCCACACATAACTTGCCTTTGTTGTTTTTATAGTTTTCTCCATGTCTGTCCGTCTATTGCATGAGAATTAAAACACTAGCGGCCAAATTCGAGATATTATTCATTATTATCTAAAATAGGGCATTCTATTAACAGATTTTGTTTCCTTAAACATCAAAACTTACGTGTTAATTATTTTGCAATTCGTTTTTAGCCCTTTTAACACTAATTAAATACTTTACAATAATCTTATTGTTAATACTCTTTAACGGAGAATATTTTGTGCTAACTGTCGTTATTCATTATTCCTATGGAATATCAAATTCCAGAAGTACCTTCTACGACATGGATAACCGAATTACACACTGATACAGTATCATTGTGACCATATTTTCGCGATGGTTTCTGTGTCATCGGCGTCTGTGTGAAAGATAGTGTGTCTGCGAGTGAGAGAGATAGGCCATCGTACATTATTTTTATCGACTCCAACAAATTGAATGGATGTCGGCAGATGTCATCGGGCGCGGTTTCTGTTAATGGATGATGATACGTTTACCGCGCAACGGTGTGAAACGCGATTCTCATATATAGATATTACTGGAAAATGACGATTTCGAATCACGGAAATAACACAAAATGTCATGTACTTGTAGAGGGAAATCAATTTAAAAAAAATAAAAAATTCGCGCAAGCGCACTAACAGTTTGGTGACAATTTGAATACAATTTACTTCAAGTGCGCACGCCTTGATGCGTTCTTGATGACCGATTGAGCGATGCTTACATTTATTATTGTAGTTGTACCAACTACACAATTTCATATCAATTCACCGTCGTTTAATTACGTTGATGTGTAATTCAATTAACCTTTAATATGGTATAACGACACTATTTTGTACTCCCTCAGCGTAATAATATTAACAAATCTCTTTTAGGGGTTTGAAATGCAATTTAGTCAAATCGTTTAATATATAATTTATATCAAATTTAGATAATTGCCCGTATAATATAATATTTTCGTATTTAGATATTTTATCCTTTTTCAAATTCTCTTCTCATCAAGATAATAATTAAATACGTATGTTTTTCAAGATAATGGAAGTAGAAGAGGGTCGAGTACAGACCACACCAGTTTCTTTACTACATTTTAATAGAGAATGTCGATTTTATAGTTAGATTAGTCAGATAAATATTGCTACTAGTAGAACTAAATATTTTATTATTATTTTCCACGAATATCTGATTCGTATTAAGACAATCGAATTAGTTTTCGAATTGAATTCAAACTTTTTCTCCATTTGCTAGTTATAGTTATGAAGCCATTATATATTTCCAGACCGGCGAACATCATTTGCTAATTTTTCTTTGATTTAAATTCTGAGAAGTCAGTTGCGGTGAAACTAAAATCAATTAAAAGTTTGCGGTGACTAATATGAATAAATGATTGCAAAAAATGGTGGCGGAGAGAAAGAAATATTAAATCACGCACATACAAAATTGACATAATCAAGCAGGCGTACTGCAGTACCAGCAGAAAAATAAATATAAATTTTATCGAAACTTTCAACTTTCTTTCACCGAACTTTTTAAATCGTTTTTTCATACATTCATAATTTAATATACGCTACAGGAAAATATAGGCGGCACTTGGAAACAAACTGAAATTGATTAAAATTCGGATAAAAACAGCAGCGCCGTCACACAGCGGCAAGCGGCAACGCCAACAACTGATAACGATTGAAGGCAGTCGCGCCAATTAGAGGATAAATGGCGGTACTTACAAAAACTAAAAATGCTTCGTTGGGTGACCTCTGAATACATTCAGCGTATATCGGTAATAGCATTCTCCTGTTTAGATAATTCAATCGATATTTAGTTTACTAAATGTCAACTCGGATTATTGCGTGTTACATGAAACGCGAAATATAAAAGTGGGATGTGGAGTGGCCTGTACTAGACTTTATATACGTTATATACTCCCATTTAGCTTATTAATTTCTTATTTCTTTAAAATGAAATATAGATTGTTTCTTTGAAATTCAATTATGCGTAATGAATGAGAATGTGCAATGTAGGTTTGAAGATTGTAATTATATATTTCGTAATTTCTGGAGGAGGTTGAGTTGAGAAAAACAGGAAGAAAAAAAGAATAAATATTTGAACGTGTTGACCCCGCTTTCGTCGACGGAGAAAACATTACACGTTTAGTGCAGGAGGTGACATTTTCTTCACCATTAATCACACGGGTAATTGCTATTAAATTGCCGTTATTGTTCCATTATGGAAGTGGAACATGTGATAAAAATCACAGCCAACGTGACGCAAAGGCGTCTGTACACTGTTCTCATACACGAATCCAATTCAAATAATAATAATAATACAGCAATGCTATAAATATAAATTCAGAGAAATTGTGCTATATTAATGATAATTCATTATTTTACGAATAATTGGGACAGTGTCCCAATTTTTAAAAGGTTTTCGTAGACATGGCAAATGGTGGTATACGTCTGCAAGATTGCAGTATTAAATATAAAAGAAATGTAGAATGAAATGAGAATTTAAATTGTCACTTTATAGTAAAACGAAATAAGATCGTATCTAGAAGAAATATTGTGCTAGTTCTAAGAGGAGCGTCACGTCACGTCAGGCGATCACATAAACTGGGAAAGTTCAGCAAGCTTTTGAATGGTGGTTTGACCGACCAGCGATCAATACACCGATCATAAAACATTATTTACTGGTTCTGTGCCATCGGATGGCATTTCGCCTGACAACAAACTTATTTTCACGGTCCACTTCCTAAGCAAAACGCAACCTTAGACTACTTGATTCGCTTGGATACTGTTTCGGTGTAGTAGCTATTGTCTCTGGCGAAGTTGAGCTCGGTCAGGATCAGCTTCTGCTGCTGTAATAATAACATTCCCCACAGAGCCGACTGGGGTCGACAACCCAGCTCCTTTCGTCCAGAGACAAATCAGCGCTCGCTCTGACCACGTAATCTTACTTTTGTGCTTCTAGACTGCACATATTTTACAACTATTGTTCCCCACATAAACACAATTTACTATTTATGAAATTTAAATATTTACAGCACCTACACACAAGTATATACAAGTTGGCAGGCATCCATAGTTTTTGTCAACGAATTAATGGTATACGACTCACTATACAAACAAATTGGCTTTGAAATTGTTCAGATGGATTTCACAATACATTAGCTTTTAAAACGAATTGAATTAATAAGCCACAACACACAAAGAGCACAAATGGGACATATCCATAATGATTGAACGAACGGTTGAGTAAAGAATACCCAGGACTAAGAGCACATGTCCACGTTTTTCTACAATTTACGTATTTACGAGATAAATTAAGAATATCGCGACCTCAAAGGTGACATGTACATAGCTGTGCAACTGTTTGGAAAGAAGAAGAAGATATTAAAAGTACATGAGTTACATGTACACGTTCTTATATCTTTTTAAACTGGTTCTCTGTTATATACTATTTGTAATTATCATGCTACGACTTCAAAGAACTTCTAATTCTCCCAAATTGGCCAAAGTTGTAACGTAACAAAGTTGTAACATACATATTGACGTTTGAAATATATAAGCAATTTTTTGTATCTGTATATATTTAAAGTTTGATCAAACAAATCTTCGTGCATTCTCGTTTGTTTATATTTGAAAATTCAAAGTTGTTGTTTTTGTTTATAAACCAGCAAACACACGATATGGAGTAAAGTGAGAAACAATGTTTTGCGTTTGTGTTTTCTTAGTTCATATACAACGGTAAGAGGTAACTTGAGCCAAACATTGCATGTTATTTTTATACGATACCCGGAGTAGGAAAATTGATACAATATTTGCGACTTGCGCACTGTGTAGACAAACGACAGCCTGTGTGTGTGTGTCTTTATAAATAACGAATTGAAAGAGTTTAAATATATTGTTTGACTTTACTGCGAACTCTGTCTATAAGTGGTAAACGACAGGACATCAAAAAGAATAAGAAACAAAGACTTCTAGATGTTGTTAAAGTTTCTCGACCTAAGATTTTACTTTACCTAAGATTGTGTGTTGTTCTAAACATTTTCTTACACTATTATTCTAGTCGCGTCTACAATGTTTACATTATAACTTAACTTTTCAACTATTTGTTTGCATCAATGATGTATTTATTTAACCCTGCATTGGTAACGGCCTAACATTAAGTATCGGAGGTTTTAAACATTAAAATAAATTCACCTTTTACATATCTAAACTATAAATACAGTAAAGTATATAACGAACACCTATTTTGCATTCAACATGTTCGTTATAAAAGACAAGATTGTACATATCGACGTATTAAAAGATCATTTGTGTTTTCCTGAAAAGTTACACTAGTAAATAATTTAAATTTAGTAATATTTGTAATTTTGAAGTAATGTCCTATGTTTTGATCTCAATATATGTTTATGTATATATATATAATTAATTTTCATTGTATATTAACTATGTATATGTACTGAAATATCAATTAATTATATTAGTATTAAGTGCATTTAGTTATTTTAGTGCAATTGAAGCAAATTAAATTAGTTTATTGATATAATAATTGTTCAAAAATGATATATTATACTTATTTCATTTATATTTTTAGTATTATTGTAGTTTTTATCACATATTATTTGTATATGTTTATTTATTGAAAATTAAGATTCGTAATTTAGTATTAATAAATATAAATCATTCACCAGATCATCTTTCATTTCATTTATAAAATATCCTACAAATTCCTTACCTCTTAAGGAATTATTACTCAATATATAATGTAATAAGAAGTGAAACAACTCGAATATGGTACGTTAGCACAGCTTATCAGACTGGTTCCGAACAATAATGGCGAGGTATGTAAGTATTAAATATAAGATTAATTATTATTCTGAAGATGCATCTCAAGGAACTTGAGTTATTTATAAATAACAATCATTAGTGTTTTATTATTAATTTAAATAATAAACACCCAGATGTATATGTTGGTGAGTATGAAGGAATTAATGTGAGTGAGTATGTGTGAATTGGCATAGACGGGAGGCTAGAGTCTTAACCGCTGCACCACGGTTTAAAAGTTTATACCCCTGATTTTTGAATCCTATCGATTCATTGCCATTGACAAATAATACAAAATAGAATGTGATATGTCTTATTGCACGCGTAACCATGATAACAATTCACCATATTCTGTATACAATATGGGCACAGGGTGCCCACGGGTTACCATATTAGTAATAATAATCTAAAGGACACATATTATAGTTGCACGTAATAAATAATCCGTTTATAACAAATAAATTCGGTTATTAATGTAATCGCCATGAATGCTCTCATCAAGCCATTCAGATTCACTCTTGTATCAAAAACTTTCCGATGCGGCAAATGCATTAGTTTTTGTTCCGGTTCCGGCGTTAAACTTTAACTAGTTTTCAACGCGAGAACTTTTAAAAACATCACAGTGCTTCGCTCGCACACGAATTCGGTTTTAATTAAATGTCTTCAACTAAACGCAATTTAAAAACTATTTGCCCACAACCATCACGAACACATAATGCACACATCTTCATATATTACCCCAAAAAACTATACACTATAGCAATATTTGTCGTAAAATATTAACAAAATTAAATTTCATTGCTGTAGTATATATTATGCAATTTGAAACTAATGCAATCTAACATAATGATAATGCAATAATAATAAGAATTAGAGTGAATCCAGTTGAAGTTGAATGCCATGACAATCAGATATGGAGGAGTATTAAGCGGCAGTTATCGTGTAACGTGAAAAGTTTGGGCGTATCATTGAGCAACTATCAGTAGTAATTACATGTGAAACGGAAACCGTACCGTGCATCGGTGATAACAGCACGTCGTCAGAAGAAGACAGAGAGATGAGGAGCGCGCGCACGACAACGGCGGAAACCGGATGCAGAAACCGGCGCTGGCACTGTGGGTTGTCCGCGCTGTTCAACTGCAATATTGTGCATAATAACTCTGTCTCTCGGCCCCGCGCACTGCACTGCTGTCTGTTGTCGGTTGCTTTGAGTTTTACGTGTTGTGTTAGCACGTTGGACGTGTCTACGTTAACGCGGCCATAAGGAAACATTTTATTACGTCGCTGACGTTAGCACATCGCCTGCATCTACCGCAGGTTCGCCGCCAGGTTACGTGGATTGAGATTGATAGCTTTGCAACTGCTGTAGATGCAACACATGGATGACCTCCCTGAGCTGCTCCGTTGCCGGAAATGCAATGCTCTCTTCCGTCAAGCCAATACTACATACATCTACCTGGCGATAACCATATTGTAGAAGATTTCCCAAACATAAATGGCAGGCACCAATGCCATTAGCTCGCCTGCATCAGTTGCTCAGTGCATGGTTTAATTTTTTAACCATTAATATTGAATTTTGAAAAGATAATAATGACATTGTTACAGATTGTAACAATAGCTAATTTTTTAATGCGAACAGTTTTGGTTTTTGAACCGAGCATGTTACTATCGTACGACTAGCTAAAAATAGAAGCAGTACCTATGTTTAATTATGTGTGAATCACTAGGTATAATCACACCACAGACAATTTCGTGTCCTCGTGCAGAATAATTATATAATGTTAAACACAAATTATGAATCAAATACCAGAAATGAAATTAATGTGATTGGATATATTTCTATAAATGTATCTGCCACAAAGTATTTGATTATAATTAAATTTGTCAATTCAATTAGTGAAAAAAGAAATGCATTAGGAATTATTACAGGAAAAGGCAGTTTGGTTCATCATGGAGCCTTTTTACACTTGTGGCAAAATAAGAGCTGAGGGTGAAAAAAGTGAAGAAGCAGATTGTCTTTATATGTTTTGCGCTATTGGGAAGGCAGTCCTACTTCAGACCCTCCCACAACATTTTATCTAATGAATCTCTGTATCCGTTAACCGCAACAAACCAGACGCCATAGCATTCTTTCTCTCTTTTTCTTACTCATTTTGTTACTGTGAGTGTATCTGATCCTGGTATCCCTGGCGGGAATCTTACCATCTCATCTTGACACAAGGGGGGTCCTTGCCGCTATTTTATCAACACACACACACAGTCGCGTATACAAGAGATTCGAAATTGAGTTGGTTCCATTTTCTAATTTATTTCCAACGGTATTTTCCCTCTTCGCTTATGATTTGAAATTAGAGATGTACACAAATTGGTTATTTTGCGAATTAAGTTTACGACGAAAATTGGAAGATTGACTAATTTCTGTTATGGCGCCGGTTTTTGATTTCTGACAATTTCTTTCTCATGTTTACTACAGAAATAGTAGTTAATCCAATAAACTTTCGCAAATGAACTAAGGAAATTATACTTATCTCTGTTTTTCCCCTTTTTTATTTCTTAAACTTTACTTTATAATTGTATAGTAAAGTTTATAGTCTGAACTACTATTGAACAGGACAGCCATTTACTGTAATTTAAAAGTATCTATTGTGGCCAACACAATACTCTATAACAAAATGCTGAACATTTCCTTAATTTGTTTTAAATTTGTGGAAGGAATCAATTAAATAAATATTTTTAAAAGTGACCGTACATTAAATAAAAGACAATCTCTTATGAGAAATACTATTTTCGTTTTTAAGATATGCACAAAGATATGTTTTCAAAAGTAAATATTAAATAACATTTCTTTTAACATGAATAATTTAAAAATCGGATAAGTACAACGTATTAACGGTGGCTTATTTCTTTGTGCAGTCGGTCACATGTAAAATTGTAATTAAATTTCCTGAACAGATAATTTGAAAACGTACATGAACATTTCAAAGGGATTGCGTAATTACATACTTGCCGTTTAATTAAAACATATAATGTACCAGTGAAAAACAGTCCGAAAAGTATAACATATACGCGTCATATGAAGATATTGTCCAAAACATTTTCTGCGTCCCCTTTCATGGCGAAGCTAAATACAGTCAAAGTTTACAGAAATAATTAATTTTAAATGAAACATGTTATTTTAATATATGTGTAAATATTCTACAACTAATTACTACTTTTCTAATAATGGATAAGCTAACTTTGGTGGTGTACGAGCCACTACCTGAATTTGTACTGATTCGGGCCGCGTACCTAGCTCTCCAAATGTTTACCTAATGCCACGGACCGGTTCGTGCCACGGCCGATTTATCAATACACATATTGTTTTTACTTTTTTATACGCAGTAATAAGTAAGTAGACATGAACATTTTCGTAACTCTAGATTTCAATAGGTATTTATAATTATAATATTGCAATTAAAATCCACACATTCTATCGAAATATACTATGATTAAAATTGTATATTATATTTGCATTGTGCAATATTACAATGTTTGCACTTTGTGCATATTGCACTGCAATTATAAAATATATTTTGCTTATAAATTATGCAAAATATATGAGTTTTCTGAGTTATGGTTATATCGTAATGGATTCATGAATATTTTAGTAAAACGGTTGTCAAAAATGAAAGTATATACACTTTTTCATTATATTTAGTGGTCATTAATTATGTAGTTTTTAATGCTTTATGTAGTTTGATACACATTTAAAATTACAATTGTATGGTGGCTGGATGCTTCTATTTATAGAAACATTTATTTATTTGGTAAATAATTTTAAATATTCATTAGTTATTTGAATACATATTTCCAATTAAATTATTTTTATTTTGTTATTATATTTGTTGCTAGTACCATGGGCGAATTTGAACAAAATGCATAATTATGAAAACCTAAACTTCTTCCCGGAAGGAATCTACTATTTTTTTTGAAAAGAAGAAAATCTTGCAAACACATTTTAGAGTATTAAATTCAGTGACATAATTTCATATTATTATACGGTGCAGAATTTGTGGAGTAGGAACAGAACATGTATCATGTTGAAAAAGGATTTCCTTTTTGAATTGAAAGCAGTAGATGTATGTATGTCCAGAGGAGTAATATGGAAATAAGATCCGACAAGCAAAGAGGTTGTGTTTTATAATATTCAGAGCATCTCTGCGCGAACGTGGCCTTTACCACAGAGGATTGTACGTAGTAGGTAGGTGTAATAGATGCACTATCTCTACAACTATATTATGGTAATCACCAGTGCTTCCAAAACTATCTGCGGTATTGGCTTACCACACCAGTCGACAGACTATCTGCTATCGAAAGAGCACGCTTACACCAGCGCCACACCTACTTGCCAACCAAGCCACCCCCGGTTTGTTTATGAACTAGAAACATTTAATAACGACATTTGCATGCATGTAACACCAACATTTAAACCAAATACAAATGGCTCTCCGCTCAGATTACATCTCTACTGTTCAACTAATTGGTACATTTTACGGAACCAAATATTTATCTACTCTGCTTCTTTTATCTTATAATCTGCGTTATTACTTTTTCTATATCATGCATTTTTTGCTAGATAAACGACTGCCTTAAATGAAATATATTAAGCTCCGCGTATCTTTCAAATTTATGAGTAAAATTGATATTAAATTTTGTATAAAAAGAAAAATAATGCCAGACAGTGGGTAAACACGAGAAAGTCTATTGTGATTCCACGTAAATTCATCGATTAACGAACACAGTAACGGCGGATGGTTTAATGTCCAAACGGATTGCTCTATAGAGAACTTTCGACAGGGCAACCTATCTGTATTTAATCTTTCCATTCCGGGATTTATTTACGGACGGATTTACGGAAATGGATTCTGAAACCATAGCAAGAAGCACCACTCAATGAAATCTTATCGATCATATAAGAAAACTGGAAGACAAGACGGAAAGCATTTCTAATAGTAGTTTGAAACTGTGTTATCAGCGTCCACCAGTTCCTGTAACCCACGTTTAATTTTAAAAATAAAGAAGAACCCGATTCATATCACTACTAAATAGGGCAATATTCTTCTCTGCGTTACAAATATAATGTGGGTTGGACTGTACGCGTCTATTTGTACACCTTCAGAGATAACTAAACGTTTTAGGGTGCGTTCATAGCACTTGCCATTTGTAGCTGCTACTGCCGCTATTTTTTATGATCCTCCCAACAAAAATGCCTCACTTTAGGTTGCTGGTTGGTAAATATTTATTTGAGGCACGGATTTTTTAAATACACAGTGAGGACGCCAAGCTGTGTTAAAAACATTTCACAGAACGAATTCTGCGGCTGACACAATGTCAACGTTCAACTGCGAATTTTATAAAAAACAAATATTTATGTAAAGACAAGTTTTATTTAATAAAAAATAGCCTTGTTGCGTTGCACAAACGATTTTTTATTTCAACGTTCTATGGTAATCAAGAAACACATGTCTGTGTGTCATTTTTGAGGAACATGTTGGTATCTACGATAGGAGAAATTCGGTGAAAGTTTTCGAGAACGGAAATAGGCCCTTGTCAATGTCTACACTATTGAACGAAGGGGTGCGAGCCTTAACCGATAAAGAAGAAACTCCGAACTTTTAAAGCCATTAAATATCTATTCCGATATGAGTTTTACGAGGCCGTTTGGACTCTGTCGAACTTTTACAGATACAGCAGAGATAGTTCATTATTTCGTACTCTTGTACAGACGATGTTAACATAATCAAAACATTCTTTACTGACCATAAAACGATAACTCAAATATTTACCTTTATTATTAGTTTAGAGCTCTTCTGTGCTCTACACAGTAAATTATAACTTGGTTTTATTACATTAAATTTAAGCATATTGGTTATCTAATAGATTAAAATTAAAGTTAATAATGTATTCTTGTTCTATTTATATTTTCTTATTTTGTTGTTTATATTTTATTATTGTATTACAAAGAATCCTTATACCATTGTAAATGTTATTATTCTTTTATCTCAAAACTTGAATGACAAATAATCTGGAGTGCTTTTCACTCTACTGTCTTATCCGTAGTGTTTATTATATATATTATATAGTTTTATTGTGTTTTAAATTCATTCTACCATTACCATAAAACAATATCAATATGCGTAGTAATTAAGGAAACGTAAATGTAAAATGACTATTTTCAAAGGCTATTTTTCAGTATATAGTACATTTATCACTCACTCGTAATAGATAAAACGAGTAAACAAGCACTTCCAGTTGAAAAATCTTTATCAAAAGTAGAAGAATTGCTCTGCGTGAATATACATCATTTAAAATCGAAACAATTTAATTTTATGTTCAACTCGAGCGTTCATACACACACAGACACACGTATATACACACAAACAGAGGTCAAAATGGATACAGGAATTACAAATAGGGAAAAAAGAATAAATGAGGTATTCTTTATGAAAATGTTTTTTTCTTTTAATTACTGGAGTGGTATGTTTTGTTTAAGGTAGCTTGATGATATTATAATAACTGACATAAACTATATAATGTTATTTTGTATGAGTCGAGGTAGGAAAACGTATGAAAAGGTAATGTAGTAGCAATATATAAGCATGCCATTTTGAAATTCAATTCACCTTATAAAAATATCCATTAGTTGCAATAACATAAAAGAAAACAAGCGCGAACATATAGCAAGCATAACATATCATATATAGTATATTTTAATGCTTTTAAAATAGACCTTCACGTATGGCATTACTAATACAACACACACACAAAAAAAATCATATAAATATATATGTAAAGAGAAATTTAAAATAAACATTTAATTTCTGTACGATTTCCATTAAATAACAGGAGTCACGCTTGACTGAAACCTTTCTTTCTTTCTTGTTCGCGTATTTTTTGCCCGAGCAAATGAAAGAGCGAATGGAGGTGAAACTTTGAAAAAACATCTGCGAGTTGTCTGTCAGCGTATAACAGATATCGCTTCGGAAAATACACTTATAATGGCGGAACATGTTTGCTTGCAATGGCATACTACGCCCGTATGTATCGATACACGAGTATAAGAAATACGTCTGCTCGATGAACGAGGAATACAAACGTTCATCGCTCGTTCATACATAAATCAATCGGTTTACATTTTTTAAATCGCTTCAGTTATTTGTGGCAAGTAATCTCGATTTGATACGTCTCATAAAAATTCACATCTTATTCGCTTCACTGTCCTACTCCATACATACATATTACTTTCTTATACAAATATATACACGGAAATATTGCAATTATGTGGAATTTCAAACTGAAAATTTGTGTGTGTGAACGCTCCAAATTCTAGAGCCAAAATTATAAAACTTGAAACGGAGATATCAGTTTACTCAGGTAACTTTTTCTATATCTCGTAAACGACATTAGTTAGAGAAAAAGTGCATTTTATAAAAGTTGAACATATTAAAATTTCTAGCAACTTTTGTCTATAGATTTTTTTCGAAAAACTTACCAATTATTAATAAATCATCTTTAAAGATAATTATTATAAATTTACGTTTCCTAGTTACAATACATATTGACTTCCTTTCATAGCAATCGTAAAACAAATAAATCTTTATTAAAAATATAGATAGGGGAAGTACAAAAACGTCGTTTAAATAGCATAAATATACCTCGACCAGGATCTGAACAGGGAACCTCAGCATACATTCTATAAGTTTGTTTCAAACATATTTCGCCAGTAAAAATCTAACTTTTAAACAAACAGCAATAACCAAAGAAGTTTACATCAGACTAATAAAATAGTAACGTACGTTTGTTCGCAATAGAATTACACAAAACGAAACTGTATTATGTTTGATAGGTCAATAATTTGAGTGAATTCATGGAATGTACTATCGAACAGAGCGATATATATATATTTGCAATAATTTAATGTTCGTCTAGACGTAGAAATAAAAATAATGCAACAAGTATTTTTGTTTGGGTATAAGTTAAATATGTTTACACATCTTTTGATGTCTTCGTCGCAGCAGTTTGTGTTTTACGATTGCTTCAACTCGAAGTATTGCACTTATACGATTGAGAACAATACGTTTTGTGACTGCGAATGCTATATAAACATATGTTGCTGCATTTGTTACTATTCTTTGTAAGTTTTCGCTATTTGACGACAAACTTACTTATATATATATATATATATATATATATATATATATATATATATATATATATATATATAAACTGTTATCAATTAGCCTTTGGGAATTTAATGACATTCTGTAGTTTTAGTAAAGCTTCCAGAAGTCCCTTAAATACAGTTTTTCAAATTCCCTTTATATTTATGTTTGTGTATGTGATTCCTTTATATTTTATTGTGTGTGTGTGTGTGTGTGTGTGTGTGAGTAAGTCTCTGTGACATAAATAACATATTGCTGTGTATAGAGTCTTAGCGACGCTTGTCACGACCGCTAAGAGAAAATCAAAGGTACAAATCGTTTGAAGATAAAGGTATCCTGAACCAGGACGTTTATTTGCGAGACACTTTGTATTAGTCTCTCTGTTCCAGACACACGCAACGCATTCACTAAAGTTTACGTGGATCTTCGGCGATGACTTGCCTTTTACGTTCAAACAAATAAAAATCACGTTTCGATTCAATTCGATTCTTCGTGTTCATGTCACTACAAAACTGTACATCAGATATCTAGTTTCAATGCACATATATCACTAGCACAAAGAAAATACTTTATTTTCAAAATATATGCAAGAAAAGATAATCTGGAGTGGCTGTCACTCGACCATCTTATATTTAGGTATTTCCATTGCCAACTTTCATCCAAGTATATGAGTTATATATATATATTTTATAATATATTTTAAACTAATTGACAATATACACCAAATATAGGTTGTTTGACTGTCCAAATTTCAACTCTCTATCTTTTATGGTTTGTTCGGAAAAAATTCGCAAAGTTTGATAAAAATTTAAAGTTAAAAAAATTCCGTGAAATGGGTCCAAAATTTTTTTTTCTTTTCAAACCGGCTGAAACTAAGTTTCTAGAGTAATTAAATATCGGGGAACTCAAATCCGTTAACGGCGGCTCGATTCGATGCACCGTTTTCGACTTATATGCATTTTTGCATTTTATCAACTTCAAACCGCGCTAACAGCAAATTCTAACGGTTTCTCATAACTTTAATTAGCATTTTTGGAATCAGCGTACTCAAATTAATCTAAATATATGTCAAACTCAAAAATATTTATGCGATTTTTTTTCCGATAAAATGGCAAGGGGTACCCCTTACCGTTTTTGCGAAAATCGACGATTTTCACTGTTTTTTCTCGCGGTTTGCTGTGGAGGTCGTAATATTATTTCAATCAAGTTGAAAAAATTTGACAATATACACCAAATTAAGGTTGTTTGACTGTCCAAATTTCAATTTTCTATCATTTATAGTTAGGTCGAAAAAAATTCGCAAAGTTTGATAAAAATTTAAAGTTAAAAAAATTCCGTGAAATGGGTCCAAAAATTTTTTTCTTTTCAAACCAGCTGAAAATAAGTTTCTAGAGTAATTAAATATCGGGGAACTCAAATCCGTTAACGGCGGCTCGATTCGATGCACCGTTTTCGACTTATATGCATTTTTGCATTTTATCAACTTCAAACCGCGCTAACTGCAAATTCTAACGGTTTCTCATAACTTTAATTAGCATTTTTGGAATCAGCGTACTCAAATTAATCTAAATATATGTCAAACTCAAAAATATTTATGCGATTTTTTTTTCGATAAAATGGCAAGGGGTACCCCTTACCGTTTTTGCGAAAATCGACGATTTTCACTGTTTTTTCTCGCGGTTTGCTGTGGAGGTCGTAATATTATTTCAATCAAGTTGAAAAAATTTGACAATATACACCAAATTAAGGTTGTTTGACTGTCCAAATTTCAATTTTCTATCATTTATAGTTAGGTCGAAAAAAATTCGCAAAGTTTGATAAAAATTTAAAGTTAAAAAAATTCCGTGAAATGGGTCCAAAATTTTTTTTCTTTTCAAACCAGCTGAAAATAAGTTTCTAGAGTAATTAAATATCGAGGAACTCAAATCTGTTAACGGCGGCTCGATACGATGCACCGTTTTCGAGTTATATGCATTTTTGCATTTTATCAACTTCAAAGCGCGCTAACAGCAATTTCTAACGGTCTTTCACCACTTTAATTAGCATTTTTGGAATCAGCGTAGTCAAATTAATCTAAATATATGTCAAACTCAAAAATATTTATGCAATTTTTTTTCCGAAAAAATGGCAAGGGGTACCCCTTACCGTTTTTGCGAAAATCGACGATTTTCACTGTTTTTTCACGCGGTTTGCGGTGGAGGTCGTAATATTATTTCAATCAAGTTGAAAAAATTTGACAATATACACCAAATTAAGGTTGTTTGACTGTCCAAATTTCAATTTTCTATCATTTATAGTTAGGTCGAAAAAAATTCGCAAAGTTTGATAAAAATTTAAAGTTAAAAAAATTCCGTGAAATGGGTCCAAAAATTTTTTTCTTTTCAAACCGGCTGAAACTAAGTTTCTAGAGTAAATAAATATCGGGGAACTCAAATCTGTTAACGGCGGCTCGATACAATGCACCGTTTTTGAGTTATATGAGTTATATATATTTTTGGATTCAAATAATAGCATTTTATATTTTCTACATTAGTTTTAAAAAATAATGACCGCTTTAGCTGAATTACTTGACATATTAAATGGTAAATAGACATTGGTGTAGATAAGCAAATATAAATATGAGAATGTTTTTATGTATGTATGTAATAATAATAAAATAATTCATAAAGTTGAAGCTGATGTATGCACCCCATTTGGCATTTAATTGAGATGTAAATCATTGCATTTTATATTATGTAACGGAAGTTTTAATAATAAAATGAATAAATAAATTGGTGCATGAGTGGCGTGGCGGAGCGAAAGTTTCAAATTACCAACATAAAAGTACAAAGAGTACTAGATGAACTTTTAATGCTTGCAATGCATAACTTTTGCGTGAAGCCCTCCTATCCATCCTCAATACGCTATTAGCAACACTTGTTTCAGCTTTTTAATTAAATCATTTTAAGATGGCTATGTCAATTTTTATTCGTTAACAAGATGCTACCCTGTGCTTTATGCTCAAATTAATCAAACGTACAATGGTCGAGTTTTAACTCTGTGGAATCCAGGGCCAAAAACATTTTTACTTTGATGGATCGGCCCAAGTCACATGATAAAAGTAATAATGATACATACTATAAGTGAAACATTTCATAGTATTTTATGTAAGTGCAAAAAGTGTAGACGCATTTGTTTTGTGTTTGTTTTTGAATAAATGGCAATAGTCTTTGTTCTCGACGCTCACGTTTCATCCATATAAAATATTTTATATTGCCAACGTGTACTTTTAGATTTTATTAAAATCTTTTCGCAAACTACCAACAATAACTGTATGGATGATTATTAAAGTTGGACTCTGCTGTGCATATTAAACCGAGCTCGTATTTAGTTTTGTCAAACGTTGCTTTGTTTCATCTTTTTCGCATTCGCTCAATTTCCCTGCTTTATGCACTGTCAAACAACAACAACAACAACGACTACACTCAATGAATTAAGTTTTAATACTGTTGTTGTTGATTTTAAATGTGTAAATTAATTACTTAAGATATGTAGTACTTTGGATATTAAGCTAAAAGATTATGAGTTAGTTTCACGTCAACAATTATAAGTAAGTCTCTAGGAGAATTTGGAAATTATTAAAGTGTTTATCATAGTTTAATTGCAATCACAAATCAAACATTGATTAAATCTAGTGAATGTATCGCACGTAATTCTTGTTTTATGTACTGTAGATTTCCAACAGAACAATTATCTTGCTCAGAATCGCAACTATAATTTGTTTCAGATATTTGCACCGTGCATAACAGAAAATACAATCAGAGATTTCTACGTTACTAAATATACACTTATACAAATATTTATGTATATTAAACTCCTTCTAGTATTAAATATTAACTCTGGCAATATAATATATTGCATATTTATCCTTAATATACAGTATATTTAAAACTTGTACACAGTATAAGGCCACTTCTATAATTCAGAGTTTTAATACTATAAGAAATTAAAATCCAGTATTTTAAACATGAGTTAGATATCTGTTTCTTTATTATTAAGAACATAAATATGGATATTGCTTGTACATATATTATTATTTATGAGTATATTTATGGTTAGCTAGAACTAAGTATGCGTATTATAACCATTAATATATTAATGTTTCGATATTGCGATTCTGTTCTCTCAATGAACATTATATTTATTTTAGTAATGTGACTGATTTATCATTTAATTTTCTATGTGTTGCTTTTCGCATATTCGTTTATAATATCGTTGATGTTAGTAAAAAATCTAATTTGGTAACAATAGCTCATTGGCTATCCCTAATAATTAGACTGAAACACAAAATGCAAAATTCAATGCTATTAAAAGTGTCCCCCATCGCATTACAATACAATTACACTCGAATCATAGTAGCGCCGCCACCCCCCGTTACTTCTGCCATTGGGGTAGAATTAATCGCTCTCGTTTAACTAACTGAAACGCGGCCGGCATATACTTTCAATTTTTTAATTTTTCAGCTTCGGCCTGGCCTGAAATTCATACACTTCATGAATAATAAATAAGTAACATTACATCTTTCTTTCACACAAAAAACCGTGTGCCTTTTCTGAAATGCTACAGCAATAGAAACCCGCTGAGAAATGTACTTCATCTTTTTCACGTTTTTAATTTCGTTTACATAAAAAGAATTTAATAAAGATTAACCAACGGCAACAAACACAACTCGTGCCCCTTAAGTCAATTCTAACCTATAAATTATTCTTTAAGATAAGTAATTTTATGAAGTGGATATCCTTAGACATTTACTGGACAGCAACTCGTTAATATAATGAAATATATCAAGTATGTATCGCGTTCATTTTTACTTTTCTCGTTTCGCTAAATACACTTCCACTAACAAATTTAAGGGTACCATTGGCGCCCCCTCTTAATACGGCCCTGTTCTGTAGACAGTATCCAGCATTTTTCCGAGTACGCTGTCCCTTTCACGTTTTTCATTTGCAATAAAATGATTACGTGGCGGCGACTGATGCTAGCATAGGAGGGGTGTGGAGTGAAAGTCTAACGGAAAGTGAAGCAGTGATATGATTGTGTTCTTTGTCCTACCTAAGGTATTAGCATACAAAGTGAAGGTCATTTCCATAGTGTCTTTGTGAGTCAAAGAGCGCGGCGACGCTGAATTGTCATCAAGAGTGCAATGCCGATGAAAGGCGGTGGCTGGAAATCTTTCACCGGACCACTGATTTTGGTCTTGAATTCGCTAGAATACACTTTCAACGCGGCTTTGTCTTCCTTTGATTCCAAGGCGACGATAGGATAGATACTGTATTCGAAGTTTTAGTAAATTAGGAAAACCATCAAATAATATAATATTATATTAACTAATGGTTCAAGAAAGTCCAGTGTAGAGCACTGCAGATTTTTATTTCGTTGCGTGTATTGTATAATTATTTGCAAATTTCTTGTCTACCTTTTAGCGCTTATCTGCTGTATACGTAAATAATGTCTCGTCGGTACAAAATACGTTTTAGGTAATCTAAATTTTGATCAATTATTATGTATTTATCCTTCCATAATAACTTTGTTTGTGATGCCGCGAAATAATATTATAGTATTGCAGTAGTTAATCTGATCAAACCATGAATATATAACAGAATAATTATAGTTTGATTTTGCGTAAAATATGTCAGATTCAAATCTGTTCCAGTATTGTGATTTAATGCCATTTGATTATAATAACACTTAAGATGTTATCCGTTAGATGTAAATGAAACATTTTTGTTTCACACGAAACACTAGTGTATAAGGGGTGGATTTTTATTTCTTGATAACCATCTGCATTCATTATGAAATACGCGAATCATACAAATTTAATTCGGTTATAAAATATGTATTTGTATAAAAGCCACCGGTTATAATTAAAGAGAAAATAAAAATAAAGTGAGTTTGCCGATAAATTATACACATTAAACGCGCAGCAATAAATTAGCAAACGATGTAAATTATTCAAAGTCCATTGGAATTTCACGCGCCACAATAAATTTTGTACGAGATATCTGTGGGATGTCGCTGGGTGGTGGTGGCAGGGATGTCGAGAATAAGAACGCGAAAACGGGAACGCGCATTTTTTACCATCGTTTCAAATAAATCAGTGCAAAATAAAATCGACGACGAACGGAATTGGCCAAAAAGGTATCTGTCGCTCATCTAATTGCCGTGATCGATGATGTCATTGTTAGGTGATTCTCGATTTTTTCGCCTTTGAAGTAAATATATCTCTTAGGAGATTAAAGCGCTACGCCGAGATTTTTCAACTTATCAGTAAAATGGCACAGAAAAATGCAATCTCTATTCAAGATTTAATTAAGAATAAAAAAATAATGCGATTCATAATAACTAACAGTTTAAAATATCAATAACTTAAATAGATTTCATTGGTTCGAAACCGACAATAGCTCAATTTTTGTCGCCGTTTGAATAGTATGATCGGTAGCTATGAATGTGGAATCGTGCCCACCAAGGGGGCCCCACGAATTGAACGGGTCCCAACGAGAGCGTCAAACACGCGAAATCGAATTCATTTCGTATCGAGTGAAGCGGATTGATGCAGTCAAAATGTTCACGCGATCTCCGACAACGAGAATATATAAATTCGTAATGCGCCATATACATCCATCTCTTCGCTACGGCGACATTCACAGACACCAGAACCAATACGTTACTTTACTGGGTGTTATGTGTAACATTGTGCGCAAGCGCGTTTTCATGCGTGTTTACATCGTAACGCTTATTTGTTTCTGTCTGTTGGTGTATGTATGTGACTATGACTATCCCGATAACCGTGGCTTCATTCCTGAATGCTCGCTCCATTTCATGGTCGATCGCGTTCTCAGTAGCTGAGCACTCGCTCGATAAACGATAACGTATAAATTTGGCTTGCAAATTTCAAATTAATCGACACAAAAGAGCAGCAGGCTCTGCTACCGCCCGTGGAATTTCTTTTTTATTACTTTTTAATTTATATAATATGTGATACTCTCCATACAGGAAGTCTGCGTAGATTGGCTCATAAAGGAAATGCACCATTTTTAAAGGCAGTTAAATTTTATGTTGTGATTCTAAAGTGAAGTTTGTCCCTACGTTTTTATGAATTAACTATGAGGTGGCCGTATAAATTTAGGTTAGGCTTTGCTACACATTATGGTTAGCATAATTTTGGCTTTGGAACAGATACATATTTATTTGTAGCATATATATATATATATATATATATATATATATATATATATATATATATATATATATATATATATATATATATATATTTCCTGGTAAGTAATAATGTATTTTGTTTTTTTTTCAATAATTGTGATTCTCTGAGGATTTGTGTTAAAATAACCAATAATTTTACAAAGTCCGTATGTAATCGTCGTCAAATCGAGAAAATACGACATCCGTTCCAGAGATCATTTTGCATTCGCGTAAGAACCGCACATAAAATATGGTATGAGTGTAACTGCTTGTACAACATCAATATCCATTCGTATCTTAAAATAAAAGTGGCATTTCTGAAGACGTTCGCGGTCCTACGATGGCAATTTGATCATACTAAGTCACACTCGTTGTCCCGTTAATCTTGTAATGTGTTTGTCACAACGTTTCATTCATTCGCCACCGTTGCCCATAATGGCGCACAGTTCGCCTGAAAAATGACATCGATCTGATGGGATTTCGTAAGACACAAGAACAGTGCTGAAATATTCAACTCCCCCTGGGGGACTTTCAATGTTTGTTACTCCTGTTTCTTTTGTGCCATTCGGTTGCACCGCAGAAGACTTACTCGTCACCTCGTGCCTGACAAATAAAGTAACCACATATGTTTTTGTTGAAACAAAAACGTCACTTTGTACGTGCTGCGGCAGCAAAAACGAGTACGCTTTACTCTTTTTCACGCTTATTTTTAAGCTGCCACAATATAAAATTCTTTTGTTGGGTTTAAACCGACCGTATAACCATATATATAGAAGCCTTCGATTGTCAAGTCTAGCAGGGTATAGTTACCAATATCGTACTATCAAACAGATATTTGTATTATTATTCAGCATGAATTTGTACCAAAACGACGTGTTTTTAAATATTTGGTTGGCAATTTATTTGATTGGTATTCAAAAATTACACAGTTCTATTTTCATTTTGCTGAAGTGAATTATGATTAAATCGTTTTTCACACCCAAAAATCAACGTTAAATTACATAAATTTCATAAGAAGAAGTTTCAAATTCGTGCTTAGATGTCAGCTTATTCATTTTTTACAAGTGACTAACTAACCAATAATTATATTTGTAAATTTTAAATTTTAAATTTTAAACTTTTTTTGCTGTTGAGAATGTTATGAAGTCTGCTAATGAGTGAAGAGTGTAGCACAAGAAAACCGCTAGTATTATTAAAGAGAGGAAATTATAAATGCTAAACTTGATGAGCTTTTAATAATATAATCGTTTTATGTTTTTACCCGCAAAAAGGATCAGATTATAACCGGAACCTAGCCACAGTCCCAGTGGTGCCAGTTTCCGTTGGAAGCCATCTTGTTTACAGTAACAAAAAATTAAAAATGTTCAACAATCAATAACTGTCATCCAGCTATTTGCAAGCACAAATATTGTGTTTTTGTTTCGGAAAACTAACATACAAAACTGTACATTCAGACGGTAATTTGTAATTTAAATTCATTATTTAAAATGTACACTTTTTAAATACGCATAGTAGTCTAATTCATTCTGACTCGCATTATACATATTTCGTTTTCATAAATAAAAGCTGTACCCCCTATGTGATGGGAATAACGAATGGATATTAACGTTGCATAAATTTGTCTCGCCTGCAGCACGGACTCACACATACTCACTTATACTCTTATTGTATTCGTGGGACTACTTCTCGTGATGGTTTCAACAGAACCCTCTACGAGAATACTTTTCCAGTACTATTTGCTTATTTAGTATCGGAATACGTCTGATATTAAATGATCTAAATTACACCCATTTTTAAAAACGAATAAAACTGTTTAAACAGACACAATTAATTATAAAATGTAAGGACAAGAGTGTCGAGTTGAATATTGTGAAATTGCAAAATAATTTTTGCAGGGTAGTCGTCGTACAGTGTGGTCAGAAGAGGATTGAAAGTGATGTCGTCGCGCTGCGCTGGTGAAGTGTGGTTATTGAAAGCGATTATCTAGGACTTGGCAGAGGTTACTTGATTTGGTTAGCTGAGGTGATCGTTTTCTACGTGAGCCGTTTCTGCATTACAATCTGCGACAATTTAGACCTGTCATCGTGCCATTTCACGGGACGTTTACTTTGAAATGATCACACTTTTCGCCCTTACACTGCATATCACAAATTGTCACTGTTCATTAGTTTCCAGAACGCTCAATATTATTTGTTTTTATGCTTAGTCATACTATTACTCCCTTACACGAATTTACAATATTATAATCATAATTATTTAAAATTACGTTTCTTTAATTACTACATATAATATTATTGCGTCACGGTAATTTAGCATAAATTTAAAACAATATTAAATTAATTATGGAAGTATAAGAAAGTCGAATAATGGCCACTTCAGCTTTCAATAATTGCAAAATTACATAGGGCTTCGAGTATAGTTTATTTATTACATCTAGTAAAATATTAAATGCCAAAGAACTCTTTTGGCCTTGTGCGAAGCTCTAAAAATTAGTGATGACAATGATGACTAAAGCACGGATTATATGCACTAGCATATTCTATAATATCGATATGCCAAGATTATGTTCTCGTATCTACACAAATTAATAAAAACCAAATGTAGAAAACCGATTTTCATCCTGCATATTTTGCATATTTTCGGAAATTGATGCAAATACCAGAAAAAATACTTATACGTGCATATTTATAAAAATGTAATATTTATTTTAAATTTAATATAGCTAATATTACGCAAATTGCATTTTGAGAACTGGCATTCCCCTACATTTTACAAACCGTCCGGGATCGTATCGCAAATACTGGGATTCCCCTATTTTCTCTACACTTTAAAAACGAAGTTATAGGACGCGTATTACCACCATTACATGCAAATTTAATTTTTACCCATCACCTCTGTTGATATTGAAAAAAAAATTCTATATTTAAAAATTGGTTATTTGATCGATGGGAATCGTTTCGGGTTAAAAATTTAAAGAAATATATGATTGCTAATATTTACAAAACTAAATAAAATAAAATGTAATAATTTGTAATCTATACATTGCAATAAATTATTACCTATAATACAAATAAGTTGTTTAAATCATTATTTATTGTTCTATTGACAATATCTAATGAAATTGGGGCATATTTTTAGAAAACTGTTAAATTTTGTGCATATATATATGCTCATATTTTCAGGGTTCTTAATGCATATAATTCCGTGCTCTAATGACGACAATAAAGACAATGATGACAACAGCAGATTAGAATTTAGTAACCTGACAATAGAATTATGGTAATAATAGGTGTAAAAGTTGCACTACTACAGGAAACCAATAAAATATGCATGAATGAATGTTTGCTGATTATTTTGGTAATTACCAAAGCAAAAGGAAAAAACTAAAAATGGCTAAAATGCAGTATTATCATTGAAATATGTGGAAACTATGTATAGGGTAGTGCAGATTAAAATAATAAATGAGCAATTTAACTAGAAACAAGCGATAAACAAATCGGCCGTTATCTTGAATTTAAATACGAATTGTTTTCGAGTCTAAATTTGTACCGACAAAGTGGTGTTCTGCGGGTGTCGCGTTACACAATACGCGACTCTGAGAGCAAGCATAGGTCTGGTCTGGTTGGAGCATCTCGAAGGATTTAAATTTTGCGCAGCAAATTAATCCTAGTTTTACAGAGAGAGACAAAGCAACGAAGGAATGCTTCCTCTAAACAACAATAATTACATGACGACCCATTACAACAAGTTAAATAAATTACTCTATAACTTGGTGCGTCACAGGTACTTAGACAACAAAGTTTCAAATTTCGGTTGGCAACCTATTTAATACGGTGTAAACTTGGTCGGTTGAGACACGGGTTCGACTCTTCGTGTAAGTATATTGTACACTAAGTAGAGTGGCTGATTCTAGTCACCACGTACACTCGCACATATATACAGTCGACGATGGGAATTATTATTCAGTCAATTTCCAAAATCCTAGCAAGCCCCCAAGAGATATGTAAATAAATCTTTATTTCTGAACATACCGTTGTAGTTGTAATCCTATTACAGCTCAACTATTTCAAATAAATATTACATTTCAAACATATCATCGTAGAAACTGGGGTTTATTCCATAGACGCGCACTGACTTATAGACAATTATACAAATATATTCATAAGACAATATTTAATAGGTTAATATTAATTATTTTGTAAAAATACAAACTGGCATTATTATTACAATACAAACGACGGAGATTAAAGGGATGAAATGCCAAATATTTGATGTAACATTATACGTATTCGGTTTGAGACAACAAACAAAAATAATTGTAGGCAGAAGTCAGAAACATCAACTGAAATTATTAGTAACAAAACTGCCGTGTTCCGTTTGCCAACTTTATGTCTTTGTTGAAGGCAACTTGATCAAATAAGAAAGGCCGTAGGCGTGCACCCAGACACATAATACACACACACGCAGCCATGGATAGCAGAATAACACACGCGCGTACCTCCTCAGCAAACTTCCACAATATATTCTGCTGCCTGTCTATCCATATATATATCCTGCGAGCTATCTTGATATTAAACTTTATTTTTCACACACACACACACACACCCGATACGTCGGAGCTTGCTTCGTACGAAACTGGGAAAGCAATATGCGATTTTACGACAAGCACCTTGACATGTACAAAAATACTAAAATGGCGGGAAATAATAAATAACCATTTAATAACCGGATATTTGTTAAACTTAATATGGTTTTCACATACATTTAAACACTGTTAAAGTTAAATAACTTTACTTAACCTCATAATCAGTGATGTGTTTCTTTTTTTAACTTTCCTTTATGAAGGGATCACCAAAACAATAGACCTCGAGATTATAATGTATATATTTATTTTGAGGATCCCTGAACCAAAGATACTGGTAGTTATTAACCGAGGTGTTGCAAAAGGATGTGTGCCTAAATCCAGTTGTGTTAGCTCCCAAACACTTGACTTAGTAGTGACAAATGTGTGCCTGAAAAGTTCGAGAAGCAATGACTTGCGCATTTGCAAACGCAACGAAGCACAGAAGTAACCACTGCAGATGAATTGTAATTGGCGTAACTAACATATTGAATTCACAGTGTGAGAATGTCAACAAGAGTGTGCCCATTGCTTGGGTGGCATTTCTGTTGCTGGTTTAAACTTCTAAATGCGACGTACTTGTCATCATCGTCAACCTGATGTATGTAGATTCATTCCGACATTTCAATTTATGGTTGAAATAAATGCAAATAACATTACCCATACTCAAATGCTCAAGTTATTTTGTTTTAATTAGTTAGACACATAGTACAGGAGTTCTCCGCAAGGGTCTATGCTGCTTGCTACAATTTACATGAAATTGTCGTTAAAGTGTGTGGAGGGTATCCAAAAATGATCGTCTTGGCTTCATTTTACGCCATTTCTCCTAACTACCTTAATCATATCGCAATATTTTCGTTTTATGCTATTCTAACTGCGCTAACTGTGCAACTATTCATAGATTTATCAGTTTGATATATTGCGTCGCCTTAGACTTGGGCAAAATTTCACTAAATCTGTCTAGTAAGTCGTGGATTTCTTGTTCTAGCTAAAGATCTATCATATTTACTACTATAACATACATTTAATTAACACCGTTGCCTACCTAGCTTTTATTTTAATTAGTCGTTACTTTTCTATTTATTAGTTTCTTGAATAAAATATTTTGGAAACGGCTTGAGTTAGAAAAAAGATATTAAAATTTCTAGTAATTTTTATTTAAAAAGATTTTTCGACAAGCGTACCATTTTTACTTTCTTTTACGAAGTAATAAGTAACCCTTGTAATCATGACAAATTTAGAACCTTTTTACCTTCCCTGAATCGAATGTGACTATATTCGGAATGACGCCTGTGTGTGTGTGTCTATGGACGCTGAATTATGAATCCTAGTTATAACTCCGTATGAAAAAGTAATGAGAAGGATCAATTATTTATGAAAAATACAATTTACTCAAATATATTATATATATACAAGTTAAAACGTCAAATATCAATTAACGATTGAAAATTCAATCAATTCTACTGATAGCATCTATTATTGATTGAACGTATAAATAATTCCCTTTACAATGTGTCTGTACTGTTGTATAGAATGTTGTTATTCCGCTTTTTGTGTTTTTTACTCTAAAACATTATGAATTCTGTGTGTACATGTTTTTGAAATGTATCACTACGCTTA
Source organism: Leistus spinibarbis (assembly GCA_933228885.1). Lineage (NCBI taxonomy): Eukaryota > Metazoa > Arthropoda > Insecta > Coleoptera > Carabidae > Leistus > Leistus spinibarbis. Next base: position 1,025,209 of record OW121809.1, on the reverse strand, counting down.
GTTTGCATGTTAGCTGTAGAAACTATCGACAACATATTGTCCAGTTCCCATCGCACAATATTCAATTGATGCATTCATTGGAAATTATTATAGTATTATAAATATAGATCTAGTAAGATTCAAATCGAATGGAATTATTAATAATTTAGCAAAGGTTTGTGTGTGTGCGGGTGTTAAGGATAGAGGGTCACGTGTGAAAGTGTCGTCTTCTGGCGGCAGGGCGCGCTGCAATCGCTCTCCGAATAGTTGCGATCGGTCGCGGCTGATGTCGATTTATTACAAAGTGTATAAATCAGCGTGTTTGCCAGATGGGACCCGTTGACATCGTTCTCTTATATTACGAAACCTTTCTGTCTTTGTCCCTCTCACTCTTTGCCAGTTCTCTATCCGGGTCCGGGTGAGCAGAATGCTGTATTGCGGTCTTTCTCCAACGAGCAAACTTTCCCGTAAAGAAAGTCTCGCGAGGAACTTGCTACTATTGTTTAATTCTATCGAATTCCGCAGCTGACTATTATTATCTGGTGCTTGTAAACTCCTAAGTTTTAACCATAGATAAAATGAATTGGAGCATTGCATCAAGATGATCAAGGGGAAATTAACCGGATGTATTGAACACGGAGACTGGATAACTTAATTGATTTCTTATTTTATAAATACAACCTGAGCTATCTTAACACTAGAGGGACTCTGAAAAAAGACAGTTATCATTAGCGAAGCAAAATATACCAAGACTTGTTTAATTTTTAATTTGGACTTGATTTAAAATGGCTATAACTCCGAAAAGGTTTTGGGTAATAATCAGTCAGTAACCAAAGACAGAAAGCTTGTTTCTAAATAGATGTTACACTATAGCTGACAAAGTAATCCTTCAACAGCAACAAGAATTAGAAATATACGAGTCAAAATCCGATTCTCATACCAATGTATTAATGTTGTATTGTAGTTGGGGTCAAAGTGTGTAACAGTGCAATCAATTATGCGACTAAAGGGTAACAATTGTGAATATGTACTCATTAGGTATTCGTGTACGTAAATAGTTTGTGCGCCGACAAACAAACAAACAAACAAACAAAGAAAGTACGCTTTGATTTTTCCATCTGACATGAAGTCGTAAACAATGGCAGTGTGTTTTGCGCGATGTGAACAAGCTCTCATACACGTTACAAGTAAATAACTAACAAACACTATGTGATGGTGAATTATAACGCTGGCCCGGAAATTGACAAAGTTATATCCAGCGTTTACAAATGTGTAGAAACCAAGCTTTAACGGTTATGTTTATTATACATACTGTTTCACAGCTAATGCCCGGGATATACGCGACTTTTGCTAAAATATTACTGCAACTGCTTCGTCTAACAGATGTGTTGCTTTTGTTTCGGATTTAAGGACGCTACTTCCGTTTCTTTTTCGTATACACGACATAAAAATACTCTGGTTTCACCAAATTATTAATCTCTCTAATCCTGATCGCATTCCTTAAGAACTAATTGTTTAATATACAACCAAATTTTTATTCTGAACTGAGACCAAAATAAGGCTTCAATTAAATTGGTCTCTAAATGCTTTAAAGCCCTTTTTGATTCCTTTTGTTTTGAATTCCTACCTAGTTCTGGCCGTAGTCAATATTCTGAATCGTTCCGTTGTTCCAGTAAGAGTAACTACTAGTATAACGATAGTAGTTGGTTGAATGTATCTTTACTATAATATCCGTAAATACATAACCACGTATTAAAGACTGTTTTATTTTAAATAGGACAATATATCTTCAATAACCGTTGTTATAGAGTGATAATTGTTTCAATCTCGTTAATAACCGAACAATAGAATCTCTTTTGTATTAAACAGCAATAAACAGAAATTTTATTTAACCACGGATAGTGAAAAAGAAATAGATTAAATACATAACCACGTATTAAACACTGTATTATGTTGAATAGGACAATATATCTTCAATAACCGATATTATAGGGTGGCAATTGTTTCAATCTCGTTGATAACCAATCAATAAAATCTCTTTTGTAGTAAACAGCAATAAATAGGAATTGCATTTAACCGCGGATAGTGAAAAAGAAATAGACAAACAAAACCTAGTCATAAAGGGGGATTAATAATGAATTTTTGATCGCATGACAATTAGGATGAGGCAATAACGTGTTCCCAGAATTGTGCAGGCAACTTCATAAAGTGGCAACCTTTGATCCGATATATTTGTGCATCCTGACGTGTGTGTGTGTGCTTTATAGAACATTGGACATTTTAATTTGCTGCGCATTTTTGGGACAGACAAGAGTTTTATTCTGTTCGTAGTGTTTGGATAGGTGGTATTTCCATTGCATTAGCTCGTCACATTTCCGTGCTGACAGGAAAAGTTCAGTTAGGCACGCATCGTTGCCCCGAACTAAAACTATTTCCATCTTTTCGATCTTTCGTGCATATGGGATGACAAACGATGAATGCAAATTCTGTTATATTTCACCGAGTAGCTGAAGGGTTGCCTTTTGGCCTTATACAGTCTTTGTTCTTGAGACACGTAGGAGAAATGCAATAATCATGGAAAGAAATGAAAGGGAAAAAGAGATAAATTAAATGGAATTCGTAAGAGTATCAAAATTTGATACTATGAAGTGAAAATGAGTCTGTATAAAATGGTAACAAATTTATGAAAAATTGCAGGATACGACCTGTTGATGCATGCAAAACATTGGTGGCAATGCTGCAAGAAGTACTACTACTATATATAGTGTCACCGTTATACTATTCAGAGAACGTTCTTATATTTCATATGGGTGTTAGATATGCACATAGAATACAAATTCAATTTAAACTATTTCATTTTTCAATGAATAGCCCGCCCGCATCCAGAGTAGGTACTTTCATTCAAACTTTATTATTAGTTTAGTCGCTTCTCTGCGCGCACCGAAAAATATCTCTAAATTCTATCTACGAAATGTTACTATACATACAACAAGTAGCCATGGTTTTTAAACCACAACATACATGTTTATAGTATCGATAAACAGCCAGGGGCGATCTAAATCAAATCTACGCCACGTTCTAAATCATACGATTCGAATACACTATGCAAAATATTGTGATTCAATGATTTTCAAATCACTGCACAAACCGTTTTGATAGAAATTTGCGAGAAGGTGTTTAAAAAGGATCAATCTAAGGAAAATTGAAGACAGCTTCAAGGAATCTTGTTAAAAATTACTTCAAACTACTTTTCCACATATGTTTGTTTGAATTTTTCAAATTATTGCTACAGACATTTACCAAGTTACCTCCATAAGCCCTTTTTGCTTGGACAAAGGTAAGACAGTATTGTAATAATTAAAAAGAAATTAACTCAAGATTTTAACGGAAACAACTCTCTGTGTGTGTGTGTGTGAACGAGCTAAACTGATGAAGGAAACTTCAAATTTCACACTTGCTTATAGACACTGTTCATCTCTTTGATTTGAATACAATTTAACCGGAACTAGAGGCTTACTCCTGCTACTTATTGTATATCTCGAAAACCACGCGAAGTAATGAAAAAGTAATTATAATAATAGTTGAAGATATTCATTGTTCTATAGTAACGTAGATATTATTAAAAAATCGCAATTCAAATCACGTTAATTAAACATTATTAAAAATGAAAGTACATTTATTTTTAAATTTCTCTTTGACATACTTTATTTGAAATTGCGTTGTTCTGTCGTCATGATTTGAAAATTTGTTTATTATTTGATATTTTGGAGACAAAATAAAAACCAATATTCTTTTTGATCGATAGTAATTGTATTTACATGCTGTGCGCTTTTTAAATGACATATTACATATAAAAAAAATGTTAATGCTCTAACGTTTCATTTAAAATATAAAACGAATAGAAATAAAATTATTTCCTTGAAAGCAACATTTAGTATATTCAAAGTTTAATTATTTATATCTTAATGTTCATTTTAGGTGACGAATACACGAAACTGGTAGTTAAAAATATACGATTAATACGGAAATCATTTCTTTTTCTCTATCCGGATTTGTTATTTATATATAACGGAAATACATGTTTTGACCAATCGTAAATAGAATCTATTTTTGAAATAACATCTCTGTGTTTGTGTGAACGCTACAACAGAGATACTATTAAACCTAAAAATCTTTAAACTTAAGATATGTTCCGGAAAAAAAATCTTATTAAACTTAAAACAGTTAAAATTCAATTTACTGCTTATTATAGGAATCCGGAAATGAAGATGGAAAACAAGACTAAGTAATTGATATAAAAGTTGAACGGAATACTTTTAAATACATTGATGTTCATTAATTTTATTTTAAAGGCGATTGAATATTAAATTCGCTATTTATGGAATACACAAGTTATGTAAAATTGCCTAATTAGATTAGAGCCAAAGTAACCGAACGTATAGCTCATTAATTTTAAGGGATTATAGCTTAAATAAGACTGATTGATTGAAGTCACTTCTGGGGCACATTTTTGCGCGAACTCTACGAATGTCATATCTGAAATAAAATCAATTACTGCACACAATTTTATCATACTGACAATTTAAGTGATAGTAATTAATATTATTTGTTGTTGGATATTTTATAACTATTTTCATTTTATGTTATATATATTTTCTTATACGTAAAGCATAAAAACAATTAGACTATCAAATATCTAATTTTGAGTGTCCTTAAATTCATTTTGATTATAATTAGGTGTTTAAGGCATAAAGGTGTGTGTGTGTTTGTGTGTGAATGTGTGCGTGTGCGTGTGTGTGTGTAACAACTAAAATACTATTGAATATTAAATTATGATGTTTTAAATTGTATATTTGTATATTCAAGGGTAGAAAACCTTTTATTTATGAAAAGGATATTTGAACCAGAAGTGTTTACTCCTGCTACCTTCTCAATAATACGAAAATTGTATAAATTAGAGAAAAAGTGATTATTATACTACTAAAAGATTTTAAAATGTTAGTAACTTTTGTTTAAAATGTTTTTATATGGATAATATACCATTTACTGAAGAATCACTATAAATGATGTTACATTTACGTTTCCCTAGTTACTAACAAATTGATATTTATTTATGGTAATGGTAGCATGAATTGAAAACAAAATAAAGCAATATTATTATGCTTAATACTTGGTATAAAGAAACAAAATTAAGATTTAATATTTGTTTCTTCTTGTAGAACGTTATAGTGGGAATGACGAGATAAATGTTCGCGAACCATGACGGGTTAAGCAGTATAGTTTCCCGATAATGGAATACCCGTAGTAAACCAAACTGGGAATCTGCCAAACATGACATATGCATCCATCTATCCATATTAATACGAGAAACAAACAAATCGTATTCCAGAGTCGTGTTTGTTTTGGATATATAGATTATTGGTCTGGCCGGATAACAGCAATAGCAAGCCGCAGTATAAATAGCAATTGTTATTGATGCCGCAGACTCCACAGGCAATACTTGCCATCTCTCTCTCTCACTGTCTATCCGCCTTGTATCGCACACTTTTTCAATCAACCACCCTTCTGCAGCACTCCGTATAATCCCTGTTTGTTTAATTTCACCATGGGAACCGCACAATGTGTCATATTATCCGAGCGCAGCGCTATATAGGTACCGACGACGATGAGTGCCATCAAATTAAATGTCATATATTATAACGGCTCATCGTTTTTTAAATGAGAATTGAAATTAAACGCTGAAGATTTATGCGTAATCACCCTCCTATCTTTTCAAAGCTTATTTTTATCGTTATTGCTTTGTTGGATTTGTGCCTCCAAGACTCTGGCCCGAATATTCTGGCTGGGATGACATTTACCCCGTAAGAAAAACATTGCATAATTTTTAACTCGTCGTACAACAGTACATGACAGCTATAATGCTTAGTTGTTTGTCTGTAACAGAAGTTCTAATCTCGTCGTTCAAAAAAAAAAGCTAAAGGCATTAGCTCCTAAATCTATGCTTGTTTAATTCAGTTTCAATTATTTATAGCAGTGAGTTGAGGTTTAAAATAAGGTTTTCAAGAAACTAGCAAGTCTATTCAACAGATACATCGTATATACATACTTTTCTTCTAATAAATGTCAAACTTTAGACTGTAAAACCATCGAAACGTGTAGAGAAAATTGCCTACCATTTTAATAAACATGAAAACAAACTAACTTTAGTTTTTTTAACTGGTGCGTAGTGATGGCAACTTTTAAACTTGTTACAACTTTAACATCATTCAGAAAAAACCCTTTTTTTATTTTTTTCATGCTCGTCTAAACATTTCCGCTACAAATAATACAAACAGCAAATACAAACATACAAAATAATTAAACTTCTTTCTAGTTCGTTTAAAACATTTATTTACTGGGACGTACTAGAAAAAGTTATGTTAAACTCGTGTTTTTTACGGAAATACACGTGTTGAGCTTCCTGATTTGCACATCTCTGAGTTTGATAATTTCATAAACAATACCACGGGTTAATAAATTTAAAATAGTATAAAATATCTTTTAATTTTACGTATAAAATGTTCAATGTAAAGAACCAAAGATTGGTTTATATAAATACATAGTTTTTTACAAAAAAAAATCGATTTTAAATGCTGAACTGAACAAATATGTAAATATAAATGAATGTTTGATTTAAACAAACATAATAAAATTCACAACAGGGACTATCATTGGCAACGGATGCACAGTGCAAATAAATGTTAACTACATCAAAAAGGGGGCAGTATTCTTTGTGTAAATTATCGCTGAAGTTTTTATCGTGGAAAAGTAAATATGAAATAGGTGACTGGCGAAATAAAAGTGATAAATAACCCGATACATAAAATGAGTTCAGTCTGCCCTTGCTATAAACTGTCCCTACACCCCCCACTACCCCCCTTTTCAGAAACTGTTGGACAGTGTCAGTTGATCCTCCATAAAAATGAACTCTACATTCACTAGCTCAGTAAACCTAAGCGATCCATCTTGGAAATACTTTAGAAAAAGTTTGAATTTTAAACCAATCAGGAGGAGGTATCAAAAAAGTTGGATTTTACTTTTTATATACTGCAGGTATAAAAGAAAGTAGTGTGGGTACAAGATATATCGATTTCGACATAAAAAGAAATTATATGTCCCGGAATTAATTTTGATTATTTTATTAATGACTACTAATTATGTTTGTGAGTGATTTGCATTTAAGATTTTAATATCTCGAGAAACATAACCTCCTATTTTAGAAAAAAAAATGAGGGAATGGCACTCTAGCTTTTAAAAATGAAAAGGTTACTGTGGTGAATTATGAAAATATTAAAGAAATTCTGGTTATTTATTATTTCCATCACATAATTCAGTTTGGATTTCAGTAAATTTCCTACGCATATATTTATCATAATACGAAGGATTCTTATGTGTATTTGGTCAACCAAAATGTTATTAAATAGATGCAAAGAAAAATGAAAGCTTTTATAATAATTGAAATAGAAATGTCTCTGATGTACAAGACGCGAAAAAAGTTCCAATTGTTTGAAAAAAGAAGAAGTGGTAATTTATCAAATGTGAATCAAAAACAAGCAATCCATCACCTAGAACACTGTCAGAAAATAACATTAAATTTATTCTTTCTCGAAAGAAGAAAGTAAGTAAGTATTGTGAACAAAATAAAACAGAAAAATAATGTGCACAAAAAAGATTAAGTATAAAACGCCAAATAATGTATTCAAATCTAGAATATTTTCACGCGTATATATAGCGTTCCGGATAGATAGATAGACGTGGTGTTAATATATTTAATATCGTAGTAGAGCTGGTTCGAAAATAAAAATAAAAATCGATGGTGAACATGAAAATAATATTAGAAAAACATTTTTATGAAATTTCTATATTAAATTACTTTTTCATACCTTTACCTGTCAATATTACTAACACCTGAACCAATATAACGCAACAAAACATATTATAGGTAATTGGAAATATAACATGGCATGAAATATGTCTATATTTTTTCCCGATATATTTATATATATACAAAATTGACATATAGATATAAAAATATTTTACAATATATGCTACATACATATATATATATATATATATATATATATATATATATATATATATATATATATATATATATATATATATATATATTATGTATCGAGGATAGCAGCACCATATGTGACGGAACTAATAACGCAGTTAGTTACAGAATTTTATTATAATACTAATTTTTGTATATAATAAAACCGGTCAGTCATTCATACAAGTCAAATTATGGCTCTAAAAAAAAAAAATAGGGGAAACCTGACGGTACTTTTATATGTTCCTAGGGCAAAATAATAATGGCTTATTCAACCCTAGTAAATTTTTCCAACACAATATTATGTATATAATGCGCACGCATTTTGTGTGTTTATATTAAACATACAGAGACAGAGACAGTGTATATACGTTCGAACCCACAAAACCCGCAGGTTTGTGTAATAAAACAACCCTCAATGTTGTCATATCTTTATTAAAATAGGCCCTATGCATATATTCAGTGTCTTCCGTTCGGCTACCCTTGTTTCAAAAATATGCTAACCCCAAATCGAAAAATCAACACCATATTTCGTGATATTAGATAATAATCTGTGGATTTTTGATGCGGCATATGGCTGATCGGATGAAGCGATTTCAGTTAATGTATTAATTCATGCTAATAACTTTATTTCATTCGACATGATTATAGGGGGGTGAACTATATTTATTTATTTAATTATAGGTGTGTTTTTTACTGACTGCCAATCGTAGTAATGCATAATAAGCATTAGTGTAATTTATTTTGGACACGGCATGAATTAGGAAAAATATAATACATATATAAGTTGAAGGTATTGAAATTTCAAGCAACTTTTGTTAAGGAAGTTTTTTTAATAAATGTACTATTTACTGAGAAATCGCCATTAAAAATTATTATTTTCAAATATGTAATATTTAACCCCCCAATTAAATGTTTACAAATGTTTGGAATATCTCAAGATTGTTGGACAGTTTTCTTGAGTAAGCACAGAAAATCATATATTAAGCTAAGGAGTAATGGTTAAGACTGTTACCGTAGAAGTCACGGTGCGAATCCTGCCTATGCCAGTTCGCATTCTTACAAAAAATAAGCGTTCTAGGCTTATAAACTCACTCACATAAAGAGCAACACATTCATCTGAGCGTTTATAAATGCAATTAAAGTTATTTAATTTCAAGCTTTTTTAAATTATTGTACTGTTTTTGGAGCACTTTGGTTGGGTGTAGAAAATAGTAGCATTGCCTTAAATGTGTATATTTAATAAGGCCAATTAGTGGGCATATGAATTTCGTAGAGGGATGTGAGCAGACATCAATAAAACAGTGGCTCTTTGCGGTTGTAATTAAATCTTTGCATTCGGCGAGTCGCTGGCGTAATCCCGCAGGCTTTGAAGAATAATGAGGCGCGCCTTAGTCCACTTCATTCTCAGCATGGCTATCCACGGTTGGGACCCACAGAACAACAATACCAATGCCATTTACCACCACTTATGCTATATATTCTCCGGTACACGCGCGACCCTCCTAAGATTAACTTGCAAAGTCAACACTGTACGTGCTGCGGCGAAACTAGAGCACCGCTAAACTTGATTATATTTTATAATTACGGATATTTCCATTTATCACTCCTTTGCGCGTCATATTTCAATCCACATACAATTGTTACACACTGATTTATCATTTGACGGTAATTTACCAATGATTCTACGATTTTATAGGATTAAATAAATTATATATTAAAATTGAATGTTGCAGTATTTTAATAACTTTAAAATGTAATTGAATGCTTTAACAAAATTTAATTATACAATATTTAATTATTATTTTACTTATATTAGATTAAATATTGGGAAAAAAAATTATAAAGATATATTTCACGTTTAATATCTATTTTATCACCCCCGTAGCAAAAATATGCCGGGATCTGAATTTTAGCTTCAATAAAGAGGCGTAAAAAAGAAATAATAAAATGCGCTAAAAAAACACAGTGTAGAGAATTTAATATCATATTATACGCTTCTAAAAATAGATAAGTCACATATTACAGACACGTTTTAGCTCGTAGGTAGTGCAAAATGGTTCGGTAGTGTGTCTGCAAATTTGGCGGATTCAAATTTTTATTGCATAATTGTAATATTTCTCCCACAAGATGGCGACATAAAATTATAGTTTTCTTTGAATAATAATATTTTCAATGGCGATTTTTGATTTTTTGTAAGATTCTTTTTTATTATCGGGTACATTTTGAGATTTGCAAAGTAAAAATTAATAATGCATTCTGTAACAATATTTAAAAAATCATAAAAATAGTTCTATTGAATAATTCATCGCTGTCAATATGAATTTAAAACTGCTAGGAAAATATCATTTTCTAGCAATAAACTATACAGATTGGACATATTGATGAATATTTATACAATGATAATTTTCTGAAATTTATTCTTTAATTAAATTCTCTTTTTAACCCTTCAAAACAATGATGTTACTTAATAAGTTATTCATAAAAAAACTGTTATTAGTGCGATCCTCTATCTATGGTATTATAAGCTCTTTATTATTTTACGGCGAATCCACCATTTTTCATAACATTTCTTTTTCAGCTGTTCACGATGCGAGCTTGTAACATATTTTTAATTACCTGTAATGAACAATATTCACGGTTCGCTTCTTATACAAAATTTATATTATATGTTTTACATTTTCTCTTATAATAAAACAATATATTTTTGCTTACATATATATATATATATATTTAAATTGTTTCAGTTCTAAATGTTTTTTCTTTTTTAATTAATGTGTTATTTGAGTTTAATTATTTAGTAACAAAACTTTGCACAATATTTTACTACATTGTTTTGTTGCAAAATGAAATATATATATATATATATATATATATATATATATATATATATATATATATATATATATATATGTATGTATGTATGTATGCGTCTAATTAGAAAGAGTTGATATTTGTGTTCATTGAATATGGGTATAGCTGCCTATAAATAATAATATTGTATGGTATATGCGAGCTGTTCGTCCGGAGGGCATAGCCACACATAATGGTATTGTTATTGTTTAATGAAAACTAGTTAATGAACAGGGATTTGAGATGTAGCCACTACACCACTACTCCACCAAGTACATTTACATTTGATTACAATGAATACGCTTTAATAAATCCAGAATGGAATAACGAAACAATGATAATCATCGCATTCTACCATCAAGTCCCTTTGCTACTCACTCTACCTCTTCTAGAAACAACCACTTTTGACCGCTTCCAACGCACATAACAGTAAAACACCAACCACGACCATTTACGACCGTGTGGCTGTAAACTGCTTTTTGGTATTTAAAATTAACTTCTGGAGGTGATTGTGTGACAAAATTTAGTTAAAACTTTGGCCACGCGTAAACTGAGCTGTTGATCACTTTGAGTGCGCGCGCGATGCTGTAATAATTACACTGTGAACCTTGACCTGCCCTGCACCACCACACCCCCCCCCCTTCCCGGAATTAAGGGGTCGTTAGTGTTTCAGTGTTCTTCATATTTGACTATGTATATTTTGATACATGACACAGTGTTGTTGCAACAACAATACAACAATGAATTCACTAACCATTGTTTCGGCGGACATTTTCATGTATTGTTTAGCCAAGTATTTAGACAACGTATATGTTTACTTTACTGTTAAAAATTTGCTTAAGGCACCATTGGTCGAGAAAGATAAACATAACTTAAGCATCCCTAATATATTTACATAAACAATATAATATTTATAAATCCATGTACAGCTGAATTTTATGTCTTTATTGGATTATTTAATGTGTATTTGCAAAGAATTGAATCTATTTTTTGTAAGTGACTCTATAGTCTGACACAGTCAGACAGCGTTTGTGAACACCTTGCCAAAGTAACGCAAGATGGAAGTGTAACATCAGCAAAGGGCTGAAAAGGGGTTAGAGAAGGTGAAGGGAAAACAAGTGATCTGTGTTGTTCGAGCCTGTTTGAATTCCCGGCGCAGAGCACAGCTCCCAGGCGCCACATCTACATGCACACACAGACACACAGACGCACACATCAACAACCTTGTAGCTAGGCGGATCACCGAAATAATATCGCACACTTCATACCCCATCGGGTCGGCGATCGCTTGGAAAAAACGACATTTTTGTATTAGTGGTTGTGTGCGGTGCTCAAACAGGAAACGAGTTCTATATCCGAAACGACAAACGACATTTCCTACCATACATAGTACACACGACTACCGCCAGAATTTATCGCTGTTTTACCGATTGTTCATGGCGTGTCACATCGGTGCAAGCGCACGCATGCGCGTGTTAATCTGTTATCCATGGCTCCATTACTAAAATGTACCTTATACAAGAACGTATCGATAGCATCCACAGGCGAATTGATATCTAATTTCGTACGTCATTTAAATAAAGAGAAATGAGATAGGTTGTATTTTATTTAAATCAATATCTTAACCGGAAGTAAATGATTACTCGTGCTTCTTCTTGCATATCTCGCATAAATATGGCTAAATGACTGAGTTTGTAGAATTCAAGGATTAAATAAGGGAGCTGTCTGAAGGTGTTTGCCAATAAATTATACAGATGTACAATACCCCAATAATTTATTCTCAAATCCCTTTCGATGCTAGCCCTCGAAAAGTTTCGCTAATTTCGGTGTACCTCTGCTAAATGTAAGTGTAAATTGTTTAAGCTACGGATTATTCTTGGCGTGGAAAATGCTGGAAAAGCATTCGGCCGTCGTCGATAAAACAGACTAACCAGCCAGATACGTCTACCTTTATGTAAATGCTGCTCACAATTAGTTAATCTGACACTGTACCTATTTCTAATTTGACGGTCAATTTTCATTTAATTACATTTGATTTGCTCCTCCGGTAATAAATTAAATCGAATTTGAAATCAGTGTTGCGGAAATAATTCGTAGTTTAATTTTACAAGATAATTGAATCATCTCGAAATTTAATACGATAACTTTCGCTCACAAATTATAAGTACAGTTTTTTGATAACCACCGCCTTCAGTTTAGTTAATTTAAAAGGTATTTGATTGCAACAATAAATTTCATACTCTAACAATTCCTACCTATTTTAATATTGTATTTAATGGGATTGGGATCGCCGGTATAGTGAACTGTAAGCACTGGTGCTTCCACCAATGCTTGTTATTTAATTATTATTGTAAATCACAGCCACTGTCTCCAAATTAATTTGTCAATATTGACGTGTAAACATGTTTATAATTTAATTACAACAAACTTTAAGCGTTAATACTCTGAATAAGTAATAGTAATAGTGTAGGATACTTGGCATTATGTAGGCAAATATAATTCACGGCTTTTTAGCAAAGTGAGCATTGTAATTTATATATATTCCATTAGAGCAAGTTAGTGTTGTATAGTATCTGTTTTTGCAAGAGCATTGAGATAAATGTGTTTGAATGAAGCACTATTACGGTACGGAGACCAACTACTGTGTAGTATGCTGTGCTCGTAGTTGGAGTTCTCCCCGGTTAGTTCCGCACACAATGCACGCTTTCTATACCCGAGCACATGCAGCCAATGATCCTTGACCACCAGCTCACTGCGTCGCCCTTGTCGCAGCAACAGTCTCGCCTGCGTGCGTGCGTGTGTGCGTCAATCTAATATAGTAAAGGGACCGAATAAGGACCTTCGAATAAGGATCAATATCGCTATGTTTTGAATCAGCGGGGGGTGGGCCATATTCACAAATTACGGGCCCTCTGACATGAAAAACGGTAGCAATTTCAAAATTAGGTCACCTCGGATAGATATTTCATAAGAAATAGCATTTCCGTATATTATTGCTTACTTATTACATGAAACACTTTGAAATTAACAATCTAAAGTGGCCTACACGTTGTTATCCTTTCACTCATATTCATTGACTTCCAGTATGAGGGAGAAATAAGACTGTTGCAAGGGAGGGTTATTTAAAAAGAGGGTTTTTTAAAAAGGGCAAAAGCTAATACAAAATTAATTGATTGGGGAAGGTTAAACATTATTATTTTAACTATATCAAAATGAAATTATTATTAATTGTAACATTGCCAGAAACTTAAGCTTATCAAATCGGTCTGAGTTTATTTTACAATAGCCTTAAGGTGCTTATATTTTATACATCTCTACGAAACATTAAAAAAATTGTCAAATAATCGATTGAATGATTAAAAAAATACTATAAATTCACTAAATTAATATATTTCTGCAAAATAATTTCTGGATATAAATGATATGGACGGACGTATGAAATTGTTTCTTTGTACATGTTAGGTAAGTGTTAATGAGGTCTGTCAGAATGCGAAAGGGAGTCCGCTGTTTTATAATCACATATCGCGAGTGAAGCGTAATGCATCCACTTGGAGTAATGAAAAATTACCTGTCCACAGAACTTTGCATAACACCAGCCGCACTTTTACACCATTAAATGATATCCTAACAGTCACTGCGCTTTTTGCACTTTAGATTTATCACTTAGAGTATACAGTATTATAGATCAAGAAGTCTGCGAGATAAGTTATTATTTTTGTAAACTCATCTGGTTATTTATGTTATTACAACATTATATATATATATATATATATATATATATATATATATATATATATATATATATATATATATATATGTAACAAATGGTAGATATCTTTGGTATCTGAAATTAACCACGCAGTTCCATGAGCCTCTTGATATGAAGAGGAAATAACCAAAACATGAGAACAATAAGTGCACATATCTGGCATTCCTGCAACAAGGCGAGGAATGCTGCCAACCAGACTAGATATAACATAAAACAGATAGTTGGTGGTACATAGTGTGTATGTGCGTTGGGAAACGAATTGTCCGCTCTTGATGATAATTCGGCATATCTGTAAACAACATGGAAGCATTCGTGGCGTTTATAGTTCAGGCCACACATAATTACAGTGCTATCGACTAATTACATTCGGCTGCCACCTGACTTTAATTGCTCCGAGAGGAGCGACGCCTCACCTCACCATATTTACTACAGCGAGCGAACGAGTGAACGAGCGAACGAGCCCGGATAAGCAACAACCACACGAGCTTATACATTTTATATTTAATTAACCTTCGACATGTTTTCATTATAAATTAAACACTCTGGGTGGTCCTTCTCTATAGCACACTTATCTATCTCTCTTGCTACATGCAAAACAGCAAAGCTTACTTCCGTACGCTTGCGAAATTACGATCAAAATGTATCCAAGCATTTTTTTCAATATTTTACTTTCTTATACAATATATAAAACTCGTTCACGTTCTCGTTAATAATATGAATCCATTTAAGAATGTAGTATTTTTTCGTGCCACAAAACCATAAAGTTCAATTCGTTTTTCGGCAGCAGTAAATGACAATAGGTTCGTCTTGAAATAAAGCCCTTTGTAAGTTCGTTCGTTCGTTCGTTCGCGGTTGACACTCCATTTATACTTGCATTGAATGGCGTTGGCAGTGAAACCTTCTTTGCTTTTTTGCAATAATACACTACACACAAAGCCATTAGTTACTCCAACGATGCTGACGCCTCTAACGTGTAATACCTGTAACTATTTCTCGGCCGTTTTTTGCGATGCTACACTGCAAAGATATTATCACTTAATCGTAATTTTAATCCACGATTCTAGAATTTATATACATTTTTGTTTTAGAATTGTATTTATATTTTTCAGTTGATTACGCCCGAAATGTACAAGGTTGCCAGGAGGGCCTCTAGGTCTAGATTCAATCGTGTCAAAGCTTTTTGCGTTGTGCGTAAAAGCTTCTGATACATCTGACCTTTTTTCTCATTTTCCTGCCACTTTTTCTTTTGTAGTTGTGAGTGAAATGAAACGTAGTAAAATTCGTGAGTAACTTATAACTTTTGACAGCGGCTCGAAAAAATCTTTGATTTATTTTGTTTCTTATTCCTCGACGCGGGCATTATGTAAGCACGAACGCATTACTTCGTTACAGAGATTCAGATAACTCGCACGGCATTATGAATTGGGCACCCTTTATAAACTACAAACCCTTTGAAACCATAATAATAATCATTCTAGTATAAAAACCGGCAATTATAAGAATTTTACATATGTATATACTTAATTATAGCGCAAATGTTTGTGAGACCCGCGCGCGTGTGTCTGTATATGAACACAGTATAGTCAATACTATTAATAATATAAGCTTTTGAATTTATGATTTGTATAACACTGGAAAGAAAACCTCCTATTTTCGAAAAGGATACTTAAAACGAAAGTGCTTGTTTGTTTTTTGTAATTTTTGACCTATCTCGAAAACAACACGAGTTAGAGAAATAGTGTATTTTATAAAAGTTAAAGATATTAAAATTTCCAGTAACTTTTGTTTGAAAATTTTTTTTGAAAAATGTACCATTTACTAATAACACTGGAAAGAAAACCTATTTTCAAAAAGGTTATTTCAAACGAAAGTGCTTGTTTACTTTTTGTAATTTTTAACTTATCTTGAAAACAACACGAGTTAGAGAAAAAGTGCATTTTATAAAAGTTAAAGATATTAAAATTTCAAGTAATTTTTGTTTGAAAAATTTTTTCGAAAAATTGTACCATTTACTAATAAATCGCCTTTGCAATTAGCCATATATTTACGTTTCGATAATTACCACATAAATTGATATTGATTCATGGAAATTCTAGAATACATTTAAGTCAATAAATATTATTTAATTACAAGTCGAGTGAAAATCACTCAAGATTTATTGAGCTTTACTGATATCTAAATATAAGAAGGTTGAGTGAATGCCAAATCAGTCGAAAGCAATGATACATCCCGTTCTCTGTCGGTTTAACGGTTAATATCTATTGATTTCAGACCTGTTAAGATTTATATAAATTATCTTGTAAAGTAGGAGCCCAGAACCATACATTATCTACAATATAGTATATTTTTTACAACGAATTTTATTACTAAATTAGCTGCTACAGTAATAAAATTTCGTTGTAAAAAATACGCCATATTGTAGATATTGTATGGTTCTAGGCTTCTGATTTACATGATTATTTATATTAATCTTAATAAGTCTGTAATTAATAGATATTAACCGTTACTAGACAGAGAACGAGTAATAAACAAGACGAGCACATTAAATAAAATAACAACAAACAATAAAATCAGTTCAATACAAATCATATTGGGGTAATATATATATATATATGATGGCCCTTTGAATCGTTTGGTCTCCGAGCGAATGTATTATTCAGTGAATATTCTAAGCAAATATTTGTTAGTCATAAAACGAATAGGGATTTTTGTGCACGCGGATAATAGCCGACCGCTTATGAATAAATAAATAAAACGGCTGCGAACCTCTGCTTGTTGTAACCAGGGGATTAAACAGCAGTGAGAACTTTTTCGGAGTGTACGTTGTATGTATGTATGTATGTATGTATGTATGTAGTTGAACGGAAATTGAGCATGAAAAAGTTGGCTTTGCCATCAGTGTGACTGTCTATCATGTATAAATTAGGTAAATCATATTATAATATTATACCCGCCGGATATTGGTGAACATTTCTGCCTTCCTGTATAATTTACTCGATAAAATGGTTTTACTTTCGTGGATGAAGTCTAAAACCAATCATGAGTATTTTCCTACCAGGTATCTTAACGGTTATACACGTTTTCAGCACATCTGTGTTTATATAATTTAAAAAATGGTTTTAAAATATATGGTTAATAAAATTTAGTTAAATACTTAACTAAATGAAATCCCAAAAATATACAGACATTATTATTTTAATTTATAAATTTATAAACAACATTTTCAATTATTTCTCATTTTTTATAATTTTTACTTAATTATATTGAAGAAGTTACTGCTGTGATTAGAGCCATGGAGATTGTTTCTCCATGGCTCTAATCAAAGCAGTAACTCTTCTTCAATATAATTAAGTAAAAAAACAATAGTGCACTCCATGACATGTGCAAACAAACTAAAGTTGCTTCAGTCCCGTGATTGGCACTCGAACTTTAAAAGATAATCGTTATTAATACCGAAACGGTTATTTTAAGAGTTTACTTATGACTCAGTGAGTGAATAAGGACTTTCTTATCGCGTTTTGGTAATAAGAGGATAAGGGATTTATTAACTTAAGGACCAGTGCAAAAATTGATAACCCATTTACAATTACATAATAGGGTATATGTATTTTAATGAAAAATAGGTTTAAGAATGAAACGTTTGTATTTAATTGTTGCGAGTACTGATATTTTTGGTAAGTGATGGCGCCAAATGCTGTCATCTGCAAGATAAGCCTAATATTCGATGCGTTGGTGTAATAATTACATCCTCTAACTACAATATCTCGCCCTTCTACTTTGGCGTAACTTGAGCGAAACTATACACGTAATCCCAAGTCGATTTCGATATGTCAACGACGCTAAAATACTGCAAACACATTGTTAATCCTGTGATCACCGACATCGATCACTGCCGAATTGTCTGCACGGTCCTCTAGGCACGAGCGTATCAGCCAGAACACCGTTTGTACAGTTTTGGCCTATAGTATGCGACATCGTGCCATTGGAGCACTGATTTACCGACAGGGCTGAAGAACACGCACACACACACACGCACACACACCGTCTGTAATACGGGTTAATCTGACTTGCACGCCGATAAAGAAGCGGCCGGTATGATCGATGCCCTTACATACAGGACATGTCCGGTTCTGTCTCTTTCCATGTCGGATTAACTTCAGATAACACACGTGCAACAGTGCAAATGAAATGAGAACGGACGCGTCTAACGCCCAAGTTACGCATTCGATTTTATCTGCGTTTAGCCTCTGATCTATGTAGTGTAAAAGCAGATACGAAATGAATTTTACGCGCAACCGACCCGCAAAAAATACACACGGCCTTTGATAACATTGTTTTTATCATATTTATAGCATAAGCCGACGACTACGCATCGTATCGGATTAAATAAACATTATACGTTGAGAGTTTTCCATAAATAGGCTAGCAGACAACTCTATTCAACCATTCATAATCTCACAATCTTTCCCCATTGAACTGTATCTTAAAATATGTTTTTTATGTTGGACTGAAACCAAAATATATTACAAACATATTTTTAATATGCTGATCTCAAATCCAAATGAAGAATTATTTATTTCAATATTGAATAACTATTGAAGTTGAGCGTTATTTAATAAATTGATACCGTGTATGGAAAATAAATGTGTTCTTAATTAAGATATATGTCATTTTCTCCACAGCAAAAGCGTATAGAAATATGAGAAAGAAAATTGTTTTGTTATAAAATAAAAGAATCGATTTAATCTTGTCTATTATAGAGACAAAATGGCGCTGATTAACTGTATATAAATGATTTTAGAAATAAATATGTAATCTGTATAATTATGGCGTGGATGTCATTATTTATAAATGGGGACTGTGGGTGGGGTCGATGGTGATGTTTGATTTTGACATGGCGATGAGGCCAGTTAATCTTGTCTTAATTGTGCATTGGCATCGCGAAACGTGTAACTAGTTGTTTTGTTGCCAACATAAATAAGAGTGTGGTGGGTGGGTGGGAAACCCTGACAAGACATTAAGAGCTCTGCGGTATCGCGCGTCATTCTGGCGTAGCGCCGCCACCAAATCTCGGCTATATATGAAAGCTCCGGGTGCGGAAGAAGAAGAAGAGAAATGATGTGACGGCCGCCCGGGCGTATTCTGTAATTTCGTTTAGAATTGTCGGCAAAGATTTATCTTTATTCTTGCACACTGGGATTCGTAGACAGATTTAACATAGTTTAACGGACATATCAAGTGATCAAAAAACATACCACTAAGTACATACTCATTTCCTAAGTTTTCTGATATATTATATTTTCCTTCATATCATTTTAAAAGCTTAAGTAAGCCACAACTAAAAGGTCAAAGTTCACTGTCACAACGTAGACTATGTGATTCCCATTTCCACTAATTCCTGAATTTAAGAAACTTTCTTGTTCTTATAATCGATGAATTTATGTATATATATATTTTATTTTAAATAAAACTATTTCAAATAGCAAGTATGAGTACTAAAAAACTAAAATTTATTCTACAAAAATATAGATTTTTTGCTCCGCTAAAATTGAAATGAATGTTTGTTGGACTAAATGCAATTTTCTAATGAGTTTCATTCAACGACATACGTTTTTCGACTGAAGAACTGTTTGCAGTCATCCGGGGATTCTAATAAGACTGTACATTCTCCAGTAATTTTACAATTTGCGAGAAATTTATTGGATTTTCAGCAGATATCTTTGAAAACTATGCTTCTTATTACAGTTCGAACTTTGTTTGAACTTTTTAACGTTGCTTTAACTAAATTAACCAACAAAATCTTAAATGCAAGATTGCACGATAAGAATTTAAAAAAATAATACTTTGCTTTTCGCTCACCACAATATTTTGAAACAATTACGTTAAATATATTTAAAAAAATACATTCAAGACTGTCTGCGAATTTTTACTTTCTGATACGAATGTATAAACATAAGAAATGTCGAATTCGACGTCGACACGTCTGTTTTTGTAAACGCTTTAAAGCCAAAACTGTATTTTTCGAACTATGTGTTTTAATTTCAATGCTTGAAAACTTAAAAACTATAAAAACCGTATTTTAACTGATTCATTTTAATCTTAATTAACTCGACTTATAAACTAACAATATTATTGATATAGACAATCAATAATTCAAATAGATTTAAAAGTAAAAACGAAGTAGTTTTTGTGAACCTGTTAGTTGCATCAATCAGTATTTTTATTGCAATTAATAGTGATTGATGCGTAAGCCCTGCCACCTCGACAAGGTCGGTTTCACGTCGGCAGGGGCCCAACGAATTTCGATATTGACATCGTAAATACTACTCACGATTTTGTTGAATGAAACACAGCAACTCGACTGGAATCGGGAGTGGAACATTTTTACACCTGCACTGCTCATAAAGATTTTGTGAAACTTACCAAGTGTGTTTTTCTAATTTATAATACATAATAACTGATGTTCAAATAGAATTAGGTTCCTATACATTATTAAAGTTATCTAAAATTCCATATAGTTTCTGATTAATTCATCAATATTATATTGTTATTAATTAAAATGTAATCGATTTGCATGTGATTATAACAGAATGTAAACTATGATATATACTAATAGTACATTCCGTAATTGAACCACTGCAACTAGTAACGTATAAGATATCTAATTTCTCGAACTTGAAAAGTATTTTGAGAATAAATAGACAGTAAAATATACTATAAACGCTAATACTATCGAAATAATGTTATTCAAAGTCAATTAAAAACGAAATAAATATGTAACCGGTTACTGTGATCCAAATTCGGAATACGGTATTAATGTTTGAAGATTCTGCAAACTTTGTGCGATATAAAACGACCAATTTGTATACTTTTTGCAAAATTCAACTCTACTTCTAACCCCTTATATCGGCATCATTTATATAAGTGTTCAAGTTTGCCCCGAGAAAAACTCTTAAGTGGTTAACCAGAAGCTTTTTTCGCTCAAGATATAGTGGCTAGTAATATTAAACAAAGGACAGTTGAAGTATCGTCATGAAAACTTAACCTTACAAATATAAATTACACTTTCAACAGCGTGTTAAACTTTTAAATCTATATCTTGCATTATTTTATACATATATAAGTTAAATATTGAAAATGGAGAATTTTAAATTAAAGAAACAACAAAAAGGAAATCGGAAAAATGCTATGTGATGCGGAAGAAATGTGGACCATTATTGAAAGAACCTCTATAAATTTATAAGAATTTAATACTAGAATATTTGAATATTCCAAAAATTGTTCCCGGAGGGTCACAGCATATTTCTTCCATACGGCAGATGTAATATCCATATAGTTTAGATGGAAGACTTTTACTCTCCGCAAAAACTTTCCAGTCCCCAATATAGTGTATTAAAAATATCAAAAAGAAAATCCTCCCAATTGTTCCGGCGAGCTGAAGGCATTAGTGATTGCAGCTATGCCAATTTCTGAGTGAGCAGGAGAAAAATGGATGAGATTCGTAGCCAATATATTTCAGAAAGAATATAAATTACGCTTGAAGATGATAAATTGGTAAAGTTACCATATTCAGGCAAAGATTTAGGCTAACGAGAGGCACCCATGAATGAAGGATTCATTCGGATGAGAATATAAATATATTTGGGATTCCGGCAAACTGTGTGGCAGCTTGGTAGTTTTGTGTGAATACAGAAACACGAATATCATTTATCTTCGAAGCCACCCGACGCGTTATTGGGTGGGGCTGATGTGGTCCGAATATTCCGTAATACCAACGGAAAATTATTCACCCCAAAACTAACTTTTCACCCTGGCAAACACCCCGGTGTGAACTATAGTTTTATTTCGCGATTTTCGGAACAGTTGCGAGTCAATTGCAGTGGAAAGGTCTAACACCCCAACTCATACATATATATTTGTGCTGCAACGGACCTAATCCAGTGCCAACACGCGATAGAACACATCACCTCGATAATTAATATTTATTTGTACGTAATTCTAGATTTATTTCACTCAGAACCTCAATGGAAAATTGGGTAATTTTGTCACACCTGCGACGTTGGAAAAGTATATTTTCTTTTGAGTACAATGACAAAAAAATAAATTTGTCCCGATATATGGATTGGTTGGGAAATACGTAAAGTAGATAAGAGGGAAAAAATCACCCTTAACTCACTTTCCGCGTCATACAATTCAACGCGAACGTGCCTTGTTAGGTTTATGTACTTTTTGGATTCCTGCAAACTGTCTACTTTCTTATACTCTGTATATAATAGAAAGTAATCACAAATAAAATCTAGCTCGAAATGTTAATGGAATTATACGTTTTAACGTGAACCACTGTGTGGCTGTGTGTGTCTGTTCGTAGTAACAGCCAGTTGAACATAAGAATTGTATATTCCGAGAAAGAAACCTCTTATTATATTGGATATAGGATATTGCACCGAAACATTAAATAAATAATAAAAACTAATGGTGAAATTTTGAGCTAATCTGTAGATCTATTCTATAAATATTTAAATGCTTAAAATTTCAAAATGATTATGTTTTGCATGCAAAATTTGTTGATAAATCAGATAATGTTGTTCAATTTGTTAAGTAAATGCAATAATAAAATGATTTATTAAATTAATGAAACACTTATAGCGTTATCAATATTTTATAGAATTCTCTATAACGTTATAGTTATAATTCCAATATAAGTATAAGAATGTCGAGTCTAGGGCACTCTAGATTTTATTTGTGTGTTACATTCCCAATGTATATGGTTCATGTATTTTGAAATATATGCGCATTTCTGTTCAATTAATTCTAAAAAGGAAACCAAACATTTTCAATTTAATTTAATCTTGATTTTAATATCTTTGTAAGCAGTTTAAAGTGCTAATGGTGTAACTGGGCATTAATCATATATTTATCTAAAAGTAATATAAATGTGCTACTTAAAATGCCTGCATTATAATATATATATATATATATATATCTTCAATCATCTCGCCCGTGTCATTGTGACTGACATGTCAATGTCATCGTCTTAAATATTTGAAGTGGGTGATCAATATATACAAGCAGCTTGTTTTGATTGGTAAAATATATTCCGGTTATAAAACATATATTATCGTTTACAAATTACAATGTGTCAGATCCAACATGGCAATGATACGGTGTCAACTATTAAAATATTTTGATAACCAAATTATAATTAGCTGCCTTTGTAGTGGCTTTTTGGTCATCAAAATAAAATGGACTAGAATTAGAAAGGTTCTATAATCTACAAGTATACAATTTACAAATTTCTGATTTTCGTGCAGCGTATAAGGAGTTTGAAGTCCATTAAACTTAATGGACTTCAAACTCCTTCTACGCTGCACGAAAATCAAAATTTTGATATATTAAAACAATACATTTGTATTAAAAACTATAAAGTATAAACGAATGGTTTCATCGCGGATTAATGCACTGTTTTATAGATACCACATAATTTGCTCGTAATACATAAAGAAATATTTGTATTTTTACGCAGATTATTACAATATGGTTGCACGGATTTGGTGTATATGGAAATTTAACTTTGATAAATGTTTTTTAGACTGCTAATACCCACAAACCAGCAGCATGTATATATTTGTTTGTGTATTTAGATACGCATAATATGCAATGAAATATATGACATGGGAGCCGTCAAATTATGATTTATTTCATGTAAAGTTCAGCAATATATTCAGGCCAACGGAAACGTATGTTTTCGAAAACTCAAATACTGAAAACGATGCGTTCTTTCGTCCTGTTAACCTTATAAACTCATTTAAACATACAATTGTTAATTACCACAAGATAAACTATAAAAAATTTGTTGTATAATAAAGCTATATTTGAATAAATTGTCAAACCATATGGTTAATTAACTTCAAAATCAAGTAAAGTATATTAAGAACTGACTAGATTCAATTTATTTACCAATTTACAGTACCGTAATGGCATTTTGTGTAATAACTTCAAATTGGGTAAACGAACGCCTCGTGAAAAATTGAATGAATATGCAATTTTTGGTGGAATAAAAGGGCGCGCGCGCGCGCGTAAATTCAAATTTCACATCAGATGACAATTTCCGTATCCCACCGGTGGGACACGCCCATTCATCATAGCACCCTACGCGTTATCCGTGAATCTTCGTCGCGTAAATTAATAATTAATGTCCCAATGATGCGATGATGTCATCAGCGCGCGAACACGCCCTTTTTTCGCACCCCCTTTCTACGTTTATTCGTAGCAAAGTTTCGGTGTACATTTACTGGCGAATGTCACTTCCAATATACCTGTCAAGTGTCATGTATATATGTACGACTGCTGGTACGATATTGCCACAGAAACAGTGCTTATTAAAAATCGTCGACTGACAAAAAGAAGGATTGT
Organism: Leistus spinibarbis; assembly: GCA_933228885.1. Classification (NCBI taxonomy): domain Eukaryota; kingdom Metazoa; phylum Arthropoda; class Insecta; order Coleoptera; family Carabidae; genus Leistus; species Leistus spinibarbis. Next base: position 1,000,097 of record OW121809.1, on the reverse strand, counting down.
CTGCGGGATATTAACTCAACTTTGGTCGTTACACTAGAGTCCCACGAGGCCCGCGAACAGAAACGGGATTTAAAGGACCTTTTGTTGTGCAAAATGAACTTATTTTTACAGGGACTTTTTGTCGTACATTTTAATAAAAAATACTTTAAGGCAATAAAATTATTGGTATTTCTAAAAAGTTTATAAATTTATTAACAAATTGAATATTTTAATATTACGGCCCGGTAAAGTTTTTATTCATTTTAGCTATGAGAATTTATTGAATAAGCTACTAAAAAAACAAATACTGACTTAGACATAAAAAATTACGAAAATTGCGCCGTTATAACTGCACTTTAACAAAAACCCAGCAAATTGTATTTGTATAAACAAAAAATACACTCTGACTATGTTTGCTAACTAGAAAATCGTTAGTATTACACGATTTTTACATTAACCAGACGGTCTGATCATTATTTATTCATCTTGTATATACTGCTATGTTTACTAACAAAAAAAAATCGAAACAATTATTTCATGGAAAATTTTCAATTATAAATCTGACAATCGTCTATATCCATAAAAAAACATATTTGATCTCATAGTACTGTTGATTTTGCAATAATAAAATTTCCATATCCTCGATTTTATAATATTGATATTTAGATTCTTGATTTAATGAATTATTAATTACACACGCAGACGTTATTTCGAAAATATACAGATTTGATTCACGGATTGTTAAAATTGTCTATGATTACAATTTAGGCTTCGTCTGAGAAAGTAAAAATGAGTTAGATGCAATTGTGAATATCCGAAAACGTTCTCACGTATTATCAGAACATCTAAAGCTGAATTTCATTTTAAATTTAGTGTCGTTTACTATACGATATATGCAAAGTGCTCGTAACTTTAATATATAAAGTTTATGAACACTATTTTAAGTAAGTTCTACGAAATAACCAAATACTTAAATATTTTATTACTTCCTTCTAACCTAAATACTATTACATTTATATACGAAACATAATATCATTTTCTTTAATCGTTTAATCTTATATATTTAAGGGGGGATACTTAGCTATAAAATTATTATAAAAATAAGAAAATTCTTCAAAATAGTCAAAGATTTTTTATGGTAATATCGTTTTTTCAGGTTGTGAGCTCAAAGGCTAGAAATAAATGTATTAAAAATAGTTTTTAATTTGAAAATATTCTGGTGTTCACATTGAACCAAATAATAACAATGTCATTATTGTCCTTTATATATATTAATCTCTTCAAAATTAAACTTTACTTTTAGTAAGCATTAATTATAAATTAAGATTATGAGATTTTAATAATTGTAATAATATAATAAATCAAATTTCCAATTGTAAAAACCGTTAATTAAATATGACATTGTTTAAATAGATGAAATAACTGAACGGAAAAGTTAATAGTAATTAGATGTTTTATTTTTCGAATAATTCGTTTCACATATTCAATTAAAATAAAGCTCTATAACATATAATTGAAAATAATGAATTATTGAAATCCGTGTGCATCATAAATTTCCTATATCAAGCCAATTAAAATTTCAACAAAACGTTTGATGACAAACAGTATTTGTTTAATTTGCGTTACTTATAAATCAAATCGATGGCGCGTTATTAAAATAACAGTATCGCAACAAACCATGAAATATTCACTGATATCAACTCCGACAAAACAAACGGTATTCTAATACATGCAACGTTACTTACTCGCTTCTTAATCGCTTCCAATCGTGTAAATATTTAAACTACTTCAACAAGAATTCTTTGTGTTCGCTAAATTATTTATCACGATCTAATTTTACACTCTTTATTTTGATTTCATTATCCAAACATTGCAACATGATCTACGGCTCAATTTATATATATATATATATATATATATATATATATATATATATATATATATATATATATATATATATATATATATATATATATATATATATATATATACATATATAAATTTATGTTGACATTTAATAATGATTTAAACGTTTAAGTACGTAGCTTTTGCTTTTTATACAATATAGATTTTACAGTCTATATTTATCTACATCTACGACATCTACGGCATCTACTAATTTGCCAATGGTTTGATTTTTGATAAAAATATCGTTTAACAAGAATTTGAACCAGAAAATAACCTCTTTCATGCAGTGTTAACTTTAAGAAGAGTATAGAAATAACAATAAAACCGATTTGTTGTTTGAAATACTACGTTTGGACATTTGATCTAAAAGTCAACATTGGTATCAGGTGTTTCTTGTGTTGGCACACCTGGACAGATGTGTTTAGAGTATTTGGTGATTGAACGATATCGCATTCTGTGATTGGCAGGGTGCGATATCGCCGGCCTCGTTCACCCAGAGGTCTCTTTGATCGCTGGACTTGATACGAGACATTTCGCAGTCTTCAGGCAACCGGCTTTATAACCCCGCTATTGTGCGCAGGCACGGAATAAGATTTTTTGTTGACCCCTTTTAAAACCCTGCCCTCTCTCACCCCCCAACCTACAACTTGACATTTACATGCTAATATAACTCGCCAACGTTTCCTTTCGGATAGGGACGTTAAAGTTCATTATTACAGTCGGGCAGTTGGTTAACACTTATCAAAATTATAAATTAATGAGGATATATATATATTGATTTTTATTTATGACAATTGTTACATCTGTGGTAATAACAATAAATGTATACACATAACCTTGAAGTTTTTTCTTATTGGAAATCGATGATCTTTTAAAGCTTACATGTATATAGCAACATTTATGTACTCTTTATATAGGAATATGAAATGTATTTTAAATATTTAATCGAACGGGTCACGCATAGCTGCAGAAATTTTAAAATCACCACATATTTTTCTATGCGTTATCGTAACGCAAGTATATTTAATATAATAAATAATATGAATATGAACTACGGTAAAACGTATAAGCTAAACGTATAATTAATTGTAGCACTTTTATATTAAATTCTATACGTTATATTTATTATTTATTAGAAAACAACCACAAAATTTTCATGTATAAATAACATTATACTGTTAAAAATACTTCAAATTCTCATAAATTCTTAATTAGAATAGTTAATTGTTTTTACTTTATTATATGTAATGTATAAAAGCAGAAATTATGATCACCAACAAAATCAGTTTGTGTGGGTGTGTGTTTGTGTGTGTGTGTTTGTGTGTGTATGTGTGTGTGAATGCTCTATAGCTAATACCAATAAACCAAGAAATGGTATATTTTGAATTTAGCATTTTTATATTCCTGGAAAAGATACCAAATGTTTTTGAAAATAATATTTCAACCGGAAGTAATGGTTTACTTGTGGCCTTTTTCGTAATATACACGTTTAAAAGAAAACTGAGTCATATATAAGTTGAATACATATATTAAAAAGTTCAACAACTTTTGTTTCCTTCAAAATATGTACCAAATATTGAAATATTGTCTTTAAAAATAACTGTATCATATTTACGTTTCTAAAGTTAACCACATATTGATAAGTTTAGCGCAGGACAATCCAAATTCTGGCACTATTAAATAATCATTATCAATAATAAAACTATATTTTTTGCAACGAAACTGCAACAAAATAAACGTTGTTTAAAGATATGTGGAATCACTGGTTAGATGACTGAACTTAGTAACGAATTCAGCTTTGCCGTTTAGGCGCTAATATTCTGTACTACAAAGTAGTTGCCAACAATTAGTTATGTTTTATTGAATTACCTTTCATAACGTATGTCCTTTTGTACTACATATACACGCTTTTAAGGTATAAAAATTTAACTTGATAAAACAGTATAAGAGTCGGAATTGTGGCATTTTAGTTACCAATTACGTCTAATGTTCATAATTGCCGTCCAATGTCTGAGTGTATCACGAAATTTAGGGGTAACGCAGATGTTTTCGTGTTTGAAGTGTAAGTGTAATACCTGCTGCGCAGTTCAAGTGTGGTTGCTGTTTATTTGGGCGTATTACGGTGGCCAACGTCCTAGTAAAATGGAATTAATGTCTCTCTCTGGGCACACGCACCTTCGTTTTGCTTATTATTATACGTGAATGTTTTCCTACCTGCCTGCCGCGTACCTCTGAAGTGATATTACTATGAAAAGTTCTACGTTGCGCTGCTTTTTGTTTCACTGAATTCTTAATTTGAATGTTTAAACAACCCACACATGTAATGAGTAACCCACACAGTTGGAGATACCACTAATACAATAAGGCAGACTATTTTGAACCACTACGAATAATACATTTAAATAATACAGATGCTAGAAGTATAAATAACTTTATTATGTTCACGTTATCGAGCTATTAAAGCAGGAGGAAACTGTTATACACGGTTAAAATATTGTTTGCTTACATTTTCATGAATTATGTATTGTGAATATATGTTTGTATTTAATTGTATAAATGTGTACAATATAATAAATTAAATTAATAAAATATTTTAATTATTTCTGAATTGAATTGTTTTCGTTATAAAAGCAATTTGATGTGAAAAGAATCAATTGAGCATGAATGACAAAATAATTTATCTATGTCGTTTGTACAATGTTGAAATGTAATTGTAATAAAAAGCACGCTTTTTCTGTGTCGTTCGCCGTGTAGAGTGCACGTTCGCGGTAATCATTGTGAATATCTGTAAAATAGCGTGATTACTCTATGCGTGACTGACAGACAATAAACGCAAAATATAAATAAAATATGAAAATAGCGAGTAGCACGGCCGGCAATTTACTCAAACGTGAAAACTAATTCAACATGAATTTATTGGTTATTAATAAATATTTTAAGCTGTAACGTGACAATTTTATTTATTATGTTCGTGCCGATTCCCGATTTGTATCTTTGAAATGTTATTACTGCAAATGGACAGCGATCTACATCGACTATTTCTACCTTTCGTTTACAATACATTAGGCTACTATAGGTTAGTTTAACAGGGTCACTGCCATTCCAAATAACAAAGGGAAACTTCAGACAATACATTTAAATTTATTTGACTAAATATATTTAATTATCTTGTGTTCGAAATATATCTTAGCTAATAAAATCCCAAATTAATTCTTGATAGAAACGATATTTAATAGTTATTTATGTTACCAATTAAAATATGCTGACTGAAATATTTAACGGGCGAAGCATTTTCTAACATTTTATTCAAGATTTTTTTGCATTTTATTAACTTTAAATCGCGCTATCTCAAATTCTAACGGTTTTTCAGCACTTTAATTAGCATTTTTGGAATCAGCGTACTCAAATTAATCTAAATATATGTCAAATTCAAAATTTTTTATGCGATTTTTTTGCCGAAAATTTCGTAAGGGGTACCCCTTACCGTTTTTGCGAAAATCGACGATTTTCACTGTTTTTTCTCGCGGTTTGCTGTGGAGGTCGTAATATTATTTCAATTAAGTTGAAAAAAATTGACAATATACACCAAATATAGGTTGTTTGACTGTCCAAATTTCAATATTCTATCATTTATGGCTTGGTCGGAAAAAATTCGCAAAGTTTGATAAAAATTTAAAGATAAAAAAATTCCGTGAAATGGGTCCAAAAATTTTTTTCTTTTCAAACCGGCTGAAAATAAGTTTCTAGAGTAATTAAATATCGGGGAACTCAAATCTGTTAACGGCGGCTCGATTCGATGCACCGTTCTCGAGTTATATGGAAATTTGCATTTTATCAACTTCAAATCGCGCTAACAGCAATTTCTAACGGTTTTTCACCACTTTTATTGGCATTTTTGGAATCAGCGTATTCAAATTAATCTAAATATATGTCAAACTCAAAAATAATTATGCGATTTTTTTTCCGAAAAAATGGCAAGGGGTACCCCTTACCGTTTTTGCGAAAATCGACGATTTTCACTGTTTTTTCTCACGGTTTGCTGTAGAGGTCGTAATATTATTTCAATTAAGTTGAAAAAATTTCACAATATACACCAAATATAGGTTGTTTGATTGTCTAAATTTCAACTCTCTATCTTTTATGGTTTGTTCGGAAAATATTCGCAAAGTTTGATAAAAATTTAAAGTTAAAAAAATTCCGTGAAATGGGTCCAAAAATTTTTTTCTTTTCAAACCGGCTGAAAGTAAGTTTCTAGAGTAATTAAATATCGGGGAACTCAAATCTGTTAACGGCGGCTCGATTCGATGCACCGTTTTCGAGTTATATGGAAATTTGCATTAACACGTTTTGACCTTCCCTAAATATATATATATCTAGTGAAAACTACGTAAAAGAAAGTCGGGATTTCTATATTTATGAACTTTGGGACAAATACTTAAATATTCATTAAAGATTGATAATATGTGATAAAATTGCCCAATATTCCGAACTGGTATAGTAATAGTACCTTGGTAAATAATTCTGGTCATTTATAGGGGCTTTTGTATGGCAAACATATACAAATTGTCTGGCTAGCTACATTTAAATGCGTAATGTCCGTGGAATGATAAACAACATTAATAATATAATTAACTGGACGTGACATGCCTAGTGAACACATCGATGCGATCCCAGCACGCGAGATATCTCACTGTTTACCGCTAGTTGCATAACACGCTTACCGAACCACTACAAATTTCATTACATTCTTGTCAAACATAATCATTGACTTTTAAAAATTCAACTATAAAACCTCACACACACTTTCTTGCCATTTAACTTAGTTATATTTAAGTGCTAGTATCATTGTTCGTAATAACTGTAGCTTGAAAAGTGAGTTGGAAAATTCCGTTAAACCAAAACTTTGCACGTAATAGTTACAAAAATTTCACACTTAATTTTACAAAGTTTCGTTTTGAAGTAAATGCTTTAATGGATTTGGTAATGCTGCAAATAGCTCGGAGCTTAAGTCGCAAGCTTAAAAGCTTCCTTTTAGGTCATGTGTCATATAAATTTAAATGCGCAAGGGAAAGTTCTACTTAATCATTGCTGAAGCAGAGACATTGTCATGTGGTTTAAAACAAAATATTAAATATGGTCTTAAAAGTTCGTCTTTGCATTCTTTAAATCATTTACACGAATCGAGTTGACGTCTGTGTGTCTGTACGCTACAATTTCAGGGTATTACTGTTTGTTTGAGTTATAAGTATATTTTTTTAATGAAAACTTCGTTAGTGAAAGTTAAGTGCAGGCCACTCCTCATTTTTTAATGAGAATGCCAGGCTTTTTTATTTGAGTACGGTAGGAGTACTTGGGGTGTTAAAGAGATTCGTGAATAAACCGAATAAAATATAAAAAAGTTGACAAGGCGGAAATTTCAAACCGAAAAGTTCTTTTTACTTTATTTTTTTTGAATTACTGTTTTCGTACGTCGACATCGCCGTTCTTCCCCCCATTTCGTCTCGTCACTGTGGTAGGTACTTACTCTTTTATAGTAGCTATATATATATATATATATATATATAGTAGAGCCGGTGTGACACTTAAGAGTTGTTCACTTCAAAAGGGCGTCCGACACTTCGATTCGATAGAAGAATAACACAAGAGTAGCCTATAGTAAGTTAACAACGTTATTCTACAAAGGAGCGTGCGCCAGATTTATAATTTTATAACACAACTTCGCCACCCACTGTCCGAACAGACACACACGCACAATGAATTCAATAAATTCGAACTATAAATCCACGCACGCACACAAATCAGATCTTTGGAAGGAAATTCATTTATTTAGGGTCTAAGGTTTTTAACGAGGTCTCCTCGATCAACAGATATGTTGCTGAAACATGGGCACATTTTTGAAAAACTACAAATTGCCAACAATATCGTAATTAATTTTAATAATTAATTTATATATATATATAAATTATATTAATGATGCAATTATTCTGCAATAATAATGGATAATTATTATTATAATATAACTAGAATAATATCGTATTTCACAGAAGTTTTCTCCAGGTACGAAATTGTATAAAAGAATACTACAATATATGTAATAAAAGCGGAAATTTTTTTAACTCGACTTATACTTAGTATTATTATGGTAACACATTTTGACATACACATAACGTACATTCAGGAAAATGGCTATCACCATTTACCTATACATATGATTGCAAGAATATAAATATAAACAGACAGACTTGACTCACCGCTAATATTCTCCATACCAGATGCACAAATCACAAAAACACTACCATTCTCATTGAACAGCAAAACTATACTGACAAAGAAATATCATAACCAATTAGGTACTACGTAATCCCTTCGACCGCCTCTGACCAGTCTACCTACTGTGTATTTCTTACAGGAAATGATATAAAATGCGTTGCATAATGTATTCACTGTCAGTTTAATTACTTTATTTATAATACAAATTTGTATATTTTAAAGACAAAATTGTATCTGTCTCAATAATTTAAATAAAAAGCGGGAGTGGCGTAAACATAAGTTATACTTAGTTATCACTGTCAGTTAACTTAATTGTGTTTTAAATTCATTATATGGAGGTTTCACTGTCCTTTTACTACAAATTTGTATATTTTAAAGACAATATTGTGTCCGCGATGCAGAAGATGAATAAATATTAATTAATTCCAGCAATATAGGATTGGGCATAGCAGAGCGTCTGTTTTACATTACATTGAACCAATTCCCCGATCTTAAGGATGAAATATATGCGTTGAATGTTGTTAATTTCACGAGGTCGAATGGAGGAAGGGGGTGTTTGAGTGAGCGTTGCTGAGTTCACGTTAATCGACCCGTTATGGCCGCCTCAGTACGAAGCGAAGATCGTGCGAATCAAGGAAGACTTCGGGCCGGAATTGGCGGAACAATTAAATTAGCCCCGCCATGAACACTGATAACATCTTAACGATGATAAGAATCCGCCAAGTGAAATAATGTGAACAAAATGAGCAAGCGGGCCCGTTCGTTGTTAAGCTTAATTTAACAAATGTCTGCCACTGCTGCTCCCTGTGAACCCCCAACTCACTCACACAACACAAACTCGCATCCACTTTACATGGTGCAACTCTTTACTTCTTGCTGCCACAATGCTGGTTAGAAAACGCTGGATACTGAGTATTTAATAATTCAATCGTTCAGGCAATTCATCGTGAAGAAATTAAATGAAAGACGTCTTATTCTTCACACACAGTCAGACACACAGACAGACACACACAGACAGACAGACAGACAGCCAGACGTCATTGTGAAGATAGTTAAAATGGATTCTGAAACCTTCCAGACAAAAATTGCTATTACCATTCCGAGGTCCTTCTTTTTATTGTGATCCGAATCCTTATAAGGAATGAATGAATGTGGACCTTTGAATAATATAACAACAATGGCGTAACGTAGATTGTCACCGACAGGTGACCACATGATGGAAATTATAAAACTTTAAAACGTGAATAGGAATAAGTGTTTTTTTTTTTTTTGTGGTTTTTGTTAGTTCAAAACTTCACCAATATTGAACACACGCAAACTGTCCTGTCGGCGTCCCGGCAAATTAATTAATTCTGATCAACGTTGCCCGTTGCTTTGAACTCGCAATATAAAGAGAATCAAAAACGAGTAGGCTATGCTCAGGTATTAAATCTACAGTGGACCAAATTGAATCTGGGAGCTGCACCATTACATCATTTTTGTTATTCGGTCGACGATTTGGACGAGTGTGTTTCTACTATACAAACCCAAACTACAAATATATCGAAACGACAATTTTCAATGACTCGTATTTTCCCTGCTCGGTTCAAACCTATATAATTCATTACCGTTCGTGACATCTGCAATTGGGGCGGAGAGAGAACGAGATATTGCCAATATTTGTTTACTCTGTTTTATGTTACATTGACAATTTGAATATACACTGTCACTTGGAACCGATAGTAGCAAAACTTGAACCCTGGTTACTTCGTTAACTGACACTGTTTCATAGTATTAAACTAAACCAACGTCCAAGCACGGTTTAATCAAGTTATTAAACTACCATTTTCACGTGTTCAAAGCTCGTTTTCCGATATCATTTACAGAATATGTTGATGTTTGATTCCAGCCAAGAGGACATTAATTTTGTAGCTTACTCAAACCATTAAAAGAAAATAGAACAAACAACAAACTGCAGTTTCTCATTTGCGCAACTAAATGCAATGGAAATACCACAACAATGCATTAGAGGGAAGCCTAGGGCATGCTCCTTCTCCATCTTTGTTCCACGTAAACAATCCAGCTCTAAAGAGACAGTTGCGACAATCTGGACGTAGCATGTGATTTAGTTCCCGTCCCCCCATTCGCAGCTATGCGCTTTAAAAGCTCCTGGCTAGCACACACATATGTATGTCTGTCTCCATTTCCGACTCGCCCCCCTGCGCCCGTAAGGGGTCTTAATTGGCATTAGTATCGGTGCGGATTAAATCAACCCCACACTCTCAGGGACGGCAGCGGCGCGAGGTGTGAAGAGGACGAGGACGAACACAATCTATGGCGCGCTCTCTGTGATGTCCTCGAAGGATTAAGCGCAATCTCTGTGCTTTCCCGCCCCCCTCCAGCTTGGTCTGCGCGCCATCTGATCTGTCTCCAGGCCAACCAATCCTTGTCACGTCGCCGTATATATAACTATGGTTCGACGCGTTCGATGTACTTAGCTCGCGTGCAATGACGCATCCTTACAATGAAATGTAAACTGTCCCATTTATTTACATTGCGGGGATTTTACTAATGAATATAATACTGGGGAGGGAAATAGCCGTAGTGAAATGGAAATTCATTTTTATTAGCTCATCGCTCGATCGTAATTCCCTGAATCCCTAGTTTGAGGCGTCTAGCTTGCCACACAATACTGGAAGGGAATACAGGTATTCTAGAAGAAATACAAGTATTCCAAGAGAAGTACTAGTAGTACAAGGTGCCATATACTGGTATTCTGTATAGTTTACAGCTAATAAGAGGTAGTTTATAGTAATGGTATACACATGGCGTAGTTACTCCCTCAGTATTAATTGAATACGAGTGCCCAATATAATCTTGTTGAAGTTTAAACCCAAGAGCTCTGTATTTAAAGATCCCAGATGTAATTAGGAAAACAATAAGCCCTATTCTTTAAGAAGAAGTGTATTAAATAACTATATAAAAGAAACTTTGTGATAGAGAAACCATCAGAATTATAAAGCAAGAGTTCATCTACAACTAAGTTAGTTTTATCCATGGTATTGTGTAGTATTCGCCGAACTACAAAACTTTAACGATTTTCCTGTAAACTCACACGGACCATTCATCTGTTTTATTCAACTATTTCCTTCACCAAACAATACACAATGAAAACAAAAAAGAATAAACTGGTGAATAAACGAAGAACTAGGTTATAAGTGTTTGCGAATTATAGTAGAGTATTGATTAAATGTGCTTTCATTACTTGTACAAGTAGAACTATAGTTTCCATTAGAGTTTTTGTGGCGAAAAAATAAATAAATAACAACTGAGAACAATTTCAAGACAACACATTTTTTGTATACATGATCCATGGATATCAGAAAAGCACACACAATCAACAAAATAAATTGCATTTTCTTATACTTCCTTACATTCTTATACGGGAAGAATTGTTACCATCAAGATTTAGAACTCAAGAATTGAATCTATTTCGAAATGACATCTGTGTGTGTGTGAACACTCTAAAGCCAAAACTGCTTAAAGTAAAGTGATGGAACTTTAAACTGAAGACCTCCTATTTCGAAAAGCTGTAGCTTACCCGGAAGTAACGGATTACTCATACTTTTTATTCAATATCTAGTTACAAATTAATATTATTTCACGGCAAACTAGCAAGATTTGAAAATAAAATCAAGCAATATTATATTAAATAGTGGAAGTATAAGAAAGCTGAGTGAAGACTACTCCAGCGTTTCTGACAAATTAGAACAGTTGCCTTTTCAGGCAACTAGCTCCTAGTTGTGTTTCAGGAATGCTGAACGTAGCACACGGGTGGTAATCGTTGTTTCTTATTTATTTGCTCGTCTAAAACAAATATATCACAAATCAAAAAGGGAGTTGTTTCTTTTTAATAAGTTTGATGCATCCCACATAAACCACTGAATGTTGACATATGTTATTTGGGCCTCGCTTATATGTGTATGTTTTCGCTAGAAATTGATTAAATGTTGGCATGTGTGCGTTGTGTTGAATGGCCCCGAATTAATAACAAAAGATGTGATTTATAGTGTGTGTTACATTTTGCAAAATACTGTCCTACTCCGAACATGGATATGTGTGATTTCGTTACGTGTTATTATACATATGAAATGGTCAGTTTTATATATTTACGGACGGCTATAGCGTCTGTAAATGTAGATTTAATGCCGGCAACGTTATTAATTTCTTTTATGCGTTACGTGCAAGACAGTAAAAATATTTTTAAAGCAACACTTTCTAATATAATCGCATCAAAGGATATTAAAGAAATAATGTTACAAATAGGCGTGTTTTATGATTTATAGCAACGAAAAGCAGCATCGTAAATTATATTAACATGTTTCTGTAGTAGGTGTGCAGTTATAATTCATGCTGTCTTTTAATAGCATAACAAATTCTATACACCCCACCGATCTACCTTTGATACTGTGCATGCGACATATTGTTTCAGAACCAAACTTATACTGATTTGCTCATTCCCGTAAGCGTATGGTTAACAAAATATGATTATATGTACAACGTTCCAAGCTCTATTGATTCGTCACACTGAAGTATTTACTTTGAACGCAAATATACGAACCACTTTGAGGCCAATAATACATAAAGCTCCCAGTGTAATCACAAAAATATAACTGGAGTGGCTTCCACTCCACTTTCATACTCGTAATTTTCATTACAAATATATGTACATATATAATTCGAACCAGCATTACCATAAAACATTGTATGACTAAGTCCAATTTCTATTTACAGAGAACAAGTTCATCTGCGACTGCCGACTATCATGGATGCACAACCTACGTAACGGGACCAAAAATGTCCACGTACGAAACGCTCTGGACGAATTAACCTGTTACCTCGAGCACGCTGAAGGTGTAGAAGTCGTAACGTCCCCAACAGCCGTAACAATCCCCCCGAAAGCGATTCGTCAGCCGTACACATCGACAGAGTACGACGAAGACGAAGATCTAACCGACGAAGACGATGGCTACGTATACGATCAACAACACGACTCAAACTCGTTGCCGGTCACATCACCCGAAGACCCATACATTCGACATCTGTTTCAGATACCGGTAGAAGAGTTACCGTGTCCACAGAATCTGCATGGACCGACAGAAACTACAAATAGGATTGAGATGACACCAGCTGAATATCCGTTCCTTGTGTCGGATAGGAAAGGGTCTGGGGCGACGTCATTGATGACGTCGTCGTTTAAAATCTATATCGCTCTGTCCATTGTTTGCTTACTTTCTTACACGTAAATTGCACGTTAAGTTTTAGGGATTTTCAATTCACATTTGATCATATTTCATTTCTAAAATACGTCCGCTGGTTGTAAGTTTTACTTCGAAGCTTTTAAACTAAAATAACCCTATAAACACATTGGATTCGTACAGTTACGTCGACGTTGATTCAACGTTATGTCTATGTAAAGTCTCTTCAACGTAATACCAACCTTGTTTCAGTGTAATTCAACGTTGATTATACGTATTATTAAAGGAAAGTCCATGTTGATTCACCGTTATGCCAATGTTAAGTCAATGTTAATTCAATATAATATCAAAGGACAGTCTAGATTGATTCATCGTTTTGCCAATGTAACGTAAACGTTGATGCAACGTATCAAACTTCACATTGATACAATGTTATTACAAAGAAAATTAAACTTTGATTTAATGTTATGCCAATGTAATGTCAACGTTGAGACAACGTAATATGAAAGAAAAGTCCACGTTGATTCAATGTTATGTTAATGTAAAGACAACGGTGAATCATTGTTGCGAATGTAAAGTCAACGTTGATACAACGTACTATCAAAGAAAAGACGTATTGTCTACGTAAAGTAAACGTTGATACAACGTAATATTAAAGGAATGTTCACATTGAGACAATGTTATTTCATAGAAAAGTAAACTTTGATGTAATGTCAACGTTGATTCAACGTAATATCAAAGTGAAGTCCACGTTGTTTCAATGTTAAGTTAATGTAAAGACAACGGTGATTCATTGTCGCGAATGTAAAGTCAACGTTAGTATAACGTACTATCAAAGAAAAGTACGTTGATTCAACGTTTTGTCTACGTAAAGCAAACGATAATGCAACGTAATATTAAAGGAATGTACACATTGAGACAATGTCATTTCATAGAAAAGTAAGCATTGATTTAATGTTATGTAAAAGTAATGTCAACGTTGATTCAACGTAATATCACAGAAGAGTCCACGTTGTTTCAATGTTATGGTAATGTAAAGGCAACGGTGATTCATTATTAATGTAAAGTCAACGTTGATTTATTGTATTATAAATTTAAAGTCCACGTTGATTCAATGTAGTTGATATTACGTAATATCAATGGGAAGTTCACATTCAATGTTATTTTAATGGAAATCAACTTTGATTCAATGTTATGCCAATGTAAAGTTAACGTTGACTCAACGTAATATCAAAGATAAGTCCACGTTGTTTCAATGTTATGGTAATGTAAAGGCAACGGTGATTCATGGTTAACGTAAAGTCAACGTTGATTCAATGTAGTTGATATTACGTTGATTTAACGTAATATCAATGGAAAGTTCACATTCAATGTTATTTCAATGAAAATCAACTTTGATTCAATGTTATGCCAATGTAAAGTTAACGTTGACTCAACGTAATATCAAATCATGTTGTTTCAATGTTATGTCTATGATAAGTCAACGTTGATTTATTGTTGTGTCAATGTTAAGACAACATAAAATCAAGAAAAGTCAGGATGTAATTTCAATGTTGATTTAATGTAATTGTAAATAGAAGGAATATTTCAATGTGTTGATAGGGTATATGTGGCAAATTACTTTTCGTCATCTCATGACTAGAGATGTTACGTAGGTGCATATCGATAAAGAAGAAACTCTGTATTATTTTTATCTTATAAACAAAAAGAATATTGATTGATATTTACAAAAGCACTGACCTTACCATTTCCTTTTGTATATAGATTTCAAAATAATATTTTTTGAAAAGTGTAATAATATTCTAGGTGGTTTCAAAGATTTAATATATTTGTCAAGCAAATCATGCAATTAGCTGTTACACACATTGTATCCATACACCCATGTGAAGATACGAACAGACTCTTTTTGCTCGACTTTAGAGAATGGCGATGATAATAGACATACAAAAAAATTGTACCGGTTTTTATTTGAGACTGCGCGCACGCGCTCAGTATTATTATACGTGCTCGTGTGGTCGCCTGGGTGATGGTACTCTTAAAATATTATGTCTAGGACTGGGGAAAAACATTTTTTGCTCATCTTGATGCCATCACACATTCATTATTGTATATATAACTCCTCACCGTATCTTCAAAAGGTTACAAAAAATATAGATGTTTATTCAAATAATTGCAGATATTTACAAGTTTTTAATTTCGTTCACAAATGGACTTCAGAGATTCTTCTTAGAAATTTAATATTTCAATTTAAATTGTTGTTAGATAAAACATATAATTTATTGTGATTTATTTTAACGAAATCTCTGAAGTCTTTTAACCACCAAAATTTTCTAAATATTTGTGATTCGTGTGCGATATTTTTCAAACAGCACCAAAAGTTGCATTCATGTTTCAAATATTCCAAACCCCATAATCCCGTGTACCAGGAACTCTCAAACATTTATTCCTCACGCTAATATATCACGCAATCACACACTCTTAACCAAAACTCCCCAAATTTTCATTTTGTGAATGAAATATTTCAAATATTTAAATGTTTTTGTTTCAAATGAACTGCCTGTTATTATAAAAAAAAAAAAGTTTAAATGAAAAATTTTCGATGGTGCATTCTAACCAGTATTTTAAATAACATATAATATAATATATATTTCATAGAAATTTAATATTAATAAATTAATGTGATGTATATTTAATAAAACTCTAGTTACATTGGGTTAATTTATTACTTTAACAAATTCAAATATGTGTACATACCTTTACACTTAGTTAAGAGATAATAAACTATTTATTATTTAAGCAAATTAATTCGCGATGTGGTGTTTTTATTACGCCGTAGCCACAGTTGCGCACAAACCAAATATGGTATCTACGCAACGTACTTACATGCGCAGAAACCTAATTTGGTTTATGGCAGTGCGACTAAGTTGCGTTACGGAGTATTTGGCGCAGAAACTAGTGTACAATTTATTTGGAGAACTACAAGTAACATATTTTTCAACAATGTACTTTCAAATTTTGTTCTACTTAAACCTGACTTGACGAATAATCACACACTTAAGTATTAGAAGGCAAAGAAAAGCATTTTTATTCGTAGATAATTGAGTAGCTTAGTGTAAGCAGTATTCTTCAAGTTAGGCGTATACGTATTATTTTCATAACAGTATTTTTTTTATGTGTGAAATAAATTTGATGTGATTTTATATAAATAAATGATATGAATGACTATAAAATACATATTTGCGTATAATTATTTAACCTGAATTTATTCCTATCAATGCCTTATTTTCATTTTTCAGTTTGAGTTAGTAAGAAAGTAGCTTAAGTATAGCTTTAACCACCGGCTTAAATTTTAAATTAAAAAAAAATTACGTTTCCTGTTTCATAGCAATTGTAGTAGGAACCTTAAACACAAATAGTGACAAATATGTATGAGATTTTGGGTTTTTTTGTAAGCAAAAATATGTTATTATATGACATGAAAATATACGAAATGGTTTTTGAAGTGACAACTGCTTATTTGTCGGCAATGAATAAATTATTAGTGTAATAAATGATATAAGAAGCCTTCACCTAATCCTTGTACGGATATCTAGTAGTTTCTAGGGATATTTGTCATTCTTTGTTTACGTAAATGCTAGTTAAACAATCTTAAAACAAACAACCGGAAATGTATAATAATATAATAATATCTTCTTAAAAAGTCATTTTATAATATTATGTTATAACTAAAACCCCACAAATTTGAGATAGTTAAATAAAATAACCATGAATAACGCAAATGATTTGATCAAATATTATTCTAAGCCAACATTGGCATTCAAATAGGAATTGTTAACTGTTACTAATTACAATATATATAAATAAATAGTGTATTGTTACGTCAGGTAATTCTCATGTACAACTTAATGAGATCAATACATTATTTGCACTAATAATACACTTCATGTACGAAGTTGGCAAATATTGGCTTACAATTTGGTAAACTAAGCGTTGCAAATTTAATTTCTATTTGTCAATGTTATAATTACATACATCATGTCGTCTACTTATATTTCGGTATGTTGTGTCTAATATTAATTATTCAATAGAAACAACCCATACAGCTCAGAATGCCTAAAGACGTAATAAAGACGTCTATTGGACGTCTTAATTACGTCTTTAAGGCACTCTGTGCTATATGGGAATCTTATAAAACCCCAAACAATTATTCCTATATATATATTAACAAATATTTTTTTATATAATTCATTAACAAGCATAGGTACAGGTAAGTAATTAAGATTGCCTTAACTTCTTCGGTACTTCGTACAGCGAGCTAAAAAAAACCTACTTACCTAAATAAAAGTTAGGCAAACGAATGAGAATAGACAATATGAATATATATTTTTTTTAAACGAATATCGTCATGGTAATAATATTATCATAAGTTTACGTAAAACAAAAGTTGCATTGTATAATTTTGATTAAAATAATTTTTTTTTTTTTAATATTATATAATTAAATTAGTTTTTGCAATTTTTCTATATAAAGTCATTTCAATTTACTTAAGAATATAATAACTAAAATATTTATAGTGTCGCAGTAAATTCTAGTACGTATTATTAATGTATTTTATTATTTTATGAGTGTTTTATTTCAAAACAAAACAGTAAGTGGATATTTCGATAATACACTATATTATTTTACGTTTTCAATAAATACTGATAACAATATTAATATTTTTAACTATATACAACACTTTTCCTGTAACTTGTGCCATTTTTACCATAAATAGAACAAGAATAAATCTTTACTATTTGCTTAGATTCCTTTTTAAAAATAGTATTTTATTTTTCTTAAAAAACCTAAACATTTATTCCTATATATGTTAACAAATATTTTTCTATATAATACATTAACAAGCATAGGTACAGGCACCTAAATCTTCGGTTTCCCTTTCATATTATTATATTCAACCCCTTTTTTACTGTAGAACGTTGACACACATACACACAGACATACACCTTAACGTTATTCCGAAAATAGTCAGAATCGATTCAGGGATGTCCAATATGGGTATTATATACATTCGTATAAGAAAGTACACATACATACATACACACATACAAATGCCATCTCGAAAATAGTTAATATCTTTTTAAGAGAGCTCAAAACGTGTATTTTAGTTTAAATCACGGGTATTTAAAGTTCTTATGAATACAATACGTTTATGACTTCGTCTAAGAAAGTAATTATGGTTATAGAGCCTAATTTACGTTATCGCCTAAATATAACAAGGGTAATTTCCCAAATTGGTGTATTTCTAAAGGTTAGATTAATTACCGAAAATGTTTGGTGCGCGAGCTCCAAGAAAATCATGTTGAAGACCTACAAACGTCATGGCATTGATGCGATCTGATAAATATGAAGTAATCTGTGTACCGCGGAACATGATTTAGTTGTAGTGTGGTTTGTGTTGTGCTCTGATCACCATGGCTGTACTTCCGACCATCAAAATATTTGGATTGTCCCAACAGTAAGTTTTATTTACAAAATTATTTATACAAAACCAAAAAAATTATATACCCAGTCATAGAATCAATATTAATATCACTAGTACCTTAATGTTTTAATATACTCATATAATTTATGCCTTTTAAGAGCTTTAGTATTCAATCGCGTATTTGTAACATTCTTATTATTTCAATTTCAAAAACTGGAGTTAATATAAAACAACTATTTTCATAGGCCATTTATCACTAAATGGTACGTTTTTTGGCAAAACTATTTAGACAAAAGTTGCTGGAAATTTCAATATCTTCAACTTTTATAAGAAACACTTTTTTCTAACTTATGCCGTTTTCGAGATATATTTGTATATTTCAACATTTGTAAAATTCAAAATTATTTACTAATTCACTATTTACAGATTTATAGAGTCAATATTAATATCACTAGTACCTTAATGTTTTATTATACTTATATAATTTATCCCTTTTAAAGCTTGCCGCGTAATACAAGACAAAAGAGCTTCAGTATTCGATCGCGTAATTGTAATATTCTTAGAATTTCAATTTCAAAAACTAAAGTAAATATAAAATAACTATTTTCATATGCTATTTATTACTAAATGATACGTTTTTTGGCAAAACTATTTAGACAAAAGTTGCAGGAAATTTTAATATCTTCAACTTTTATAAGAAACACTTTTGTCTAACTTATGCCGTTTTCGAGATATATATATTGAAAAGTCACATCGGTTATGAAAAAAAGAATTGCTCGTAAAATCGAAATAAAACAATATTTAAGATAAGACATTTTTTAAAAGACTATTCAGAGTTTAATTATTAAACTTCACTGCTCCATGCAAATTCTCGTCAAAATTTTACTTAAGTAAACCTAACCATGCCTTAAAAAAAGTATCAGTTTGTTAATATTTAGTATTTATTTAAATTAGTAACACTTCTTTTGTCACAAACAAAATAAATGTATTTCAATATTTAATTTGTATATTTCAATGTGTAATATATTTCCCACAAATTACCAATGTTTATTTATCACAAACCCGATCAATAAATTTCATCTGATACGCAAGATAAATACAATTTCAATTTATTAAGTCTGATTTTCGTTTAATTAGTTTTTTTTATCAAGATCAACTCCAAAATTCTTCTCGTATTCTTATAATTAAGTACATACTTCTAACATGTATTTTTATCTTATCAACACATGCATATTAATTAAACACAAATGTTAACCTTACTACGTAAATATAACATTGACTGTTATTTCCTATTACTC
This sequence comes from Leistus spinibarbis, assembly GCA_933228885.1. Lineage (NCBI taxonomy): Eukaryota > Metazoa > Arthropoda > Insecta > Coleoptera > Carabidae > Leistus > Leistus spinibarbis. The sequence goes on along the minus strand of OW121809.1, from coordinate 979,923 downwards.
ATTTCTCATCTATGCTTTGTTTTAGTACCGTAATTATATTTATTTGTAAACAAATGTCTGTGTATAAAAAACATTAATGCGATTTTAAATTGCATTTGCCGTTATTTGCTCTGCTAGTTTCCATTATATTTTTTTTCCAGAAAATTTGGAGCATGGCTTATAATATTAGTACAAATTACAATTGTTGCACTATTTGGCATATTTGCAAGATACAGCGATGAAGCTACGCCGTCTAAACAATCTACGACGGAAAATCACGTCCGGGACCTCTACCCAAGTAAGTAAAAAACATTTTCTTTAACTTTAGGTATAAGAAATGTTCGTGAATTATAGTTGACGAAAACATGCTACATAATTCACAGCTAAATTCAAGGGAATTGACAAAAAAAAACATTGAATGTAATGAATCATACACGGATTTCTTTGATGTGAACATCTTGGATACTTAACGTAATGTTTACGCTATTAAAATAATGACTGTACTTTTATTATAATAACTGGGAAATGTTGTGTCAATTACAATGTTTGGAAATACTTTAAACGGAATTATTATTTAACTACGCGTTTTATAATTTTTTTACCTTTAGTACAATTTTGTAAATTACACTGTAAATCATTTTAGACTCTTAAAAGAGTGTATATGATATGGGCACTTTGTTTGAGGGTTAATTCGTTGTATTATCAATCTTTACTTATGAATTCGGTTTCCCTATCGAAATTTTCATCATATATTAAATAGTTTTTAAGAGAATTGTTGCACAAATATGATTCTTTGTTACATGCGTAAAATTTAAATACCAAATTCGTACAATCTCTTCAACAAATCTTTAAGTGTCTGAAAGACTCACTTTACTTCGAGAAGTTCACATGTTAACGTGCAATAATGCCGAAAGTACTTACAAAGACTGTGATTCTACTCATAATCTTACAAAGTCTTTTATTAAACTTATCGGTAGCGTTTTTAAAGTATGAAAGCAATGCGAACGCGATGGATATACGTAATTCTTTGCACCATGTTCGTGGCGGCTTCAATTTACGAACAGTTACGTTGAATTTACGCGAAAATTATATAAGTGAATATGAAATGATTTACTGAATTACTAAATATACAATATTCAATTTTATTTCTAGTGTTCATGGATACCCATGTGATGATTTTCATTGGTTTTGGTTTTCTGATGACTTTCATGAAACGGTATTCATTTGGTGGAGTTGCATTTAATTTTTTGGTTGGGGCTTTAGTGATTCAATGGGCTTTATTGTCAAATGGATTTTATAACTTAGACAACAATTATAAGATACCTATTAATCTTGAAAGGTTAGTAAAATTAATTGTCTGAATCATTAATATAATTACCCAGAAAGTGTATGTATATAAATAATTGTTAGTTAATAAAATTAAGTTTTATTTATTCTACTTTGAAGTTTGTCGCTATTTTAAGCATTTATGTTAAAATGACTGACCAAAGAACAAATATAAATAAAAGTTGAAGCACGTGAGCCTCAAATACAGTATTTCAATGTGCAGTAGTGACGTACGAGTTACGGAAACATTGTATGAATTGCAAATCTTAAGTTTAAGGGGAGTAATATGTTATTATTCAATTTTTAAGTATTTAATATGAAATAAGTGCGCATATTATTGCCTAATTAGCATATATTTTTAGCAAATACGTGAAATTCCGTACATTTATTTTAATTCATAGTTAATATTTTCACTTCAAAATGGCCAAGAAGCAGTGATTTTTGAAAATATGAGTTGCAGTAAGATTTTATAGCCATCAGTCAAAACTGACCTATGTTCTGTATACCATATGGGCACATGGTGCCCACGGGTGACCCTAGTTAATAAGAATGGCCACTTGTGCTTAATTTTCCTCAATGGTCGTTGCAGGCAACATTTACTTTAAATTCGTTTACCTTTTTCTTTCGGTATTAAGTTTGTTAGATGCAGACATTGCATCCGCAGCGGTGCTTATTTCAATGGGCGCCGTCTTGGGACGAACAACATACGTGCAACTGCTAGTCATGGGAATCATCGAAATAGCGATATATTCAGCGAATAACTATCTAGCGGAAAAGTGCTGGAAAGTATCAGACGCGGGTGCCTCTATGTTTGTACACACATTCGGCGCGTATTTCGGACTCGCTGTTAGCTACGTCCTTAATTTAAAACGAGGAGAAGACGAAGAAGGAGCATTTGATTCAACGTACACCTCAGACACCTTTGCAATGATTGGTGAGTTTATCCTGAAGATAATAATTCTGCTTGACTGTCGATTTTGTGATTATGACAGGTTCAATCTTTCTGTGGATATTCTGGCCGAGTTTTAATGCCGCCGAAGTGTCGGGTGATAGTCAGCATCGTGCAATCATCAACACGTACATATCGCTGGCATCTTGCTGCGTGACAACTTTCGTTATGTCTTATCTGTTAAGTCAGGAGAAAAAGTTTGACATGGTTCATATCCAAAACTCGACACTTGCCGGCGGTGTGGCGGTTGGAGCGACAGCTGATCTTATGGTTCAACCGTGGGGAGCGATGTTAATCGGCATGATAGCTGCTTGCATTTCCGTCTTTGGATACACCACCCTTTCGGTAATAAATCACTACGCAGATATTTAGTATTTATATCTAAGCAAAAGTAAATATCTCTATATTTTCCGTAGCAGTTTTCTCGTAACTGGTACATTTTTTGAAGGAATTATTCGAACAAAAGTTGTGCCAAATATTAATATATTTCATTATGAACTTAACTAATTTTGCCGTAAGTGCAATCGTTCTAGTGTTATTAGGGATAGAACAAAATAAGATATTTAAGATTTTCTGTAACAGTTTTCTCGTAACTCGTACATTTTTTTAATAAGTTTTTCAAACAAAAGTTGTGCAAAATATTAATATCTTTCATTATAAACATAACTATTTTTGCCATAAGTGCAGCCGTTTTAGTGTAATTGGAGATAGAACAAAAAGAAACCTAATTAAGATATTTATGATATTCCGTAGCAGTTTTCTCGTAACTGGTACATTTTTTCAAGAAACTATTCAAACAAAAGTTGTGCTAAATATTAATAGCTTTCATTATGTACATAACTAATTTTGCCGTAAGTGCAGCCGTTTTAGTGCAATTGGAGATAGAACAAAAAGAAACCTAATTAAGATATTTATGATATTCCGTAGCAGTTTTCTCGTAACTGGTACATTTTTTCAAGAAACTTTTCAAACAAAAGTTGTGCTAAATATTAATGGCTTTCATTATGTACATAACTAATTTTGCCATAAGTGCAGCTGTTTTAGTGTAATTGGAGATAGAACAAAAAGAAACATAATTAAGATATATATATGATTTTTCGTAGCAGTTTTCTCGTAACTGGTACATTTTTTGAAGAAACTTTTCAAACAAAAGTTGTGCTAAATATTAATGGCTTTCATTATATACATAACTATTTTTGCCATAAGTGCAGCCGTTTTAGTGTAATTGGAGATAGACCAAAAAGAAACATAAATAAGATATTTATGATATTCCGTTACAGTTTTCTCGTAACTGGTACATTTATTGCAGCAAACATGCATAAAGTAAACATGTACATCCGGTTTGAATATTATTTTCAAAAATACAATATAGAAGTCGTAAGTTTATAGTTTCACCATTTTACGTTCGACAGTTTTAACTCTAGCGAGTTTACAGACACACAGACGTTATTCCGAAAATAATTACATTCGATTCTAGAATCTGTTGAAATCTCGAGATCATGATTACAAGACTTACTAATTACACATTAATAGATATTTACCGTAGCTAGACATAAACAATTTTTAAGACATTTACTTGATTTCGTTTATTTTACGAAATGTCTGATTCATGGTAATTAGTTGGTACAAATATAATAATGCCGAATAACGTAAATAAAACTCGATAATTTTCCATGTCTATTTTAGTTTCCCTATAAAACGGTTAGTCGTTGATTTACGAATGAAAAATTGTTTTTGAAAATATCGATACAATAATTAATTGTTACTAACACTTTGGTATAAATCAAATATATCTAAATCATGTTAAAGATTAGTCTTTTCCGTAGCCATTTATGGCGAAACACTGGAAGATACCAGACACCTGCGGTGTGCATAATCTACACGGAATGCCCGGGGTACTGGCGGGCATCGTCGGTGCTATTATGGCCTCCCTAGCGACAACGGATCTCTACAATTACAGCCTATTTAATCACTACCCAGCCATGGCCCCGCTGAACATCACCGACATACACAATCAAGACTATATCGTCGTACTGCCAGGAGATGGCAGGAGTGCCATTCAGCAAGCGGGCTATCAAATGATTGCCCTCGTCGTCACTATGGCAATTGCTATCGTCGGCGGACTTTGCACAGGTAAAAATAACACAAACAATCTTTGAATTTCCTTATTCGTACAAAAAGGAAATAAAATGATGTTAGTTTACATAAATTCGTAGACTGCTTGAATCCTATATTATAATTTGGTGCAAAACCACCACAATTTATTTACAAAGCAAATCTAGCTTGTTGTTTAAGCCTGCCAACTTCTTATTTCATTTTGAACTACCGGCAACAGTATTTATCATACTTACACACAGATATTTCATAGGGAAACCGCAGGGACTAATTTATTTTCATTATTGTTGCGGTTGGCGAGGCGGTTTCAACGAATATTAAAGAAACATACCAAAAACTGAATGAATCAGTCAATGTTCATTTACGAAAACATAAATTCCCTATATAGTTGCAAGTTATACATACATGTAAAGCTTGTTGCATAACTTTAGAACATGTTTTAGATAGCTTGTCAATCTTAATCAGGATGTTAGTACTCAAAATTAATTAGAAACAATTGTAGAACTTATAAACTCAGAAATAATAGCCTGGGGCTATAAGGCCCCGAATTAGGAGCATTCCCAATTGAGAAAATAATCGAATTGTTTTAAGGGAACCTCCAAATATTTATAAATATTAAAATCTAATCGTCTGTATACATTCCTAATAAGTAAAAATCAAGAAAATAGGGCTTGTTTATTCCAAAACGTATAATTTAATCGCTAAATAGTGATATCCAGTACTGCACCTAGCGCCTATTCAGTGCAATATATATTTAATATATTCATAAATACTTTAATGTTCGTCGAGATCACAAAATTAACTGTATTGTTTAATTGAATTGCGGCCATTTGGAAATGAAGGTATTGTACTAAACGTAATTGTGTTTTCGCCCGGTAAACAAACTCCGTTGCATGTAGATGACTTATTTTGGATTTTAAGCGATACTGAAGTAACTTATTTAAAACATCCTGTTTTTGTTTCACGCTTATATGAGAGTTCTGATGATATTTCAAATGTACTTCAGGATCCTAAGTATTAATAGTATGAAGTAACTTATTTTTTAAAGGATTTTGAGTTTAATATTTGTTTCATTTAATAGGATTCATCCTTAAGTTAAAAATTTGCCGATCGCCAGACGAGATTGAAACGCATAAGGATGACAACTTTTGGGTGATAGAACACGAGGAGAAAGCAGCAGAGGAAATACCACAAGTTTAAATATATATAACCGTAGATTTAGTTATATTTGTTATCATTATTCATAGTTTAATAAAATAGAATCATTGAGACATATTTTTTAAATAAATTTATATTAATATTAAAAATATTTTCTTTGTTTAATAGTTAATTCCTGTTACTACTTATTTACTAAAATCAGGTGTTTACATATTCAAATAAATAACATCAACTATAATATGGAACATCAGTTGTAAACATGACACAAAAATTATACAATATAAAAATTGAAATATTTAAAATAAAAAAACAATCTTGACTAGCGCTACTAGGATGAATATCACGGTTTTACTTTATTTAGGACCTAATACAAAATTATAAAAATACTTTTGGTTTTCATTTGCAGACTCATGTAGTTTCGACTCATTAGCAATTCATAAATGCTTCTGGATCAAGTATCAATTTCACACATTTGCTATTTCTTCTTATAGACTTGCAATAAATGTAATATAACTCCTAAAAAATCTATTTATTATCTATATATGTATGCTTGTATGCATATGTAGCTCCGCCTATTTAATTGACAATGCGATTACGTGAACGAGGCTATCTCAGTATTTGTACTTTTTTATCCATGTTTTTTATTATAATATGCATGCAAAACATATAATATTTGTTTTGTTTACATAGATAGTTATGTCGTAATACACTAATCGAAAAGTTATGTTATTATATATAATATAAAATAAATGTCATCACGTTTATTTCCATATTAATATGGTAGTCAATATTCAGTACCCGTTTCTAATTATTTCGACAGTCGCAAAATAATATAGTTGATAAAACCACCTGTACTCGGTGGATACATATTTTTAAACAAATGTGCTAAAGAAATTCAATCCAGAACACCACATTTATGAAGTACCGTAGAATCGCGGTGATTGTATCTCATACACCAAATCTAGGTGCACTTGTTGATAAAGGAAACGGTGAATAGTCGTTTGGGGGCGAATGACAACTTAACGAAGCAATCGAGTTAATACTGCGCGCAGCTGGTTCAGTATGAAAATGCACTTCCTCCGCATCCCTGGACCAATGGGCAGCGACTCTCCCCTGAGCCATCGCAGCCATATGGTTACTCCTCATCTTATGAATCTCCACTTTATTCATTCTATAATCTTCTCCATCGCGACTATGATAAAAAGAAACCAGACGGAAATCTTGCCCGACATTCATCTCCAACTTTTCCACCACATCCGTAAACAAGGGTCTACTCGACGGGTTCCACTTCCAGCAAACCTCCATAATATCGTACAGTAAATCAGGACACTGCAACGGCCTCTCCAGAGTTCCCTTAGCCGTAACAAATTGCAAAACTTGCTCATTTGCTAACCCTTGGTAAGGTTGCTCAGCTAACGTTGCGATTTCCCACAATACAATGCCATAACTCCAAACATCTGAATCTGATGTAAATACACCATCGGCTAAGCTCTCTGGGGCCATCCATCGCACTGGTAACAGTCCATGAGTTTCTTTTCTATAGTAATCTGTCTCGTAAATATCGCGAGTCATGCCAAAGTCGCCAATTTTAACGGTACGATCAGCTGAAACCATACAATTTCTAGCAGCAAGGTCACGATGCACGAATTTTTTGGCTGCCAGGTATGCCATACCATCAGCTATCTCTGCTGCCATTCGGTACATTTCTAAACAAGTCAAACTAGTTGAGGAGTCTCTGGTTGTGCGCAGAAACGATTTAAGGTCGCCACGCACCATAAGCTCCATTACGACTAATGGACGAGGTGTTCGTGATACTACTCCTAACAGTCTGACGACGTGGTGTGCTTCATTAAACGATTTCATGACAGACGCTTCGTTTAAAAACTCCATTACATCATGCATTGTCGCTTTTTCATTAACTGTTTTAATTGCACATAACACATTCTCGTCTTTTATCAAACCAGAATAGACTTGTCCGAATGTTCCTTGCCCGAGTTCTTGATACATTTCAACGTTGTCTCTTTCCATTTCCCAATCGTCTTCCCGATACCCAGCGTAGTCTGGGTTCACATTTGCTATAAGGTGCATATTGTCTAACTTATGTCTAACTTTATAACGATAATATAATATAACTATGGCTGCACCCAGTGCAATTAGGAAAATAAATGCAACAATTAACCACATAATTGAGGAAGTTTGTGGAGGAGGTGTAATTATAACAGTCTTATGAACAGAATAGTTCCCTGGCCCTGCCAACGAAAACGCCCGAACGCTCACGCGGTACGTGCCAGGGTGTAAATTATTTATGCGATATTTGTATTTATTAAATTCATGCTTTTTGCGAGTTATACATTCGGTAATATTCTTCGAGTTTTCAGAGTTTAAGTTTTGGTATTGAATCTCGTACGAGACGATCACTGCATTCGGGTATTTAGGCTCAAACCATCCAATATCAGCGTTATAGTTTACAGTACTAACAGTCACATCTTCAATATCATCAGCACCTTCTTGTTGCCCAGTACGTTGAGACACCATTACAACAGAACTACACTGGGGTTCCATAGTTTGATTGACATTACAAGCTGCTAGTAGCAAGATGTAAATACTGTAATGCTTTAACTGGTGTATTATGTAACTGGTGTCATCAGAAGTTGCTTGCCGTTCGAAATTATGATAGACTCCATTAATGATTTGATTGTTCTCGTCTTCAGATTTCATTGTGGTAGTATCTTCGCGTTTGTGGATAATTTGCTCTATGACTTCATCTTGCAACTTGTGGTTTGAAGGTATCACTTGATACTTATAGCTACCACAACCTGAATGCGCCCCTTTGGGTTTCTTGTACATGTGTTTATCTAAATCAGTGCAGATTGCATCAAAATCCTCTTCTTGTATTACTTGAATGATTGGCTCTTTCCTACATGTACAATTATCATTCAGTATTGGAGCCTCTGTAGTTGTAGTTTCCATAATCATTTCTTTCTTAAATTTATTGCTCGGTTTCACTCTACAATAATTCCGGTAATCTATAACTTCTTGGTCGTCCTCCTGGATAAATCCAACGATGATGTAATGCGAAAGAATGCCATTTAGATTGATTGGTTTCTCCCAGGAAAGCCGGATAGCGTCATCTCCAACGGGTTCAGTTCGAACATTCATAGGTACTGAAGGATCACCACTTAGCGTCATAAAATATTGTAACTCACTTCTACCACCTAACATATAATCTGTCCTAACATAATACACATACTTAGTATATGTTTTTAAATTGGTAATGTTCCACCTAAATGTCACGTCAGTGTCATTGTCTGCGCGCGAGACAAAAGTTATCATCCACGACTGTGCACCACAAGTTTCTTCTTCATCCAGAATCGATGCATCATCTTCTACCTCCTTGTAATAAATTAGATATCGAATTGCTTGTTTTTTATCCTGATTAGACAATGGTTTCCAAATGAGTGTAACGTTGTTATCGTAGATATTTGACACGTTGACTTCAATATCGATGAAAGTACAGGCGAAGTTATCCCCGTTGGAGTGGTTCGACACATCGATATCTGAATACTTCTCTTCTAAATGCGAGAAGTTTGCAAGCTTCTCAATTTCTGATAAACACAATTTTGGGTTGAAATGAAATGAGAATGTCCCGTTACCAATATCCAATGTGAAGTTATCCCAATCCCACAATTTCTGTAAATTAGAGTTTTCGTGTATAATCAATGAATAACGATTCTGTTCGAGTCTATCGCCTCGGATAGATCGTAGATTTTTAAAGAAAGTTAAATTCCGGATGTTGATTGACCGAAATACTTTTAAATACTCGGTGATTTCTTCAATGTTGCCTAAGTTTTCCTCTAATTCGTGCTCAATGTTTTTTATTGGAGTGTCTAAACGGATTGATAATGTTCCAGTTATGTTTGTGCAACCTTTAAATTCTTGCAAGGATAATAAATTGACAATCATTGAGCCATTGCATACTTTGGGGCAAAATGACTCGCACAAGGTGCATGTTCCGTTCTTTTTTTCGAACTTTGGGGGGCAAATTCGTAGACATTCTGTCCCGAATATGAACCATTCGTCGCCCATCTCGAGGCATTCGTCTTTGTCGATGCATTTGAATAAATGCGCTACTGAATATCTGAAAGTTAAAGAGATGCAATAAGGACATTTGATAAATAATTGCTTTATTGAACAGTTATATAATTTAGGATACATAACGAATTTGCTACACGTGTACAAAGTGCCACGGTTTACTATGCCAAGTTTTCAATATTACTTGAAGAGTCATTCAATGTTTTAAATTGTATAAATATCTTTACAATTTATTGCTACACATTTTACTACTAAATGCCATTCGGTAATTGTAACGGATTTCCTATACATGGTGTATTTCTCGAATACGTTAAAGATTTGGGAGGGTAATGAATATTCTTGACTTTGTTGTTATTTTAAGTAGAAATTTAACTTTGGTTCCAAAAATACAATGGAAACTTTCCTATCGCTTCTTTAGTGTACGACGAACATACTGCTAGTTCTTAGGACGTACTGAACCAATTTTGGTAGATCTTGAAAACTAGTGATCCAATTTGAATCAAATTAGGCTTGACTTATTCCTACCTATTCTCAGAGCATGTAGACACGCAGTGTTCACCATCTCGAAAATTTCGACAGACATCACATTTGTTATTATTTCTCCCTTGACAACCGTCCAAGCATTCATGATGACAGTACAATGGATCAATTATCCGTTGGCATTTATCTTTGTACCAACATCCAAATTCACATTTGGGCGAACAATCTATTCGTTGCTCAACCAACGTTTGGTTCTCGATAAAAATATCTACATCCTTATTATCTGTGATGCGTTCCCAGTTAATAGTCTTTATATAATGTAAATTTGGATTCTTTTCGATGCGGACTGATCCTCGAGATATCCGAACCAGATTGTACAGTCCAATCTAAAAGAATAGTAAAATGATTAATAATTGTCATTTAAATTAAAAAAAAACTATTGTATATGAATCAAACTATCACGTTTAGACGTGTCTATAAGCAACTTCTCGCAGGGTCACCCTCCTGCATTTATATACTAGTCTAAATAATACAGAAAAATTGAATAAAAACACAGTCGGTTGGGTTCAAAATTAATTTAATGTAACTTAATACGTATTTCGGCTATTACACCATCGTCAGAAGTGTCGGGAAGAAGTAAACTGCATGGTATATATACACACAAATAAATATAACAGGTATATAAGCATGTTTCAACCAGTGCCTACAGCTCATACATTTAATCTTAGTCTAAATAAAATTCTATAATGAATATTTAGCCCAATATTAAGTGATGGTTGCTATCGGTGTAATTTAGTTATGAAATTGGTGAGTTTACCCACGCTCATGTCAATTTCGATCACCGTGTGAAATATATAGTGTTTGGACTGACATGGGGTTAGGTTTGTTGGGGTTAACTGGCATCGCCATCGGTAAATGAAGTCGTCATTGATTAAATTTCATTGTTATTGAATTAAATGGCCTGTTGCTTCTAGTCGGGAGGTGATTCATTTCTGATCAATAACAATCAACCGATAACAGACGATCCAGTGGGTTTCACAAGGGAATATATGAGAGGTCACGGCATCAAACATTGAATCTTTAATAATACTTAATAAATAATCATTATGTCAATCATGACATTTAAAAAGATACTTAGAATGATATAGAATTTTAAAATTATTGAATATTATAATTGGGATGTTAAATTAATTATTTAATTTGTCAAAATCTTCTATAGTGGAATGCTAAATATCTGCGACAGTAAACAATAAGTTTGGCATCCAAATAAATTTGGCTAACTGACGCATAAAAAACTATACATAATTATTTAAAGTTTTAACATTTCAAACGCAGATGTTTGTCATTGTTCAAACCTAGAAATAGGTTTTGTTTTTCTTATGTTCATAGAAATTTATTCATTTCTACTTTGTTAAAATAACCATTTTTGTATGTTGACCTTGATGACCTCATACTTTATTAAAATATGTTTATATATTTATGCTCATTAGTAATGAATTTCAAGATAAACGAATTCGTTTTATTTTTACAGTCTATTATCTATTATTATTATTGCTAAAATAATAACAAATTATGACGTTATTCAGCGAATAAAAATAAGCGTGCAAGGGTCACATATTTTGATCAGTAAATATATTTTGCATACAATATAAAATATATATATAATCCGACGATGAGGTACATTTATAGAATATAAAAATAAAACTGGAGTAGTCTACAGTTGATTTTCTTAAACATCCACTATCTATTTAATTAAATATTACCTTATTTTCTTCTAAATTCGAAAAAATCAGTAAAATCAGACTGGAGCTTCGCGAGTAAAGTGTTTCTTTGGTGCATTTCGAGTGCATCAATACACTATTTTTAAAATATCTCCGGTTCTATTGGTCGTAGAAAAATAAATAAAATACCAAAATACTCTTAAGTTAATGGACTATCGAATTATATAAAGTTTGTTGCATTAAAAATGTATTATAACCTTGAAAAAACCAAAATTACTTAACCTTCTTTTTTACTTTTACTAATTATGCAATAAGTAACATAAAAATTATCGGATCTTTACAAATCGATTACAGTTCGATAGTCTATTAACTTGCGAGTATTATGGTTTTTTTTTTTTTTTTTCTACAGTTAGTAGAACCGGAGATATTTTAAAAATAGTGTAGCGATGCACTGGAAATGGGTCAAAAAAGTACTTTTCTCGGGAAGTTCCAGTCCGATTATAATTAATTTTTCGAGTTTCTACTCATCTTCAAATATAAACATTATTATTTTACTAATTTCCCTCAATTTATTAGATATTTCTAGTTATATATGCATGTAATAAAGATTACAAATAAAATAAAAATTCCGAAAGAACATCAACCATGTTTTCGATAGTAAATATTCAAAAGTACACAAGTTACAGACATTCTTTAGTACTTTACATTTATTACTAACAATGAACAACTATAGAAAATTCTGCGATAATAAAGTAGTTTTGCATATGATATTAATTAGCAAACATCAAAAATAAATTACGTGGAACATTATTAACTTATTAACTTAACTATTATTTATCAAACAACAACATACTTAAATATTATTGCATTATTATTGGCTGTAAATAAGAATAATTTGACTGGTAGTCAGCGAAACACGATAATGAAATTGTATTAATTTGACAGGTCTAAAAATAACGAAACAAATGAGTTGCATACGAATTGAAGGATGTTTTTATTCGTATTTTTAGTTGCACATGTTCCATTACTCAAAAACATGTGTTTTGTACACGATTTGTTTATTTTGCTACTTTGAAAGATTATTTACCTAAAATATTACACGAATGCAGTTGCCAGAATTCATAACAGCGATATAGATTATCTCATCACCTATTTTCAGATCAAAAGACGTCTAGTTTTTATTACGTTTGTACATTTAATCTTAATTTTCCATCGATTAGCTTGAAATGTATTCTCTCACACTTTAACAGACATTAGTCTAGAGTTTAGTCTACTAGATCCCAAACATTCCACGTAAAATTAAAACCTCGATAGAACGGACTAATTCGGACAGTTTTATTTTTATTAAATAATAGATTATACGAAAAACTAACAGGGATATCGAAATACAATTTTTGGCACATTGTAGCACAAGAATAGCACATACTAGCACAATTATAAAGTTTTAACAAACATCTAAAATAGCCATTCTGATTACTATTTTCGAAAAACGTAAGAGTATTTTCAAAAGTGATTTTTCAGCAAATGGTACATTTTTCAAAAAAAGTTCTCAAGTAAAAGTTACTAGAAATATTATTATCTTTAACTTTTATAATATTCACTTTTACTCTAACTCGTATCCTTTTCGAGAAATGCACAAAATAACACGAGTAGAAATATCCTCAAAAATAGAAGATTTGTTTCCCGGGAATTAATTGCATTTTACAGACACACACACACACAGATGGCATTAACGAAATTCGAATATTTCCATTATGTAATCGAATATTATTGTAATACATTATTTTAAACATAACCTGTTTAGTTTCGTAAATAACTAAATATAATATTATAAAAATATTTGTAATTAAAATTAAGCATGAAAATTTTAATTTCATAGCATTTATTTAATTTCATGCCTTTGTGTAATATAATAAATATATAAACTTATTATTATCTTATAATTTAAATGCTATATTGTCGTTAAATTTTTAATCGAATATATTTTTGTTCATTATAAGCGATGCCGTTATATCGAGATTTCACTGTAAGTGCACAGAACTATGTATATTTTGCTCCACTTTTCTAACTGTTAACTTAAAATGACTATGAATACGAAAATTTACATATACAAGTTATAATTATTGTTTACCTTTAAAGAATATAATAATTTGTTGTCATGACATTATAAGTAGTATAATAAATAATTTGTATTGAATTCAAGACATATTTATGGTAACCTTGGTGAGTTTAAATAATTGCAAAATTGTTATTAACAACAAAATAACACTAGAGACAGTGAAAGAAAGGTTACTGGAGTTTTATTGAGAGAACTATATTGTAGAATGAAAATTTTACCGAGTAATAAAGTGGCGGGAGATTTCTATTTCCTATTTGATTAATATTGCTGTTATGGGAATGAGCCAACTTTTATTTATGCACCCCAAATAGGTGTAAAGGATGAAGAAATAATTAAGTAATAAAGTAGAGACAGAGAGAAGAGAGACAGAGAGTCTAGAAATATTATCTTATTAGATCTGAGAAACTCTATCCGACAATTGACACAATATCATATTTTTTACTTAGAAATATTAATCTTTCTGATCGAAATCATTCAATACGTTGACCTACATTTTTAGCAGACGCTTTTATACCTCGGTAAACTTAATAAAAGTTAATGGATTGATGTAATAACACGGTTAAAAATGTTATAAAGTAAACATTGAAATACTTATTCAGTGGATGTTTTAATTTCTTAATTTATATTCCAGAATTTTACAGACACACGACTGATCATTATAGCTATTTTGTACATTCTGTACGAGGAACTAAAAACAAAACAAGTCACACTAAATAAATATATTTTATCAGTGTCCATGTCAGCTAACCGATAGATTTTCCATGAATATCAGTTGCTGATTAGATAATAAGAATATCTAATGTAAATATATATATATATATATATGGAATGTTTAAATAACGTTGAAATTGGTCCAGTTTGCTGTGTAACGACGAAGCAGCAAATATAATAGAAAAAACGGTCAATATAGACAACATTTGTTTGCGTTTCGGCGTGTATTTTTAGAAACATGAGCGCTATATTCAGAGTCACCAAATAGTGTTAGATCGAACGCTTACGAAGATAATTTTGTTGTGGTACATTCTTATATAAATATACATTTTATATTGAGGAAACATGCTAACGATTCACGAAACATTTGCCACTTTATACGTGCTTATTTCAAAAATCATTTGCACATAGATCTGTGTAGAGTTTAGTGTATATGATTTGGGCACATGTATAACACGGATGTACCTAATACTGTAATATATTAGATATATTGACAAAATTATGTAAACATAAATTGTTGTACATTCGAAAAAACTATCAAACAAAACCAGAAATTTTAATATATTTAACTATTTCAATATTCATAAAAATACAAATTACTGTATTGAAACATATTCAAAAATAAGTTTATCATGCATCAACTTGTAGCTGACATTATCACCTTTCTGCTAGTATATAATAAACTTGTGTTTGTTTTAGTTTAAAGGACGAAAAAAATTCAAAAACGAACGCAGAATTCTTTACCCATGAAAGTGTAAAGCATTCGGTTTGCAAACGTTAACGTTCTCGGTGTAGTTCGGTGATACAGTCTCAGCTAGTCCTTATACCCTATCGTTCTCGGTGCAGTTCGGCTATAAGGCATACCCTGCCTAAAGTATCTTTTTCCTAAATATTCTCGGTGCAGTTCGGCAGTAAAATATACCTCTAATAGAACTACATCTTACTTTATTTAATTTAAGGGGTTATACGCAGTCAGGTGACCGATTTTTCAAGAATTTCTCCTGGATAGATTACTTAATTTATTAATGTAAAAATTTATATCCATATTGTGGTAGCTATTAACTTTACATTGATATTTTTAATTTGTAAAAATAATGAGCTCCTTTTAAAAAAAGGGTTTTGCGGTGTGTGCACGATATATCTAGACTAGATCTTTTAAAATGAAAACACAAACATAAATGCGTTAATATAAGGTATTATCTGGTATTTGATCGAAGGAATAAGCAAAATATTATTTATTTACTAAATGGCGGCTTCTCAAACACAATATTGTGATTTTCATTGACAATTTTGGTTTTAAATTGTTTATAAAATGAAAACTATAAATCGGCGAGAAAAAACCTTTGGTGAATCATTAAAACATGTATTTATTAAGCTTGTGTACAAATTTGAGGGTGATCGGTTAAGCCGTTTCCGAAATATCTTGCTCACCGGCTTTACAAACATAGTTTTGAGAGAAACGCGTTCAAAGTTTCAAAATAGCACATTTTTTACAAATATGCGTGTAACTTCGAGAATATTCGTCGGATTGACATGAAATTTTCTATGTATATACTTAAATATATATTACGAAAATGAAATATTTTTTTTTGAAAATCCTGACTGCTGAAATATTTAAATAATTATAGATATGGATAGTATTTCCATGAAAAGGTTGGAATTGTTTTCGCATTAATCCTAATATTATATATATTAAACAGCACTTGATGCAAGCACCATTGCCTCCAGCTGGCCTTGCGACGCGAACACGTCGAATGGATAATAGTTTGATCATGATTTCCGGTGGATATCACAAGAGATGCAACTAAGCAATTTAAAATAAATAAGGAATAATATCTCCATTTAAATGTTAACCATCGCAGCAACTTCATATAAAAATTGCAGACTTGTGGCATTACTGATTCTTGTGAACATACAAGAAATCGACCTGTACATTGTAATGGATAAATACGTTTTGAGTCTCTAGAGCCTAGTTTTCTATTTATGATTTGTATATCCCGAGAAAGAAAACGTCATTTTTTATGTATTTCAAAAACGACATGAGTGATAAATATTTAAATTCCTAGCAACAAAATGTACTGAAATCTCGCCGTTAAAAATAGTTTTACGTATTGGTATTGTTTCTTGGCAATGGTAGAATGACTTTAAAACACAATAAAGCTAAAACTAAGTATAATTAAGTCGAGTGAAGGATTACACTATCACAATAATGATATTATGATACCTTGACGGTCACATTTTGTCGCCGGTCGTGGAATCGTAGTGTCGTGCTGACGATGTGTTTAGATGGCAAAGGTCAGCAGCCCCAAGCTAAGGCCCGTGTGGCCATATCTGTTTACGGCGGTGAAGTGTACTGTGCACGTATCTCGCGCGCTGTGCAATGACCGCCTTGTCTGACTGACCGCCGTAAAATTCGCACCATCAAAGGGGCTAACGCACTGCAATTACTCACTACTTGATACGTGAAAGGTTCGCACGTTTGGTGACAATCGTTGCCAATGATGCATGCGACAAACACATACTTGAACTTGTGTATGACTACAAGTAATTAATTTTGCAATTAAATTAGAGTACAGGTGCGGGCAAATAGTTTCTCTAAATGTAAACACATGCAATTCTGTACCCTAAATATTAATTACTTTACGTATTGTATTAATATACATTATTTTAACCGGTGTTAAATTATTTCTCCTTGGAGCACACAGGTGACATGTCCATAACTATTTTAATTAAATTCTTGCTAAATTATTTTAATTATGGTTAAAACAATTGTTCCTCATTTTATTTCATTGGAGCACAAAGGTGATATGTCCATATAATTATACAACCTATTTTAACTCTCGTAACTGGTTAATATTATTCCACATTTATTTCCTTTGAGCACACAGGTGACATGTCCATAATTATTTTAATTAAATTCTTGCTAAATTATTTTAATTATGGTTGAAAATATTGTTCCTAATTTTATTTTATTGGAGCACAAAGGTGATATGTCCATATCTCTCGTAACTGGTTAATATTATTACAATTTTATTTCCTTGGAGCACACAGGTGACATGTCCATAAATATTTAAATTAAATTGTTGCTAAATTATTTTAATTATGGTTGAAAATATTGTTCTTAATTTTATTTAATTGGAGCACAAAGGTGATATGTCCATATCTCTCGTAACTGGTTAATATTATTACAATTTTATTTCCTTGGGGCACACAGGTGACATGTCCCCAATTATTTTAATTAAATTATTGCTAAATTATTTTAATTATGGTTAAAAAAAATTGTTCCTAATTTTATTTCATTGGAGCACAAAGGTGATATGTCCATATAATTATACAACCTATTTTAACTCTCGTAACTGGCGAATATTATTCTAATTTTATTGCCTTGGAGCACACAGGTGACATGTCCCCAATTATTTTAATTAAATTGTTGCTAAATTATTTTAACTATGGTTAAAAATAGTTCCTACTTTTATTTAATTGGAGCACAAAGGTGATATGTCCATATCTCTCGTAACTGGTTAAAATTATTACAATTTTGCTTGGAGTACATAGGTGACATGTTTATAATTATTTTAACCATGGATTATTTATTATTTCCATGGGGCACACAGGTGACATGACCATATTTTAATTTCGGGATAGAAAGCTACTAATTATTGCAAATATATATTTGTTCTATGTCCCAATCAACAATTCCTGCCGTTTTTATTTTCTTTTTACAATATTTGTTTTCTACTTTAGTATATTTCTTTTCCAATGTCCTTATATAATTTGAAAAATGTAAATTTGCAAACTTTTCGCCAATTTAATTGCCAAGGTTTCACCGTTGAATATTTAATTAAAATATGCATGGTTTCAGTAATTTCACGATATTATATTACACCGTTGTCTGATTTAAGAATGTTAATTTGAATTGAATAAAATTCCACACGCGCGAATTGTCTACTTGCCAAATATTTATTTTGCTAACGGTTTTGTAATAATCTGGAGTGTCCTTCAACAAGAAATATTGAACAATTATTTCTGGATCCACACGGAATGAAATATAAATTCAACTAAGCGATATATTTTATGCAGTACGGACTGACGTATTGATTACACATTAGGAAGAAGGAAAACTTTCATGAATTATTGAGCATGAAGTAGTGAATGACTTGTGTAAAACAGCTGAGGAACACCGGAACTGAATGCATTTCAAAGTAAATAATACGTATGTTTTTACTTTCTTAAACGATGCCTTAAAGGAAATATTGCATAGAAACTGTGATAAAATAATATTTTGTTTAATTATTTATATCTGTACAAAACGGATAAGACATTTTGCAAATTCACGTCAACGAAGTATTAAAATTTCGCAATGTACTGTGATAAAACGGAATGTTTTGTTGGTGATTTATTTCATATTTAAATTCAACGCACATATGTTATATAACCGGTTATAAACGAAACTACCTGATGCGTGCGTGTTGACCGCCAAAAATGGGAGACTAAGATCCACGTGTAAAACACGAAAAGAATATAAAATACTGTATGTTGTTTCAATTTAAATGAAACTAAATTAAATCCTATATATTGTTAAAGTTAAATATATGTAAAATAAAATACAGCTGCTGCTCAGAAATATATATAACGCTTCAAAGTGCATATATATATAACTAATAGAGGGGAGAATAGCTACTACGAACCCCTCCTATATACGCTATGACCTTCAAACGTTGGTGCTACAAGCCTTACCCTAACCCCATACACATTCACAAACCTAGGGTGGATACAAGCATCGACCATCAAACTAAAAACTCGAGTTTCGGTTACATAGTTATTAGAAATATGCCAAATACACAAAAAAATATTATTTTATTACATTAGACACACAGACGTTATACCAAAAATAGTCATATTCAATGCAAAAACTTATTTACTAAACCAATGCATAGGACAACAAAAAAACTTGTTATAAAATGTGCACATATTTAAAAGGTCGAACTATTTTTTACTGTATAGATAAAAATAAATAAAGTTTAAACCTACCTCGATAAGATCCCGCATTTCGTAGATAACCAGCGCATAGTTCACAAAAATATTCTGGCCGCGAATAACCGCCAGATTAGGGAACAACTTGCCGATGCTCGACAAGTTGTTGACGCGATAAAACAACAAAAACTCGGTAATCTCTTTCAACTTTGGAAACGTATAATCATCGAACGAGGTCGTCGTTTCAATAAGCAATATCTCCAAATATCCTACAATAACAGTGCAATCTTTCAACTTGTCCAGTTCGGTCACATTGTTCCGGATATCGATGGAGTCGCACGTTTTCGTCGCACCTTCCAGAATATGTATCCAGATCAGCAGCACAGTTATAAATAGCGCGCGCATATTATTTCAGTCCGTGAACTTGGTACGACCACTGCATGTTAAACAGTTAGACACACAGACATACAATCGCTAGAACCATGTTTTATACACGAAACTTTACACTCAGTACGTCCGATAACGAATGAATATATCTTGGATTTGTCTCACTACAACCATGTTTTAAATAGGAGACGGGTTAAATACAGCACATATACACAAAACACATGATTCAGAGCGCAATATTTTAAATGCAGCACAAATAATAACAATGTGCGCGCGTACTTGTAACGTTATACGTTATAACCGTTGTGATCGGCGCCCGGAGGAAAACGCAATGAAGTATACTTCAGTCGACCGACTGTTAAATACCATAAAATCGTCAATTTAGCCAAAACAACAACAGTGTATCACAGGTTAAACGGTGTCAATATGGTAAAGAAAGCAATTGAACTGAATGAACCATGTGAACGCATGGGATTTGGTTGTTGGAAAACCGCTTCGAACGGAATCACGCGAGGCGAACCGAACGCAGCGAATGCCCGCGTTATCATCTGCACGAAATTTCAATGTCAGTGGGTGAAATGACGTAAAATGAATGCAGGAAAATACATAAAAACACGTATATCTATAAACAATAAACGAAACGAAATTGTGTACACGTCACAAGAACGGCGCATGTGATCGTGTGCACTTTCGCTGCTAACACGTTTGTAGATGGTTAGTTCGGATAACACTGTCTGATATGCGTTCTAGCCCCATTTCGACGCAGCCGTATCAGAAAATGATGACATCATTTCGATTTCTCTTTCCGCGTTCTATTACAAACATTGTCGACGGAATTCAATTCGGTATTAATTAAGCGCGTACGCGTATCTTATTTGCTGCGCGAGAACAAGAACAGCTAATTAATAGCCGTGTAATTTTGCCAATTATCAGCAAATAATTGCAATACGATTGTTTTGTCGAAGAACAATAGCGCCAATTAATAGTTCAGCACAAAACTACATATACTGGCAGAGGAATCACTTACCGAAACTGCTACAGACGAATCCGATCCGAACCGGAAACTCCGTTCTGGAAGAAATAAATAAATTATAGTTAATTCTTCTACCATTATCAAATATTACTTCAATATATTCAAATATGTACTACTTCTTAATATTAATTTTCAATAACTGTCCTTGGTTTATTTGTATGTATGTATACCTTGCAGTTTACTTCTTGCCGACACTTCTGACGATGGTGTAGCAGCCGAAATACGTATTAAGTTACATTAAATTAATTTTGAAACCAAACAACTGTGTTTTTATTCAATTATTCCTTATTATTTAATGGATAACAATTGTAATTGGTAAAAAGAATAATTTAAAACGCAATTTATGGAAGATGCTTTGTGTATTGTATGTTTACAAAAATTATATAGAAAATTAAAAGAATAGTTTTATTTAGGTCATGTTCTGAGAATGTCGATTGAAAGATTGATTGACGGTGCGGGAGTCAGAAGTAAATGGATTAATGATTGAAAAACTGTGTGAACAAATTAAAAGATAGAGCATGTTACAAATAATAAAGGAAATATGTAAAAATCAAGCAGAATGTACTCGAATAATTATAAATTGCATCAAATAATAATAAATTATTGAGAGAAATCGTTTATAAAGTTTAATTACTTGTATGATCTGTGCAGGCGATAAACTCTCCGACACATGGTACTCTCCATATTAATATAGATGTATGAAATGTATGTGTGTCTGAAATGCAAGACTCTTAACCACTACGCCATAGCGACTGCTAATAATGTTATAAAAAATAATCAAATAGTTTATACTGAAATAAAACTGAAGTTCAGTCTGCTTTGAAATAGACAAAAACGAATCAAACGTCAGAATGAAATGTCAAAATTGGTTTTTGTGTGATAAATCTTCAATTAATTTGATGATTTGAAGTGTATTTAGTGTGTTGTGTGTACTTTACACAGAGTGGCATTTGCTATATTATATTAATATTGTATGACAATGAGAAATATTAATAATTATTAGTTAATACAATTAAGTTTTATTTATTCTAATTTGTTTGTGAATGTCGCTATTTTAAGCATTTATGTTAAAATGACCGACCAAAGAACAAATATAAATAAAAGTGCTACCACACGTGAGCGTCAAAAACAGTATTTTAATATGAATTAGTGACGTACGAGTTACAGAAACATTGGTTGTATTGTAACATGTTATTATTCAAGTATTTAGTATGAAACTAGTGCATATATTGCCTAATTTGCATATATTTTTTAGCAAATACGTGATTCCGTTTATTAATAGGCACGAAACTATTGCAATTATTTAAAAAAATTAACGCTTATTAAAGAGATAATTAAATAATAAAAAACGACGGCTTGTGAAAAGCTTTACATCTGTAGAATTAAGTTAAAAGTTACGAATATGACTAGTACTGCTGTAAAATGATTTAAAGACCTTATTATTACTTAAAGTGTAGAGCTATAAAAGATGTTTATGGAATATTAATAATTTTATGTGAATTTTGAACACAATAAATCAACCTTAACTCGAAATTATTAATTTAAATACATAGTTTTACACATACTTTCTTGAACGAAGTATTTTGTAATCATAGAAATGTTCGAACGGAATTATACGTTTTGGCTATCCCTGAATCGAATCTATTTACTTTCAGAATTACGTCTGTGTGTCTGTGTGAACGCTTTAGAGGCAAAACTATTGTAGGTGAATTTAAAACTAATTAAAACATTATTATAAATTCAGTTAGGGCAAGAAAGTCGGGTGAAGGCCACTCCAGCGTTTTACTAAATTAGTTCATTAACATTTTAGGAACCCTAAGAACTAGTTTTTGCAAATGAGTGAGCATAATGTGTTGTGATTTATGTTTCCGGAACACATTTCATATCTATTCAAAATATGTGTTTCTTTTTTATGCCTCGTTTATATATATATATATATATATATATATATATATATATATATATATATATATATATATATATATATATATAAATGGCAGCCTTGAAAACTACTGCCATTTCGTAAATTTGGTGATAAAAAGCCTTATTTATATACTGGTTATAACAGCATCAGAATTAGCATAATCAACATTACTTTCAAAATGATTTTACTAAGACGGTCTAGCGGTCAAAGTATTAATAAAATGACGAAACAAGTTTGCAAGGTTTAACTTAAATTGTTACACAAAATAAATGCTGTCTGCTGAGTCACTTTAAACTCTCATTGAAAAAAAAAGACCCTAACAGAATTTCACAAATCAAAAACTAACCAAAACACATTAAAAAACTACTACATAATCTCATGTTTATTGGATGCTAAGACAAAACCATTTTCTACCCATTAAAGAGGCGAAAAAATGCCAAAACGATTTTATTGAATTTTAGAAATAAAAATAGTCCAAGGTTAAATAATATAGAACAGTATCTTTTTATATTGAATCAAAATGTTTTTGTCACTGTTTCGTACTAATTACCATGCAAATATTATTGCAAGAATCTATGCACAAACAATGCTATTATGTAATTTACTAAACATTATTCTTTATAGTAACAACAACAACAACAACAATGTTGATATGTTGTCTAAAAAAAAATAGACTACACGCAAATGAACACTTAGTAATTTTAAAAATAAAAAATAGAGTACCCTTCATTCGACTTTCTCATACTAGATTATATAAATTTATAATATAGCTTTATTGTGTTTTAAATTCATTCTACCATTACCATGAAACAATTACATATATGTATGTATGTTCAGAAAATAACCGAACGGCAGCTTAACCTCCTTTGTAGCCATATGTTCTTGGATTGTTGATATCTCGTTATTTGAGTGCAACGTGTTTAAGTATATTTATTTTCACTAAATGGTACATATTTCGAAAAAACTTTTCAAACAAAATGTACTAGATATTTATTTATCTTCAAATTATATAAGATACATTTTTTTTATAACTAGTCCCCTTTCCGAGATATGCTAAAAAGTACTCGAGTAAGTATTTTCGCAGTTGAAATATATTCAAAAATAGGAATTACTTTTCTGGAAACATAAAAATCTAATATTTAAAGCATTATTATTGAGAAATAGTCTAAATGTATTCGGGAATGTTTCCATTTAATAATTTATATTAACGTATGAGAAAGTCAAATAATTCGTGATTTGTATTAAAAATAATTAAAGACGCAGTATGAAAATATAAATAATGCACTGACGTAAATTATATATTTTATGTACTCGCCTTATTCAAATAGTTTTCAATTGCGCGTACGTGTACAAATATTATTGTGAGTTTTAGCACACATATAAATTGTTATTTCAAATATATTTATATAGACACGTCTAAATTTAAATAATTTTTATTTAAAAAGAGCTATTTTACGTGTTTATACGAACTCAAACGGAGTGTATTCTATTTTTAAATGTCTTATCTATGTGTTTCTAAATTATAGTTTAAATATTTAAAACACTTGGAATATATTGTAAAGTTTTCCATGATTTATGATTCATTTTTATAAATACTAAATTCATCAATTTATAACAATTTTGCTTAGCTTATACGTTAGGGGTTTTATATTATTTTTTCCTATTTGCACCCAAGTAATGCGGGTTGCATATTACCGTAACGGGAATTTTCTTTTTTGGTGTTTTGTGAAACTAGACGAGTTTCTTTACCCATGAAACATATATTTTAATATCCAGGCAATAGTAATTTTTTTTTAAAACAAAAACAAAACGAGGTTTTTTGTTGTTTAATTTTCATTTCGGCCAAATTTTAGAATAAATGCTATATATTCATTCTGTTTGATTTTATATTAGTTTAGCGATTAAATACGCCATAAATCATACATGAAAATAAATTTTATTGTATTGTAAAGAGAGTTTGATAAACAATAATAAGGAACCTTGTAGTTTGTAGTGATAGAAACCTACTTCAAATGAACCCATAAATATAAAAACTATTCACACGTATATCGATTAAAATTCATAAATGATTATAAACAAAGATAAATTTAAAATGTTCATAGTTCATGGCTAAATTATCATACATGGTAATGTTTATATTTACTTACTAACCATAGGTACTTATATACATATATATATAGGTATAATTTATTATATTTGCAAACTTACTAAATGTCGTAATTTTATTTCAATTTGCAAAAACATGAATAGTATTTTTGTAGCCATTTCTAACTGTGTTAGAAACCTAATTTTATTACCGCCATAAAAGGAATTTACTCTAAATTGTTTTTACTTCTAATTGTAACCACAAATGGAATTCATTTATATGGAACTATAACGTAATTTTACTTTCATAACATTACTAATTTAATATTCTTGAATTATTAAATATGCGAATACTGTTTTGGTAAATTAAACCAATTTTAATATTATACACTTTTTTAATTATCTGCGAATTGTTTACAAAAACTGGAGTGGCCTTCACTCGCCTTATTATACGAATAATTAACCTTGTAGTTCAAATACATTTAGAGCAAAAATATGATTTCTATAAACTTAAGAAAGATTCTTTTAAAATTTATTGTAAATTTAATTTAAACGGAATACTTTGTATATACAATGTATTATTTTTAAATTAATTTTACAGACTTTGTTTAGTTTAAAACATGTATTTAGTCGTGTTTATTTTACGTGGAACACTTTGTTTGTTCGACATTTATTGCATTTTCATGCGACTAGTTTATTATTAGGTAAATACTGTGTTTTTTCAGTTAAAATTGTTGTCTAGTTTTTAAATACAACCTTGACTTCACATTTTATCTATGTAACACAAAATTACATAATGTTTTTATTTTATACATAAAATAACATATTGTAAATTTTATTTAAACAAATAATATTCTTGCATTATTAATTTGCTGTGGAGCTCGTAATATTTCCTGAATCAAGTTGAATTTTTTTGACAATATACACCAAATATAGGTTGTTTGACTGTCCAAATTTCAACTCTCTATCATTTATGGTTTAGTCGGAAAAAATTCGCAAAGTTTGATAAAAATTTAAAGTTAAAAAAATTCCATGAAATGTGTCCAAAATTTTTTTCTTTTCAAACCGGCTGAAAATAAGTTTCTAGAGTAATTAAATATCGGGAAACTCAAATCTGTTAACGGCGGCTCGATTCGATGCACCGTTTTCGAGTTATATGGAAATTTGCATTTTATCTACTTCAAATCGCGCTAACCGCAATTTCTAACGGTTTTTCACCACTTTTGGGGCCTTATAACTCGGGAAGTATACAAATGATTGGATTTAAATTGCGACTGGATTCAAATGGGATGCTAAATAATATGTGTAGCAAATTTGGGGTAAATCGCTCGGGTACCTTCAGAGGAGTAGAAAGCACAAATTTGGTCGAGCGAGCGACGACTAACATCCAAGTATACAAATTATATATATTTTTGGATTCAGGGCGACGATACAAACATTTTTTGTTTCGAGAATGCTACAGACACACGACCGATTGCTTTAGCTTCTTCGGTACTTCGTACCTACGTTGCAAGCTTTGCGTTTCCGGAATAAGTGGGATCTCATCAAAATGGCGTCTTACTCAAAATGGCGTACACGTCAAAATGGCGTCTCTTAATCGCATTTTCCCGCGTAACTATATTTATTCGTTAATTTTAACGATATTAGACTTAAAATAATAATAAAAATTGTAGATTAATGTATAGAAAAACGATAATTTGTGAAATGTGGTAGTAAATTATAAAAAATATGATTATATTCTTTAAAAAATCAGGGCGCACTGAGTGCGCCCGCATCTGGGGATTTTGGCGCCAAGCGGCTGAAAACACTGTTTCAATCGATGCTGAAACTGAATGTTAGGTTAGAATTAAACGTCAAAGTGACATTTAA
The DNA here is from genome assembly GCA_933228885.1 of Leistus spinibarbis. Classification (NCBI taxonomy): domain Eukaryota; kingdom Metazoa; phylum Arthropoda; class Insecta; order Coleoptera; family Carabidae; genus Leistus; species Leistus spinibarbis. Next base: position 953,001 of record OW121809.1, on the reverse strand, counting down.
ATATATTTTTATATTTAAATTGTTTTCGCAAAAGACTCAATGGCTACAATACGTTATGCATTACAAAAAGAGGAATTTCAGCCGAATAATGAGCGATTAATTTCAGTTTGTCATGTAGAAAAACTGTATAAAAAGAAGAAAACATCATTTTTGTGCATTGTACAAAGCACTGTAACCCCGCACAATGTTTTCATTGTACAAGTGAAACAAAATGATAAGTCATTTAAACGAAAACACACATGGCATTTATCCGAATTGAAAATAGTGGATGGCAAACTAGACGATGGCAAAACACAAGAATTAGATTTACATTTAGAGAAAATCTACCGATGGGTTACATCGAATCCTCAAGAAAGAAGACAATTCATTGTCGATCTTTGGCGCCAAAGTTCCAAACATTTACCTAAACAAAAACCAGTATTTAAAAACATCTCCCAAGAGTTATTAACGCACGACGTCATGACTCCAGAGGTCCAATACGACGCTTCCAGCCACAATTTCCTGGAGAACGTGGATATGACTGAAGACTACCAAGCGATAACAGATCGAGAAGAAGCGGATTTAATTAAACTTATGGCTGGATCTGAATTTGCAATTAGTAACGCTGAAGCGTTTATGGATATAATTTCCAGGGATTTATCATTACTGGATGGAGAGAATGTCCAGTGTGTCTTAGCTTCTGAAGCACAAGTGGTTGCACTTATGGAACAACTGGATGCCGCTTTGGAGGAAGCTGAGATAATTGAGAATAGACTGAATGAATATGACAAAATATTATGCCATGTTAGGGACACTATGGAGAAAATGGAGAAGAAGAACACAATGATTGAAATTGCTAACAAGAATAATCAACTTTTGCTAACTGGGCTTGAAAATATTGTTGTAAGTTGTATTTCTATAGGTATAGTTTAGTCACTTTCAAAATAAATGAGGAGTGGACTACAGTTTTCTCATAACTAATACATTTTTAAAGAAACTTTTTAAACAAAAGTTCATAATATTAATATATTTCATTATGTAAATAACTGTTTTTGTCATAAATGCAGCCGTTCTAGTGATATTGGAGATAGAATATTAAATACATGCACTTCCGGTTTGAATATTCTGTAAAAAAAATAGGAGGTGCACATCCAAACCATATATGTCTTAAATTTAATGTTTCACATTGTTAAATAATATAAAAATAGTCGAACATTCGATTCAATGAAGGTTAAAACGTGTATATCCGTAAAAATCTGGAGTTCAACATTTTTTATGATTACTTCGTAATATAAAGTAAAAATTAGTTAATGTTCCCCTAAAATAGAATACTATAAACTATTTAAGCAATTACAACCCCTTTTTGAGGGTTGAAATATTAAAAGTATGTTTTATTTCACATTTTAAATAATATAAAAATAGTCGAACATTCGATTCAAGGAAGGTTAAACGTGTATATCCGTAAAAGTTTCGAGTTATGATTACAGTATTTACTTATTACTTCGTAAAAGAAAGTAAAAATTAGTTAATGTTCCACTAGAATAAAGGGATTTTTATTATTTATTCTGTAATTAAACTATTTATAAAAAATATTTGGTATTTAAGATATATACAACGACTTTTTGAGGGTTGAAATATCAAAAATATGTTTCTATTTTATTTCACATTTTAAATAATATAAAAATAGTCTAATATTCGATTCAAGGAAGGTTAAAACGTGTATATCCGTAAAAATGTCGAGTTGGAAATGTTTTATGATTACAGTATTTACTTATTACTTCGTAAAAGAAAGTAAAAATTAGTTAATGTTACACTAGAATAAAGGGATTTTTATTATTTATTCTGTAATTAAACTATGTACAAATAACATTTGGTATTTAAGAAATTAGAACCCCTTTTTGAGGGTTGAAATATGAAAAATATGTTTATATTTTATTTCTACGTGTATGGAGACACCATTTGGTGTTATAGAAGAATGAAGAAGTGTTTATTCGAGATAATTATGATTTACAGCAACAACTAGACCTTTCGCACGACCACCAGCTAATTCTAGTAGAAGCAGAATTAACAACCCCTCAAGGTCTAGCTGCAGCAATATCCGCAGGCAACGCGTTAAAATCCTGTATGAACTGCGAACTACACCCCGCCTTGCTACGCCTGGCCGCCGTACAAGAACAACGCAAACGCTTTGACCGTCTCAAGGACAAATTCGCATTATCAATAAACCGAACACTAAACAACATATTCATCTTTATGGGCAACGAAAAACATGAAGGCACCACTGACGAATTCATTCTGCCGCATCATACAGCAAAACATAAAAAACTTACACCGTACACTGAGCTAATGCATTGGGTTAAAGCAATGGATAGGGATTCGTATAATAAATTGAAAACGGTGTATACGGATTCAATTGGCAAATTGTATGATAGGGATTTAAAAGCGTTTTTTGAGAAAGCTTTACAATTGGTTTTAACTGGGAACTCTAAGCCTAGCACGGAGGAAGTTAGTAAAAGTGGCGGGAAGCAAGCGACGGCGAAGCCGACAGTTGGAGCTTCGCTTTTAGGGATTGATCGGGATCAATGGCCAGCGGAAGCTAATGCAGGGGATCGACAACGATATGATATTACATTGGAGAAGGTTTTAGGGCAGTTGGAGCCGGTTTGTTTGAATGAACAACAGTTTTGTGTTGGATTCTTTCAACTAGATGTCTTCAGTCCTACTGGGAGGGTAAATATTTCAATAAACTAATTTAGCTGACTATTAACTGGATTTCTGGATTTAGAATACGCAAACTACTCTAGATGCAACCGCTCCAGAACCGGAAGTAATGGACGCGCTCCCTACCAAACGAATGACTCGTCAAGTGAACGAGGAAGTTCGTAAAACAATGACTGAACTCTTCACCTATTTGGAAGAAGAAGTCTTAAGTTTCATCTCGCAACTAGAACGGCAAGACAGTTTTTACTGTATGTACGTCCTTGTACGACTCAGTCAACACGTAATGTCTGCACAGGACACTGGTTCATTCCTGTCTATGACATTTGCGTCCGCGTTGGTGCAAGTAAAACGGTCATTTGATCGATTCATGCAAATGCAAGTCGATTCTATTAAGGAATCGAAACCAACGCGGAAAAGCAAATGTGGTATTTTGCCGTACGTGAAAAATTTCGAGGAGTTTGCTTCGTGCACTGAGGCTGTTTTTAAAGGGGAACGCCGCGCGGATTTGGATAAATGGTATACTAGATTGGTGGATGTTATGTTGGACTCCATTACAGTGCATTCGATGCAGCATCATAAGACTCCGGCAGATGTTATTAAAATGGAGAATTATCATCATTTGTATGCTTTATTGTCGCAATTGAAGATTCCCGTTTTGGATAATCAAAGGAAGGACACCAAACAGAGATATAATGACGCACTTGCTGCGTATGTTACCCTGTATTTCGGGAGACCATTAGAGAAATTAAATGTGAGTAGATTGTGTTAAATTTGGAGACTGGAAAAGATGAACCATGGCACATATAAATTTAATAAATTAATTTTCTAGCAATTTTTCGAAGGGGTTCAAGCAAGAGTGGCAAGCGGGGTGAAAACGTCGGAAGTTAGCTTTCAGCTAGCATTCAGTAAACAAGAATTACGGAAAGTAATTCAACAATATCCGAAACGTGAAGTCAAACATGGATTAGAGAATTTATATCGGAAAGTTGAGAAACATTTAAGCGAAGAAGAGAATTTACTACAGGTATTTAACTATTTCTAATATAATCAATGATATTTAAGTGATTTTTGTTCGTTTAGGTGGTTTGGCGAGCTATGCAAGGCGAATTCATACGACAGTATAAACATTTAGAAGAGTCGATCCAAAGATGTTATCCTGGTTCTATGATCACGTTAGATTTTACGATTGATAATATTTTGGAGTTTTTCTCCGAAATTGCTCAATCACATTAAATGATTTAATCATTTTAAGTTTAAGACACATTTGTACTATAGATATTTATATAGTTTTACAACAACTAAAAGTGCAACAATTCATTATTATATATATATATATATATTGTGTATAGTAATAAATGAATATATATACAGTTAAAGAATAAAGACTTAGTAAACTATTATTTGGGTCATTTTTCTAATCTACCCCATATAGCACAAAATGCCTAAAGACGTAATAAAGACGTCTATATTACGTATTTAGGCATTATGTGCTATATGGGACGTCATTCTGCAAAATGCCTAACTTATTCATTGTATCCAAGCATTTTAAAACATATATTTTCACTTGTAACTATAAGCAAAATATATAAATTAGTTTACAGGGTCCTTTTCCATGACTTAGTTTTAATGCTTCGGTTATTAAACCCCCGAAAAGTTAACTAGAAATAAAATATAAACTTTCCAGCAAAGCATTAAAACAAAGTCACGAAAAAGGACCCTATAAACAAATTTATATATTCTGCTCATAGTTACAATTTAATATAATACATATTTACAAATAATATACTTATATCGGTTCAAAAAAGTTATTCCTTTACCCAAGGAAAAACAAGATCTAAAACTCTGAGGTGATAGTGTGCATACCGTGTAATTCCCCAGTGTCCGCTGTTTTTAACGCTAGACAAAATGAGAACTTAACTCTAAAAACTCTTATTAGAAAGAGATAGTAGATATGAAATGAGCAAATAACTGAAATTATGATGTAATGGGTAAAATATAGCTATATTTATACAAGTTCGCTTGTTGTAAGGGAACAATTTCATATATAACGGACATTAGACTGAAAAAGTGCATGTCATATCCGTTTATTTCAGGCCGCGAAATACGATAGTTGGTCCACTCAACGCTTAATCCTGAGTTATTCTTATGGGATTACTACTTTAGGCCGAAATTCTCTGTGTTAAGTTATTGAAAAACGGTGGCCGGTGCGTCGCATAAGAATAACCCAGGGATGCGTGGACGCGTGTGGTGCCATTTTCGTATATGGCGGGCGGATGTGACATGGTCCCTTTTTTGTCTATTTAGTTCCCTGGAAACGCAGCAGCACCGTTGTTTAAAAAGGCGGAGTTTCACATGCTTATCATTCTTATATATATATATATATTCCTAACATTCTCATTGGATGTATCAGTTCGTATCAGTTAGCGGAGTTTTCAACGGTCTCAGCTGTTGAGTTTGATCAGTTGTGGACGGTTAAAAGTCGTTAAAATGTATTAGCTCGTGATTTGTGAAACTGTGATTTTGCATTCATATTAAAACACGATTATTATAGTTTATATAACACAGTTTACCTAAACATTTATAGAAGTTTTACAACATAATTTTACATTAGAATAATGGCATCGTTTAGAATACATGAAGACCAAGAAAATCAACATCCTCAAGTGCGTCAGAGAGATCCAGTGAAGACATTGCAGCAAAAGAGGACTATTCTAGGGATTCTCGACAATAAGATCCCAGAAGTCCAGGTCACCCAGAAACAGGTAAAAACCCGCGAAAGCATGTTTGTTCATGTCATACTGATCCCTATCTTTGTTTAATGTCACTGATCAATTAACTGCATCATTAGTTGGATAATTGAAATTCTTCTAGGCACCACAACCATTTGCAGACTTGAAATGCAAGGATGAAAACTCTTACGCGAAGGGTCCTACTAAGAAGCCAATCCCTGCAGTCCCTGTCGCCCAATTCGAGGCGTTCAAGGTGCACGAAGACAAACCCAGGGAGAAGGAGAATGAAGATACCAAGGATAAGGAAATCAAGGATGCTGAACTGGAATCTGCAATGTCGGAGGGATCCTTAGGCGAATGTCCAATGAGCGTCGATAAATCATTGATGATTCCATCCCGTTTTCCAAAGATTATACACAAACAGGAACGAGACTTATTCTTTGAAATCCCGGAATATCGAGAGGATATTCATGTGTATCTTAGGGAGGCTGAGCAGCGGAACCGTCCCAAAACGGGGTATATGAAGAAGCAACCGGATATCACGTACTCGATGCGGACGATTCTAGTGGATTGGCTGGTGGAGGTCGCTGAAGAGTATCGCCTGCAGACGGAAACGCTCTACTTGACTGTTTCTTACATTGATAGATTCCTTAGTTATATGTCGGTTGTACGTGCCAAGCTGCAATTGGTCGGGACTGCTGCAATGTTTATTGCTTCGTAAGTGGATTTTGTTTTTAGCTCACGGTACAGAAACAACGTTACGAAACAACAACACAATTTAAAATATTTCATGCCTAAAAAGTTTCTTCATATTGCATATTCACTATTTCCACTTTTATTCACTTTTTCCGAAATCGGTCACTATTTTAAAATTTTATTCACTATATCACTAGAACGGCTGCACTTATGGCAAAATTAGTTATATTCATAATGATAGATATTAATATTTCACACAATTTTTGTTTTAAAAGTTTCTTCAAAAAATGTACCAGTTACGAGAAAACTGCTACGGAAAATCTTAAATATCATATTTTTGCCGTTGTATTTACATATAGTTTAATCATTTTATGATTAATTCCTGTCAATATTTTGATTTTTTCTAGTAAAAACTACGTAAAAGAAAGTCGAGTGCAGGCCACTAGCTTTTTTTAATACACTTAACTAATATATGTATAACTCTTTTATTTATTTAATTAATTGCCTGAAATTGGATAACACAAGGTTTTTGAGGTCGCAATTTACGAATCGGGCCTCAAAATCGGTCGAAAAACAAAATGGCGTCTACAAACTGAATATTTTATTCACTTTTTTATCTTTTTTCAGTCACTTATTTCACTTTTATCCTTTAAAAACTACACTATTTCACTTTTTTGTATACAAAATTGCTGTGGAAGTCTTGAAAATAATAATAACATTTTTTTAAATTAACCAAAGGGCCATTATAATTAAAAACCGCTGCTCGCATCGCATATTTTACCTATAAGGCGACGCATCGGTGCGTTGTACGTACCAAATCTTGTTTGGTATCAAAACATTACACAAAATATTATAAGATTTATTCATTTTTTTGATCGACCGGTAAAAGAAAATTCAATTAATCTCAACATTTGTCTTCGTCAGGAGATTAATTCGTCACTCTTTATACAAATGGTGTACAAAATATATGGATTTCATCTTAATTACAGTACAACAAAATTTTGTTGTTGTAATTAAGATGAAATCCATTTATTTTGTACACCATTTGTATAAAGAGTGACGAATTAACCTCCTGAGAAAGATACATATTTTGTCTAAATTAATTGAATAAATAGAACCGATAACTGTTTTTATTTCAACATTAGGCGCGTTCCTTCGAACTCTGATTCAAAGTAATCATGATTATGAGAATCACGTTATTAGTTACTCCTACTCTTTCATTTTGTGATCAGAAACTGACAATCCCCTTACGCTTGCGAATCATTTCCACCTATTATCAGACTTATTTATGTCTATATAATGTTTACTTTGTTTACATCAGTCTTTTTGCTTCTTTGCCACAGAAAATATGAAGAGATTTACCCGCCGGATGTGGGCGAATTCGTTTACATCACCGACGACACGTACAACAAGAAGCAAGTGCTGCGTATGGAGCAGCTGATCCTAAAAGTCCTCTCGTTCGATCTGTCCATTCCTACCCCTTTGACATTCCTCACCAAATACTGTGTGTCCAATGACCAATGCGACAAAATCAAACACCTAGCAATGTATCTTAGTGAACTCTGCATGCTCGATGTGGATCCCTACTTGGTCTATTTGCCCTCGATACTCGCGGCCGCCGCGATCTACGTGGCCCGTTACACCTTAGAATTAGAGCCGTGGACCGAAGCCCTCGAAACGGGCATTGGTTATACGGCGAAAATGTTGACGCCGTGCATCGAATATTTAAGTCAGACCTTTGCATCCGCGGCGAATTTACCGCAACAAGCGATCCAAGAGAAATATAAGACCAATAAATATCAACATGTATCAATGTTGTTGCCGCGTTGCAATGCTTCGCTTAATAAACTAGCGGGCATTTCTAAACGGATTTAAACGTTCTGTGGTGCGCAGACTAATTTGATTTTCATTCTCACTTTTTACAATTACATAATTGCTATTAAAATGGCTGCGCAACACAACTTTACGTATTCTAAATATGTTATTTATAATTTTTCGATTTTTTGCCAATTTTTGTCGATGCACTTTTTTGTAGTCAATATATAATTATTTTATACACAATTTCGACATGACAGTTTTTGTACATATACTGTTGTATTTATAATAAGCAAGCTGTTATATATTTCGAATTTATTGATTATTCAATGAAACTCATAATAAATTGATTGAAAATCAAAATGCCGCATGTGTTCAGATCTGTGCGGGATGCTGCGGAGAATATTGTAGCATAATTTATTTGTAATTTTTAGTGCTAGATAATTATTATTAATTTTTTTATATCAAAGAGTGCAGTGTTAATATATATATAAACAATTATTAATTAAACGTACATTATACACAATTTTCAATGTATTTTTATTTTCTAACTAAATATATTTCACCAATGTGTACTTTAAAATGCACTTTGGCATAATTTCTTTTCTTTTTAATCATTTGAATCCACATATTCGTTAAATTAATTTTAAACAAAAATCAAAACTAGTTTATGGGGCAAAAAAAGTCTATTAATATATTTTATACGTGGAAATTAAAATTCAGTTATTCTCTCTGAGCCGCTTTAGATAGATATATTAATTTTAAACAAAAATCGCTATAGAATCAAAATTAATTTAAATTAATTCATGAACTACGATGGCATTTCTTTTCTACCGCCTTATTTAGAAACCTTAAACACACGAAGCGTACCGAGCGAACTTCGTTGAAGCACGATTCAACGAAGAAGAACCTGAAGAAAGCGAATGTGTCCTGTTCCTGTGTTTCGTCCTACAGGACAACAAAAAATATATTTTATGCATCCGAATTAAAATTCGGTTCTTCTCCCTGAACCGCTTTTCCTATCCAGTAAAAAAATACCTATAGATTTTAACCGCAATTCGTTAAATTAATCAATCACAATGCAATCCAAATTGTTTATTAATTTATTTTATGCATGAAAATTTTTCCTATTTTCGCTGTGCCGCTCGATTAATATAAAAGTGAGGCTATGTTCTAAACTAATCAACTACTTGTGTCATCAATCAACATTTACATTTTGCTTATCTATCAAAAATGTGTGCAACGCACTCTTTATTTCTATGTTATCTCCATTTTAGCGTTTACTAATTTAATCAGCGTTTTTTACAAATTGTCCACGTTTAAGTACGCGATTCGGAATTATGAGACGTAACATAAAAAGTTTATTTAAATTCATAATATTATCTGGTGTTACAATTGGGTGTACTGTAGTTTTGTTTAAATTCTTGCGAAAAGTTGAAAATGCACAATATGACAAAATTGTGGATGTACGAGACAAGGATCCTATGCCTGTTCCACCGGTGGATCTCCTAAGCGTGAGTACTAGCTTAAATGGTATATAAGTTTCACTTATATACATTCTTAATTCTAGGATTTCGATGAAGACAACTCGAAAATCGACTGGCACGACTATAAATGTATCGAACGGGACAAGAATCGAGTTGGCAAGTTTCATTTTAGTCGAATCTCCCTTAATTTAACTCATCCAACGTCATCAAATTCAATCATCCATTCCATTTTAAGTTTATTAAATTAAATTTCAATTTCTATATCTGTTACCAAAGTAATTCTGCATAATTACATAATTTTAATTGCAATTTTACATTAGAAGCCTTTTAATGTAATCATTAAAATCCAGGAAATTATTTATATATTCATTAAATGTATAAATCTATTCTTCTAATATTCGGAATTATCTCTGAATTGGTCCTCCAATGTTTGGATATCCAAGATAAATCATTAATTATTTACGTAAAGCTTCATTGAACCGGATATCCAGAAAATGCTTCTTTGATTTCCACAAAATGCCGATTTTCTACATTTTAGAATCCATCTATGTCCAGGAAACACGTACAAGAATTATTTTTGATACCCATTAACTTCCATTTTTCCATAAATATCTCTTTGATATTCTTTAAGATCCCAATTATTTACGTAATAAAATTTGATTTCATCAAAATATCGCTTTGAAAGCATCTTTGAACCGGATATCCAGAAAATGCTTCTTTGATTTCCACAAAATGCCAATTTTCCACATTTTAGAATCATCTACGTCCAGGAAACACGTACAAGAATTATTTTTGATACCCATTAACTTCCATTTTTCCATAAATATTAATTATCTCTTTGATATTCTTGAAGATCCCAATTATTTACGTAATAAAATTTGGTTTCATCAAAACATCGCTCAGATAATAACATAAAGCATCTTTGAACCGGATATCCAGAAAATGCATCTTTGCTATTCACAAAATGCCAATTTTCTACATTAAATTCCATTTTTCTAAATATAAAAATCTTGGTTATTCATATAAAATATCTGAAACATCTATAAGAAACTCTTTGGTATCCATTGAATTTCATTTTTTTATACCCCCAAAATTGGGTTTGAATTAACTGAATTGGTCCCGAAATATATTGATTTCCAATACATATATACAGTAAAAACTAAATTTTAATTTCTTTAATTGGTCTATGCATGTTTTAATCCCATGTATTCGGTTAATTGGGGTTTTGAAATATCTGGATATTCCATGTTTAAATAGTAAAAACTAAATATAATTCCGTATTTGTACGAACTTAAATCCTTGATAACGATAAGATAAACCAAAATAAAAATATGATTGTAGGCGTTGGTGAACAGGGGAAACCAGCGCACCTAACAGCAAAAGACACAACCGACTACGATGCACTATTTAAAGTAAATGGATTCAACGCGGCCTTAAGTGATAGAATATCGGTAAACCGAGCACTGCCAGATATTAGAAATAAGGGGTACTATCAATCCCTAAACTCCCACTTAAAACGCACTAATAATAACCCAAATTTCAGTTGTAAAACGAAAAAGTACTTAAAACGCTTAGGCACTGTAAGCGTAGTTGTACCATTCCATAATGAGCATTGGAGCACTTTACTACGTACAGCGCATAGCGTTGTTAAAAGATCGCCTGAACATATATTAAAAGAAATTATACTAGTAGACGATTGTAGTACTAAAGGTAGTATAAAACAGAAAAGAGCATAACAAAGTCGCACATAAATCTCCATTATTGCATCTCTAAAGCATTCATACATTTTGGCATGGTTAATTAAACCATTAATACGCTAAAATAAAAATTATTTGTTCTTCTAATATGAGCAAACAAATAAAAATACAATTTACGTACAAATGCCTCCATTTTATAAGTACGCCATTTTATAATCATTAAATCAATACCCTCAAACATACCCTAACTCAGATACTATGCGCGAATGCGCAATATGAATCGTATTCTTCTTAACAATTCCTATAACACGACCAATCACAAAACTGATACCGTGAACCCAATACCAGATTGCTGAATTACTAAAGAATACTTTAGCAATTCTTCTCTGAGGGGCTAAATGCCTAAATGTAGGAGTTCAATACAGCGGTTTAGAATTGTCTAATTCACATAAGCGTAATGATGTATTCCAATACTAGAACAGGATTCCCAAAGATTTAGGCATCCAAAATTAGAACACGATTAGCCTTTTATAGATTCTTTCTGCACTGGTTATGCTCTTTAAGGGGTTTGAAACATAATGGAGTTATTTGTAATAGGCAACGTATTGTTTAATTAGAATTTAGCAAAGCACAACTCGATAATTATGTAAAGGCAAATATAACAAAAGTCCGAGTATTGCATTTGCCAACCCGGCAGGGCCTTATCCGGGCCCGGTTAGCTGGGGCCAAACTGGCGACTGGAGACGTATTAGTGTTCCTAGATTCCCATACCGAAGCCAATGTGAATTGGCTACCGCCATTATTAGGTAATAACAAAACGGATACAAATGAGAAATAAGTATCTATGATTGAATTTCAGAACCAATTGCCCAAGATTACAAAACTTGTGTATGTCCATTTATTGATGTGGTAGCATTTGAAACTTTTGAGTATCGGGCCCAAGATGAAGGCGCCAGAGGCGCTTTCGATTGGGAGTTTTACTATAAACGGTTACCGTTACTGCCTGAAGATTTAAACCATCCCACAGAACCATTTAAGTTAGTTTTTCAATTTCATTCTTCAATCCATGTTAACTAAATTTGATAATGTACGAGGAATTATTTGTAGGAGTCCTGTAATGGCTGGGGGTCTGTTTGCTATAAGTCGTAAATTCTTCTGGGAGTTAGGAGGATATGATGAAGGTTTGGATATTTGGGGTGGCGAGCAATATGAATTAAGCTTTAAAATTTGGCAATGTGGCGGGCAAATGTATGATGCTCCATGCTCAAGAGTGGGGCATATTTATAGAAAATTTGCCCCGTTTCCAAATCCTCGGCGAGGCGATTTTGTTGGAAAAGTAAGGATACGATTTCAACATATATTAAAAATGAGTAATTCTGAGACGATTTTATAGAATTATCGAAGAGTTGCAGAGGTTTGGATGGATGAATACGCGGAATATTTGTATAAAAGGAGACCCCAGTATTTATCCATCGATACTGGTGATTTAAGTCAACAAAAAGCGCTTCGCGAGAAGTTACAATGTAAACCATTTAAATGGTTTATGGAAAAAGTCGCTTTTGATTTACCATTAAAGTATCCACCAGTTGAACCTAATGATTTTGCTAAAGGAGAGGTAAGACTACTACAGGAAATTTATTATATAAATAAACTAAATCCTATTATTGATTTTAGATTCGAAATTTGGCTGCGCCTGAACTCTGCGTAGACGCGAATCATAAAGAAAAAGACATCCCAATTAGTTTGAAAGAATGTATAAAGGATGATGGTACACGACGAGGGGAACAAAATTTCACACTAACGTGGCATAAAGACATCCGGCCCAAAGGACGCACTGTTTGCTGGGATGTTTCAAATCCTCAGGATAAAGCAGAAATTGTATTATACGCCTGCCATGGAATGGGGGGCAACCAATATTGGAAATACGATGTTGTAAGTGTATACCTACTCTTTCTTTTTGTCAGGGGAGTAAGATTTTATAACGCACCTAGGAGCACCAATGGTTGATCCACGGTGGCAATCCGCGATGTTTAGACTGCGACCCAGGCAAAAAGTCGCTATTTGTCACCAAATGTGATGAAAAGTCTGTTACACAAAAATGGCGATTTGAAAACGTCGATTTGAAAGCTATCACCGATTGGGACAATATTGGGCCGAAATAATCACAACGAACATATCCAATAATAACACATTCGTACTTAGCACCTAAGTAATTTTATTTTAAACACTGTTTTGTTTACTCTATTTAAGGGAAGTTCCATAATTGAACCATTCATGGCCAAACTATTTCTAGGATTAACTATGGTTGGTTATGGAATAATACTTTGAATAAAAAGTACGTAAATTTCTGTGATATGCTGTCATAGTGTCTTTACAAAAGCGGTATTACTATTGTTGTAAGTTTCTGGGGAAGCCTTAAACTAAGTGTAATCATTTAAAAGAAATATGTTTTATATGTAATACTAATAGAATCTTTAAAATTGAATGTTTTGAACACTTTTTACTATTGATGTGTCTAGTTATAATCTATAAGGTTGTGAATGCTATTTGTCATACTGTAAATAATAAAAGGATTATGTAGGTACTTGTTACTGAACTGAATAAATAATGCCATATTGTTTACAATTACTTTTGTATTACTTTAAAATAAATTGGTATTGAAAGCACTAATCAATACCGCAGGGGTTGAAACACCCAAATTAGATCAAATTATAATAACTACAATCTAAAAACTGGAAGTAAGCATAAGCTTCCTCCAATAGCATCAGAACAAATGAAAAAAGTGTAACACTTATTTATTATTATCTCTATGATTACTTTGATTGAATCACAAAACTGGCCTTATATTTAAGCTACCACTATTATATTTACGTAAGGAAATTATATCATGCGTTTGAGAGGGAACAATTTCATATGTCGCGGTCGGATATGACGTTAACTTCTTTACTCTACAGTATTGTATACAAGAGGAAAACATTCGTTAGAAACCAAGAGTAACCGGGTTTATATACCATAGATCGAGCCACAGCACCGTGACAAGTCACTTTGTACAGTCTATTAATGTGGTGTATTCGTTTGTTAAACAAAATCGTGATCTCCAATCGTTTGATGTCTACAAAAGTAACCATGGAGAAACTCGAAGAATCTTATATATCATCAATGTGCCAACAAATTGTGCCACCGCTGTGCGATGATAAGCACAAGGGACAAGCGGGAAGAGTCGGCGTGATTGGCGGATCGTTGGAGTACACCGGCGCCCCATATTTCGCGGGAATCAGCGCTATGAAAGTTGGCGCAGACTTAACACACGTGTTCTGCACCAGCGAAGCTGCACCGGTAATCAAATCGTACAGTCCCGAATTAATAGTCCATCCACTATTGCATCCAAAACTAGTTAATCAAGCTTTACAATGGTTGGAGCGTTTACATTGTGTAGTAATCGGTCCTGGTTTAGGGCGCGAAACTGATACTTTTGATACAGTTACCATATTGATAAACGCGTGCCGGGAATTAAAAAAACCTTTAATCATCGACGCAGACGGACTGTTTTTAATTACAGCCAAACCAGATTTAATCAAAGACTATCCAGCTACCCTTATTTTAACTCCAAACCTAATGGAGTATACTCGATTGTTTACCTCAACGTCCAAAGATATGATTGAAATATTAGAGGGTTTTGGACCGAATTGTACAATTGTACAAAAGGGAAAAGAGGACACGATTTTTGATAGTACGAAGCGACTGATTTGCACAGTTCCTGGATCTGGACGAAGATGCGGTGGCCAAGGGGATTTATTATCTGGAGCTATTGCTACTTTTATTTGTTGGGCACAAGAAAGGAGTGAATTTCAAAAAGAGACATTGAAAATTTTAACCGGATGTTATGCGGCTTGCAAACTTACTCGTCTGTGCAACGCGAAGGCATTTGCTACCCATGGGAGGAGTATGACTTGCTCGGATATGATTGCAGAAATTGGAGCTGTATTTCGTGATAATTTTGATAAATAAATAATACGATATGAAAATACCAGCAATTATGGAATTTAATATATCCCAATTTGGACGCATTTATAACATTCATAAACATATATAACTAAGGCATTCCTTCATTAATTAATTAGTAAAACATTTTGGAGATTGTCAAAACTGTAATTGTTTAATAATTTATACCTAATAATAAATGTACTCAATAAATACAATAAATAAATAGATTTTCTAATAAACGTTAAAGACATTACGAAACTTTTATTACTATTTTTCAACCATCGTGTTATTAAATTCTATGAGTAATAATTATAAATAAAATAATAAACTAGCTTAGGTACAACGCACCTATGCGTCCAGTTCGCCTTATGCAGCGGTTTTGAATTATTATAGCCTTTTAGTTAACAATTTGAGAAAATGTTATAGATATAAAAAGTCTTACAATTTTTTGTAGATAATTTATAATATTTAATAATTTTTTATGGCCTTTGGGTTAACAATATGAAAAAATCTTGTAGATATAAAATATTTCAGAATTTTTAGTAGTATTTTTGAGTGCTTTAATTATATTTATAAGAGCAGTATTAAGGGGGGCTCCAAATTTTGAGGCCCTATAACTCGGGAAGTACACAGGCGATTGGATTTCCAAAAATATATTATTTAATCATTTTTTATGGCCCTTTGGGTTAACAAATGAAAAAATCTTGTAGACATAAAACATCTTAGAATATTTAGTTGTATTTTTGGGTGTTTTCATTATTTTTATAAGGGCAGTATTAAGGGGGGCTCCAAACTTTGGGGCCCTATAACTCGGGAAGTATACAGGCGATTGGATTTAAACTGGGAGCGGATTCAAATGGGATACCAAATAATACATGTAGCAAATTTGGTTCAAATCGCTTTGGTACCTTCAGAGAAAGTAGAGGACTAAAGTAGTATATAAGTTTTTGGATTCAGGGCGACGAAAGAAAAACACTTTTGGAGAATGCTACAGACACACAACCGAATGCTTCGTACGGCGAGCTAAAAACTACTTCCACTATATCTATTTAATATAATATTACTTAATTTAGTTTTAAATGCAACATTAGGCAACCAGGACAACGTAAATGTAAATTGGGTCTTTTCAAACGCGATTTTTCAATAAATGGTACATAAATCAAAATAACTTTTAGGGTAAAAGTTGCTAGAAATTTTAATATGTTCAACTTTTATATGAATTATTTTTTCTCTAACTCATACTGTTTTCGAGTTATATTGAAATTCGTTTGTATTTCCGTTAAAATCGCGGTCATTTTTACAATACTTCTTTATATATATTCGTATAAGATAGCAAATTACTTACATATATGATGTATGTTGAATGATTTTCTTCCATTCCTTGGCACTGAACACAATAATCTAACACTTTTATCAATACAACTAGCATAAAAATGATCACGAAACTAAATAATATTTAACACAATATAAAACACACAGTATCATACACCTTCATTGCAAATAAAATCAAGCGACTCTAGTCTTAATTGCCGCTTACCATTCGGTCTATGCGTATACAAAGTGACTAGCAAAACTAGGAATGAACACGTCTCATATACCTATGCCATAAGGGCGTATTTCCTTTGCGGGGTTTCTGCCGGAAAAAATACACAAACATCGTCACAACGAGCATGTTTAGACTCTAACCTCGGTTGCCTAGCAACCGTAATTAATTAACAGTAATAAGTTAATATTCGGGGTTCACAAACGAAGTAACAAAAACACCAAACTTATACGTTATTAAACGTAGTTGTGTTATTAAACGATTAATATTCGTATGTGTGAATACATCACACAATTAAGGGAATAGATATATTAAGATTAAAAACATATATTACTATAAATGTGCACTGTATTTTACCACAAGTTCAACAAATTTCGGAGCACGTGAACTTGGGGACACACAACAATGAAATGGCGGCCAACAATGAGGGGTCGGCGCCTGCGCTTCATCGCATTAGACGCGCGCGCGCGCAAATTGATGCACTGAATATCGCGCTTCGCGGCATTTGCAAGTTTCTGCAAAATCAGTTGGATGTGAACTGTTGCGACATAAATAACTAGTGCCACTACGCGACCTTTTATACGCTATTTACGTAATTTTACGCGATGTTTTGCCAGTATCCAGCTGATTTACCAAGGAAGCCGAGGTCGATTTTCCGTTGAAATGCAAATGCTACGTTAAGGTAAGCGTGGTTTAAATATTTTATGGGTTATTGAGAAATGTCGCCAATGTTTTATTTTATTGGCAATTATACACATGTGAGCAGGTCCGGCTTAAGCCACTTTCGGCCCCTAGGTACTTTTCGACTTGCCAATTTTCTTTTTTTAATATCAATTTAGTTTGAAACCTCTGCTATTCCAAGATGGACGTATTATTTATTTATAAATAATATTTCAACAACTTTGGCTACACAAAGTTAACGACGCATGAAATTAGCCATGTTTTTTGTCTCAGAATGGCACCAAAATTTATGGATAATATAATTTGAATATGTAAATCCCAAATATGTGCGCAGAATAACCGTGAACATTTTAGTTTAATAAATAAAAATATTTAAACTATTTTTAATTTCTAATTTTTTTTTTTGTAAAACTAATACGGGCATTCGATTTTGTATATATATATGACTATATAGTCAATTTTTTTTTGTGCATTTATGCAAAATATATTCGTTTTACAGCGATACAAATTAATAACAAAAATATAAACTTTAAGAAATTATTCTTACATATTTTACAAAAAATGTGTTTTAATTCCCGGTTATTTTCGTGTAAAAATATAATAAGTACTTACAAAAATGAAAATAACGAAAGATTATGAATAGAGTAAAAACTTGAATGAATGTCATGGATACATATTTGATAAATGATCCTTGCAAATCTAGTGAAAGGCTTTTAATCCGCGAGATTTAGACAACAATCTACTCAAAAGCTTTATAAATTTTCAAAACATGTTTTGATAATGAATTTCATTATTTTATTATTAAAAAGAAAGTATTACGATCACACATAAATATAACTCGACATTTTAATGTATTTAATTGCCTTGAAGGTCCTTAAATCCTTTTCACAATGACGTATGTGTGAGTGTGAACGCTCTATAGTAATAACATTAAACATACATATATGTATTGAATTTGTATAAGCCGGGAAATTTGTATAGGATATTTCCACTAATGCATGTTTACTCGTGCAATTAATTGCATATCTCGAAAAGGACACAACTTAGAGAAAAGTTATTCGTATAAAAGTTCAAGATATTTAAATTTCTAGCAACTTTGGTTTGAATTTATTTTTCGTAAAATAAACCAATTTACTGTAAAATCGGTTTTGAAAATAGCCGTATTAAATGTTACCATAGATGGCAATGTTGCCCCCCCTTAATACTGCCCTAATAAAAATAATTAAAACACCCAAAAATTCTACAAATAATTCTTAGATATTTAATTTCTACAAGATTTTTTTTATATTGTTAACCCAAAGGCCATAAAAAAATGATTAAACATTATAATTTTGAATTTTAAATCAAAATAGTCTACAAAAAATTGTGAAGCTTTTTATATCTATAACATTTTTTCAAATTGTTAACCAAAAAGCCATAATAATTAAAAACCGCTGCTCGCATCGCATATAATACTTATAAGGCGAGCTGGACGCATAGGTGCGTTGTACTTAAGCTTATTTTTAAGCAAAATAGTCTACAAAACTTTTTATATCTATAACATTTTTTCAAATTGTTAACTCCAAGGCAATAATAATTAAAAATCGCTGCTCGCATTGCATATATTACTAATAAGGCGAGCTGGACGTATAGGTGCGTTGTACCTAAGCTTGTTTTTAATAAAAATAGTCTACAATAAATTGTAAGACTTTTTATATCTATAACATTTTTGCAAATTGTTAACCAAAAGGCTGTAATAATTAAATACCGTTGCTCGCATCGCATATATTACTTATAAGGCGAGCTGGACGCATAAGTGCGTTGTACCTAAGCTTGTTTTTAATCAAAATAATCTACAAAGAATTATAAAACTTTTTATATCTTTAACATTTTTTCAAATTGTTAACCAAAGGGGCATTATAATTAAAAACCGCTCGCATCGCATATATTACTTATAAGGCGAGCTAGACGCATAGGTGCGTTAAAACTAAGCTTGTTCTTTTAATCAAAATAGTGTACAGAAAATTATAAAACTATTTGTATCTATAACATTTTTTCTAATTGTTAACCAAAACGCTATAATAATTAAAAACCGGGGCTCGCATTCTATTACTTATTAGGCGAGCTGGACGCATAGGTGCATTGTACCTAACCTTGTTTAAACACTGATAGAAATATCAATAAACAAATAATTCTATATGCAATGTTGTATGACACACATATCTTGTATAAAAACCCCAAAAAAAAAAAACCCACTTTTTCTGGAAATTAAAACACCTCGCGCTCGGTGATCCGTGAGAACTGATACTGATGTAGCAATTGACCGCTGTCAATAATAGTGAAATCAATATAATTGTCCTCGAAAATTTTATACTCCAAACAACGAACACATTGTGATTGCTTGTTGCAAAACTCGATCGCCAAACTAGTATAAATACCTCAAACATACAATCGATAATCAAGTCAGTACAGTGCAACAATTCCAATATGAAACAACACAGTTTAGTAGTCGTGGCTTGTTTAGTAGTAAGTGCTTCTAGTGCTGTCATTGAACGCATGTACAGCTCACGCTCTGGGTCACAAGACTTAGACGCTTCTGCGTCCGGCTATATTTACCAAAGTGCATCGGGACACCCGACAAGTTACGTCCAGTTTTCCAGCGGACAACCAGACGCAGCTCCTCTTCAATATTATGTTGCTCAGCCTCAAATCCAATACCCAGTACCACTCCAAACCCAAGCATATATCCAAGTTGAACCAGAAGCTCCAATCCAAGAAGCATCAGAATCACTTGAGGTAGAAGAAGAACCACAATATCAAAGCTACCAATCAGAGGAGTACGACGAAGGTGATGGAGATTCTAAATTAGACAATGAGGAAAATGAAGGAGGTGAAGAATACAATTCTGCTTCGCATTCAGCTCATGGAGAAAAGGGGGATAAAGGCTACGCCAGTAAACACTCCTTCAACAAAGGAGTAAAAGGGCAACATGATAACCGACAAAACGAAGGATTCTACAAAGAGAATGGAGGCCACAAACAAGGGCATCACTCCTCTTCCAGCAATTATGCTAAACATAATGAAGCTGAAAAAGGAGCAAAGGGAGAAAACTCTGGTGAAGTTAAACACCATAAAAAGGGACAAAAGACAACTGGTTTCCACAATGTTTACCATAAGGACGAATACAAGAAGGACCATACCTTTTATGATGAAGCTGACAACAGTGGTCATTACAATAAACATGGCGATTCTAGCGCCAAGCATGCATCTGCTGAAGGTGGCTACAAGAAAGGTGGACAATCTGAAGCTGCTTACCAGAAGGATGGGTATGGAAAAAAGGGATCCCACGATAAAGGACATTACGCGAAGGAGGATGCAGGGTTTAATGGGAAAAAAGGACATGAAGCGCATCATGCTACCTATTCGGATTACGCGAAAGAGGATGGAGAAAAAGGAGGCTCTGAATACGGCTCAAATGGGAAATATTAAAATGGATTCTAAATATTGTTATTTATTGAGTTGTAATTGATATAAAATATATATATTTATTCATTAACAATGGTTTGATTCGTTTTATTTCCAGAACCAATATTAGTTTAAAATTTCGTATGTGCTCCTTTTTCATATAAATAGAGCTCCAATTTCATTTTTAATATATTGTTGTTTTTGTGATGCAACGATACTAAAATCAGCTAGAACCACAATTGTCATTTGCAGCTGCATGGACTAATTAAAACGACAGATGCAGAGACGGATTTAAAAAATATATAAATCAACCCCACCGACGTACAAATAACATTTCAATGTGAATTTTATTCATTAATCTACTGTTCTTTTCCTTTTATCAACGACAAAACTACTCGTTGATTCAATTATGATATCTATTTAAAATACGAGTTCATAAAAAACAAGCTTAGGTACAACGCACCTATGCGTCCGCTCACCTTATAAGTTATAAATACGAGCAGGAGTTCTTAATTATTATTAAAAAAATGTTATAGATACAAAAAGTTTTACAACATTTTGTAAATTATTTCAAAATTTCATATTTTTTTATGGCCTTTAAGTTAACAATATGAAAAAATATTGTAGATATAAAATATCTTAGAATTATTATTAGAATTTTTGGGTGTTATAATTATTTTTGTGAGGGATGTATTAAGCGGGGTTTCAAATTTTGGGGCCTTATAACTCAGGAAGTAAAGGGGTGATTGAATTTAAATTGCGAGTGGATTCAAATAGGGTGTTAAATAATATGTGTAGCAAATTTGGTGTAAATCGCTCGGGTACCTTCAGTGGAGTAGAGGGCACAATTTGGTCTTACGAGCAACGAGTAACATCCAAGTTATACATATTTTTGGATTCCGGGCGACGAGATAAACACTTTTTGTTAAGGAATTTTTGGATCCAAGTATGCTTCAGATACACTACCGAATGCTTTAGCTTCATCGGTACTTCTTGAACCCATTATTTTCTTTTATACATTACGAATAAGAAAGTAAAAATATGCAATGCTCTAAACAAAAAATATGTATTGTTATTTTGGGGTACAATTATTTTATTTTATTTCAAGTAAAGAATTAATTTTAATACGTACCTGGAGAAGCCCATTCACATTGCATTACAAATACAAAACTTTTTTTTAGTACTTCCTCTTTCATTGTTTGGACAGTTATGTATGACAAGGACAGAATATGGATGGTGCATGTAAATCCGTGTTTTTCACAAAAAAATTGTATACTGCGTAATTCCAATATGCAATTTTGCAAAGTTTCGAACTGTAATCGGCTTTAAAATTTTGTTCTATTTAAGTTACGTGCAGCTGTTGCGAGTGTAAGGAGTTCCAATAAAACGAATAAAATTTTAACTGGATCGAAACTCGTAAGCCTTTATTTACTCCAGCTTACCTAAATAGAGAATTTTTTAATCATATGATTTTGTGCTTTGGCGAATAAAACTCATAAGCAATGTTATCCGGAAAAGGCACAAACAATTCTATAGATAACTTTGTAAAACTTTTCATTTTAATTATCTGAAAAGTAGCATTTAAATTCCTTCATAGAAACAATAAAATATTATTGCTTCCTAACATTGTGATTACAAAAAATAAATCGATCTCGAAATAGCTGAGTTTGGGGGTTGAGAATTACTGGTGTACTGAATACGAAATTAAAGGACCTTTATACACTTTTAATAAAAGGAAATATCCGATACGTTAGTGGTTGAAATAAATGGATGGAAGTGCTTAATTGAATCTTAATGAGAAAATCTAATTTGGCCGAATTCCTTTTGGCGGCGCGCTAATTTTCTGTATTATGAGATAAAATATATATATGTATATATTTAATTTTATCCTGCTTTGAAATTTAATTTATATTGCTGCGTGTTTAATCATTTTTAATATAGGTTTATTTGGACATTCATTAGCGTTTTTAGAAGCTTAGTCTCTCGTTATTAATTCCCAGCACATTCCTTTAATTGGTATTTTTATTTATTTGAAAATTATATCCGATCAGGACCGTACTAGGCTGGTTTGAGAGCCCTTATACCAATAATATATTAGACGCCCTTCAGTAAAAATAATAGTATTAATACATAATCTGCACAAAAACAAGAAATGTAATTGGAAATATACAAAAATTATACAAACCTTCGATTTTTTACAAATTACTTACTAATTACTTTCTTTTACGAAGTAATAAGTAAGTCTTGTAATAATGAAATATTTAGAACTCGAGATTTCAACACGAAAATAATTCAGAAAAATAAAACCGAAACTTATTCAGGAATTTATAGCAAAACTATTTTGTATTAAATAATATATATATGTATTTGTTTTCGTATATAAGGAAGTTGAGATTTTACGGAATTATACGTTTTGACCATTCCTGAATTAAATCTAACAATGGGAATAACACCTGTGTGTGTGTAAACTTTAGCACCAAAACTGTTTATGGAGAAATTAAAAGCTTTATCAATAAAACTTGCAAATAATCTGGACGTGTACCTCCTATTGTTTCTACACATTATTTTAACCGGAAGTACCGATTCACTCTTGCTACTTACATACCACATCCCTGAATCAAATCTGACTAATTTCAATATAACTCGAAAACGGCACGAGTTAGAGAAAAGTTATTCCTATTTCCCGCAATAATTAGGTTTAAAAGTTATTTCGGAATATTTACCATTTACTAAAATATCGCATTTGGAAATAGCCATTTACAACACGTATTGATATTATTTCCTGGAAATCTTAGCTTGAATTTAAAACAAAATAAAGCAAATAAAAATGCATGTATTAATAATGAATATTATTAATCTATTTATTGAAATAGCCTGTGGCTAATAATAACAATACGATAGTCAACTCCAGAAGTGTGGACCAAATTGTCTATGATTTTGTCCAATATACGTTGTTTTGTACAGAAACAAATTTATCATTGCCGTGGCAGTAATTACATTTACGTTATGTATGTAGGAAGACACTAAGTTTACATAGGAAATAGTTGTATGGTAGCCATGACAGTAATAAGACCTTGGCTGAGTTGCATGTGGTCATTTACGTACTATAACGATGATCTTCTATGACTAATTGCTCGTGTTCGCTTTAGACGTTGTCACAGCGAAATTAGAACAAGGGGCACGTTCAGCCTTCGTCACACAAATCTAACAACAATATTATTAAGGACTCATGCATATTCAGAGATCAGAATATATATATATTCCACTAAGCTTATGTCCATTTCACACCAGGACAGAGTTAAAGATTAATTAAATTGAATTAACTTTAGTAAATGTGATATGAAACAATTATTATTTAATTCAGACCCGCGTTATTATTATAAACTTACGGAAAGACAATTAAAAAGCAGACGATAAACAGAATTGAAATGAGAAAACAAACAACGAAAAAAAAAATAGAGAAACAAGTATAGGTATACGTCTGAGAACTGTTCAAGTTGCGACTTGGTCGCTAACGGCCCGTCGAATCCAATTAACGGCAACTTAAAGCTTGCTCCGTTGAAGCTTTTAAGATTTACTCCGACGAACGCAAGCGCATTTTTTTCCTCGTCGTCTAACACGCTCTGTGTGTTCGTTTACGAAATCCGAGCGTCAAATGAAGCCCTTGAGACTATATGACCTAGGGCACGTATCCGATGACCAACTGAAACAGTCGATAATTGTTAGAGTGTGACTTTTTGTTTTGTTAACTTGGTTAAATTCCTATGCTACAGTTTCAGTGATTATTTGCTCATCAATCTAAATAGATATACACCAATAAATAAAATAATACTGTCTGCCTTTGGTTTTTATAACCACTGATTTTTGAGGTGATATAATAATAACAATGTTATTTCTGTACCGGATATTGATCATATTGTTGTGGATAGTTTTGGTTTTGCCACGGAAACGTAAGTAGAAGTTTGAATTTCGTGGAACCAAGACATGACCAGAGCTAAGTGGTTACATGACCGCAACTATAACTTGCAAGAACGCTTCAACTGCTTCTTGTACTATAGTGACTATATCGTCACTATAACACATAATTACATTGCCCTGTTTATTAACGACATCAAACAAGAACTATGCTTTGCATATATTGATAAGGGGAATATTAAAGAAACAATCTATATTAGATATTAAAGAAACAGTATTTGATACCGTAATAAAAAGTCAAGGCCACTCCACATTTGCTGTTATGCTGGATAAGCCTGTACATGTTATGCGAAGGAGGTATAATATTCCGTCGTGGCTCCTGGGTGACATGCTGCAGATGACGTAATTCGATGTCATGTCTAAACTGTAATATAGTGAATATGTATGCCTCCCGGAGTTGTGATCATCTGACGAACACAGTTCTCATCACAACGCCATTAATATTATGAAAATCTTATCAGAACACAATATGCCAAAAACAAAGAAACACGATGTTTTTATCTTGTACGAAGTACCAAATAAGCTAAAGCATTGTCAGATCAAAACATTTGCTTAGCAAAAGTGTTTGTCTCGTCGCCCTGAATCCAAAAATTTGGCTGTTTTTTCGAAAATCGATGATTATTGCTGTGGAGGTCGTAATATTACCCCAATCAAGTTGAAAAAATTTGACAATATACACCAAATATAGGTTGTTTGACTGTTCAAATTTCAATTTTCTATCATTTATGGGTTGGTCGGAAAAAATTCGCAAAGTTTGATAAAAATTTCAAGTTAAAAAAAATCCGTGAAATGTGAGCAAAAATGTTTTTCTTTTCAAACAGGCTGAAACTAAGTTTCTAGAGTAATTAAATATCGGGGAACTCAAATCTGTTAACGGCGGCTCGATACGATGCACCGTTTTCGAGTTATATGGAAAATTGCATTTCATCCACTTCAAATCGCGCTAACAGCAAATTCTAACGGTTTCTCATCACTTTAACTAGCATTTTTGGAATCAGCGTAGTCGAATTAATCTAAATATATGTCAAACTCAAAAATATTTATGCGATTTTTTTGCCGAAAATTTCGTAAGGGGTACCCCTTGCCGTTTCTGCGAAAATCGACGATTTTCACTGTTTTTTCACGCGGTTTGCTGTGGAGGTCGTAATATTACCGCAATCAAGTTGAAAAAATTTGACAATATACACCTAATTAAGGTTGTTTGACTGTCCAAATTTCAATTTTCTATCATTTATGGTTTGGTCGGAAAAAAATCGCAAAGTTTGATGAAAATTTCAAGTTAAAAAAATTCTGTGAAATGTGAGCAAAAATGTTTTTCTTTTCAAACAGGCTGAAAGTAAGTTTCTAGAGTAATTAAATATCGGGGAACTCAAATCTGTTAACGGCGGTTCGATTCGATGCACCGTTTTCGAGTTATATGGAAATTTGCATTTTATCTACTTCAAATCGCTCTAACAGCAAATTCTAACGGTTTTTCGACACTTTAATTTGCATTTTTGGAATCAGCGTAGTCAAATTAATCTAAATATATGTCAAACTCAAAAATATTTATGCGATTTTTTAGCCAAAAATTTCGTAAGGGGTACCCCTTGCCGTTTTTGCGAAAATCGACGATTTTCACTGTTTTTTCACGCGGTTTCCGGTGGAGGTCGTAATATTATCCCAATCAAGTTGAAAAAATTTGACATTATACACCAAATCAAGGTTGTTTTACTGTCCAAATTTCAATATTCTATCATTTATGGTTTGGTCGGAAAAAATTCGCAAAGTTTGATGAAAATTTCAAGTTAAAAAAATTCTGTGAAATGTGAGCAAAAATGTTTTTCTTTTCAAACAGGCTGAAAGTAAGTTTCTAGAGTAATTAAATATCGGGGAACTCAAATCTGTTAACGGCGGCTCGATACGATGCACCGTTTTTGAGTTATATGGATAATAGCATTTCATCAACTTCAAATCTCGCTAACTCAAATTCTATCGGTTTTTCATCACTTTAATTACCATTTTTGTATCTGCGTAATCAAATTAATCTTAATCTAAACTTGTTATGATCCCAATACGTTCTTTATAAGAAAATAAAAAGCAATTAAAAATGAAATAGACATTCTTTCATCGGTAACTCAGTATCTTTACACATAAATGATAGCACGTTTTGTGAATTTCATTAAATTATAATTTCACCTGTGATTAAATACCAAAACTAACAGCGAACTTGAAGTTCGGATATGTAAACAAGATAATCTTGAAGCCTCCATGACGTGGCATAATTTAGGCTTCACATATGGAGCGAGCTTCATGAATATTCTTATGCGTAATGAGATTTTATCATAGCACGTTGTACACATACATACATATACACTTTATAAACGTAACCTGCTTTAGGACATAAGAGGTTTATCGCTCGAAAAGAATTTATTCGTAAACATAACCAGTTTCAAACTTAAATTTATTCTAATTTGTTCGTAAACATAAATAATGTTTCATACACAGTTATCTTCAAAGAATCTGCCAAAACAACCAACTCCACAGTAATAATAATAAGAACGTCACAACCGAATTTTTTAATTAAATGTTTATTTTACATTATTACTAATTTTAAATCACATCGCTTTGCATTATAACAACTCTAGAATGAACCAATTTGTGAATACGTAAGCACTAATACAAAATTACGTCTGAAATTTCTACAAACATGCCTAGAATGTATGAAAGGGTATCTTTGTTTCCGTAGTAACAGTTTCAGCTCTAGTACACTTACGGTAATGTGTTTGAAGGATGAAAATATGCGCCAGAACAATTGCCAGCCGTACGCCTATATTTTCTATTCTTTTTGATATATTCTTCTTTTTCATTACGGTGCTTTTTGTATACTTTTAACATTTTCTTTGAAGAATTTTTCTGTGCCAGTTGTTCATTAATTGTTGGATGGGACAAAAATGAAAATACATCTCAAATATAAGTAAACTTCCGCCTGAACTAATAATCTTTCTGCGAGGCAAACAAAACTTAACCTAGAAAATAAACGAACATTTAAAATTACTTTCTTAAAAACTAATAATGATATAAACTTATCCAGACATTTATTACTGAACTCTTATTTATCAAAAATACAGTTTTAGATATTTCCATCTTAAAATTACAATATGTACATATTTCATGATATAATGAATATTGTGATTTTCACAATTTCATGTCTAGAGTTCATAATTTTATATTAAGTCAAGCAAACAGTGCTATTTATATAGGTTCATTAATTTATTACGGCTATTCTGACTAATTCATGAAATATATCAGCGAAATTTGCGAATCTCTGAGCTGGGCGCATTCTTTTAAAGCATTGGTATATCTGTTCTTCTATTCTGTGAGTAATCAGCATTGATGAAAGGAATACTGGTTGTGATTTTGAATTCATGAGAGACAACTATATCAGCTTGCGTCGCCTCTGCAAAATCGGAAAAAGAATTGCAGTTTTTTTGTCAGGATTTCGCGAAGCGACTCCTCATACATTTTAAAACGGAACCAGCATATATATACCATACGGGAAAATGTTCATTCACTAGCTTCTACCGTTTACAATTCAGCCGTTTTTGTATTGCTTTCATAGTTATATATTCGAGATAAAAGATGAGCTGTGAATATATTATGAACAAACGTTAGCCAAACTTTCAAATCAGGAACTTAAATATTATTCAACATTTGTATCCTACTAAAATAAATACTACTGTTTCCTTTGCGATGTAAAATATTGCTTTTTACTTTGTTTTACAGAGTAATAAGTAAGTATTGTAATCATGAAAAATTTGTAACTCGAGATTTTAACGTATATACACGTTTTCACCTTTTCTGAATCGAATGTGACTATTTTCGGAATGACGACTGTCTGTCTGTGTGTGTGTGTGTCGGTGTGTGTGTGTGTGTATGTGAACGCTCTAGGGCCAAAACTATTGAAAGTAAAATCATGAAACTTTAAACAGTAAACATACTTTCATTAAATACTTGAATAGTAGAACTACTTTTTCTTTTGTTACAGAATGAAGACATTGCAGTACCACGATTACCTTTACTGATTGTAAGTTATAATATTTATTTATTTTTAATATATTTAGTTATATTTGTACACATATTTATATAAACAAAAATTCCCTGATCTCGCAATTAATACACCAATGCCATATTATTAATTAATTATATAACAATGGACAGCGGAAATATTAATAATTCACAGGATAATAATAGTTTTCGTTGTTATCGTGCGCGTCAGAACATGTTCGAGCTTTATGCAAAAGCACAAGGTTTTTGTTTTATTTCTCTCAACTTCCGATGTAGCAACAAAATATGAAAGCTTAATATAAAAATTTACGCTTGCCTTTCTACATGGAATTTTATTTTATTTTCCTCTTTGAAAATCAATATATTCTCAGTTATACCTGACTTTATATATTTTCCATCGAGTTTAAAATTACGCTGAAATGTGGATTATGTTACGACAAAATAACTCCATGACATACGATACAGATAATTAGGAATAACATGCATAAATAGTAAACATTATTTAGGAGACGTTGTCAAAACAAATATATCTACATTCAAGGACATCTTCATTATATCCTGTTTTTAATACATTATTTAAATGTTCATCAAAACAATGTTTCCTCCGTTAAATTATTATTTTTAAGAGAAACAAAAAATCTTCGTTGTGACAATCGTAGCATGCATGGTTTATTAATTATGTACGACTTCAGAGGTCTCGTTTAATAATACCCGTTGCGCTGAACACCGGATATTGTGGTCTTCGAGGCTGAGAGCCACTCTTGCAGCGAGACAAGATTAAAGCTCGCTCCATTAGTAGGTGTACAAAAACGCAAGAGGAACCAAAGGAAATGGCTATTCATTTGTGCATTCCTGTAGAATACGTAATTCGGAGCAGAATGCTACAAACGTTCAAAGCTTCGGTAATTTGATATGCTTTACGTATCTAATGGTGACCTACCAGTTAATTGTGGTTGGAGTGCTGCACTTTTTTGAAACCCTGGCTTGAAAGCAGGAAATCATTTTAAATTGGATTTTACAATACATTTTTGAGAGAACTATTGAAATAAAACATAAAATATTCAATATGTTTGTAGGATTCAATTTTTATTGAACCAGATGATTATAATAATTGCTCGCATTGCATATATTACTTAAAAGGCGAGCTGGACGCATAGGTGCGTTGTACCTAAGCTTGTTTTTCATTAGATATATATATTTTTCTATCCTATCCATCCTTTCCTATCCATAAAAATGTCGGATTCGATTATTTTATGATCGCAATACTATCTTTTATACATTACGTATATGAAAGTATAAATTTACGATTTACTATTTATGTGCGCGTCTAACTAAAGTTTGTGACGTATAGTGAGTAAAATAAAGTAATGATCGATAAAAATTGTAGCCCGGTTTGAAATACGATTCTGTCGCGAGAGATTTGAAATGGTTTTGCCCGTCAAGTGTAAAAACCTTGATGGGTCACTTAAAAGGTTTACTCAGTTTTCAACATTCACTCTCGGGGTTTATGGTACACTTTAAACCGTGAAGTTTTAAAACATTTTGACGGATCGTATTTACCTTCGTTGAATGTGCCACTCGGTTGAATTTTAATACACGTTCTGAATGTCTAAAAACAAATATTGTTTGAGGATTACGTAAATATATGTTTGTAATTAATTTACTATTTATTTATGACACTAATAAATAAAATAATATAATAGTATATGATATAAAATGACACAGCGAAGCTAAATAATTTAAATATGCACTTTGAACGTGAAGTTTCGCTGACGTGGACCCGATACGCGAACCGACTACCCTATTACTATTACGAACAAGTTGAAACTAGTGAGTGCCTTCGAGGTGAGCCTGGGTTTGAAATTTTTGTGTTCACTGATAACCGTGTTTCTGTTGTTTAATTTTTACCCTAAAGGCACATAACTAAATTAAATATATACATTTAAAAATATTCACAAAATAAATACAGAATTGATACAATAATAATTGTATATTTTATTTTCTGTTGGTTATTTTTTAATACTTGTTATTTTATATGAAATTAAATTGTTTTTACTTTGTAATGTAAATTTGGCAGCCGTAAATAATTATACTTTCAAGCCAAGGATTACAATTGAATATTACATTAATTTTCACTGGAATTTAGATCGAAATATATATTTAAAATATTTCTAAAATAACGAACTTCTATTTATAAAGTTTGTTTAACAATAATTTTGCATGGAATCGGACGCGGCTAGCAAATGTATGTATGGTTATGTAAGCAAAGGTGTGCAGGATAATTGCAATAGTTACAGACACACATGCGTGCACATGTCCATTTCTGTGCACACAATGAGATAGTTTGCGCACCACTGGGCAAACATTATTAGCGCATGCCACAAAACCAAGATAATTATGTTTGTTTGCCAATTTAAAGACGTGGTGGCGCTGTACACACAGACACGCAAACAACATTCTACCAAAGCGTAAATCTAACAGTAATTTATGTCCGCAATTACATTAGCCAACGATACTAACCTACAAATAGTATTATCTTCAGAATACGACGGAATCCCAAAGCAAATTGTTTTATAATAACATTCGTTTAATTGAATTCTTTTTATGAATTATAAATATTAAAATAAGTATTGCATATATTCTGTATATCTATAAGGAACATTACATAAAACGTAGTTGTTTTTAAAGCTATGAGCAACGATATACCATTTTATAAAGTTTCGGAAACAGTTAACATCGTATAATTTTATTGAATAAAGTTTGCAGCAAAAGTTTATAACTAAAATAAATATGGTTGCTGTATATGCATCTTTTAAATTCAATCACATAAAACTTTTTAAGTTACGAAACGCCTTGGTACTGGTACAGGTACAGCATCAAAGAGATTGACTATCTTTAAGCATATTTCTACCGTAAACAAACTTTGTACAAAATTACAAGTAAAACTTTCCACCCTTTTGTTTTCACTTCAAGTAATCAGACCCACAACGTAATATATCACAGAAAATCGAAAAGTGCCGCACGAAATATTCAGAAATATAATAGTCACAATAGTTGTCCTTTTCGGGGATTTATAACTGAATTCAGGTGCCCCTAGGCTCAGGCCCTGTGTGCCTTTAATATTAGGTTAGCTGTACTTTTGAATATTTAAATTTTTGTCGTTCTTTTTAATGCATCATTAATTTTTTTTAACTTTTCTAAATAGACATAAAACATATTTCTCACAAAGTAATTAAGGCTATGGAATGTCACAGCAAAAAATATAATCCTTTATCGCACAAAGACTTGTCGACAATGGTGGAAAATATCCAACAAAAAATAAGTAAAATCATATAATCGTAAAAACTAATTTTCCGCTATAAACCCGTAATTAAAAAAACCCCTAGATATTTTCAAATTCTTTGCATACGAAACTATTCGGTTTTGTTTTTCCAACGCAATTATGATAAGGACGTTTTATATGATTCCCATTAGACCTTTTTCAGTTAGCGAGATAACATTTAGTACACCAAGATAACGAGGAAAATGGTGTTGCATTAATTATTAAACTTATCAGATCTAACTTGTGGTTAATTTAATTTTTTTGTACGCAGAGTTTTATTATGCGAAAGGCCAAAGTGCGAAATTGTCAATCTTGTTTTATTGAATGTAGAAAACTTTTTAATAATTTTTTAAATAAAAATACACAAAGCTTTTATAAGCTCGATGAATATCGCGCATAAAACTTTTTTATAAGCTTTATTTCAAACTTGTTGTCTAACTGTGAGTTCATAAATTGACTTGAATTTATTAAAAAACACACTTCAATATCTGTGGTACGTATTTTCAAATGTACATTTTTAAATACCATTTTGTAAATAATGTAACAGTAAGAATAAACCGTTTCTACAGGTTTGCATATACGTATATGGGTAACCCAGACCTTTAAGGTTTATGTTAACTACCCTAATATCCATTGCTCTATATATTTTTATGAAAAAACTGGTGTTGAAGTTGATGAGCAACCTGTGGCATTGCTTGAGTTTGAATACGTTCAGGTTATCATACACTAAAATAAGATCATATTTTATATATCACCTACTGAATCTTAGCTACTTTTAAGCCTAAAACATTCATAATAATTCGTTTTACATCTTTCTGATTTTAAGAATGTTCATAATTCATATATAATTTTAGGATTAATTTTTAGCTCCTCGTACAAAGTACCGAAGCTAAAGCATTGTCTGTACTAATGCGAGCTGGAGGCATCGGTGCGTTATACATATTTTACTTTCTAGGACGAATTATAAAAGGAAGTTTTGTAATTATTAAAATTGAAAACTTTTAATAATGCTATTTTGCTACGTTTTGACATATCTCAAAAATACCACGAGTTAAAGAATAAGTAATACTTATAAAAGTTGAAGATATTAAAATTTCTAGTAACTTTTGTTTGAAAAGTTTTTTAGAAAAATGAACCATTTACTGAAAAATCAATTCTGAAAATGGTAATTTTACGTATTTTCCTTAGTAACACATATTGATTTTGTTTCATAACTATACTAAGGATGAAAATAAAAGAAAATATAGTATTAATAGGACAAGAAAATCAAGTGTGGCCTTCACCTGACTTTTCAGCATCCTTTCTAACTCCTATCTTTTTCGAAATGTGTAAATAATGACACGAGTAAATAAGCAATTCTGTATAATGGTAATGTTTTCTTTTCCGGGATATACAAAAATAAATTTAAAACTTCATATTTTAATATATAGCGTTCACACACATATACACATATATGTCATCGGGAAAGCAGTCAAAAGAGTTGCTTTTTATTGTGATCGTAATACTTTCTTTAATACATTACGTATATATGAAAGTAAAAAGCTTTAAAAATGTGATGGCATATAATTCATTCATGGAAATTCGTGTGATAAATGTATGTAGTAGGGAAAGCTGTCAAATCGAATCCTTATAATGATAACATGAGTCGAATCCAATTTGTTTTCCACTTATAATAACTGGAATGGATCCAATTTGTTTCCATGCGTCAAACTGATTACATATTCTTTAATACAAATCTATTGCTATTTTTAACAAATATTTTTCCGGTAACCTTCGGCAACGCGTTTAAGTTAAATGAGTAAAAACAACAAATATACATTCATTGAGTATATCCATGTTTTTCTTTTGTCACGTTTGCTCTCATCCATCAAATACGAAGTCATTGAATGATTGATTATATCTGTTTCTCAACTCTGCGGAGAACAAGCGATATACAATTTTAGGCGATAGCAATATCGGTTCGTCTCAGGCGTTTGTTCAGTTTAACGGTGTCTAAATACAGAAATGATGGTATCCAATTTAACTCCCGCCAATCAGATGACACTATTATAGTTGATGATGATGGCTTCAAGACACGATTGACAATCCTGTTTAATTATACTGCCGCTGGTGGTCTAACACGTTCATTAAATGTGTACATGATGGCACTTCCGCGCCGATATATAACGGAGGGTTTAATTTATTACACACTCAGTACTGAATTTTAGGGAAATCAAATTATAATTATATATATATTTCTTTTCCAAAGTAATCGTGGAAGGATGCTATACGCAATTACACGAGTTTGTAGCAATGTCTTTGATAGACTACAATCGTTTACCACTCACAATAGCAACCAACACGTTTAGACACGTCGTTTGGCTACGACCCCACAATAGGAATAGTTTATTCAGTGACGCGTGATTGAGAATCACTGAAACCGGGATCCATAAGTTACTTTGGCATTCTTTGTACTTCTAAAAGACTGTTTATGTCTCGTAGCAACCGAAAATGTCTGGCATATTAAGTAATGCCGTCTAGAACCATATACAGAAGAAGCTAAAGCATTCGGTCGTGTGTCTGTAGTATTCTCTGATCAAAAACTTTCCATTTTCATTTAACTTTATACCACATTGAAAATAATTTTACATTTTTAATTATATCTTTTCGCACGGTTTCAATCTTCAATGTAATAAAATTATTTTACAAAATGATGTTTTTAGCCCCAGTTTGAACTTAATGGAGAATCTAGATCATTATTCACTAGAAACAAGAAAGGGCTTTTGTATTATCTGTTTCTTTTTTGTTGATTTTAATACAATAGCATTTTAAAACTTCGAATTAAACTACAATGGGGCAAACAAAGTCGTTTACTTATAATTAGCGGGCTCTGGAATACTTTGAAAACGACGAGACTATCATTTCTTACAATCATCTTTTCAACAATGTAAAGTAAAAAATTGTGAATGCTCTTTTGTCTTGTGCCTGCATATTTTATGATTATAAATACATTCGTATAAGAAATAAAAGAAAATTAGCTTTTCAAAAATCTAAAAATACTAACCAATAATTGACCCATCCATTGTAACAGAAGCCTATACATAATTTGTGTGTCAGAACCGAGTTTATTACATGAATAACTACCCCATAAATTATATAAAATTGGCCGCGAATACCTCTGCTCTGAATCCGAATGTATTCCGGACTAATATCCGTTGTGGCACGCCCCATTCCTGCAAACTGCATGTTATTTCTTACCAATTCGATATTATTAGCTGTCTACATTTGCGTGATCGAAATCGTGGATATGCCTTCAAGGTTATGTTCTTCATTTTCTCATCTTGATCGATTTTTATCAGACAGACATGATTATGTTATAGCCAGAGCAGGGAAATAACAATGGTTGTTTTGAATAAATAAATAAATTAGGAGTAGACCATGAAAACAGTGCTTTGTGTACAGGAGAATGTAAAGGATATAGCATTGACCTTGAATCATTTGATTGACCTGCTAAATCAACTCATATTGATTGTTATTTTTATTTTTACGGCATTTTACTTTGTTATATGATAAGTTTGAAAAGCAAATGTAACATATCTCTAGTTATGGTGACAAGGCTTGGATAATCCAGCAAAAGCATGGTGGTTATCCTCGTGAACTTTGAAATTTGTATTCCAGTCAGTTAACGCCTCACGTGCTGTCAACATTGTCTTATGTTGCAATGTAATTGCTGCACGTGGAACTTTGTTATACAACAAACTTACCCTCAATTTGTCAAAGTTGCGAATGTTTAGAAATAAAATATGTGCAACCCATTATTACAACACATAACATTTAAATTACTGATTACATGAACTTCATTGAACGACAAATGAACAAGTATATATTTTACTATAGCTCCTTTGTACATACTTTGCGGAAACTAATGAAAATTAACTTCCGAATTGAAAGTTAAAACAATTATTTTCAAAATAATTTATTTTACTGCACAGCGAGCAAAAAAGAAAAGAACTGGATTGACCTTTACTCAACTTATACTAAGCTTCCACTATATATGTGTTTTAAATTAATTCTACCATTGCCATGGAACTACATTTTTCGAAATAACTACTACACATTTTTATATCTTTAAGGCTGAAATATTAATGCGATAATAAAATCTCCCAATATTCCATTTTACGGAATTAAAAAAACTACAAAAACGAAGTAGGAAATTTCGTAAACTGTATAGTTAATTTGTTTATTTGTGAGCCATTTTACTATTCGTTAATGAAAGCAAAGAACAATTATAACAGTTGTATAACTGAATATTTGCAACCACAAGAAACGTGATCCTTTCCGTTTCGCATTTGGAAATAACAATTCTGCATAAGTCGGAATAACGATTGGAAATCAGATTCCGCTAATGGCCACGTCTCAATATCGCGTATACGATTTTCCATTGGATACTACGAATACAATCGTCAAGCCTTAAAAATAAAAGGTTTGAAAAAGAAGAATAAGTGTGAGAGATACCGTAGTATAGTTTCTCATAAATATGTCGAATATATAACATAATTTATGATTATATATATTTTGCGGTGTGAAACTAATAAATTCACCTAATGTTTCTCTTTAAAACGATCCCATAAAGAATATATGATCCTTTTTCTTTCAAGACAGAAATATCGTAGGGTAAAATGCTAAAGTATACCGTGCATATAAAACGCAAATTAATGTCTTTCGCATTGTTACGTTTTATAAATGTTTAAAAAAATAAATAAAAACACTATGTTGCCAAATCTATCACCGCTGTTTTGACAGACACTAGACTGCGTCGTATCGGACAATACGAATTCTGACAACGGTCTTAGACAAACAATACATGTTTTCTGTTATATTTTGTGTTTGTATTGTGATCACAAAAAAAGAACACCTCGATATTTTAAGGAACGATACTTGTGTGCAGCCGATAAACCCTCCGAAATACGTTATATATTTTGTATGCTCCAGAATAAATTAGATAAATATAATTTTCTCACGTACACACACACACAGTCATACTAAGACCACATATATTTAACACTCAACTGTCTCAACTCAAGGCAAGTAGTCAACCTCATACGTAAGCGTTAAGGTTACGTATAAGGGGTCTTGAAGAATACACAGCAATCAGTGGTGTCACCGTTGAACCCCAGCCATGAAAATGAAAATGGACCGTAGTCCGTAGCTGTATTTAAATCAAACATACAGAAATGTCTAGTGTTTGATGATGTGTATGTACTGCGTAAATCAAATTTACAAATTGAAACATCAAAGAATCAATCTAGCGCTGTTGGATACAGCGTGTTTCGACAACAGTTTCCTTGTAAACACACATAAATGTGTGATTCCCATCTTGGTATGAATGTTCTTTTCTTTGTGTCGGTCGTTCTGAAAGATTTACACGCCAAAGTTCAGCAGGCAACACGCCTAGGAGCTGCAGTAAATTAACGCGGACGTAACAGCGCAAAGCTTTTTGAATTATTCCGAACACCGAACTTCGGCTAGTACCTGCGGTTATAGACATCATCCATCGTCTTCGCCCTGCTTCCATCCATCCATCCGGCGCTCACGCCGTATTTTTGTTTCTTGAAAGGGCGATTAGATTCCGAATCAGTTCCCTTTGTACTACTATATATGGTATGTCGTTCGCATTTTTGTTTTATAGTTCGCCTTTGTCAGCAGATTTCGCCTCGATATCCTGGATCGTAAATTTAACAACTTTTGCACTCCCAATGAGCCAGAAATGTGATTTGTAAAAATATCAAACGTTTTCACTGCTTTCTGTATTATTCTTCTCGAAAACAATATTAATTTTAAATTCAACAGTTCATATATTTATGTTGAACGATTATAATTAACATTTAGGCATCCTGTGCCCATTTCATATACAGAATATGGTCCACTCCATCTGTCTAATTGGCTAATTTGACGATTTTCATGTTATTCTTTTGTAAATGTGGATTTAATCATGGATACACCATTTATAAAAAGCATTTCCCTTTACTGAGTGTTTATTTAAAATATTACGGACAGTTACTCATGTTTAATACGTAAGACTCTGATTTTGTTATACCTGATATTTGTTTTGACACACAGTATTATATTTAAATATAAAAATAACTGCATCTGTATTAATACAAATTCTAGCAATGACACAATTAATTCTAACCACACGCGAGATTGTCTAGACGTATCAACACGTGTATAATTTTTTTTACTCGTGCCAAATCGCGTGCAAACATCAATCGTACAAAAACAAAATAATGATATAAAAATATTTATATTCAATGCACACGAATGTATACAAAAATATTTCTTTATCGATTATATATGTAAAGAATATGACAAATTCTTAAAATGTCATGTTTTATTTTATCCGGAACAGATATGAATGTAACTTATATCTACGTATGTATGAATAACGCACCGAACATATATATAACTAAATTACAAATACGTCGATTTATATTTGTGTTTTGACAGGGAACTCTTAAAGTTATGCACATACATTTATAAACATGCGATGGGAAATGTGATATTTGGAAACATTGAAGGATGTCATATAAACCAACATTATCTGTGTTATATGTAAAATTTGTATTTTATATTTGACATATATACTTGATAGGTTATGTAGTATAAAGAATTTTAATGTCCGGGCCCGTATTTTACCGTTTTGAGCCTCTAAACACAAAATATTCAATTTGTTAAATTTTTTTTAAAATATATCAGCATTTTCTATTTTAAATTGAGACCAAAGTCTTAAAACTGTACGCAGAAATTATGAGCATTTAAACATATTTTAATAGGTCGAAAACTAATAAATATTTGGTAAATTTAGTAAACGCATTTAATTTTACATTAGGTTTTTACTGTATAACCAAAATTTCATTAAGATCGGAGATACAAAAAATTGTATTCTAAGGCACGAATTTGGAACAATTTCTTTTTAAACTTAAAAAATTATTCCTGAATAACCAAAAAAGATAGCACGTTTTCCATTACAGTGCTTCATAACTGACTTATTATGTATTTATAAATAAATTTTCAATAATATTGGTTGTCAATTACGATTGTTACAGCCGTTTTTGTGTAAAATGGTCAGATTTGACAAAAATCTATTTATCATATTTAATAAGTCTAAATTAATAGATTTAATCGTTGCTAGACAGAAAACGAGATAAAAACAAGACTTTGCAAACTTTTTTCCGATGTGCGGCGTTAGTGAACCAAGCGTGGCACGCGTACATCATTGGATAGTCGCAGCTAAAAGTTTGGAATCCCTGAGGACTGTCTATTATTAGCAATGAAAAGTTTCTTTGGTTCAATTAAAATTTACAAATAATTGTCCAAATAAAAACGATTTTAATCCGTTCTGCCATTATTCGCACAACGTACTAATGAAATTTGTTTTGTTGCTGTGAGCCAACGTGCGCTGTTATGTCTCTGATCTCATTGGAATTTGCTGTTTGCATCAAATACATCCGTGAATGCTTCCGAAATTTAATTTAATTAATGGCATTTTGTCGGCGCTTTTACAACTACTTTCTATATTTTTCCAGAATTTAATATCATTTCCCAATGCATTTACATAACCATGTTTTTGCTAATATTGCTAATAATAATAAAACTAGTTAATTTGTACGGTAGCCACAATTTTGTGAGCTTTGTGCCTCTAGGCATTATTGTAAGCCACATGTTCTTGGATTGTTTAGTTTTCGTGATATTGTTATTTGAGTGCAACGTGTTTAACTATATGTTGATTACTAGTATCAAAAATGTATGTTTCCTTTGTTTCAGATGGAAGACATGCTGTAGCCATGAAGACCGCTATTTTGTACTCGTACGACAGCGTCACTCACCGGAGATGTTGTCATTTTTTAAATCCGAAACAAGCGGCCATCACGGCCGCCATATACACTCTGGTAAGTTTATTTTAATTTCAATATCTGTTGCTACTTTGATTATATATACCTACGATGATATGATCCTGTAATGTCGAGGATCATCTGTACTTTACTCTAAGTGTCTAATTAGCGCGGATTTAGGATCATGTTGCTGGCGAGATAATCCTCATTTATGGTTTACTGTATAACATATGTTGACATTGTAATCTCAAATACAAATTATCGATTATCTCTTCCTTTAAACACGATATTACGTAATAAATACAATTATTACAAATGAACAAATATTTGTTGATTCTCGATTTGGATCAATAAAATGCTGGAGTGGCCTTTACTCGACTTTCTTATCCTTCCGCTATCTATATCTATAATATTGCTATATTTTGTTTCAATAGTTTCTGCGATAGCTATGAAACAAAATCAATATGTATTGTAACTTTTACTATCAATAAAAGGCTGAAGTGGCCTTCACTCGACTTATCGTTTCACTATCTATATATATAATAATGCTTTATTTTGTTTTAAATTCACCCTAAGATAGCAATGAAACAAAATCAATCATTGTAACTAGGGAAACGTACATAAACAAGCTTGGGTCCAACGCACCTATGCGTCCAGCTCGCCTTATAAGTAATATATGCGATGCGAGCAGCACCTTTTAATTATTATGCCATTTTGGTTAACAATTTGAATATATAATAATAATTTCTTATGGCCAAACACTTTTTGTTAGTAAATTATTTTGATCCGAGAATGCTACAGACACACGACCGAATGCTTTAGATTCTTCGGTACTTCGTACGGCGAGCTTTAAGAATTCGTATTTTTAAAAGCTATTTTTCAGTAAATGGTACAAATTTCAGAATAACTTTTCAGACAAAAATTGTTTAACATTTTAAAGTCTTTAAGTTTTGTATGATTCAATTTTCCTCTAATTTATGCGATTTTCGAAATATACAAAAAGCAGCAAAAGTAAACATCTTCAGTTTAAGATTGATAATTTCTACTTCAACAGTATTTAGCTCTAGAGCATGCATACACACAGACACATGCATACAAACACACAGACGTAATTCTGAAAATAGTTATTTAGGTTCAAAGATATTTAAAATGTGTATTTCCATTAAAATCGAGTTCGAGTATTTTCAATACTTCCCTTTATTATCCAGTGAGCTGTAAGCATTGGTACCTCAAACTATGTTTGTTTTATTGAACCTTGCACGCGTTACATGCTTTTAATATATATGTTAAACATAGAAATTCAAAATATAATGTATATATATATATATATATATATATATATATATATATATATATAAGTGCAACCATGAAATTGGCACAAACTATGTATGTACCTTACAGACACACAGACATAGACTATTCTGCAATATAACCGCATACACCATATCGCAGGCAATTCTGGTCTGACGACGCACCGAGTTGCACAACTCTTCCCCAAACGCAACAACGTTGATATAATTAACGTCCTGTCAAGTCTTCGGGCCGTATTTCCTCACCCCTCACCCGCCCCTTCCCTCTCTATCTTGGAGACAATTAATTGAAAACAATATCAATTTATGATACACTAGTGAAGTTGTTTGCTTTCGAAAGTGCGGTTACGGCAATTAGCTGAACGACTACGACAAATAGATCCCCCTTACTTACCTACATTGTTACTATGTTTGTCTGCTGATAACTTAGTTAAATTGCACACAACACTTCAGTATTCTAAATAAAGAAAATCGGTAATATTTAAATAATTTTGAAAGAAAAATCAAAAGAAATAGGATACGGTGCTGGTTTCTATGCGCGAGTTGAGATTTATGAAATAAATTAAAGCATTCAAGATGATATATTTCGTAATTTAAACCGGAGACGTTAGAGAGAAAAGGGAAAATTATAAATTTAAAAATTCAGCAAGTATAAGAAATGCAAGCTTTCGAGACAAGTACTACGTTAATGAGCAAGGTGTTTTAATTAAATACCTCGCAAAAGTTTCCTTCCTGTATATATACATACATTTTATTAAGGGAACGATATATACATTAAATTTTAATTTTTAATATTAATAACTTTGATATTACAATTTGTATTTTAGTTTCATTTAAAATT
Organism: Leistus spinibarbis; assembly: GCA_933228885.1. NCBI lineage: Eukaryota > Metazoa > Arthropoda > Insecta > Coleoptera > Carabidae > Leistus > Leistus spinibarbis. Next base: position 910,859 of record OW121809.1, on the reverse strand, counting down.
GAAGTCTCTTGTGTTTAAATGGAAATATAAACGGAATTATTCATTTATATTACGGTTTATATTACTATGTAAACTCGGCATGTTTCATTAAAAATATACAAGGGTTGCTTGTAAACCAAACAATTTACTGGGCATTTCTCAGAACTTTCTTGTTCAAAGAATAGTTATTTTATGACGAGTTTAATTTTATAAATCGACTACATTTTCCAAGAAATTATTTACCCTTCATAAAAATATGATGCTTTGAATTTAAGGCTTATTGTTTATATAAAAATGGGTTATAAAAGGGATAAAAAATGTAAACGGTGCGATTTCTCGTCACAGGATCATTTGAAAAAAAAAATGCAAACGGGATTTTAAAGATACATTAAAATACTGTGCACTGAACCTCTAAGGTGCATTTTTTATTGAAATGCCCATATTTGGTGCCCTATTAAACAGAAAGTGGGAAAATACGTTGAAATTTTCGATTTAAATCGCGTGCCAAAAATTAAAGTTTTATTCAAAATGTATTTTTAGTGGTTTAATGCGTAAAAGAAACAATTTAGAATAGAATGTTTATAATTAGAAGCTAAATGGACTTATAGCTTTTTCTGAATTATTTGCACCAACTTTGAAAACGTTAATTCGAGAGAAACGCTTTTAAAGTTTTATTAATAATTTATTTAGTATCTTACTAGTAATCTTCTACTCCTTTTATTTTATGTTTCATTATTTAATGTTTATATAAATAACGTCTTTATAATCAAAATAAACAGAATAGAAAAATGAGATGGTATGCTTAAAAGTTATATAATTTTTTTTTAAAGTCGAATTTCGTAAAACCCTTTTAGGAATATATTCTAGACATATTAAACTATCAAAAAATTAATAAAACATATTTGTAGAAAATCTCCAATTGTTGAAAAAGATATTTCAATTGGAAGGAAATTTAACTTTCTGTAAATGCATCTTACAATTATTATTGAAGTTGCTAGAACTATTAAATTTGTTATAAAGAACGCTTTATATCACTTAATGAATATTTCCATATATTTTCATTTATTTGTCAGTTTGGGAAAGTTTCTGTGTATTTTATTAATGGGAAGCACACAAAATGGAAACGGTTGAAAAATACCTAACGAATCGTGGCATGGTTGTGTGCGGAAAATGGAATTATAAAGTTTAAGGAAAAGTTGCCAAGCTGGGAAAAGACGAAAAAAGCAAATGGACGTAGTATGCCGTTGGTTTGATGACGTTTTTTAATTTATTACACAGAATATTTCAATATTGGTGGTGCTGCTGTACAGCTGGCGTATTGGCGTCAACGTCAAGAAATACGGCGATCTGCAGGATGTTTACTATGGTAAGTGCTTCTCATTTTCTAATTAATTACTGCAATATTTATAATTATTAAGATCGCAAATGTCTATTATTTGAATGGAAGTTCTGTTTGGAGCAACTCGGAGCTAATCTGGGCGTTGTTTGATAAACGTCTGTTATCTAAAAAACCTCTCATATATAATGTACAGCAGTAAAAATACTTATAGAATAAACAGAATTTTTAAAACACATTTACTGATCAAAGGTCCGATTTCAAACGAATGAATGCCTTTACAATGTTTTCTCAAATTCAAACCCGGCTAAAGTAAGAAACTCGTAATTAAATTCCTGCACAAACAGAGAATTTAATAAGGATCTAATAAATTACACATCTAATTGATTTTCGCGCATTCCCATTTTGAATCTGTTTAAATTACATGACGGGTCTCGCTTAGAGGTTTGCAGAACTTCTGTAGGTAGCGCAATTACTGCGACATGTGATCTGATTGCATTCGGTGGCCAGCGTGTGCAGATAACATTACAAACGTTCCGGGAAAATCGTGCGATCTAAATGCCTGACCACACACGGACAGCTGCAAACTTTAACCGAATTGAAAACGGTTCATTCAGTTCACCAGAGTTTGTGGTTTTGCTAACGAAATTCACGGATTGATTGTACGTTCTTTTTTACCATGGTTCTGGAAAGACCGCTTTATTTTCGTATCGTGGAATTATTTTTGTAGATTGTACAGTCTTAAAAACAAATGCCATTGTGATTTGGAAATAGACGAATTTCTTTTTACACATAGTGTTTATTTTCAGGGGTGCAAATTGCATATTTTGCAATTATTGGGACTCAATTGTTCATGATTGTCTTAAGTGTACTTCTCCTCTTCGGAATTTATAAGGTAATACTCAAAAAGAATCTATATGCATGCTTGTTCATTTTGCCTACTTTAAAGATTGGTTCAAATCCCCAAGGAACTAATCATATTCGTACATCTAATGCATATTGTTTTCTCATCTTTAAAATGGTTCACACAATTCGTTAGGAATCTAATAAAACTATCAAATTAATTTTTACTTGCTTGGACAAAGTCCAAATTAAATTATAGTAACCATGAACATTTACTCGATTTGACCATTAATCCCTGATTTCCTCGAAACAGTAATAATAAATGAAGGTGATGCATTTAAAACCAAATAAAAGTAGCATTATGTTCACTTTAAGTGAATAAGAAACAACTGTAAATCACTTCGAAACGTTACTTTAAACGTTAGGTTAATTTTTACTTGCTTGGACAATGTCCAAATTAAATTATGGTAACCATGAACGATTTGACCATTAATCCTTTGCGATTTCTTCGAAACAGTAATAATAAATGAGGTGATGCATTTAAAACAAAATAAAAGTAGAATTATGTTCACTTTAAGTGAATAAGAAACAGCTGTAAATCACTTCGAAACGTTACTGGGTTTTCGTGACAGTTCGACTCGTGTGTTGAGACATTTTCAAGAAACCTTTACAATTTATAATTCATTTTCTCGACTGCACATTTGAAAGCGACAAGAAAAATGATCGAACGACATTTGTTGGGCTGCAGATAAAAATGGAAGACATATGTTTACTTAAATATTTAATGGCGAAAATGGAAAATTAATTTCTTGATTTACCTCATCCGGCTACGTCATATATCCCCAAATTTATTCATTTTTCTTTAATTTAAAACGGAAATGGGATAATAATAATACAAAACGAACAAAAATAGTGCAACGAATTTCTTGATATATATGTACTTCAGTATCCTACAATGTGAACACTATAACTACATTGTTATATTACGATAATTGATAGTTCAAGAGTCTTACGATGTTTTCTGAACATGTCTCATTATTATTGACTTTAGGAGTTCAAAGAGTGCATAAGATGGCTCGATATTTCAAACATCTACATTATTTATATACTAGGTTAACTAGTGGGTACCATGTACCCGTATCATATACAGAATAGTGTTCCTCTTGACTGATACAATAATAATATTGTTGGTGCAACCTTTAGGCCATTTTCACAATGGCTAGAGTAATTAAAAATAATATTTCTTTTATTTAAAATATGTTTTCTTTTACAAATGTTTAGAAAATCTTGATTGTACGACAGGTTTGTTTAAATATTAATGGTTATAGCCTCGATGGCTGGTAATGTTTGTAAAGAAAAGAACTAATTTGGCGTTTATAAAAATAAAATGTAATAAACCGTTGAAAACGCACTTGACACACAAAGGCTTTTTGTTAATATGGAAACAAAGTCGTGCCTAGGCAAATACACGTCGAAACGGATATTCACTCCACAGGCGAGTCACATCGACCGACAGTCTCTAGAGCAATTAAATTGCGAAACATCTAATTCGACTGCTGAAAACTTTGAACAAAAAGGAATGTCACCGTGGTTTAAGGCAAACGCGCCCTTTATCCTTCTCTGCTTTTAATTACTTGTAATTTTATTCAATGAATATAGATTGGTCCACACTTGGTTGCTCGTTAAACTATAGTTTTGGGACACATAAAGGCAATTTTAGCTACATTATAAACTCCAACTAGATTTAACTGGCTTAGCCTATAATCGAGAACATAAGCCGAACAGCACTAAATAATTTTCGGCATTCGTACCGATAACGGCCGACTCGGCGGCCGATTCGGCACAAAACGTGTATTCCTAGTTCGACAATTTGCACGATTAAAATACTTCGTCCAAGAATATAAAAATATCTTGTACTTAAATCGTTTAGCCATTAAAAAACGATGTGTATTTTAAATATGAATGAGTTTTAAGGGGTCTAAAAAATAGGAAAAACTTCCATGGCCACTAAAAGGTCGTATTAAATATCTTTGTAGACGGGTGAAATGATGAATCGACTTGGGAAGCCTAGAGAAACAAATACAGCAACGTAAATAAAAAAAAAATATTCGACTTATGTATTCGTGACTGGGTAACATATCCTCCCGAGACAGGAGCAGGTGAGATACCTGTGACGGCTAGGGAACTCGTAGAAATAATGCCATTGTTAAAATGTATCCCATGAAATTGCGAAGGTGTTTTGTGCGTCGAATACAAAACAGGCGATTTTACATTTTCTTTTCGCACCGCAGAATTGTTGTTATGTAAAACACGGATTTCTCAGTGCGTCAAGGAAAATAGTGAACAACGAATCGTAGAATTATCGAAGGTATAAAATATCGGTAAATAATCGCGAATTATTTATAACTATGTTACGAGTGTTAGTGCCATTAAAACATGCCCCATCTGCCGTTGGCAACAATACGCGTGACAGCTGATAAAGTGTATCATTTGCATTCAATACTGTTAACAAGCGATATTGGAAAAAGACCAATGTCACTCAATCAATCACATAACCTACGCTTAAAAAAACAAACCCTTGAAGGGATATTTATTTTGTTGAAGGTTATTGGGAAAATTTACTTTGGAAACACAATGATATATAATTAGATGATATATATAAAAACACGCATGGCTCTTTTGTACATTCTGTGGTGCGGAAATAAGGAATGGAAATTGACCCAGTTTTTGCTGTATACTTATCAAAGAGTCTAATGCTGTCGCATCAACTATATATATTGAGAATGATGAGAAGCGAATCGTATGCACATGTGTATGCTCAGCGTTACGATACGAAGTGGGATGAACATTTTCAAGCTGAAAGCACCACAGTCCCATCACCACACGCACACTGGTTTCATGTTCATCCATGTCGAAATATTCGCACTACACCGCATATATAACATAGTTTTTATAACACCACAAGGAAACATCTAAAATAAACTGAGTTACTGTGACAAATGTTTATAATCGGATCAACTGTAATTTTCCGTACGACAAATCTTCGAGAACAAAAAGAAATGGAAGCACAAAAAAATATACAGTTTTTGTGATATCTTATCTTTCTTGTCACTCTAACCAATGGTAGTCCAGCCTTTAGGAAAGATATCACAGAACGCCTCTATCAGACCCGGTTGAAATGAAATGATCCATTAGGAACCTGATGGCTGGCTCCCTTCAGAAGCCATCACACTAGCACTTACGCCGTTGAATATTATATCGGAATATATCGCTGATGATGAGAGTGATTTGAACTTTACGTTGTTATGTAGAACTCGTTAGAATTGCATGAATAACGTCTGAGCATCGATTCAATTTCAAGTATATAATTTATTTTATAACAAAAATTGCCAAGAAACGAATATATAATTCATACAAAATTGTGTCATATAGTGAACAGAACACGCTTAAATGTGTAAGGAACACTTATAGTATATTCTGAAAAATTCAAATATGCTAATAATGGAAACGTTTATTTTAAATTCTATTTCAATTCCTAACGAAATCGAAAACTTATTAATATTAATTATCTACGGTTGGACAGCGCTTGCCGGTATTGTGCTAAATCTTATTTATAAGGCAATTTTACGCTGAATAACTTTAATATTTATTATAGCATCAACGCAAGTCGAGCAGAAAATCTACGAACATGCTGCAAAATCTAAATAAAATTGTTGCACTTACTCAAAACATCAAACAATCTCGGAAACGCTACGCTTTACGATGTAAAGAAATATTTACATTACAATTAAGTTCAGCTTAACCCTTAGCTAATGAAATTATAGCTTCTGGAATTGTAAATTTTTTTAAATTGTCTACTGTTTTACTAGAAACATTGCCAGAAAGTAAATTACTGCACTTATTAGAATCTTTGAAATTCTAGTTATAGAATTTAATATTGAGTTGAGCGTTATTTAATAAATTGATACCGGTTATAGTATGTGTGTATGTGTATAGGGCAGTAAAAATGTTGACTATGCAATAATAATTAAGTGAATATATGGACCCGAAATGAATAATTTAGTATTACAATCAAATCAGCCGGTGATGATAGCGACGCTCTACCGTGCTGTATGCAAATTTCACGACACAACTTTACATTTAAATTGCAACTGTGCTACTATCACTAACTTTGTTACCACCATATGAGGACGTCCCTTATACGAGAAGAAATTTGGTTCATTTACCCCGAATTGCATGGATGATGAAAATCCTAATTGGAGTCAAAATTACTACAAACTGCTGCATTAAAAATCACATAAAATTTCCCTTATCTTCATCTAAGAAAGTGTAAATAATGGCACCTAAAGGAATTGATAATTTCATGGCATCAACCTCATTTATCAAACGGCTTTAACTTGAAAAGATTTCGTTTCATTTGGGATCATATTGCGTAACCTACATTGCTCGCTTCGTATTTGCTTGAAGGTCACAAACTTCCAGGAAAATATAACAGTAGCAGACATATATTTGTGGAAATATTTTTCAATTTATTTCAAATCATTGGAACTACATTGTATGTGATTTCAATTTCTGAATATACCACATATTTCACTTATTCACGGTAGAGTTAACTGAACAGTGATAAAATGAATTGCAATTTAATCCGATGACTAATTTAATAGTTTCACAGCTTGTGCATACAAAATTGAACGATACATTTAACTGCCACAGTCAGATAACGTAAAAGTTTCTCGTTCCCAGAATCGAAGCTCTTCGAGCCATGATTAATCAGCTTATTACGCGCTAGTTAACACAACTCTTAAGATCATAGCTACATAGTATGAATAAACACGTAAAGTTGTCGTGTAATCAACAGTTTTGATTAGATTTATTGATGTAGTTATCTGGTAAAAATAAATCTCATTTTTAAAATTACTCCCTAAAAACCAGTGTCTAAATATATAAATGTTTAACACAGTTCGTGGCATCAGAGTAAATAGTTCTCCCCGGAAAGCTTATAAGATTACAAAAGTGATGCTAGGTTTCCCAAAATCGTAAGCTAGCAATTGCTGGAAATTGTATAAATGTCATCAAAACAACAAGACTGGAAAGTTCCATGAGACTTTTGGAGAACCACAAAAAGACAACGCTTAAACGGGAACTTTGTGATGCATTGTGCATTTCCAGACTGAACAAAAATAACATTGACGATTCCCTAATCCATAAAAAAAAACTGTGGTGGCCAACAACTTTCTTTTATGTAGTTTTCCAATACCAATACATCACCTAACTCATCAGTACCAATTAAATTATTAGCTCGCAAATGCATTTCCATGACAACATAAATATGAAATTTAAGATATTCCGTCGCAGTTTCCTCGTAACTGGTACATTTTTCAAAGAAACTTTTTAAACAAAAGTTGTGCAAAATATAAATATCTTTCATTATGAACATAACTATTTTTGCCATAAGTGCAACCATTCTAGTGATATTGGAGATAAAACAAATAATGGAAATTTTCATTTCCATGACAACAAAAATATGAAATTTAAGATATTCCGTAGCAGTTGTCTCGTAACTGGTACATTTTTCAAAGAAACTTTTCAAACAAAAGTGGTGTGAAATATTAATATCTTTCATTATGAACATAACTATTTTCGTCATAAGTACAACCGTTTTAGTGTTATTGGAGATAGAATAAGAAATGCCCATCCGGTTGAATATACGCTTGAATTTTTATTAGTCTAAATGTAAATTCGGAGTGTGTTTATAAATAAAAATCGTATAATAAATCCGTTAAAGTTAATAGAACATTTAACATTTTAAACCGTGCATAAACAACTGTACAGAAACCTCGTCATCACGTTAAACGATTCTATCGTTCTCGAAGCTCGTTCGTCATGTAAATAAGATGCATCTATCCCGATCGGTAATGCGAGGTGGTTTCATGGATGCATCGCTTGTGCTTCCTGCAAAATTGTCTCCGACTCACAAACATAAACGAACCCAGATTTTATTGCATTTTCGTTTTAGTGCCAGTAAAATGTTTAACTTTAAAATGATGGTTGAATCAAATAATACTACGGCAACAAACCTACTAAATACATTAATTTTAAATTATTGCATTCAAATTAATAATGTAGAAATGAATTTTAATGAACTATTGTTTTATATTGCAAAATTAATAGCTATTCGAAACCTAATAGGGGAGATGGGGCAGAACTGGGGGCTATTTAGCGCAGTGTGATTATTTTTTTGGTTTAAACGATGTTTAGACGAATATTAGATTTTTTTTTTAAATAGTTTAAAACATACTTCATTACGAAATTTGTTTTTCAAATGTTGCGGAATAAATTGAATAATTGAACTTGATTTATAAACATTCATTTTAATTATTGATATATTAGCAATTTTTGTTCAAAGCTAACCCATTCTCCCCTACTGCAAAATAAATAGCTATTTGAAATATAATATATATTAACACTAATTAACGGAAATTGCTTTTAATGTAACTGTTTTCCATATTCATGGAAATAATAATTATTCTGAAAGTGGTTTAAAAAACCTAATTTTATGATATTATATTTTCATTATATTGTAATTAGCTCGCCGTACGAAGTACCGAAAAAGCTAAAGCATTCAATCGTGTGTCTGTAGCATTATCTGATCAAAAAATTTCTGTAAAAAAAATGTATATCTCGTCGCCTTGAATCCAAAAATATATATAACTTGAATGTTAGTCGTCGCTCGTTCGTATGACCAAATTTGTCCCCTCTACTCCGCTGAAGGTACCGGACCAAATCACACCAAATTAGCTACACATATATATTACTTGGTATCTCATTTGAATCCGTTCGCAGTTTAAATCCAATCGCCCGTATACTTTCCGAGTTATAGGGCCCCAAAATTTAGAGCCCCCCTTAATAAAAATACGCTCACACATAAATATGTCATGGATTCAGAGATCTTCAATGCGGATATTTTAATTTTAATTTCTTGGTCGATTTCTTTTATACATTACGTATAAAAATATATAAATAAATATTGGTACTTATTGTGTTAGTTAGTATATTGCAAAATTTATTTATATTATTTTCTGAACAACTTTGATATCAAATTCTGGTAACTAAATTTTATTTTAAAAAGAAGAACACTGCCAACTTTAATACAATTTGTATGAGCACTTTAGTTTCAATGTGAATAAATAATCAATGAATATTTTCTATAAAAGAATCAGCCACCAACAGTTTGGATAGTCGGCAAAGCTTTCCCTGTTCTTAGTTCTTCATAAAGTTCCAAGGTCGCCGAAAGTCTGGGTAATTCAATATATATTAAATATCGGTATCTCGTGTTCTGTTCTACCCAAAGGAAATCAAATTAAATTCCGTTCCCAATCAATGAGGTTAAGGTTCTATGCTTGGCATCGACTGTTGATTAATTAACAGTTGATATGATTCACAATTGAACTTCAAATTGAAATCAACATCAAATTATTAGGCAAGCTTTATAAACAATGATTCGTTACCAACTAAAGCTTCACACTGATTGTCGCCGTAACTTGTTTTGATTGGCTGTTCTGTGAAACAATGGCCTTGAGATACACAGCCAATAAAAACAATTCACAAATTGAGAATGCGAAACTATTTATTTTGGGTATCATTTTTCTCAATACAGCAAATAGGTTTGAAGTTGAATTTTGTTTAGGAATAAATTTTCATTTAGTCTATAAGTAATTCCCGATCAATTGCAAATGTAGTGACACACAGTGGGGTATATTCTTTTTATTTTTGTATCGTATTTGAGCGTAATAAATTCAAGTAGTGTCGACAATCATGTTTCCTTTGGTGCACGTTGCTGCTGCTGCTCCACGCTACTCGGATAAAATGAAAAACGTGTTCTCGTATCTGCTTAAAATACAGTTGAAGTGCGACGCAAATGAATACCGACGGACGTTACATTCACGCATTCAGCTTTAATCAAACTCACAGCGTTTTTCATAGAGAACAATGTGAACGTCTTCTCAAACTACATGAAAATTACTAACTGCCACATTCAGTTGCCTCTGGATGAATTTCGGATTATATTCAGTTATAATTAAAAATTAATTTGATGATTTTTGCTACATTCTTACTCTTTAGAAGTTTCTCGGGAACTTCTGTGTTCGTAATTTTGATAACCCGTTTATATTTGACATCTACGTTAAAAGTTAATAGGAATTTAAGTATTATTTAATAATCTAGACGAATGACACGTAAACATATTTTATGGTTTCTATCGTAACACATAAAAATTACGTACTATCAATTTCTCCTCTCAGCAGATTTCTTATCAAATTCTTTTGTGATTCTAACCATTAATGTAAATCGATTTAGTAAGCCTTTTTGCGGTACTAAATTACCGCAGGTTTAATTTAATAATGGCTCCCAATCTTATACCTAACGTTTCTGAAAATATAGTGGCCTGCATTCGACTTATATATCCCAAACAAACTGCCAAACCAATCAATACGCTGAAATTGTACCATTTAGCTTATTATTATATCAAATAATGTTTCGCAAATGGCTTGAAAACGCGTAAACGTAACTTTACTGCGAGTTTATCATAAAATAAAATTCTTGTGTACGATAATATGAGCCCTTGAACCCATAAACTTTGTGTATGTGTTTTGAGTTTAAAATTATTTTACGTTTATTATGCATGGGTACAGACGTATACGCTTATATTTATAGACGTGTCGGTGCTTGTTTCCAAGACTTACACCCCTATTCGTAGCACTAAACGTGCTTTAAGATAACAAGGAGTTAACTAAACTTATATACCAGTTGACACTTGTTTAACAGATAATCCTAATTCAATCTATGTTTTCTAATTTAGACATATCACTTTTCATAACTCACTGTAGACACGACAATACATTGGAGTGGCCTACACTGGACTTATACTTCTATTTTACAACGCTAAAGTGTTTTTAATCTGGTAGGGTCAGTAATAATTGTTTATTTATTGTATTCTTAAAATTCTCAACGTTTCTGTTCAGAGTTATAGAGTTATTAAAGGCAACAATTTTCCCAGAACATAAATATATATTAAAAAGCAGACACGTTTTCAATCAACAAAGGAACCACAGCAATATATCCACATATTGCTTTTTCTATTTTCTTCATCTTCCCTTCATTTTAATTCTTCTTCCGCCTCGTCATCTCGCTCTCAATGCACGTCACCCTAGACGTGTAGAGATTTACTCTTACGATCCGCAAATAACGAGAAAATTCAACTCTAGCTTTTTTTGTCGCTTCCTTAGAAACCCACACACACACACACGGCAACCACATTTATTGCAACTGTCTGTATTCGGAGAGGATAAGGTCTCGGTCTTGAAATGCAAATATAATTTAGATTTTAGTAGCTAGTGCCTGTTTGTTTACATTGTGCGTTTAATGAGAAATCTAGAGCTAACGTGTGCTTTCTATGACGAACCGTTACTTCTACGCGAAATCCTTTATACGCGCGTACACGCGCGGTTTACCGCTACTGACACCTGTATCCAGCGAAATAGCAACGGCTGTATTTGTGATTTATTATTATAAGCTGTGCGCGGAGCACCTGCTTCATATTTTAACGCTAAATTATATTTCATATGCTTCTTGATTAAATTGTCACGGGTTAACGCTTACTTTCTGTTGATTATCTAACTCTTATTTCTGTATTTAATGACCTCATATTTACTACATATATACATTAGGTATAAAAGAAGATAAATATAGACGAACCCTGAATCCATTTTGACAATATGTGTATGTGAACGCTCATTAGCCAACTGGACATAGAAATATATTATGTTTAGAGTTTCCCTGGAAAGAATATCTCTTATTTTTGAAAAGAATATTTCAACCGGAACTTTTACGCGGACAATGAGTTAGAGAACAAGATTTGCTACCAGGACATTTTTTGATACGAGAGATCAGTTCTTTTTATGGTTATTGTAAAATAAATAGACTCTCAGGCTGAATTCATAAGTTTAGGATTAACGTTAGAATTACAACTGTAATTCCAGGATCAACTTGAAAATGAGATAAAAAAAAGCATGATTCAGTAAGTGCACTAACAAAACTTTTAAAGGATTAAAAGATTTGCGGTTTAGTGTACTAGTCTGCAGTATAAACGAGGGTAATAATATTTTGTAATATTATTACCACTGCGATTGCGCAATACATTTTAATGGATTATATTTGAGCTGAATGTATTTGACTGCCAATATATCCCGTTAGGCATAAAACCTTAACAAGTTTCGAGGAGTGTGTATGTAGATAGCAGATTATAGGTTTAAACAAAAGTTGGAGCGGCAAGTTTCACATGTGTGCACTCACATAGCGCGTTAAATTGATGTGGCGCCGGCGAAAGTGCTTCGCAGTTCGCACCTAACCTAACTTCACCTCACTCCAAACGACTTACGTTTTTCTGGACGACAACCTATACATTATTGCTTTTGCACAAGCACGGACTTACAAAATACTAGTCGTTCCAGATTTAACCTTTCCTGCGCGTCCTCCTAAAAGATCTCTCAGCGACAGATTGATAGAAAATTGTCTACGGCGGCATTATTTCATCAGATTCCCATATGACTTTCAAAATAGACGGCCTATTCTATAATCTAAGGACGCATTGACATCGTTTATAAAAATTATTTATTGTCTCATACTGTTTTCAAGATTATGAAAGAATTGCAAAGTAAACCGTTACTTCTGGTTAAGAAGAACGTTCACACACCCCCACAGACACACAGATCACCATTGAGTAAAATGTTAAAATGGATTCAGAGCCTTTAAAAAATTGCATCTTGGTTATTTCGCTCAATATTTTCCATTAAGTTTTGAATGCCATTATCGTTGCATTTGATAAAATGTATATAAAAGTCGTATTAAATTCATTATCGATAACGCCGTCTGTAATGGTAGGCGACAGGTTGGCTTTTATTAATATTTTCAATTTCCTGTCAATTTCGTATCCCGGTTCGGTATTGCAGCAAAGCGAGCGGGCACCTTCGTTGCATTAATGGAGTTGCCAGGTATCCAGTGAACCGAGTGTGTACCGAGCACCCCGGAGATTTACGACACGGCATTAATCAGACGGAATTCTATTTAGCGACGGTTTAAAATATTTCTCATTCCGACGCCAGAAGAAATATTGGATTTTGCACATTAATTATTGGAAATATTTTGCTTATAGCTGCTCTAACTTAATTTACTCTGATTTATATTGGACTATATTTTTTATTTTAGCATTTTATGCTATTCCTTTTCCTTAACTTTCTCGTCTCGTCGTTTAGTTCAAAAACAGTAGTATTTCTTTCCAGGAATATAAAAATATAATTTTGTTTCTAGAGTAATTAAAGATCGGGGAACTCAAATCTGTTAACGGTGGTTCGATACGATGCACCGTTTTCGAGTTATATGGAGATTTTCATTTTATCAACTTCAAATCGCGCTAACAGCAAATTCTAACGGTTTTTCACCACTTTAATTAGCATTTTTGGAATCAGCGTAGTCAAATTAATCGAAATATATGTCAAACTCAAAAATTTTTATGCGATATTTTTTCGAAAATTTCTTAAGGGGTACCCCTTACCGTTTTTGCGAAAATCGACGATTTTCACTGTTTTTTCACGCGGTTTGCGGTGTAGGTCGTAATATTACTCCAATCAAGTTGAAAAAATTTGACGATATACACCAAATGTAAGTTGTTTGACTGTCCAAATTTCAATTTTCTATCATTTATGGTTTGGTCGGGAAAAATTCGCAAAGTTTGATAAAAATTTCAAATGAAAAAATTCCGTGAAATGTGAGCAATTTTTTTTTTCTTTTTAAACAGGCTGAAAGTAAGTTTCTAGAGTAATTAAATATTGCGGAACTCAAATCTGTTAACGGCGGTTCGATACGATGCACCGTTTTCGAGTTATATGGAAAATTGCATTTTATCAACTTCAAATCGCGCTAACGGCAAATTCTAACGGTTTCTCATCACTTTAATTAGCATTTTTGGAGTCAGCGTAGCCAAATTAATCTAAATATATGTCAAACTCAAAAATATTTATGCGATTTTTTTGCCGAAAATTTCGTAAGGGGTACCCCTTGCCGTTTCTGCGAAAATCGACGATTTTCACTGTTTTTTCACGCGGTTTGCGGTGGAGGTCGTAATATTATTCTAATCAAGTTGAAAAAATTTGACAATATACACCAAATATAGGTTGTTTGACTGTCCAAATTTCAACTCTCTATCTTTTATGGTTTGGTCGGAAAAAATTCGCAAAGATTGATAAAAATTTAAAGTTAAAAAAATTCCGTGAAATGGGTCCAAAAATTTTTTTCTTTTCAAACCGGCTGAAAATAAGTTTCTAGAGTAATTAAATATCGGGGAACTCAATTCTGTTAACGGCGGCTCGATTCGATGCACCGTTCTCGAGTTATATGGAAATTTGCATTTTATCAACTTCAAATCGCGCTAACAGCAAATTCTAACGGTTTTTCGACAATTTAATTTGCATTTTTGGAATCAGCATTTAAATCTGTTTAAAATTTATAAAAGTGCATAAAATTTACTTTTGCACATGAAATAAACTTGTTTGATGCAAATAAAAATACTATGCAAAGTAGTTACGTCCCAGTAGACTAAAGTTTCTCAATTTAAAATATAACTGAATCTATTATTTACTCAGTAATATGAAAACTGTAGAAAACTAGTTTATTTATGAATTTATAATAAAGTTAAATAACACATATTCACTATTGTTTTTTTTTATTTGGATGAAAATGTTCGGAAATGATCGAAAGTTCAGGCGTGTTGAAAACTAACCAAATAGTAATTAAGATTAGAAAATTACAAATAATAATTTAGTTTGCATTATGACAAGTAATACTAACATTCCAAGCAACAAAATTAACACAATGTATGATAAGTTTTGTTGCTGTGAACGTTAACATTGTATATCATACAACAAACTGGAATAATTACTTATAATTTCTAAGCGTAATTACTAATTGTTTCGCTGTGAATGTTGATGTTAAATGTTCGTTCTGGTCGCATAAATGCGTGTATTCCCTAATAATTGTGTCCGTGTTTGGATGTCACGCCAATAACTATTATTAAATCATCACGAATGTCCACTAAAACCGAGTATTTGAAATTTCAAATATTCATTTGTTTGATAAACAAGAATGCACAAATAAATAGGAGGTAGGGTAAGTGCGACAGGTATATGAGTAGAACAACACTCAAACGCTACAAACACCTCGTAATTAATGCGTTTCATGAAAATTGAATGTGAAATCTAATTATGCGTAGAAATTTAAGCCGAAATTCAATTCCAACATCATAACATCGTTGGGTCGCTGCACACAGAAATAAATACTCATACATTGTGTCAGAATTTAAAACGGAATTTAATAAATAAATAATCCATTACCATTATGTAAACATCAACACACACACACACACACACAATGACATAATTAAGAATATAGTCAATTCCGATTCAGCGACTCTCAAAACGAATTTCCGAGGTTGATTATATTTCGGTTTCACAATACTGTCTTGATAATACAGATAGGGAAAGGATAGTAAAGGCCACTCCAGCTTTTATCATACATAATGTCTAAGATAGTAGAAATGGCAATGAAATTAATTCGAAGCCACGGACCGTTGAATTTATACAAAAAATTGAATGATTTAGAAATTCAATAAGATGACCTTGTCAAGGTCACGTTGTTACGCACCGGAGAACAAGAATTAAACAAGTGTTGCTAACCTAAATTACTGGCTAATGTTAATTTATTACACGAAGCTATCTTATCTGGAAGGACAATGAATTCTCCGACTGTCCGTAATGTCGAAATAAACTAAAGCGCTTGGTCGTCGTCGTCGTAGAAGAAGCAAAGACATAATAATAAGCCAGAGAGATTACTCGATCTGTGCTTTGTTAGTTGTTTGAGAAGGCCGTCTGAAAGAAAGGTTATGAAGGAATTACTGGAGCGGAAGATTGAATCGCCATGCTTCAATAGGATGTTATTTACTCTTTGTGGATGCACTGGAATTGTACAACCGCGCGTTTCCACCATAAACAATATTGTAACCAAACAATACAAAATGTATTCACAACAAATATTGAATGTTTTCATTTTCGCCGAAGACGAGATACGATTGTTTACTGATTCCTCTATATTTATTCTTCTATATCGATACGTCCGTATACGTTTGCTTATAAATATTCAAAACCTGCAGTGTCCTTCACTGGACTTGCCAGTTTTTTGTAAATTTCTTGGACGAAGTCCAAATGGATGTATTGGAAACATGAATATATATTCATATATATTCGAACTCGAGAATTTAGCGGATATATTTTGACCATCGTTGATTCGAATCTGATTTTTTAAATTAGGACATATCATTCTCTCTGTCTGTCTGTGTGTGTGTGTGTGTGAAAGGTAATGAAAGTCGAGTAAAGGCCACCACAGCATTTTTACTAAAAAATAAGGTGCAGCTACTAAAACAGAACTCTCATAATACGATATACCCATGTGGCCGTAAAAATACGTTATTTTCATAA
This sequence comes from Leistus spinibarbis, assembly GCA_933228885.1. Taxonomy (NCBI): domain Eukaryota; kingdom Metazoa; phylum Arthropoda; class Insecta; order Coleoptera; family Carabidae; genus Leistus; species Leistus spinibarbis. The sequence continues at coordinate 894,119 of OW121809.1, read as the reverse complement.
ATCTTACAATTTGTTAAAACCAAATAGTAATTTGGAAAATAACTGATTCACCACGAAAACGATTTCACGAAAACTGGACTTTATTTCCTAGTACTAGTACTATCAAGTAGAACCTAAGTTCACAGTAAAGTGACGCTTAGTTGAACTCTATAGTAAGTATTGTTGGAGCAACCGGGAATTATTCTAACGATTTTCTTTTTAACCAACAATAAATAATGTTTTTATCGTAATGGATAAGGCCCGTTCATTTGAATCCGCGGGATATCCGGGAAAATATGCACTGGATCGTATTCATATCAACGAAACTGAAGCATTAGATTTGATTACAAACTTCTATTATAATAATAATACCTTCGAGGCAATTAAACCATAGCTGAGAGATTCTGAAATTGTCGACCATACACGGCCCTATCCGACCCTTTTATGGAGGGTACATTTGGTTGAGAGGATATCAGCAAAGGGCAAGGCGTCCAATGATTTCCTATTTATAGTCCGCAACCTTTCCTGTGACCATTTCTGGACGATTTGCTGATTTTATACGACAGATTTGTGAGATATAACGGGCGCCGTTTTGAAGGTGCATTGCACGTCCTCCTCGTGCATTGCCACCTGCTGAAATCCTCTTCTGTTATTTGTTTTTGCACACGCAGAAATGATTGTTTATTCCCTCGTCGTGATCGGTGCTTTTGTTTTGTTGACTTTCCCGTGGGGTTTCGTGTTGCTTTCGTTATATTAGCCGAGAGGGATAATAATAAGTACTTCAGATTTCCCGCAATGGGTTCATTGCAAGATTATATACATATATGTGGATGCATTTGGTTTAAACCTGGACACAGTGGGAAACTAGGACAGTCAATTTTAGATATGCCAATTTGTTTGTGAAAGTAATAAATCTGCCAAATGACGTGTACATAGAACACAATTAGAGGATAATTTTCCTGTATCGATATATTCCCCTAAACAAGAGTTATTCGGAAAGCGATAAATCAAAATTTTTAAAGGAAATTAAAAGGGTAATTTTTATGACATTGACATTCACAATACTACTAACTCCCTGCAAAAAATTACAAAATTAAATAAGCACTTACGGTTAAAATGTCCATTTTAAAAATAAGAAATTTTGTTTCCCAGATTTAACAAATTTTAATAAGTAGTTTTTTGTTTATTTGTCTACATGACAGCATAAATAACTTTAATACAACTATTTTGAAGTTCTTACGTTTCAATTGCCATTTTACTTGTTCACACAGTTTTAGAAAAAGATATATAAATAATTCTATCTTTCATTTACGATATTTGAAGAAGTAATCAATAATGTTATATAAAAATATGTCTGACAACACTCGATATAAGGAACGGCAACGTGGAATAACAGATATCATTTACCATTGAAAGTAACATCTAGACTGGCCTTCACTCAACTTTCTTACACTTAGTTTTCACTACTTTATATCAAATTTATTTAATTATTGCCCTAAAGCAATACTCAGTTGAAATACTCTTTTCAGAAATTGAACAATTTCTTTCCTGGCATATACAAATCTATAATTAAAATATCGTACATATTTTAATCGATATTAATGTTCCACACTTATAAACGTTTTAGGATTTAAGGATTAAAAATTAATTTAGGGTTGTACATTAAAAAAATATCGGCGATTATTATTTTATTCTTCAATACTTTCTTTAATACACAGCGTATAAGAATCTAGCAAACTTCTTTTTATTCCTGACACATCCATTCATACACATGTATGAGTATAAATACAAGATGTCAGAAATGGAATTACCTTCTGGTGGTACCGGTATCACGTTTCTATATAAGATGTATTATTGGAAAATATATCGAAGAAATAGGCATAGAAGAGGCGACTAGATTTCTTAAAAGGAAATGGCGATTTTAACAAAAATCTTGAACATGGGTTGACACAGTAGATTGCCAACCTTTGAAAAATAAAATGCATTATACGCTACGCTGCCCAATAATATGGAAGATACGAGAACATATGGCCAGTTGCACCGACTATACTTAACGCTAAGCGTAACTTAAGAAATATTAAAAATAGTAATTTCTGGAAAAGCACCTTTGCTTTTCTCTAATTATGTAGGACATTATAGATAGTGCTTACTAAAATACAATAAGACCAGAATAATTTCCAGATATCTCTATCCAAATATATCTTATTTTTGTGATTTTCCTTCTTTTTGCCTCATGTTGAATAAACTGAGACCCATTTCGGGGACATTAAATAATTAGCAGAGCGTTTTCCATAATTTACTTTTCATTTCAAAGTAATTAATTAATTGGTACCGAAGTACTTGTTGCGAATATTTTAGGGATGCTTTTCTTTTAGGCCGTTTCATCTGTCTGCCCCTTTTGAATTATAAATAAGCAATGACACTTGATAAGGCCAGAGAGTCCTTTCCGATCCGAAAAGCATGAACCTTGACAGAGATTTTACGAGCTTGGGAAACACAAGCGCATTAATAATGCCGTAGGGTCCTCTAGTTTTCCATCAACAGATTAGTGCGACATGTTTTTTATTTCATTGTATTAAAGTTGACTTTTATTCCTACACTCATTTTCTTGTTTCTCTCACGCTTCATATATAATGTATTTTATATGTCACTTTTTTCCTATACGAGATTAAAAACAATCCTATCCAAATATAAACGCGCTTAGATATAATTTTGGCGCCCAAAAGGCCCCTAGAAAAATATTAGAAATAAAAATATTGACAATTCTACGAAATTTTATAATTAATACATTTTTGTACATTGTCCAAAATATTTCCAATTAATTAATAACAATATTGCGCCTCAGTGCATTTATTTAATTTAACATGCGCTTAATTAAAATGATAGAACGTTTCACAAACGTTCACACTAGAGATTAAGCAACAAGTAATTATTTCTATAAGGGGTGTAGCGCGAAAGTCCATTTATTGTACGTTGTATATCATCTGGGATCTGGCCAGAATATTTACGGAGCGTAGATAATTATGTTTGCAGTAGCGCTGAGGACACAGCGAAGTAGTTTACTAACCTCAGCACATGGTTTAATATACATTAAATTCTCGTTTAAACACGATTTTACTACGAAATGAAAAATGAAGATGCACTTTGGGATGCGAAGTAGAAAACGTTGTACAGCATTAGTCTTCATAAATTATTTCTAGGATAGTGTGTTAGAACACTCATTCTAGAGCATCCTGATTATCATAAAAGCTATTTTTAAGGTAGCTGTGCTTTGATCCTGATTTGTTTTAACTTTAAATTTACTTCAATATTAAAAACTAGGTTAAACTGTAGGAGCCATGTGCCCATTTTCATTATTTTCTCGTCGTTTATATCGTATAAAATAAGGACATGAAATATTTGCTATTATATTTTGTCATTGGCAAACAAAATGATGCCACTATCTATAAACTATACAACACACTAAATACACTTCAAATCTTCTAATTTATATTTGAATAGATTTTTCACAATTATATTATTTACTTTGACATACACAAACATATAAACACATATATCTGAGTGCTTATAGGTTTAAATGGTTGTAACATATTCATTTCGTGTTCAAGTTTTACTTGATTCAAATTAATCGTTATAAATTTTGACTATATAGAGCCGAAACTGTTGAAAGTAAAATAATGAAACTTTAAACTAAAAACTAGAAAATTTAAACATTTCGACAACAAAAACCTTTAAAATGTTAGTTTCATGTAAAAATCAATGATTTAATTAACTACATTTAATATGAAGCTGCAAAAATATAACTTTGCTTGGCAGAAATAAAATTTGCAATGCAAATACTGTTTTGTTATGGATAATATCCTGTTTCAGAGGCGTAGCTACTACAGTTTTGATTATTCAACGAAACTAGGGTCCGAAGCTCGAAGCTTTTTCTGTTGTTAAAGTAAATTAACGTAAAAAGGTTTGGCGTCAGCAACGGCACTGTCTTCCTGGAAACTAGCCAAACTCTTTTCCTGTTTGGGTTAAACATTTTCTTGCGCTTTTCCGGTTGCATTTTCCAAACGAATGAAGTTAAGGAATATACGGCGAATCCGTGCGCAGAATAGCGTAATTTATATATACCACTTTATGCATACAATGGGAATAAAATGAGCGTGTATCAAATCTAATTATTTGGAAGTCATCTTGTGCCGTCGGTCAAATTCAGTATTGAACGATAGTTACAAAAATCCACACATTTCGAATACTATTTTCTCAGTTATTTAAAAAACTAGCATATGTGGCAGGCGCCAGTGCCTTAACCGTATTAGCAATTCAGTGATTGGTTCATTTCTTTTTTATTTATTTATTTAGACAAGATTTTTTAACCACTAAGATTATTTAAGTAGAAAATCTATTTATAACGACTGGATTTTGAAAGGATTAATTGCAACAATAGCCAGTCTTTTAATGCGTTCGCTACAATGTTTTTTATTTTTAGCCTTCGGGCTTACAGTTTTATTTGATTATGTAACAGATACATGACCGTATGCTATAGCTCTTCTGTACTTCGTACGGCAAGCTAAATATATTTTTTATAAAAAAATCCCAAAAGAATATATAGATAAATCCATTTAAATGCAAAATAAACAAAAACCTAAGCTGGTCGTAATACGTTGCTTTGAAAATGGATACAAATCCTTTACTTTAGTTTTGAAATGCATAAAAAATTATATATAAAAATAGATTTAAATAAGCAAATCTAAAGGTGCACTAAGCCCAAAAACATTGCTTTGAAATTGGATATAAGCGAAATCCCTGCGGGCGAAACGTAAAGTGTCTGACGATCCCTCGGGTGTACACTAACAAATAACATTTGTCGCCAGAGTATTTGTCTGTAAATAAAACATTTTTGGGCCACATTCTATTTAACAGCGTACGTGATACAACGGTTATTTCACCAAATTGACTTCAGAACGTTCGAAATTTAATATTCCAACGTCGCAGCGTCTAAGTACACTTCATATGATGCTCGGCACGTACGGATACAATTAGAAGCTGTAATTGACGCGTGGTTATAAGGAAATCCTTCGCTAAATGGTTAGAAAACAAACAAAGATGGCAGTATAGTTTCATTTTCCTGTTTGGCCAAAATGAGAGAACATTTTGTGGATAATTATAGTGTTTGAAGTTCCAGTAAGCTTGTAAATTGACATAAATTAATAATAGACTTCGTGGTTTAGGTACTGAATATACTTTGTATTCAAATATACATTCATACAAACGAAACACTTCGAAAGGACCTAATTACAACATTAAAACTAATTGAATGTACCCATTTAAACGTTAATATAGATATATATATATATATATATATATATATATATATATATATATATATATATATATATATATATATATATATATATATATATCTATATCATATCATATATCTAAATATTATCATTGTTGAGTGCAGTGTTCAACCGATATGCCGATATATTATTGATAGAAGAAGGACGAGATAGCTTCTATAATAATACAGCAATTTCCCTGTATTTTCTTTTGGCTTTGAAAGCTCAGAGTAAGGAAAAGTTGTGGAGTGCACTTGAGAAAGTGCAATGCAGACTAAAACTAATTTCTCGCTGCGAAAGGAAAATTTACATATGCTTCGTATGTCTGCTTTAATTTCACTTGAAGTCTTCTAATTTAATTTGCCTTTTTTTCTACTACACAACCTCTAACATGCAAATTAACGTATCAAACCCGCAAACAAAAAAAAAGTAGAACCTGCATTCATTTAGTAGTTAGTTTTAATTTAATTTTTATACAACGATTTCATTACATGTTCAGTTTTAATGAAGTATGATTTTTTTGGCAACATAAAAAGTTATGATTTACCTCGTTAAATGGATTTATTCAAGTGATGACTTGTAATAAAATAGCACTAACGAGGAAACATATTTTATTTCGAAAATAAAATATGTATTAATACCATATTTTATTATTTTGCACGTGTTGTTTTGAAATAAAAACTAATTACAATATTAGTAAACTATAAATAAATAGCAGCACACAAAACTATACAGGTTTCACTGTCTTATACATTTAATAGAAAGTATTGTGAACACTAAATAAATTACCTATGATATTTTAATAAAAATCTTCCGTTTGAATGTTTTTCTATTGTGTGTGTGAACGCTCTACAACCAGCACTGTTAAAAATAACATAAATGAAAGACGTAAGTGATTAAAACAAATTTACCAAGGAGCAACATCCAAAGTACTGTAAATTGTAAAACCATTAGAAGCAAAGCACTACATGCTCGTGTACGCAGTTAATTACTGGGGCTACAGACCGGTGGACACCGACATTTAACCTTCTCGCCCGCTTAGACACAGCTGGAGATATGATAGATGCAGTTTAATAAATGCCAGCACGTTCCGGCAACGATAAGCGCGTAAATTGTGGCCGACCACGAGTCCACGGCTGCTCTCGTTAAAATATGAGTTTCAGATTTTGATAATGACAAGAATAATTATCCATCCAACGCCGCGGGTTTCGTTAATTGCTATAATTAACAACATTGCACGTTCTATATAGTCGCTATTATATTTAACAATGTCGTTAATATTATTATTAAAGACTGTATTGAATTGTTTTCGATGTTTAATTACTGGTATTTGTGTGAGTTAACACAAGTGATTTTTATCGCTCAATGTATGAATGTGTGAATGTATGTATAGAACGCTCTGTTTATATGTTACCGGTTACAATGCCTTATTTACATTTACGGCACTGATGTTTTATAAAAATCAAAAGTGTTTAAAGTCAAAATAAATGTATTAATATTTCAAAACAATTAAAATTCCTTGCGTGAAAGAGTTAAAATATGAATTAAGTTTACACATGTTAAAAGTTAATTAGTCTTCATTGAATTTTAATCATTTAATTTACGGGTATATTTGAGTTCGTAAATTGCTGTAATAATATCTAGTTATCGTTGTATAACTTAGTGGAAGTTGTACACTTAAAGTTATAATTGTTGGCTAATACGCTCGTGTATCAATTAAAACTGAAAGTTTATTTTAAACGAGCGAGCGAATTCGCACTAATATTTGCAACAGTGTACAACATATAATTATACCGTCTGGAGATTCTTATCCACTAAAACATTAAAGCAATCTAAACGGAGTTAAGTTATTAGATTATCTTGTCTCACTGGTAAAATATTTGCGGGTTGCTTTTTGGTGGAATCTTCTAGGCAACGATATTGACGGAACGAAAAAGAAAGTCGAGTGCAGGCCACTGTATGATCAGCTAAATATTATTTAAAGCTAAAAGCTATTGGGTTTCGTAATAATATATAATGTATGGGTTCTCTTGAATATCCTTGAGATTATTTATGTTCGGGTAAAATATCAATTTGTATTCATGAAAACGAAAACATATCGAAAACTGATGTGTGTTACTAAAACATAAAATATAAATGATAAGAAAACATTCTGCATGTCGAAATATATAAAATTCCATATACCACCTACCTGGACCTATGCGAAAGTTAACTTTGTTTTTGGTATATCACATAAATAATTTAAAGTATATTTTCTCAACATTAACTTTTCCATCTGTTGTTTCCGGAAAGTTATTCCTACTTTCGAATCGATAGGGACAACTATTGTGAAAATCACGAATATGCACATGTGCGCATGACCGAGGTTTTGAAAACAGCTTTAAGTTGTGTATTTATAAATATTTTAATATATTATAAACTATTAATTACGAGTAGCCAATCACTTGATCAGTTTATAATGCCATCTATCTCGAATATATATGAACTATTCAGCAACATTATGAGAATATCTCATAACATATCGTTAATATTAAATTGAAAACTAAAATTTTATAATTAAATAAGTCATATTCACTTTAATTAAGATCGTGACACTTTACTTCTAAGGTAAATTCATAATAATCAACAATCAAGAAAGCACATCTTTTTGCGGTTAGCGCGTGCGCATTAAAAAACGAAATTGGCGGGTTGAAAGTTGACAAAACATCGGCACAAACGAAAGATACTTCTATCCTGTTCCTGTAGGCACGCTAGGGAATTCAGGGTGCTTTCCTGCTCAAAAGGTTGATTGTATTTTCGCAAAACAACATTTCAAGTTTCCGCAGTAGCGAAAAAAAAAACTCATGCATTATATCTAGTCACTTTATTTTACCACACACGTTCCACTGTACGTGGCGTAACACAATGAAGACTAACATTTGTATACAGCAAACAGATGTACGAAAAAGGTATTTGAAGCACAAAAGGCCACACAGATTATCTGTGGCGCGTGTTTCAAGATATTACTGCTTCTTTACGAGAATCTTTCACATTGCAGATAATGAATTGTCGCGTACAGAAATTGTGAATTAACTATTTAGTGGATGCTTTCTTTTTGTTTATATGGCATTTTTAATACGACTCTTGCATCATTCCAATATTTTTTTCTTATTAGGGCTTTGTTTTGATGTTTCTTGACAACAAAAAAGAATAGATTGTGATAAGCCCTGTTCCGTTTTTATTTCTGTTGTTTACCAATTTACTAAATGTATCTTTACTTGTCCCAAGGGATAATATATTAGTATCAAGCGTGCGTATTTCTTCATGAATCTAATTATCTTTAAATTTGTGAAACTTGGGAGTCTGCATGCATAGGCAATGCGAAATTAAATTTATATACGTATTTAAACTTGTAAATGCAATATCACCTAATGGGTACAAGATTGAGTTAACACGAAGCACACGACGGCGAAATTTCTTTAACTTTGTCGTAGGAATTCGTTTCTTTTCTATCGATTCTACATTAATGAATTCAAGCAATATGTGAACTCTCCTAAGAACCATCTACTCAATAGAAATATTCCAATGACCCAGTTCTTCGTCAAATAACAATAAATGCTGAAAACACAAATGAGAATAGCACAATTTAATATTTCGATAATTTGTGTTTGTTACAGGAGAACTCCTCGTTGGTGATACCATGGGTAATCGGATTCATAACCTTCATGGCATTAGAAGCAGTCTCAATGGTGTACTCGAACGTTCTGCGAGACCACGTGAACCGGGTATGTACCCTATTTGCCTTTGCATGTACTATCTATTTCATAATTCGATTTGCGTTAATATTATTATCGAACTAAATACGAGATATATGCTTGCAATTAAAGATAGAATTATTGCAGGGATTGTTTGACTGACATACATCAAACTATATTGGTTGTAACTTTTAATTGAATTTATATTTCCGTTGGCAATGCTTGACATTGATTTTAATTAATTGTTTGATTTTCAAATCGAAACGATATAATAATCCTTTTTTAATCAACAACGTAACTAAAACCATAGATATACAATTAAAACTGTTAATAATACGTAATTATTAAATCAGTATTAGTCTAAAAATGAACAGTTTACGTGAATATATTTAAAACATATATTTTTGTAAGATAAAACTTGTGTTTGAGAAATTCGACACAATTGTGTGGTATTTGTCATTGTTTCTGTGTCTCGTTTGAGATGTTTCCCAAATATACATTCGCTAGTAAATATTAATCAACGCGTTCCATGCCCGAAAATATGTCATACAAATGTTGCTATATGTTATGCTGAAATTTGGGACAATGTGAAGTTTAATCTAAATGAAATATGTCCCGCAAGTGTTGGAGCAAAAGTTTTTGCTGTTTCTGCTACACGATAAGATGAGTTTGGTTTCATATTAAATTAGTTTTAATGAGCTGTTATATTCCTATCATGGTTTTGCTTCTTCTGAACACTTGAATATGAAAGATTTATGTCTGGGTGCAGTAAATATTCCGAGGAGTATACTATAACACTTTTAAGATTCTAAAAGATAATTGGTGTAACTTGTTGAATCAATTTTATACAATTGTTCATTGTTCCATATTTAATTCCATTATTATTATGAATTTTTGATCAATTTAAAACAATTATAAATATAGATGGTTATGGTACAAGAAAGTCTAGTGAATGCCAGTCCAGTTTTTTTAATTTTAGAGCTGGAATACTAAAAAAAAGTTTAATCAACATCAAAATATACATATCGCATATTTGTTTGTATGTGAAATGAAAACCGGGCAAATTATTCATGGAAAAGCGTTGCCAATAAATAAAAAGAACTCATGTATAAATGAAAGCGAGTGTATGTGTTCAATACAAATTGAAATTTTACCGAAGCTATATTTAATTTGTCGCCGGTGATGCAGCCAACAATCATAGATATGATGGGTAAAATTGATTTTCCAGGAATTTGACGGGCTCTGCAAAGCGGAGGTGGCATTTTTCATCTCGAGAGCCATCATTAACGTGAGTAATTAGTTGAATGCCAATTCATCTGTGTTTCTATGCATCAAAAGACTTTTATTATTTGTTTGTTTTCAATGCGCTGCACTTCAAAATAAAAACATGTTTATTTTTTAGTAGCGAAATAATATTAATGATACACGTGGCGAATATTATTCATTGCATGGCTTTTTGTGTCTGTAAATAATACCCTGCCAACCACTCTATATACACGCGTCTATATATCACAATAATCATTATTATAATTAACAAAGTTTTGTTTACACACGCGCCATTGTACTGTCGAATTACTCTCTTTATTTACCCTCTATCCCTACTAGGTTTATTGGCTACTGAAATGGCGATGACTACTGTTTTAAAATAGTATGAAATTTAATCCTGTGAACATTTTTTCATTTCGTATTTATATATATATATATATATATATATATATATATATATATATATATATATCTAGTGAAAACTGCGTAAAAGAAAGTTGTGTGCAGGCCATCAGAGATATTTTATAATATTAGAAATAAATTAAAACCCAAATCTTTTAATTATATAATAGATTAATTATCATATTTATGACGTATTTAAAGAATATATGACAAAATAATTATTTTACTACACTGGATCTTTTTGATGAACGAAAAAAAGTCAACACTTGACCAAGAAAATAAGAGGTTATAGCGGTGATGTTATATTTTTATATTTTATATACTTAGATCCATGTACATCATTAATTTTTTTAAAATTAGACTTCAAACTCCTGAAGATGGCATTAGGGATGCCGAAACGTTGGGTTGAATAAAATTAATTATTAAAAAACGACAGCTTTTCCCAAGATACTCAATTTATTTTGCTTCATTATTTTATTATGTCGACATAATTCTTTATATATATATATATATATATATATATATATATATATATATATATATATATATATATTCATCTGATAAATAACTCACAATTTTGCGACCAGGTTCATTACATTTGGAGTTAGGCTCATATAAACCTAATGTTTGTACACGGACACATTAATCGTGTTTCATTTTATATGTGGGCAATTTTTGCCACAATTATAGTTATGTTTATTCGTACTTCGTACCATATTCAATTTAATAAATAAGCAATGTAATCGACAGTGTCGCTAAAAGGACTTCTTTCTTCTACTAAATACTATAATACTATGAATAAATACGCCTGGCTTTTAATTTAAATACTAATTGCTTTATGTGTATATATAACCACCAAATTGCAAATCCCATTACTGTAGTAATCAATTTGATCACTAAAATAATCCTGCATGTCATGTCCACTGCACGAATTCCCGGGTTACCCACAATATATTTGATTTAAGAGCATGGATCATTTTTATAATACACCGCAAAAAAAAACTATCACAGTTTGTCTAAAAAAATTACATTAGGAAGATAAAATAGTAATGAATTGGGCTTGCCAAATAAATAACAGTTAAATAGTTATTCTCTTTACTGTAACTGGGTTATTTTAAATCCATCTCCAGTTATTCCTATTCTTGAAAAAAAAATCATTACTAAGAATAGACACTCTTCTGAGTGAACATTTAAATTCCTTTTATAGTAATCAAAGCCTGCAATGGTAAATGAAATAGGTTGTAGTTACTTAATATCCAGAGATGGAATACTATTTCCTGTCTCTGACAATCAAAACCACTTATTTAGAGCCTCTTAAAACTGATACGGTGAAGAGGGAACACCTAGAATTTCGTTAGTAAAGCGTAACAATTTGATGATTTCACGCTTAGATAAATGTTGCTTGTTCCAGTGATGCTAGCGCATGGTTTATTTGCATTTAGTACAACTGTTTACAAAGTGACTACGGAACCATTGTGTCCACTTGCAGGTATTTGCAATCTCTGTGGTGATGCGATTCTGCAACATGCTCCGAGCAGGCATCTCGTGGAAAGGCCCCGAAGTCATAGAACTATGATATCAACGAGTTGCAACTGATGAAGTGTTGGATTCTGATGACTCATCTATGATTGTCGAGTACTCCTCCTCGAGTAACTCTGACTCTGATTTAGAGTTTGTTTGAGTGCTTCTAGCACCAGCAAACCAGACTTAATTTGTGCAATCGTGAAAGTTATTCACTCGGGGGCATTCATATCTTTCCAATTTTTTTGTTCTAATTTGATTCCTATGGGGCAGGGGTTCTTAACCTTTTACAGGGCCAGCAATTAACAAATTAAATTATGTTTAATAGAATAAGATAATTCGTTGTAGGGATAATTATTATTTCAGTTGCTCTAAGAGGGCAACAACTTCTACGGACATTTTTATGGTCCGACTTATTGAAGTATGTTCCTAATTATCTATTAAAATCAAAAGGATATGTATGTAATACATGTTTGCTCTCAAATTTATTTGTGCTACAATAATTGTGCGCTCCTTATAACAATATTGCACAAAGCGCTAGTATAAACATATTTCAATCCTCGAGAAACTTGGACAATAACCAGAACGGTTGAAGTATTAACATATCCAGTGCAGCTTTCACAAGAACTTTTCTGTATAAAAAGACATTTTTCATATAACTACAAACTGTTTGTAAAATAGCAGGTGTGTGCCAAAGAGATGTTGAATAATTTTCAATTGGCTTACGTTCCTTTTTAATTAAGAACTAGATCAGAGAACTTATTTTTTTATTGTGAGTTTTGAGTCCGAATTAAATGCAGATACGATAGCTTGATCATCTTTAGCAAAATTGGCAACGACAACGAAAGAGTTACACTGACAAAATGTATTTAATTTGGACATAAAATTTAATATTTCGTTATATAATTGTAATATGTGTATTTATATATATGTTAACATATAAATATTTACTTAAGATCTGTTCGGTTTCTAATATTCTTACCTACAATTCCATTCTTGTGCTGACAATGCAGATAGATGGCAGTCTGGGTTTCTCCAAATGTAAGTTTGCATGTCTATGTTTATAATTGTACATGACCAGTTTGTATATATATATATATATATATATATATATATATATATATATATATATATATATATATATATATATATATATATGTTTGTAAGAATATAGTATGAGGTTCAGTGATAGCGTTTCATGTTCATTCATGGGATTTTCAATATTTTATGTGTTTAGTTAAGGTAGAGTTGGATAGAATGCTAAATGAAGCAGAAATTAATTCAGCGTTGTACAAAGTTATTCTGGGTCCGATTCTAATAATTTGATTGTATATGTGTTTTGCGAATACTTGTATATTCTAATTCGTAGCAAATAACAAACATGTTAATTATTTCAATATTTCATCATCAAATACAAATAAACAGTATAAATTATTTACCTACAAATATATTCATGGAAATATATTCATTTGTTGAGATTAAATATCTATTGTGGTCATCACAAGCCATTCATATAAAATCACGGGAAATATTTGGTTATATTGAGAGTGAAATTTAATGTTCATAATAAATACAATTATTTAACTTTAACTCGTAGTTTTTGGTCAAAGTTTTGAGGTTTGACGTATGGAACTTTATCAGTTTACAGAATTAGTTTAACTATTTTAATTGAGCAAACAGTAACATAAGAAAGTAAGAAAATAAAATATGAATATGCTGACAAAGCGAATTCAGCGGTGCAATCGCTCTGAAATGGCGAATTAAAATCAGGGAAAGTCATCGAGTGAACACTTCGATAACACTTGAGCTCCTGCGGAATTAACTACCTGAACAACTGGAAGCGAGTCGTGTACGAAAATTCCAATCGCGTTCGAAAAGTATCGCGCACGTGAGAACGCCGCCATCTGCCCACGCTAACCTCACATTGGTGCAGCTTAGTATATGCGATTGAAATCAATTGATATCCGATGAAGCGGATTCCATCGCGCGCGGACGACTGTACTGAAAGCGATTCGATTAGCGTTCTCAGTGGCGTAACACTGAGCTCTCTAACGAACCTTTACGAACAGGTGATGAACGGTGCTCATTGATCGCCAATTAGTGGCCTGACCGGCTGTTCTTGTGTGGACAAGTTCGCTATTTGTAGCCAGCAGACCGAAGCATTCACATTTGAAGCCATTCGGATCTTCTGACCTATATTAGATTGTACTAGTTCGATTTCAGATTTACCAGGATATAACATATTACATTATTACTATATCTATTATTACTGGTATATATTATATGCTTGGAGCTGTCTTAACACTAGATCTGCGCCTAGCGAAACACCTAAAGCAAATATAAGTTTCAATAAACAGTGGTTCAGTTATTAATATCCATGTTACGGATACGTTGGGCTCACTCCTGAGGAGTAACACTAGATCTGGCAGGCAGGGCACCTAGCGCTGGTACATAATTAACAGTTTAGTATAACTAGCAGATGGAACTATGTTCTCGGACATGTTGTATAGTAATAATATAACCTATAGTAAGCTCCCTAACAATGCAAAACATTTCCGAGCGTGGACGATGTTCATGTACTAAATCCAACTTAATATCCCTGTACTCTGCATGCAATAAGGACACAATTCATTACACTAGTTTGGTGCAACGTAATTCGTAATAATAATACCGTTAAATATATTACCAACATAATTCCACGTGCACTATACCCATTAAATGTATACACAATTACATAAATAGAACTGGAGTGGACTTAACTCGACTTTCCCATACTTATACTATTTATTGCTTTATTTTGTTGCAAAGTAAATCTTTTGAACGAGTTATTGTTTTTAAAATAAGCACGAAATGAGAAAGAAAACGTTACCCCTCGGTTAATTCTCGTTTTCCAACCGTAATCGATACTAGTATCCTAATATCTCGTTGTCACTAACTGTAATACATTTAATCGTTGTCTAATTTGTTCTTATTACTCTCCCATATTAGACGACAGTTTGATCAGTATTCATGAATTGCAACTTTAGAATCAAATACTGCTCCTGGTAACAACGATACGAACTTGTACATGTGTTCCTTTTCCATAGACACATAGAGATAATTACGATTCCATATCTGGTTCAAATCCTGATTTCGGCTTCGTACGCTTTGGGAAACGCGTTTCCTAAATGCTTCTTCCATCGTAGAATCAATATTAAATTACGGCAAATACCGGTATTTTCATCGCCGCCCCCTGATGTCAACCGCAATCACGTTCGTAACTGTTCGCTCGGTGTTCAGATATTCCCAGTACAACACCTATAACTTTTCAACTACGTTCGACAAAATGCTGGTCATTCATGGCATAGTGCGAATTCGGTACGATTTCGTTGAAATTTCTTTTGAATAGACACGAAATTAGGCGATCGCTGCTAGGAGAGAAACCCTTATACAGTCATTTTAATATTTCGAGTATAACAAACTCCTGAACACGGCTATTAAAATAATATAATAACCGTTGTATATACGTGTGTACATTTTCAAACTAATTTCAACCAGAATAAGCATCGTTCACACAAGGACCCTCTTTTTAAATTTACAATTCTTGCTTTATGAATACGTATTGTAAAGTAAATATTGAATATATGTTGGTGAAGAGATCTAGTTTTTTTTTTTTCGCAATGCGAGAAGAAGAACATCTCAATGTCGTTACTGGTATTGACGCGTGGCAGTGGCACGGCAACTTTAGGGCAAAAAATATGAAAAAACACTGTCACCAACGAAGCGAGTTATTTACGTGTACCCGCAAGTTGTCACAAAAAAGAAATACTAGGAAAAAACAATTGACGCTCGAAGAAAGAATGTAAGAAATGAGAATATACATTTAAAGAAGGAGGAGTTGACATCAAAATTGACAAAAGGAACTAAAAATATATGGGATTTTATGATTTAACTGATGGCAATCGATTTGGAATTTAAAATATTATACTCCGATTATAAATCTAAATAAAACTCCAGTGGCATTTGTTACTTTCTTATATGCTAAGTATATAAGACATTATTATGATACTAATTTATCTATACTTATTTTAAAACTGCTGACGAAATTGATGAAATATTTCTAGATTTTGAGATTCATGTGGCTTGTATTGGCAAAGTATAAAATATTTATGTAAATAACAATCGCATGAATTTAATTATATTATGATGGTATGAGAATCCATATAGAAGCCGTTTTCGCACGTGCACAATATACACCAAATTAAGGTTGTTTGACTGTCCAAATTTCAATTTTCTATCATTTATGGTTTGGTCGGAAAAAATTAGCAAAATTTGATAAAACTTTCAATTTAAAAAAATTCCGTGAAATGTGAGAAAAAAAATTTTTCTTTTTAATTAGTCCTCACGCTCTCCACTAAGTAATTAATTTTTTTACAAGCTTTGCGTAAATTTAATAGTATTGTCTTCCACTTGTAATCTACTAAAGTAGGTTTGTTATAAACTTCTTGATTGATGAAGTTTTTTGTCCTTCTCCAATATCACTAGAACGGCTGCCCTAGTGGCAAACATAATTATGTTTATTATGAAAGATTTATGTATTGTTTAAATTGATTATATATATATATATATATATATATATATATATATATATATATATATATATATAACGCAGAAAGTCGACCGTGTGGAAGTTTGGTAACGCAAAGACAAAGTTAAAACATTGCGACTTGTACGGTGTCAGTGTCACTGGAAGATTTAATTTATCCCGTTGTTGAAGAAATGCTCTTAGTATATTAAAGAACCCAGAGTAATTTGTAGGACAACACTTTTGCATCAAGACTTTTGTGTGTGTGTATTAAACATATTTCTCTCTCTTCCCATAAGAAATTCAAACAATCTTCGTTAGTGCAGTGTCTGAAAAACAGACATTTGTTTAGCCAGTAGACAGTACACACGCTATCCGTTACACGACAGAGAATACAATGGCATTAAACATATGTGATTTTTAATTAACTTCCAGCTAGAAAGGCCGCTATGCATATTCATGAAGCTATCTGCGAGACAAGCGGAACGTTTTGTTGCCAACTTTGTCCCGTATATAACACGATCACTATCAGACTGAAACTCCCAGCACTTCTAACCCTTTCTTGTTTAAACAAGTTTGTACATTACACATACACATGCATTTGGAATTAAATAACTCCAGATCTATAACTTTTGTGCACTCAAATCATATATATACCTAATTTCGTTAAAATCGGCTGGATACTTCCAGAGGAAATGCGATAAAGTCTTACGATCGACAGAGCGATCGGTCGCGATAAATAAATCTTCATTA
The DNA here is from genome assembly GCA_933228885.1 of Leistus spinibarbis. NCBI lineage: Eukaryota > Metazoa > Arthropoda > Insecta > Coleoptera > Carabidae > Leistus > Leistus spinibarbis. The sequence continues at coordinate 876,567 of OW121809.1, read as the reverse complement.
AGGACATTATAATTGAACCGAGAATGTTACAGACACATGACCAATATAGCCCATTGTATATTTTGTACAGAGTGCTAAGAAAAAGGTGTTTCCTGATTGTTACTTTTATGGAGTAAATTTTTAACTAGTAACAAAGTTACTGTCGTTACCAGGATAGAAAATAGTGTTTTGCTTTATTTTTTCGTACAACAACTTTGTTGTTTCAAAGTGAGTGTACTTGCAAAAGATTTATTTTGTTACATTGTGTCCTGTACAAAAGCTGAACTTAAATTAATTATGTTCGTAATGTTAGGTGTATTGAAAGCTTGGAAAGGATTTGATACAAATGAACATACAAGTACTACATATTTATATTATTGAATTTAGTTTCTTTTCTGTACAACGTCTTCAGCGGTCTTCGTGAAATTTGATAAACTGACTCAACTAATTAATTATTAAATTCTGGAATAGGGAAGTTATGATCTTTATTAGTTTTACAGATTCGGATAAACTAGCTTCCTCAAGAGTCATTTATTTTCATATAATAGAAACAACCACACAAAAACACAGTCGATTCCGTCACATAATTGACGATGTCACAAAAGAAATACTTCCGATTTTCTCACACAATTGGTTGTCTTATACACGTAACTGTTTGCCTGTACTTTGCTGATATCCATGGCGTTATCTGCTCAATAAGAGGGGGTTTGTGTGAGTAACACTGTCAATTTGGTCCCGATGGGACACGCACCAATACTAAGATGTGGCCTGAGCACAATAGCCTGTCATGTTCACAAGAGTAAGTTGTCCTGCTGCTACTCTGAATTGACGTCTGCCGTCTACTGGCACATCGTTAAACGTCGTTTCAAAAGGACCGCCGGGTTTGTCTTTTAGGTTGACTTTCGAATAAACACATTCGAGTGTGGTTGTTCTCGAAACCACAATCGTTTGCGTTAGGTGTAGAAATACACCAACTCGATTATTCAAAACCTATTTCTTTAATAGTGTTGCACTTTTCTAATTCGTTACATAAGAACCTAGAACTGTTTCTAAAGTATTTTTGCTGGGAGTTTGCAGGAATAGGTCAACGAATAACAACTTTAAAATAGTTTTGTCTTTATTAAAGCATTGTTATATTATAAATAAACTCAAACAACAAAAGTATTTACCAAGCAGCCATTACAATTTTACATCCAGCTCTCCGTAAAACAGCGCTTCTTAATTAAGACGTTTGTCTAGTAACAACGGGCAAGAATCCGCAGTCCTTGCTGAAGATATTCATCCGATTGTCATCGCCCAGACATACGCCAGGTCCTGTCGCCTGGCAGCGTCCATAGCTCCATTTCGTCACTTGGTAATACACTCGACACATGTTCACATTGCTAGGCTCATCTACAGATTGGGGGCTAGGTATTTCTTCGTCGATCACATACTTGGTAGCTTGGCTCAGTGCAACTAGTAAAATAACGGCAACACTCAACTGAGATAACATGGTGCTAGTGGAAGAATGGAATGTTGGAGTGTTCTGATTGCTTCTTATATACACGAGCAGAGATTGAAGTTTCGCTGGTGGCCAGTGACAAAGGGAAACCCTTCAGCCTTAACGAGTATTTGCGAATATACGGTTTCTGATATTGAGGAACTTAATTATATACTTCCGTTCAAACGAAATCGGAAATAGCGTCCAATTGAGTCTCTGCTGTTCGATCGAGTTGAAATTCAAGTAGGGCCTGTTTGAACAATTTGCCAGTCGAGTTTTATTAGCGTAAAACTTGGTAATGAACCATATCATATTCAGTATTTGTTCTAAGCCATTTGCATTCTATCCTCCAGTTTGCTAAATAATTGTTATAGATATAATTTCTTCCTTGGCCTTTGGGTCCACAATTCGAAACGAATTTATAAATATATAATTTAAATGAATATTTGAAATAACAAAACTGTTGTTTTTAATTATTTTATTTAAGTCTGGCCTCATAATTTTAAGAAATTTAATAAATATAAAATGTCTATTGTAAGATCAGTATGAAGTATTTCTACAAATTTTGGGGCCTTATAACTCCGGACCTGTACAGACTGTTGGATTTAAAATACGACAAAAACTTCTTGGGCACTCAAATTATAAGTATTCCAATTAAAATCGGTCCGGTACCTTTATAGAAGTTGTCAAACACATACATCAAAGTTATATATATTTTTAGATTTAGACATTCATTGATCCAAGTATGTTACAGACACATGACTACACACTATTGCAGTATTATTATCGTACGACGAGCTAATAAAAAAAACATAAACATTAAGTCGTTAATTACCGAAAGAATAATGAGAGAAACGACAGCCTAAACATGGTGTATGTAAAAGGGTAGTTTTCTTTTATGTAGCGTATATATTGGCAATGTTGATTTTTCAATTGGGCAAAGAGGTTTCGTAGCGTACGAATCACTTGGCTAGTAACACAAATTTGGTTATTTGCAACATTTATTCCATTGCCTTTCGCGTTTCTTTAGAACAGCATCAGATCCCATTTCATCTGTTTGCTGAAGACGCTGGAGCGGTCAGTCAGTGTGTTCTGAGTTCGACCCCCGATGCCTATTTGAATTGCAAATCTTGTGTTACCCACAACGTGACCCACTGACCGACCGCAACGATTCGCAAACTTCAATAAGGCAATGCCGTACATTCCTATAAGTACAGGCGATTTCCTCGCTCGCCGTATGGAATTTTATATAATTCTAGGCCAGGCGAATTTCAAGGCCATTCCATACGACATTTGGAATTTCAAATACTACACTTCTTTTTTAACAATTTGTATTTCTCCAAGATTATTTATAAGCTGGGGGCATTAGTGCCTACATCTATGTGTGTGTTTTATGAATTTAACTAAAGAATTAATTATTATTTATGAATGCATTGAAAACTATAAACAGTAAATATATTATATCTCAGCTGTTTTGTAAAATGCATTGGGATTATAATTATCGTCTATACGAAAACAAACCTGTTCAAACGAAATTAATCGACGGAGTCACCTAATGTATACGTGTGTACCACAGTGGCCTGTGACGCGTGGTAGTGACGAGTGAATCGGTGTTTTGTGTTAAAAAATTGTGTTTAATTATATAATTATAAAGTAAGTAGTTTATTATTAACTTTATATTTTGTTTATTGCTATTTTATATATATATATATATTTGTCGTCTTTATAAGAATATACAATGATTGCTATGGTTTTAAAATGATTTATCATGTACTTCTAAACTGTTTCGTTGCCCTTGAACGCGTACTGTTCCATAATAAGAGAATTATTTTAACGACAATTACAGTTTACATTATTCGCTGTGGTTATTAAAACAATTCGTTGAAAATATGTTTCTTTATTATTATGATTTATAGTAGATATCAATTATTGCTTTTTAATTATAATATATAGGAGTATAATGTAAAAGAAAAAATTGCATTTGTAATTGTATTCAGTAATAATATAAGGAGAGATTGTTCATTGAAAGTTGAATGAAATCAGAAAATCTATGACAGAATTATGAATAATATTATCCAGTTCAACTGCTTCTGGTTCAGTTTCAAGTTAGTTAGTAAATTACTTGATTTTGTTTCTTCGTAATTGTGAAATGCAATGAAATGCAATATGTAAATGTGAAGGAGGAGTTATTAGATATGGTTAGATGAGATGAACCAACGATCTAGAAGGCATTGAAATAATATCTTTGTGAAAAGTCTTAAGTTATGGTTAGTTACAATTTAATTTATTATTTCCTTTTTATGGGATAATATTAGAAATGAAATATGAGAAAGATTGATAATGTTTGAAGGATATCCCAATTTATGTGTGTGTGCGAAATTGGATATCGATTAGTATTTTATAGACATTCTCCTGAATAGAGCAATAACAATACATGATTATACCAAAATGTGTGGTCAAGTCATCAATTTCGACCATTTCAAAAGGGCTTGATAACGCAGAACGCTGGGTTCAATTAATGCACTAATCAGTATTAGCAATAATTAATTCAGGGATTTTGATAGTTATGCACAAAATGTATTTATTTATTTGAGATCATTCAACATTATAAATCAAAACAGGGCTCTATAATTGTTGCCTCTGTAACTCCTGTTTTTTATTTATTATATTTATGCATTTTTTGTGGATGATAATATTCCGTTATCTTATTAGTGATATTAGCGCATTATTAGGAGTTTGTAAACTTTGCAAAATCGGCACAATAGATACAATTTCTTATGCCAATGACATTTTCTGTGGTGATATAAACAAAAGCGATAATGTTATTAAATTTTATCGTGCGGCAATGCAGTATAATATGTTTCAATACAAACTGTTGGATAACCGACAATAATTTATTACAATGATCACATTTCCACTAGCACAAAGTCGTTTCTACACACTTTCAAGCCCATTCGGTTTCAATGTGTTGAACCGCTGCCAAAATCTGATTGGATAAATCATGGGATTTGTACAATTGTAGCCCTTATCTAGTGTCGATACGGAAACAATACTCCCAATAATAAATCCATCTTTTACACGTATTTTTACCGCTTTAATAAAAAAAGAACTGGGAGTGGCCCACACACGTCTTTCTATTTCATATTTCGTGAAACATTCTCAATTATTATAAATTAGAAAGACACATCTATATTAATATGTCTACAATTGTTTCGACCTCTCGGTCATCATCAGGAATTAATATTAACTAATACTAACTAATACTTAGTTCCTGATGATGATCAATAGGTTGAAACAATAGTAGATATATGAATAAAGATTTTGTGAAACTTACCAAGTGTGTCTTTCTAATTTATAATTCCCAATTTGTAATATAGCTTTATTCTGTAATAAATTAACCTTGTGATTACTATGAAATTAAAACTGGAGTGTCTTCACTCGAGTATCTTATACTTCCACTATCTGTTTAATATAATATTGCTTTATTTTGTTTTTAATTCATGCTAGATTGTCGTTAAATCAATATTAGTCGTAGTTAGATAATAATATTTTTGTACAATAGTTGCTAGAAATTTTAATATATTTAAAGCAGTATATTTCCTTATATTCGTATAAGGAAAAAATACTTATATTTCTAAATTATGAAGTTAGGTAAATTTAAGAGTCCAGAGCATTAGAAACATCCCTTGTAGTGGTTAACGTAGAAGTTACAGCTTTTCTGTTTCTTCTTATTACAAAAGTTTCACGTAGCTCTGTAATAGGCCACATTATAACTTTAATTCTAGTTTATTTTTTGCCATTTCACGCGCAAATAAAATTTGCTGCAGTTAAAGAAAGTAACGTAGAACAAAAGGTATATAACGTAAGATGAGTTATAAAACACTTGCGATCACGACTCAAACAATTGTGTCAAAGTTTTGTTGTTAACGGTATTTCCCAAGTTGACATTGTTTTTCATTAAGTTTTATATTTATTATGCAACTTTGAGATCGTTATAAAATTCAATATGATTAAAATTGAACAAATAAAAAAGATACTTTAATCCTAAAATGCAGTTTTGGGCAAACATTATTAATTAAATAACCCTCCAACTGTGGAATAAATAATATTGGCTCTTAGCATCTTCATGATTCATTTTAATGTCATTATGAAGTAATATCTCAACGACTAACATTAGAATTGAAAATAAGATTAATATATTCGTCACATTTTTGATAAAGTTGAATCTGTGAAGAGTTTCGCGCATACAAAAACACATCATTTATATTTATTAAACGCAAAGTCAGACCATCAGAAGTGTCAAGCACGAAAATAGATGTCGTATGCGTAGGATTGAATGTAAATAAACGTGAAATTCAGGCAAAATGACAAGAAGAAATCTCATATGTGCATGATGGGTTAGTTGAAGGGGCTGGTAAGGCAGCCACACAACATTTGAAGAGCTAATATCGCGAACCACGAACCACGAAACGGGACAAAATGAAATACACGCAAACGGATGCTTAAAGTGTATTTGTATCAAGTCAATCGTGAATAAAAATCAATTTATATTGTAGTGGTTTGGTTTCCAAAACAAATATTGCCGGGGCATGCTTGGAATTGCGAATTACTTTACATAACAATAAAATCGAATGCATTTATTTTCACTTGAAACAATTTGAGGTGACGAGTCATCGCGCTTAAGGTCACGCGACTGAAGCGACGAGTTCACTATTGCTTTACTTCATTATATTGAAGAAGTGGACGAGTTGCTATTGCCATGAAACAATATTAATATGTGTAGTATCTAGGCAGACGTAAATACATACACACAGACACACACACACACACACACAGAGACGTACTCAAAATAGAATCAGGGACCATGAAGATCTTTTTTTGTAATCACAATACATTACGTATTTGAAAATAGAAATGTACAACCACAAATATTCGTGAATAATCAAAGCAATCGAAATAAATATATTCATAGCTAAAAAAAATCTATGTAAATTGGATATGAATATTTTTAATCAAAGAATCTTGATTCATTTTAATAAATTTACATATTTACAGAAGCGTAGAATTACTTAAATATTTGGTTTCATAAAAATGAATATATTTATTTCAATATCAAAATTATATAATTAAAGATAGGGATGGCCCGCATGGGGCGCCACTGGCGCGACAGATGAATGACCGAAATGCGAGACAGGATAACGAATTAAAGGGATGGTATTTTTGGAATTCCACAATTTAGGCCGTGTAACACGAGTGGGACAACGAAACACCATTTAAGCTCTCAGCGCTATACGTACACCATCACCCACCGCGTGTTTTTATCCTGATTGAAGCATTTCCAATCCTTCGCATTGTTCGATGCTTTTTCCCTGTCTCCCTCATCAACGATGCTGCCTTTATTTCCGACCCCACTCATCATCCCCTCTATGTCATTGATACTCCTCCTCTCTGAAACCAAGACAGAAAGAAGGGATTTTTTATTTCATCGTTTAAAACGCTAGAACATTATGAAAGCTGTCGGTGAAGTTTTATTTTTTATCCTCCTTCTTCTGTCTTCATGTTTTTATTTCTCGGATTCGTGTAACTAATGCCTTTTATTTGTGGCGAGCGAAGCTCTAAAATTTCTTACCATCAGAGGGTTTGCTTTATGGGCCAGACCAAAATTAATGGCATTGTTCTATTTTCAAGATTATAAATTTATTATTTCGTATCTTCATTAAAATGATTTATAAATTAAAATAATTTTCAAATTCACCAAAGGGAATTAATTTTTTGATATATTAAAAACGCTGATAATACGAAATTTTATTTAGTGCATTTTGAGCTTACCGTACGAAGAAGATATAGGTGTTTGTACCTATGCTTGTATATTAAATATTTATTAACATATATAGCATACAAGTTTGGTCTAATCTAATATTGTTGCTAAAAAAAAATTAAAAAGCGGGTTTTGTAATCATAATCACGCAATCGGTTAAGTACAACATATCGAATATCTTTGCAGGAAATATTAAAAACATAGACTTGGCCATATTTGTTATATTGTACATTTCTTTTTTAACAAATCAAGTAAATGTTTTTGGTTGTGAGTGTATAACAGGAGTGATGCTATGTTTGCTCTTAATAGACATTTGCCAATTTTGAGAACAAAATAACAGTGACCTTGAGACCTCGTCGCAATCATTAATTTCGTTTGCGACGAGCAAATATTTCCGAAGTTGTTACAAGCCGTAGAAGATTAATACATTTTGCCAATACAATCTTCCGGAATCCAATAATAAATGTACAAAGACAGCGAAACTAACCAATTGTATTTGCTCCTCCGGAACACACGTAAAAGTAAATATCGACTGCGATCTGCAGCAAATTGAAGGCATTTACAAAATAAATTGAGCTATTAGCTAAAAGTCAGTTCGCGTAAAAATATATTGGCACCGTTTTTCATTAATCTATTACTCTAAGTGTGTAGCAAAAGGAATCCAAAATAAAGTAAACTATATTCTAATCCACATATTTCTAAAGATTACAAGCGGGAGTATATATCCTGATAATCACAAGATGGTTATACTATAGTTTAAAAGCTTTTTATTTTTTATGACGACCTCCGCGTTATAGATGGAGTATGTTCTATTTCACTTGATAGATAATATTTCATGTGCAGCTATCTTTGTCTTGAAACGAGTCTATTCAAAGTGTGAGCAACTTCGTGACATTGCTGTCTTGGCACTTTCGCCTTTCAAACTACTTCTCCTCCAAGTATAAAGCATTTTAAAACTCCTGCAAATCTTCAGTCTCCACTTAAACATCTCACGTGCATTTTCTTGACAACGGAAACACTCTCTGCGACTCCCAACAACCCTAATTGTCCGACACTAAAATTACAGGGGTGCCCGTAGTTTAACTTAATTTTCTAAAGCTCGGTTGAACAGTAACCGTCGCTTTACTTAGCTTCACTTAAAAGTTGCATGGAGTAAAACCAAAGCTCAGTTGAACAGTCATCGATTTTGTTTAACCTAACCTAACCGTCGCTTTACTTAGCTTCACTTAACAGTTGCATAGAGTAAACTTGAACAGTCATCGAGTTTGTTTATTTAACCGTCGCTTTACTTAGCTTCACTTAACAGTTGCATAGAGTAAACCTAAAGATCCCATACTAAAACAGTCATCGATTTTGTTTATCTAACCATGGCTTTACTTAGCTTCACTTAACAGTTACATAGAGTTAAGCTAAAGATCCTAAACTTAAACTACGCTTATATAAAGAAGTTTTTCACACTTCTTGCTTCTCTTGCATTACGAATATAGTTAGAAACGATTCACAGGTGGCCAAATCGTCTATTTATTTTAAAGTCTCGAGTTAGAAATGCTTCCTTTTGGATATTGTCAAAGGAATAAATATTAAATAATGATTTCCTGGTCGCCAAAAAATGTGAGCTTTAATGTACGATGCACTAACCTCGATAAATACAGAGAACTACGCATAAGAGATTTTATAGACAATAGAATTCTGTCGTTAAACAAGGCGCCCACGAGCAATCATATTACAGCCAGACAAGGCACGTTTCCATGAAACAATAATTACATTTTCAGTGCACTTTAATATCACTTATATTATAGGGTATTCCTAATTGATACCTATCCATCATATATACAGTGAAAAGGCGACCGATACAAGCATCTAAATATTTCACAAGTTGCATGTCTGTGATGTTCAGGAATCTGAAATACATACGATGACGTATTTAATAAGTAATTTGATTGATTTGCGGTATGCAACTGATTTCACTGTAGTTATTCTGGCATGCATATTGGAATTACTGGATTTATATGATTGAGAATTTATCGATCGAGAAACCAATCCTAGCCACCGGATTACCGTGAATGTAACGTACATATGCAGTAAATAGTATAAATTAACAAAAAAATTGCAAGATATTTTCATTGCTTTACAATCATGCCGGTTTATATTGAAATAATAAAGCAGGATTAAAATGTTTCTTCCGGTTAAGATTCTATTTTCAAATTATTCACAAACACACTTCAGATATTTAGATTCAATAATCGGATGATCAAAACGTGTATTTCCGTTAAAATCGCGAGTTTAAACATTATTATGTTTACAGAAACATATTTTTGAAAATTTAAAATATATTTCCTTAAAAACTAATAAAGATAGAAACTTCTCCTTTTCAGGGATTGATAATTGAACTATTGTTTATTTCTAAATAAATTTTCAACTAAATATATTGTAAGATAAAACTTCTGCAGCCGTCCGAGTTTTTACGCTCGCGAAAATAGTGCGTAATATTATCTTAAAAATATGAATTTCAAACATTTGGGCATTTTGCGTAGTGAAAAATCATTTTTACAAAATATATGTATCTCTGTATTATCAGAGGAGTTCGAAACATTATTGAAAAGAATGACTCCCAACGGCAATATACGTTAGATTCATATCCCAACTGGCCAAAGTAATATTGTTGTTTACAGTCGTAAAAGTAAATCTAATTATTTTAAAATAAACCGCCTGAACGTCAATATATCATGCAATGTGTTACTGACAATATACTCGCTTTTTAATTTCTAAGTGCGGCGCCTATATATAGCACTATGACGCATTATGCCCTTTTTAATCATAGACATAACGCATCAAAACATATATCAAACTTGTTACACAATTATAAAATGTCTCATATAATAATAATAAAAGCGAAGAAGCTAAAGCATTCAGTCGTGTGTCTGTAGCATTCTCGGATTAATAAATTTCATTTCTCGTTGCCCGGAATCCAAAAATATATTTAACTGGGTGTTAGTGTATATATATACGGCAGTGGTAGTTTATAAAATAAAATTGTACTTTTTTAAGCATCAAAATAATAATTAGGTGTGAAAATAAATATTATTGAATGTAAACATAATTAGTAACTGACCTCAAAAATAGCAATATTACGACCCCGTAATTTGTAACGAAATGCATAATCCAAGGTTACCTAGAGAATGTGTTGATTGACGTATAATCAATTAAACATTATTTGCCAAATAAGTTTCCGTGCAAACAATATACCAATTTCCATTAATTCTGGATTTTAGAATCCATCATCCATAAATTGAAATTAACTAAGAACTCGGCGCAAGTTTGAGCATTCTGTTAATTCATTGTTTCCAACAATCTCAGAAATGTATATGCCGAACAGTGATGTATCACTTAGTGAGTGAGAGAGATGTAGGCAGTGAACCGTGCTCGAATGTAGTGGGTCTATTTCACAGGGAACCTCTTGTATGGAATTCAACGACAGATTGCCCAGATTGTATTCAAGCTGATATTGATGTATTTATAGCTGTGTATATGTATGTATAATATCCACGCGCGTATGGGATTAGTATTATTTGATGATGATTAATTACAACAATCATTCACGGACTTTGAACAACCAATATAATTCCGGTTTAATCATTATTTTGTACAGTCGATCACATTGCTTTTACTGATTGTCTACGCGGTCCACTTGTGATCTTATTTATTTTTAACAGGTTATAGCTATGTATGCAACTAGTTACAAAAGCTGTCTTTAAGGCCAAACATCAACCTCGAAAAAGTAAATTTTAAGGGGTGATTTTTACAAACGAAATATTGCATAAATAATGCTTGGATTTTTCTTTTTTGAATTTTTCGTTTCAGAGATAAAAAATAGGCCATTAATTATAGTTTTTATTTGTAGGCTTCATTGTTACTTTTACGCACTAATATTTTAATGAGCTCATTAAAGCACTAGTTATATATATTTATATATAGAATACAAAACAGACAATAAAAAGTTGACTTTTTGAAACAATTGTAAATAAAATCCCATTAACAGAGTAGAAAACAATATACAAATTTGCCCATAAATATAGAACGTTTGCAAGTAACAAACCATCGTTAATTATTTAGGGCAAACAATATTATATGAAGTTTAAATGAGTCTACTTTTTCATCTAATTTGTTGAATAAGGTGCGACTGCAAAAGAATATTTGTCTGAGCAAGAGGAAGATATAATTAATTTGCAAAACTGTATAAATAATATGACAATAAATGCCCCTAGGCTAATATATATATATATATATATATATATATATATATATATATATATATATATATATATATATATATATATATATATATATATATATAGGCGCCCCTAGACCCGGGCGTGCCCCTAATTCGCCCTATATAAATATTGATATGGGTAATAAATAATATATGTATATTATAATATATTGTAGTCCGTTTATTGACTTAATAACACTTAATCAGGGCTCAATTATTATTGTTCGTTTATTAATAAATATAATCAAATTATCCATTGTTCTGATTTCCTAAGTTTATAATTTCAATCGACAGTATTTAATACGATTATAATTGACTAATTATTTCAAGGTCTTCTGGTCCCTGTATTTAATTTTAATATATATATATAAATATATATATACCTATATATTTCATCAACTTAACGTCCTTTTCCGTTTATTTATTAAATTCTACGACTATTACAAGCCCAAATTCTCAAAATGTGTGTAAACACAATTATTTTTTAATTATCATATAATTTAAATTGTTTTAATTACTCTAAATTGTTAATTACATTAAAAAATAGCAGAATTGTTTGAACTTTTATACAACGAAGCGCCACCAAGCGGTGAGTAGCAGGAGTCAGGAAAGCTTCGCGCAGAACTTGATATAACAACGTTCGCAGAACAGACACTACGTTTTTGCGAATTACAGCGATGCTCTTTATACCTACAGAAATACAGTTATTCGTCCACAGATGAAACTCAAATACTCTTTTGTAAAGTATATTTACGAAATATTGGGTTTAAAAGTTCATTTATAATATTTAATATAGTGATGGAACTGATATTAGATTATTCCTAACACGGAATATTTTACGTTAATTTAATTTTTTATTCCTTCTAATTAAAACATAATTTTGTTTATTTATTATTTAAACAGAAATAAAATAAATTTTTATGGATAGGAATGTATAGGCATTAAAAATGGGTGGTAAGATATGTTTATTTTTAAAAACTATTAAACATATTGGTGATTTAATTTATTCTCGATCTTAGACTCATCTTGAAATCGTACTAATGAATTAGGGATATTTATACTGTGCAGGTGAAGGATAATTGAGCATATAAACCACTAGTTTTCAATCGGGTAACGAACTGGGTTTGTCATATCGGGTCTACGCTAGGGAAACTTCGCGCTTAAAGTACAAAACGTAGTGTTTTAAATATGTTTTGTTTTTTCCTTATGAGAATTATAATTAAATAACTTAATTTTTGAAGCGAATATTTAATTTGATTTTGTTCAACGTAATTATTATGTTGAAAAGAATGGCTGATCGTTTCAAGCCATTAATTGAACATGTGCATTATATGTTACGAGTACTAATATCATAATAACACAGTGCAGAAGTGAATTATTACTGTAATGCCGTCCATTATAGACTATATACGCTCATCAAACGGTAAGCCTCATCAGTATACAGGTTCATTATTACAACGTGATCTCAATTTTTATTTCTATATTATAAAATATGTACAGTCCATATATATATTCTGAAAACTAAGTATGAGAAAGTCCACTCTAGATTTAAAAAAAAATTATTACATGTAATATTGATTATTCAGTGATGCATTTGTGCTTGTATGTGTTTGTTTTGTGTTTCTTTTTATTAATTTCAAGCCCGTGTTTTCAATTTTAATCAAGGAATGCTTGTAATATCGCCAGCTAATCACTTAAAACAGTGATAAGCAATGCAATTGAAGTGAGTGGTATCCAGTGTTTTTTTAATTGAAAGTCGTTACTTATGTTTTCCAGAAGGCGAGATGCAATTCATTCTGCTCATGCAACATTCATGCGCGCACAGGAACAGGAACAGGCAGAAGAAGAAGAAGGAAACCAGCAGCAGACAAGCATTGGAACTAAGGTAGGACATATCAACTCGATTCTATTTTCTTACCGCACATAACTGTACTGTGGAAGGGTGTACGCGGGTACGTACATGGGGTCGTTCGCTTTTATGGGGTGTCATACATTGCAGTCGACCCATTCCAAAGCGATCGCATAGTTGTTAGACCCGCCCGCCCGCCGCTAAAGCCCTCGCATCAATTTGTAATCGCGCCCGTCTTTGCCTGATACACTGCCATTCTGCCTTGCGCTTAATATTTCAAATGGTTACTGTTGTTCTTTTCTCTTACTTACGATGTCACTACTACGTCAGACCCACTTCCAGAAGTTACTGTACACTTATATGTACATTGGTACATGTTTCATCAAATTTTATTTTCATATAATTGGCACAATACCAGTTTCAATTATAAGCTAATTGTGCTAGGGGGTCTTAAATCGTAGTTTTTACATTCTTTTATGAAGTAATAGGGAAGTATAGGGATCACTAAAAAAATTGACCTAGAGATTTTAATAGAAATATTCGTTTCTCATCACTTTAATTAGCATTTTTGGAATCAGCGTAGTCAAATTAATCTAAATATATGTCAAACTCAAAAATTTTTAGGCGATTTTTTTGCCGAAAATTTCGTAAGGGGTACCCCTTGCCGTTTTTGCGAAAATCGACGATTTTCACTGTTTTTTCTCGCGATTAGCTGTGGAGGTCGTAATATTATTCCAATTAAATTGAAAAAATTTGACAATATACATCAAATATAGGTTATTTGACTGTCCAAATTTCAACTCTCTATCTTTTATGGTTTGGTCGGAAAAAATTCGCAAAGTATGATAAAAATTTAAAGTTAAGAAAATTCCATGAAATGTATCCAAAATTTTTTTTCTTTTCAAACCGGCTGAAAATAAGTTTCTAGAGTAATTAAATATCGGGGAACTCAAATCTGTTAACGGCGGCTCGATTCGATGCACCGTTCTCGAATTATATGGAAATTTGCATTTTATCAACTTCAAATCGCGCTAACAGCAATTTCTAACGGTTTTTCACCACTTTAATTAGCATTTTTGGAATCAGCGTAGTCAAATTAATCTAAATATATGTCAAACTCAAAAATTTTAATGCGATTTTTTTGCCGAAAATTTCGTAAGGGGTACCCCTTACTGTTTTTGCGAAAATCGACGATTTTCACTGTTTTTTCTCGTGGTTTGCTTTGGAGGTCGTAATATTATTCCAATTAAGTTAAAAAAAATTGACAATATACAACAAATATATGTTGTTTGACTGTCCAAATTTCAACTTTCTATCTTTTATGGTTTATTCGAAAAAAATTCGCAAAGTTTGATAAAAATTTAAAGTTAAAAAAATTCCGTGAAATGGGTCCAAAATTTTTTTTCTTTTCAAACCGGCTGAAAATAAGTTTCTAGAATAATTAAATATCGGGGAACTCAAATCTGTTAACGGCGGCTCGATTCGATGCACCGTTTTCGAGTTATATGGAAATTTGCATTTTATCAACTTCAAATCGCGATAACAGCAAATTTTAACGGTTTTTCACCACTTTAATTAGCATTTTTGGAATCAGCGTAGTCAAATTAATCTAAATATATTTATACAATTATTTTGCCGAAAATTTGGCGATATTTTTCTTTTTTTGCGAAAATTAATTGTGATCTAAGGCAATTAAATGTCGATCTACTGAAAAACGAAACATTATCTTAAATAATTATTAGACATTAAAATTATATTCATGGGAAACTAATAAAGACAGAGTTGTGCACAATTTCGTTAATGGCAGCGACCCGGAGTATAAACACACGACGAGTCGCCGGAACGGAAGCTGGCTCCACTTTTCTCCGTCTTCAGTAATGGTATTGCGGTGTATACGTACGTATATACGTATATATCGGCGACGGTCTCTCATTAATTTATGGAAAATTTGTAAAATGGCCAATCGAATTAGAGGGATATGCGGGCGCGAGTAATCGGCCGAAAGCTTTTATCCGCAGCAATGCTTCTTCTAGCGCTATCTTCACTCTCCAAATGTTGAATTACGCTCAAAGTTGCCGGCACGGTAATTCTCCGAGAGCTTAATTAAGGAAATTAAGCAGAAAAACATTTTAATTAATTGCACCTACACTTTATACATTTAATATTATTGTGCTTGCTTCGCTCGCACATTCATTAAAACTACTAACAGCGCAGATGCTACGTTTACTCCCTTTGCACTAAACTCACGCTCTAAACCTTCACAATACTCATTATTATATTACTATATGCGATAAAACACATGCATACATATATTCCCCATGTTACTCTAATTGAATCCGACAATTTATATATATATATATATATATATATATATATATATATATATATATATAAATAAATAACCGAACTTTATTTCTATAAGCTTTATTATTGCTTGTATAGATTATTGCGTTACGCATAACCTCATCTCTAGCCACATGTTCTTGGATTGTTGATATCTCGTTTAGTTTTCGTGATAATGTTATTTGAGTGCAACGTGTTTAAGTCTGAGTGACAAAATCATGTCAACTGTCTTTTTTTTTGTTTTTCTTTTGAAAAAATTCGTGTGACCAAAAGAACCAATTTTGAAATTCTAAAAAAATATTTTTGTACTCTTATAGTGTGAATAAATATACCTGAAAAATTTCAAAACGATATCTTAATTCTTTCTATGAAAAAAAAAATGTTTCAAAAAATAATATAAATTCATTCTCAAGGTAAAAAGTCCCCTTAAACTTAAGACTTGTATATGGCCCGTAGGGCCCCTCTAAATTTTGAAAACAATATTTGGTACTTATTCTAAATACTGCAAGAGTTAGAAAAAAAAAAATTCTTATAAATGTTGAAGATATTAAAGTTACTAGTAGGTTTTAAATAAACGTAATTTTTAAAAATTCCCTAGTTATCTTAAATTTTAATATGGTTATCTTAGAATGCATTTAAAATAAAATACGAAGCAATATTATATTAAATTGATAGTGCAAGTATAAGATAGGCTACTTTTTATAGTTTTAATCAAATATGTGTCCAGTAAAACGCGATTTAAAGGCATTTATGTACATATTTGTAGTAAAAGGAGGACTTTGTTCGGTTGTTTAGGTGCAAATAGTCGATAGATCAATGAATGGGTATAATTTGGGCGGGCGAGCGATTCTTGCGATTCAAAAATTTAATTAAAGTACAAAGTTCAGAGATGTGTAAACCTTGGCGGCAGCGCAAGGTAATGGCCTGTAAAATTGTAAGGTTTCGATTATACACCTCCTCCGTGCGGATGGTAGAGGGGGAGGGAGGCAGCGGCTAATTCTCCGCGCCCGGATATATAACTGTGCGAACGAACGAACGCCGCCGCGTGCCGTTTTAAAACGATGATGATAAACAAAATTGAAATTGCCAACGTTAGCGGGCATAAAGTAGCGATACACGAACCAGCCGCGCGCTCACCAACCAAAAACATCTGGTATCGCTGTTCGCCGAATGGCAAACATCGCATCGCGATGCGGGCTGTTGTTATATACAAACTATTACAGACGCCTTTATTTTTATCGCGATGCGCGAACAACGAATTATTATGCAGCGTTGCTGAGATATGATCGGTGTCCAAGATGTGCGGCCCCTAGCAGATTTAATCATTCTAATAGAATATATATTTCTGTGCGGTTCTTTTGCGATGCTACCGTATATATTGCGAACATTACACAATTTCGAGTATTGCTTTTATTACATCCGTTTTACTTTATTGACTGCATTTTAGTATCTGTTGTTCTATCACTAATAAAATTAATGTTTGCTGTATTCTCTGAGCAACTCATATATTCTGTATGTGGCTACACAGAACTTACTTTTTATGTTACTGTCAGCATAATCAGTTTCAAAATGTCTGCTTCCATTTGTTGCCATTTCCCATACGCGATTTTAGGTTTACTTGTGTTCTTTTATACGTTATGTATTAAAGAAACTATTGTGAACACAAAGAAAAGAAAGAATACATAATATCAATTTTCATAATGACACGTCTGTGTGTGTGTGTGTGTCTGTGAAGGTTCTGCAGCCATTACGATGAAACATAAAACAATGGTTGTTTGAATTTAATAGTGGATTTCTGAGTCAATCAATAAATCTATAGAGAATTCTATTTAATTATTGTAGACGTTATTAATTTAAATAATACTTTTATTATTTAATAAACTGAACAACATTGTTTGATTTATTTACAAAATGTAATCATTTTGATTAACTATAAGCGGTTAAATATTTATAAAATATCCTTATAGACTTGCAGATTAGCTTAGAATTCCACCATAAGTATTGTATATCTCTGAATGTTTTTGAATCCTTGCAGTAGCGTTGATTGAATAATAATTATTCAATAAAACGATATTACATTTATTAAATATATAGTTCTTCGTTTTATTAAAGAACAATCAAGTAAAGTGAGTCCGTATGGTTAATGAGTAACACCTAGTGATATTGTGTGCGGGTAAATAGAGTTGAAAAGTTCGACTTTGAGTCGTGTGAAATCTACGTACGTATGTATGTGTATGGAGTAAAAGGAAAGGCGATGTGGACGGTGGTGGTGTAGGAGCAGGAGCGGGCTTGGGTCCATTACGTTAATGCACTGTGCCACTCCGAGGGAGCGTCTCTTCGTCCCCGTCCTCGGCGCGGCGTTCTGCTGCTGATTAATATTGCATTTCTTGCTGGCTCTGGGCTGGTGTCGGAGCGGGAGCCTTGGCGCCGGACGATCTGACGTCCATCCGAACCTCCTCGGGGCCATCTCCCCCGGGGTTCGTGCCGCTGCCGCATCACACACACACACACACCGAGTGCCATCTACTCTAAGAATTACTCGCGAAGATGCGCCAAATGCTCTCCAAGAATTGTAACCTATTGTATTAGCCACTCTACTAGCCGAAAACCATATTCATGCATTATAAATGGGCCCACATTTATAAATAAACGTACATGTAGTACATATGCATTTAAATATCTAATATGTTTTATATTGAATACGGAAATACTACCTTAAGTACACTAAAATATGCTTTTATTATATATTCCTTTTCACGAGAATACTATTCATATTTATAACTTTTAAATAATATTCCGCTAAAGTTAGGGCTTTCTTAGCTCGCCGTACAAAGTAGCTAAGGCATTCGGTTGTGTGTCTGTAGCATACTGGGATCAAAACAATTCATTAACAAATAATGTTCTGGTAACAAAAATACAATTAATCCAATTTAGCAAATTAGAGGAACTATATACGTTACAGTTTGTTGAAATATTAATGTGCTAGAGTATCGGTGTAGCCAGAGCCAGAGAAGATGAGTTACCCTTACTCAGTGGAGGTAGAGGGCAGGGGTGAGGGGAGTAGTCATCATCATCATCTATAATAGTATAGTAGTGTAGGTGTATATATGTGGCTTTTAGTGGAGATCGCAGGGCCGGCAGGCAGGCAGGCAGGATAGTCCATTAAGACGACTGCACCCTACGTGCATAATGCATAATATGCGGGCCGAGACTGAATAGGCATCATATATACACCTAGAAGACCGGTCGCTACATAATATTACACCGGTGTGTGTTTACGTGCCAACCATAGAGGCTCTACCGGTAGAGGTTGCTAACCTCCTCATTATTAAAACAAACATTTAATTTAATAATTCGTATCTTCTGTAATATAAAGATTTCAGAAAAACAAAGAATATGGTTTCCTTTCGAATCAAAAATTAATATAAAGGCTTGCCACTGCGTAAAAGAAAGTTCTGTGTTGGCCACAATCATTATTTATATATATATATATATATATATATATATATATATATATATATATATATATATATATAAAATGTTCGAAGCGTTATGGCAGTGTGGTTGGTTGGTTGGTTCTAGTGGTTCAATCTCTTTGGGTGGTAGATCCCTGTATAACTGGCATGGCATTGGCACATCTCGCATATCTCACATGATATTATCATAAATATTTAGCGGCGCAAGACGAGGGGCCGAACAGCGAACAGCGAACACACCCTCAGTGCTCAGGCTGGCAATAACATAATGAGGAAGCACTATAAACAATGAGAGACCACATATGTATAACGTGCAATTGAATAATGCATATGGGAGCGGCCGGGCCTCTGCGTGACGTCATCACCCCCCTCCAATCCACTCCAATTGAGCCTCCAAACCTCCACTTGTGTGTTGTTGCACCTGAATTATTTCGCTGACGACTCGTGAATTCGGCCCTTACGCACCACGCCAAATTTCATTTAATTAATGCGTTCAGCTAATTACAGAATGTGCCATGTGTTCAGTTCGGTTACATTCGGATATATTCGGCGTATCACACAAATCAACACTGATTTTCCATTTGTCAGACACGGGAATCTAATTAAAAGGATGTGCGTGTCTACCTGTATGAAGGGCCAAACACGGAGACAGAATAGTTGTTCTAGGGGTTGTTACGTCACGGTAGGCGGGATTGTTGATGATGACTCGTTAACACTGATTACAAAAAGAGATAATTCCATTCTACATTACAAACCATACTCAATCTTAAACCTTTATTCTAATATAACCAATCTGAAATCTCTGTGTTTGATCTCACTATTTTATGAATATCTCGAAAACGGTACTAGTTACACAAAAAGTGCTACTTATAAACTTAAAGATATTAAAATTTCAAGTAACTTTTGTTTAAAAAGTTTATTCGAAAGATGTACCATTTGTTGAACATCGTCGTATTGAAATTGTTTTTATAAAAAAAATGCCTGAGTGAATATTACTCATTTATTTTGGTCCGTTTTTGGAAAATAGCAACTTTCTGGTCAGTTTAATTATAGTTATGGCATCAGGAAGGCAAAACCGGGTGATTTTTAGGTATGACGGTGGGTGTATAGTTGACGTTAGTGTGCCGTCGTCACAGTAACGATTACACTAAACGTGCATTATGCTCGTATAGCGTATAACGTCTTAATAATTTAGAATAATGGCTGCACGGCCGCACTTAGACACACAGACACAGACACACACGTATAGAAAGCCCAAACGCCAACATATAATATAACACACTTTTTCACTTTTAATTAATCTAATGCCACTTTATTTCGAGCGGTCTGAAACAATGTCATATACTGAATCTTAATTTCGCCCGTCATGCGAAATTTATGGCGGTTAATTAAATTTTAATTTCAGTTTGTTAGCAGCAGGAAGAGAAGAAGAGAATGAGCGTGAGTGTGAGCGTGAGCGTCAGCGTGTGCGCAGCCTTTCAGTTTTGTGTGAAGCCGCGCACCGCTGAAACTCTAAAGGACACACACACACACACACACACTAACGCACAATGTACAAATTCGCTCATATCTTTCTCGTTATTATAATATTTGTATTCCTGTGCATGTATGCACGGTACGTGCGTGAATCGCCAGGCCCGTATTCAGCCCCCCTAAGCCCCTAAGGGCACCAATAATAAATAAATAAATATATATATATATATATATATATATATATATATATATATATATTCGCTGTACGAAGTATCGAAGAAGCTAAAACATTCGGTCGTGTATCTGTAGCATTTTCGGATCAAAATTGTCCTTTTTTTTTACTTCCATTTAAGACTAAATTCGAGTTAAAATTGGCTAATTTGGACAGAATGAGGAGAGATACCGGGATATTAAAACAGCATTTTTCTCTTAACTGACTTAAATTATACATAATCTAATTTATTTTAGAGCACACAAAATACTTTGATACCGTTTATCGTCCCTTAAAAGGGCAGAGTTGTTCGTGTGCTTGTGATAAGTCGGCCCTGCGCAAGTGTCCCTTGGAGTATCGCATATATAAATGCGAATAGGGCAACGGCAACGGCAACAATTCGTATTGTTTGTGCGCGGTCGCTGGCTGCTGCCTCCTGTTTACACTCGGCGTGCCATAATTGTACCGTCATTAGTATGCACGTACGAGTACCATTAAGTCATTAAAAATGCATTAACTTTATCTATCGGCATTGCGAGCGCGAGCGGCTCGTTGCACGCGCAATCCGGAACTAAATACTGATACTAATTACGAAAACAGACCGTTTCAAAGTGGCATTCGCGATTTATCCGCTCGCATCACTAATACCACCTTGAGTATCACTTATTTACCCTCCACTCACTTCGGTAAATAATCACTACATTCTTATTCATATATGTTACGAATAATTGTATTGGGACCTCAAAAATAAACACATGTCTTAGGATATATCCGTTTTGAGGGCCCTTAAACCCATCTTTGTATTATAATAATAATATTAATCTTTTTCGTAGACGTTTTTTTAATCCGTGCCGTTTTTGAAATACTAAAGAATTTGCAGGAGTAAATATATACTAACAGTTTAGATTTTAGTTGTGGGAAAATGGCATCAGGCATTTTTTATGACCACTTCCTTAAGTACTACTTAAAGAAAGTAAAAAAAAGTTACCTTTAAAACCATTAGTTACACAATGTGTTATTTATAATTACATACTCATTTAAAGTATGATGTGAAAATACAATTAGAATAAACTAAGGAATAGGATATAAAAAATATATTTTAATAATATTGAATACACTAATAGATTTTCTATGTTAACATGCGAAAATCCATTAGACAAGTGTAAAAGTAGTTTCTATCTAACTATTATGTTTTTCTTTTTTACAACCCTTTTTCTAGACATTCATATTTTAATCTAATTGCACAAACATATATTCAATATATATACAACGGCTTGCCAAATCATTAAAAACGGTTAACCCGTAGGCAACATGGGCCCATATCATATACAGTCTATATATATAAATAACAGTGCAGTTGCTCCATTCGCTCAATTCTGTACTGTTGTCAATTAATCAAAAACAATATAATTTTATCTCTTCAAAAGACCCTTTTTATCTACATTATTATTTACGCAACTCAATATGCAATAAACTGTCGGCATTTTAATGGATGTGATTATCTGTGGTGTGAACGCTGTCAAGGACTGTTTATGCCTTATTTCACGTCAAGTTTCCGAGTACAAATTGGTTATCTAACGCACCTATGAGAAATTCTATTATAAATGCACCCTTGGTGCTTATTTATACATTTATGGCTTTTCCTAGTTACAATTTATTAAACTTAGGTACTGCTTCTATCTCAATATATTAATTTCTACATTTATTTATTATTTTGTCGTTTAATTACGTAGCTTTTGTTTTTTATAATAAATCAAAATTTTACTGGCTATTAAAATTAAATTTGTGCAATTTAATAAAATGTTAACAAATAATTGGAATATCTTTTCAAGATTGTTGGTCACTTTTTGGATATATATATATATATATATATATATATATATATATATATATATATATATATATATATATATATATATATATATATATATATATATATATATATATATATATATTTAATATTAATTGTAAATTGCGATATTGGTTAATCAACCGTGAATGGAGCCTAATATGTATATACATATTCATGGTTCATGTTTTATTTGTTACCATATTATTTTTTTTGTAATTAATCTGTAAACATAATGACGGATTTGTTGTTGTACACATTAAAAGTACATCTGTATGTTAGAAAAAACAAAAATCGCCTAAGTGTCCATTACCTTAAATGTTATTCCTTGTTTAAATAATTTACTTTTATAAAAAAGCGATGTTGGTTCAGTAATGGTTTTCAACAAATTGTTGTAATTACATTGCTAGCAAAATCTATTGTTGCCTTAATTCGAAAATCCAAGATAATTTAACACATAAACATAAAATTTACATTAAATGCTGATGAATAAATTGTGTAATATTAATGTTTAATCTATATCTATTTTTATAATTATTATTTATTTTGTTTTAAATTCACGCTAGGATTACTATGAAACCTAAATTAATATATCTTGTAAATAGTGAAACAACCGTAGTTAGATTTGATTCAGGAATAGTCAAAACTTCTATTCCTGATAAAATTTGGGCCAAGGAAGTAAAAACCAATGTATTATATGGATTAATAACGAGTTGAGGTGCATTTAATATGTAATTTCCTTGTGTTCGTAATAATATATCAGAGGTAGTGTAGGACATTGTTTGAACAATTGAATCGGGTAATACGGTCGTGGTATCAAGCGAGCACGCTCTTCAGAGCGCGAAAAAAGCCAATAACGGCTATCGTGTAACAAGTTTTGATAAGAAACACATTCAATTTATGGTACAGGGTGCGCACGACGCCGGCCGACGCTTGGCGTCTCTGTGAGCTGTCGTGGCATTTCGGAGCGCGCACTGTTAGTCGCGCGAATGGTACACGTTGTGTTAGTCGCCGTTTCACTGGCAGTCTGGCAGTCCTCGTGCGCTAAGCTAACGCAACAGACGTGTATATTGATGCCTAGTTCTTACAGGTCTATAGACGTGTGTTAACATTTAATACATTGTGCGTTTTAAGGTCTCTTGGCGCAGGATTAGTTTGTGTGATTGTGTTTTAGTTTTGGGACATAATTCACTAGCGCGATTTCTCTGTTGACTGGTGAGTTTGCTGATGTTTCTTCCAATAACAGCTTTATTGCCCATTGAGACACATAAAATACATGGCTTTTATTATTTGTTTTAATTAAACCTTTATATTCTATATCTCCGAATATTCTTTCCGGAAATCAGATATTGAAGTATCTGCCTTTTGTATAAGTCGTATTATCAGTTCCTTAATACATGTTTAGTTTCAAATAATTAATAAACATAAGATTATGATTCGATACACACGTGTTCCTGGTTATAAATATAAATTATTCTTCTTGAAAAGCTACTTTATTTTAAATATCCATGCGGAAATGCAGAACTTTTAACCAGATGCAAGATGGTTTGAAATTGAAAGACAATTCTGCGGCTATGTTTATTTTAATTTAAGATATGCATTATGAATGACAGAGTTTCCTACTTCCGATTGCGAATTTCCGTCTCAACGAATTAAGATAAATACAGATTGATGTTTTGAATTGAAATCATATTTACTACTTCTGATTTTAAGACATTTACATTTTAACATGTTATAGCTTTCCTCCTCCTTTTCCAATGCTTCTAATTTCAGGATTTCCTCCTCCTTTTCCAATGCTTCTAATTTCAGGATTTAATTTGGGGGAAATAAAAATTATATATCATCCTTTTTTTATCCTATACGTAATAAGCTTACAAAAAAAATCTAATCAAATGTACATTATATTCGTTGTTTCTCGCATTGTAATGAAGTCATTAACATGCGAATATTATAAGTACATTAAACAAATAACGGAAAACAAATGTAATGTCGTTCGTTTCCTCAATGATTCATCATTGCTCTAATGCTAGAAATTAATTGGATCATTGTACTTTTATTGTTTCGTTGCAAAAATTACGGCGTATGACTTTATGCACCTACAAGTTTTGAAAAGGAAATAGGAGTAGCATTTCTAAGGATGCAAGATTATGGTTATATGGGAGACTTGTCAGAAGTGGTATATCTAGGAGAGATAGAAAATGTACACAGCAGAGTAATGGACAAATGAGATGGTTGGGAAATTATGTATATTCGGAATGAATATGATTGCGGATAAATAAGACAAATTGTGACCAAGTGTGGATTACGATTAATGGAGATGGATACGTGTTTGATAGAGAACTGAAACTATTGGTCTTATGGGAAGCTTTGCTAATAATGATCTATAGGACAAAATGCCGGTTTGTCATAAGTGACTGACAATTGACATCTCTGTCCCAATGATAATGATGATGTATCCAATGACGTTGTCGAACTAATTAATTTATCAATGTAATAATCCGGTTGTCATAGCGACGAGAATTTGTGTGCATTTTTATATGAGCGGCGGCGGCGAGGAATTTGATAATTAACATTTGACAAGAGCACTAATGAGGGGAGTATAGGCGCGCACACACAGAGTCTCGGGGAATTTCAACTTATTAATTAATTAAGTTTGTTATTGACGTTGGCTGCTGCGATACGCGATAGCAAACAAACACACAGGTGTATATGGTAATTATTTTATACAAAGACGCGATATTCATTGCCGCACTCTGTTTATTCTGCGTGTACATCTGCGATGTGAAATGAGACACAATAAATTCGGATAGCCTGTAGCGTTTTTCCAACTTGTAACTTTTCAAAAACAAATAAGGCGATTGCTTTACTAATTAAATATACTTATTTTGCGAATAACAAAATACGTACGCGCACCGTAGATGCTATAATTACATCCTCTTTGCATACACAAATGCGCGCAAAATATTATTCAACTTAATTTGCTAAAGTAAATATATATATTTTTATGGCATTTAATTGCTTTCCGTATAATTATTTTTGAAACATTTCAAATGAACTTTTGTATATTCATTATTTTATGAACAGTTTTCTCCACGCTTCAAATATAATTGTAACATGAGCTTTTCTTTGCTACCATAATCATCTTTTTGAGCGATATTTCTGGAGTCTCATAGAAAGATAGCAAGAGAAATTGAAACATTCAGCATAAGGAATTGATAACTTAGATGTTTTGTTAGTCAGGAGAAATTGTTGAAGAAGTTCTATTCGGATAATGTGGCAGACACAATATAGTTCTTTAGTGAGCGATATTTGTGGAGTATCCAGGAAAGATAGAAATAGGAATGGACGTCTTAGAATTTTACATATGATTAAGATGCTTGAGCGATATTTGTGTAGTATCCAGGAATGATAGAAAGAGAAATGGAAGTCTGAGAATGTTGCAAATGGTTAAGATGCTTGAGCGATATTTGTGGTGTACCGAGGAAAGTTAGAAATAGGAATGGGAGTCTGAGAATTGTGACTATGAGCTTAATATCGGAAAGGAATTAGGTGATTTTTGAGCGATATTTGTGGAGTATCCAGTAAAGATAGAACAAGGAATAGGAGTCTGAAAATTGAGACAATGAGCAGGAATTGGGTGATTGATAGTTAAGATGTTTTGATCGTGTATAGAAAATGAACCAGGAGTTTATATTCGGATAATAAAACAGACACAATATAGTAACGTACGTATGTTTGAGATTTTTGAGCGATATTTGTGGAGTATCCAGGAAAGATAGGAGGAATTGGAATCTGAGAATTACGACATTGAGCTTTGGTGATATGAAATAGTTAACCATAAGTTTACAGACATACTGTAGCTCTTTGGTAGATGTAAAACTAACTAATAAGGGAAGAGGGGTCCATTATTAGTAAAAAAAATATTTGGAGTGCCTTTTACTCGTCTTTCTGATACAAATTCCTCACTAAATATGTAATATGGCGTGATAGTAATAATCTTTCGTGGTTGTAATTAAAATAATGACTTTTGGAGCTAATGTTCGGGCAAATGCAGCAGCGCATTATGGGGATGTGTGATTTTTAAACTGTAACAATGATGATGGTGTTTGTGTATTGGAGTTGGCGCGTAGTGTCCACAGCACTTTACCCTTAATGAGCTTTTCAAGTCCGAGCTTTTCTCATTAGTGTAACAGGGGCCATTCGCTCGTTAGTTGTGGGGAGTTCCGCTGGCCGTACTCGCCCAAACACACACACACACACACAGATAGATACACATTGGCGCACAGATAGTTATATGGACGGACAAGCAGTCGAAACCACCGCATGCCATTTCATTAGTGCTAACAAGAGCTACGCGATGTACCATCAGATCAACTCGGTGTCTTCACTTGACGGCTGATTTACTCGCGATATCCGATCGCGTCCGACACTCGCACATACATTCGACAAATTTCAGCATTTCCTGTTTTAAAACCATCAAACCAGTAAACGATTTTGGTCCTTCGAACCGGATGATTACTCGTTTAATGCTATTTATCATTATGGTGCGGTACTTCTGTTCACATTCTAAGCAAATTAGGAATTTTAAACTCCAATATGGTAAATGGAAATTATCTACGTGGTTTATGACGAAAGATATATATATATATACTTGAAAATTAATTCCGCGAAACAATGCATGAAAAAACACAGTTTAGCATATTTAACATAAATTAAAACATCTACAATTGTAAATAAATATTTAAATTAATGTTATTATTATGACGCTTTATAGTTATGTCATAACTTTAGCAGTTTCATAGTTAAAAGTTATTGTTAGAATTGTACACCCGTGAAATTTAATTATCGTATGAAATTACAGTGCTAGCTGATTATTATGTAAAAAGTTAAATATTAGGGTTTTATAGCACAAAGGTGACATGTCCTATTGTACAATTTTCTATGAGTATCTTAAAATCTTCTATTTTTGTGGAGTAATCGTCTTTATTTTTGAATATCTCGAAAACAACTAGAGTTAGAGAAAAGTTATTCATATAAAAGTTAAACATATTCAAATTTTCAGCAACTTTTGTTTAAAAAGTTTTTTGAGAAATGCACCATTTACTAATAAGGCACCTTTGAAAATAACCATATTGATGTCCTATTGTACAACTATCTACAAGTATCTTAAAACCTTCTATTTTTGTAGAGTGGTTTAATCGTCTTTATTTTTAAATATCTCGAAAACGACTAGAGTTAGAGAAAAGTTATTCTTATAAAAGTTAAACATATTCAAATTTCCAGCAACTTTTGTTTAAAAAGTTTTTTTGAGAAATGCACCATTTACTAATAAGGCACCTTTGAAAATAACCATATTTCATTTGTTTTCCTAGTTAGTAGTTATTGTTTCATGGCAGAAATAAATTTAAAATATGATTTAGCTAAATTATATGTAGCATGAGAAAGTCGAGTGATGGGCACTCCAGATTTTTATAAGACTCAATGACAAGGGACATAGTCCAAATATAAGTATAAAAATCATGGTAATTGTTACAGAATCGTCCAAATTATTTGTTTCTCTTCCACTTATAATGCAGGACAGATTTCTGATCAAAAAATGCAAACAAACAAACAAACCTATTATTTAAAAGATTTATTTTCTCCGAAATTAAAAGATTGTATTGCGCCAAAATACGTTTATAATAAGAACTCGATGTCTAATTATAAATGCAGATTATTATTTTCGTTTTTCACAATTTTCTCTTTGATCTTTCCGTCAGTTTTAATCCCACTTGACGTTTGAATTAAATTCAGTTCTTTAACGAAATTTATTAACAACATATTTATTCATACTACATTGCTATATTCTATACTTTAGCTCCCATTTATTTAGGGATAAGCTGTTTCATATAAACTGAGTTTTGTTCTCTTTTATTCCTCAATAATACGATAATAATTAGACGCCTTTGTCCAATTCGCTGCAATCAGGAATAATCTAAAACAGGTCAGTGGTACCCTCGAAAAATGCGCATAACAATGCACGTACAGGGTGTGTGTTGAAAGGTGACACGTGGATAAGCCTCTGTAGTGAGTGAAAGAGACAGAATGGCAGATACATGTAGTAGTAGTATAACAAGCAGTGGTCGTTAGAGGGTCGGTTGGGAGAAAGGCTTCGTTATCCGACTAGAATGGCATTTTTAGTGCTCGCCGAAGTGACAATGGCGGGTTCGTTAATGTTAACAAGCGGCTGATTAACTTCCAGTTATTCCGCTGGGTTAGCGCGCTGCAGCTCGCCGAAACACCCGAACTACCCAGCTACATTGAATTCTTGTTCTAGTACTTGTGACAGATCACGATACAACATTTTGATCGAGCTGCTACTCTTTTTCAGCGATTTACATTCATTTTGCACCCGTCTTGTTGGCGAAAATTTAATCATATTTTATAGCTGGTTTATACAATTTAACTTTAGGGGCTACACCAGCTTTTATTTCTTTCTCTATCACCAGAACGGCTGCACTTATGGCAAAAATAGTTATTTTCATAATGAAAGATATTCATATTTCGCACAACTTTTGTTTGAAAACTTTTTTTTTAAAATGTACCAGTTCAGAGAAAACTGCTACGAAAACCATAATTTTCTTATTTATCTTGCAATAAATATCCATTATTTGTTCTATCTCCAATATCACTAAAACGGCTGCACTTATGGCAAAAATACTTACTTTCATAATAAAAGTTATTCATATTTCACACAACTTTTGTTTGAAAAGTTTCTTTTGAAAATGTACCAGTCTCGAGAAAACTGCTACGAAAAAACTTAATTTCCTTATTTATCTTGCAATAGATATCCATAATTGGTTTTATCTCCAATATCACTAGAACGACTGCACTTATAGCAAAAATAGTAAAGTTCATAATGAAAGATATTAATATTTTGCACAACTTTTGTTTAAAAAGTTTCTTTAAAAAATGTACCAGTTCCGAGAAAACTGCTACGAAAAACCTAAAATTTCTTACATATTTATTCTCTTTGCATTTGTTGTTCTTTCTACAATATCACTAGAATAGCTGTACTTATGGCAAAAATAGTTATTTTCATAATGAAAGATATTCATATTTCGCATAACTTTTGTTTGAAAAGTTTCTTTAAAAAATGTACCAGTTACGAGAAAACTGCTCTGGAAAATCTTAAATATATTATTTATATTGCATTTAATCGTATGAGTTATAAGTAACATAATTTGTTACTTGTTTATATAATTGCAAAACAAAAGCGAACGATTAAATAGGTAAATGATTGCATTAGTTTATAAATTGATTTAATATATATTAAATATATTATTAATTAATAAGCCAATTCGTACAATTTCAGAGTATTACTGTTGTGTTTTTTCTATTGAAAATTACATTATCGAAAGTTGTGTGTTGGCCACAACCGATTTTGTTATTTAGTCTCAATAAAAATGTAGTTAAATAGTAATCAATAATTCAATAATGTCGTAAAGAACAGGTTATCTTTTGGAGACTCATTGCCAATAATAATAGATGGTAGCGCCACTGGCAATTCTAATATTTTAACGTGCCAATCTCGCTGATAATTGGTGTGTCTCGTTAACGAGCTGACGGCCAAGCGATGTGATGCGAATTATTATTTGGTGAGCGCTCAAACAGCAATGGCAACATCCAGTTTGTTTTTGTTATTAGCGTATTGGGTTTGGTGATGGTGAGGAGTCGTGCGACGCAACGATACCGTCGTTCAACAGAGACAACAACAACAACCAACTATACTGTTTCTCTTGTACGTACACCAGCAACTTGTATATCTATATAGTAGCTTCTGTTGCTTCGGTCGCTACCTGTATTTATTGTGTATATAATAGCCGGCATGTGTATATGGTATTAATTAGCAAGGGGGCAGCCAATGGACCACGGCTTTCTTGCCCATGAGACGAACAGTAGAATACTGCTCGTTGCATGAACGTTTCTTTGAAAATTAGTTACCACAAATACTGATATAGTTGCATTGAAAACACGGGGGTACTTACAATTTTTAGTCCAAGAAAAACATGTTTTTTTATTAATTTTTTTCTCAGGCTAGGATCAAAGTATCAATTAGGGCGTAAGCCACTTTATTACTCGTCTTTTTGTCTATATTAAAACATTTTTTTCGTTCAAAAATATATGAAACTTTTCTAGATAACGCGGAAAGTATGTTTAGGTCACCACTAAACGGGCGTACTCGTATCTCGTCAACGGGTCATCTAAATTCAATTTTAATGCTAGATTCTTGAAGCGAATACAAGTCTCTATAACTTATATTAACATTTGGTGTAAAAATTAATATTTGGCAAAATGGCGGCCGTGTGAAAAAACAAGTTTTTTTAACGAGTTTTGTTTTTACTTTAGACCGTTTTAAATAATAGTTATTTATAAATATGTATGCATATTGTTGGTATAAGCTTCAATAAGTTCATATAAAATAAAAAATACGCAAATCGATCGAGTAGTTTCTGAGAAAATAGTTCGCCCAGTTTGAAAAAGGTAGTTTCGAGAAATACGTGTTTAAAGTTGTACAGCATATTTATACTGGATTCGAGTCGAGTGTAGACCACATCCTATTTTTTTTGTCAGTGGTATTGGTTGTAAAACATGCACAGACAAACACACACACACACAGCAGAAAGTGAACAAACGCTCAATTTTTTTTACAACGAAAATACCATATGTCAATTCAATCTTTATTTATGTTACTTTAAACCACTTCGAAAAAAAAGAAAAAAAAAAGAAATACAGAATAGAATAGTCGTTTTATGAAATCTTTCATATGATGTATGTCCCATTAAAACCCATACGGCCCAAGTTCATTATTCAGGATTTGTCGATGGATTTTACTTAGTACATGAAAGATGTATGACGATGCCGATTTTAGCATTCTTGCCAGCAAGGAAATTGAACTCTATATCTTGAATAAGAGCCGTAATGAAGCTGCCCCCCCCACTTCAAGCCCCCCCCCCTCGTTAGTTCGGTCACCCTATCCGATAGATCGTATTGACTCTAATCAAAAGAGTGCAAATATACTCACACTCACTGCAGCCATCCTTACGAATGTAAATTCGCTCTTTGTGCACTTTACTTCTAAACAAAGTTTGGTCAAGTTGGCATTGTTCAATTGACGGAATACCAATCAGACGGAGTCGACTGATGTTATCAGTACTGACAGAAAAATATTTATTAAGAAAACTACGTATCACTAGACATAAAATACAATTGGATTGGATTTGTAATTTAGGAATTGAGTTTCTTTCGAAAAACAGTCAAAATATTAATTAAGACTTTTACATGGTCTAGATGTCTACTATTTTTGATAAAAGAATATTCAAACCGGAAATGCATTATTTATCCTTTCTCCAATATCATTAGAACGGCTGCACTTATGGCAAAAATAGTTATGTTCATAAGGAATGACATTAATATTTTGCACAACTATTCTTCAAAAAATATACCAGAAAAAAACCTTATTTTTCTTGTAATAGATATCCATTATTTGTTCTATCTCCAATATCACTAGAACGGCTGCACATATAGCAAAAATAGTTATGTACATAATGAAAGATATTAATATTTAGCACAACTTTTGTTTGAAAACTTTCTTTAAAAAATGTACAAGTACCGAGAAAACTGATACGAAAAACCTAAATTTTCTTATTTATCTTGCATTAGATATCCATTATTTGTTTTATCTCCAATATCATTAGAACGGCTGCACTTATAGCAAAAATAGTTATGTTTATAATGAAAGATATTAATATTTCGCACAACTTTTGTTTGAAAAGTTTCTACGGAAAATGTACCAGTTACGAGAAAACTGGTACGGAAAATCTCAAATATCGTATTATTACATATATAACAATTTGACAGGGAAACAAATTTGATATTTGTTTATTTGGGTAAATATATTTCTAGTGAGATTACGAATAAGAAAGTCGTGTGTAGGCCACCCCGCATTGAAGAAAAATAAGTTTAAAGTGTTAAGAGCGAATGTATGTAAATGTAGTGTCACTTCTAGAAGAAAGTTGGCGAGCAATTGTTTGTAGTCGGCGCTAGTGTCGTTTGAATATGTCCGCAGTGTAAGATATAAATCAAAATTGAGTCTGAATGAGACGAGCGACGGGGAGAGTGATTCAATTAGGCTGTTCGCCGCACACAATGGCGCGTTCACGCGGTGTCGCCGGCCCCAGCCCCGGCCCCGGCCCGTCTAGCTAGCTAGCTAGCAGTTGATTGTGACGATGCGACCGTGACACGTCCGCTCGCCTCAGTTCTTCCTGAGCTTCAAGCGCGCCGGGGCCGAGCGCCGCGCCGTACGCCGAGCGAACAGAGGCACGTGATTACGAGTCGCGCGGGAGCCGACTGCTGACTGCCGACCTCGACGGCTTCACTGAACGTTGATTGTTGCTCTCCTGATTGGCACAAATCCGCATGAGTCCCGCCGGGGAATGTTTTAATCAGACCTTACACCCCGTACGCGCACCGCACTACACGTGAACCAGCTGATTGGTTCACCACCCCCGTTCTCTCTCACTCATATATGATATATTCCCGGTGATAAACCAACCAACACTTCACTGGACCTACATTATTAGTCTTGGAATACAACACAACCTGCAGGAAATTAGTTTTCTAATTGAATTTATACATTGCAATGTTTTCACCTTTTGTTTCCTATGCCCAAAAAACAAATTATTACCCTCTTTTCTTGTTGGGGATAGTCCTTGCTAGCTACCCAGTTCGAAATGGAATTAGTTATATTTTCTTGTAAAGGATATTTTTGGCCAACTACCTAAACACTTATAGGTATGAAACCCTTTGTTTCTTGTTGAGGATATTCCTGGTTAACCTCAATTCATATTTGTAAGTGCTTCCGCGTTCTATAGCCAATATATTTATATAAAAAAAGTCCATTTGATTGAAATCCAGTTGATTGTAGAAGTTTGATTGATCAACCACAAAGCAATTTCCGTAAGTGTAATGAGAAAAGCAATGATAAATCCTCGGTGTATATAAATTTAAAAGCGTTGCCACCATTATCGATATCGAAATCGATAATTCTAATTTCGTTAAGATACTTTAATCGAAACGCAGACCAGACATGCATATAACTTCCGTGAAATTGCATTTAAGTGATTGGTTCTCTATGTGTGTCTTCCTTTTTTCATCTTCCTTCTTCATCTTTTTTATTTCTCTCATTTTACCATTCAATATTTTATATGTTCGAAGTTGTGCCGATGCTGAGACCGCTGTTGCTGCAATATATATATATAGATCTCCTATTCCTTATATCTTTTTCTCGCTTTTTTCAATTTCCACTAGCGTTTCAATTCCAAAACTGGAGGTCTATCTACGTTTATCTCGTCCATCAGTAATCACAGCTGAAGCGCTCGCTCCCTCCCCATGCGTGGTTTCGTATATCTTCTCGAAAACCTTGCCCGACGATGGTCAATCCAATATGGGATTACATACCCTACCACGATTTATCCAGAATACTCCCATTTGCTCTATTAAAATGGCAATCGTATGATTTTTCATTATTTTATTACGTATATATTAATCGATCAATGGTTAGTTTGACAAGGGGCAACAAATCCTTAAGCTTCCTCAGTCCCAAAGCTGCGTCGTCGCCGTGTGTATCCCCGATCTCATCACTAGACCAGCGCCGCGACGAGAGCAGGGCTGGGAATGTTATAGTGACGCGGCAGGCGAGGCAGCAAAGAGTTTGGGGGATAAGGAATATACCGGTTTCCGTATTTTTCAATCAGAGAGCTGTCACGTGAAGCAGCATCAGCCATTCGCTGTGACGGTCTCATCGGCGACCCGAGATACAGATACGTGTCGACGCAACGGCCGCCACTGCTTTTCAATTAGGCGCATCACACAGGCTGACAGGTCGACGCGTGATGCCAGTGAAAGGACGACAATATTTGGACGGACCAACCCGGGGATTCAGATATGACGGGCTTAAGCCAACGGCATCACTAATTACACTAGATCTATTTGTTTTTCGGGAGTAACATTGTTTTGATTCATCGTATTTGTATATTTATAAAATAGTTAATTATTTCCATCATACTATTAAATATATAAAGTTCTGATGGAATGTATCAATCAATCAATCAATATGAAGCGGCCGGCGTGAGAACTGGCAATTACCGGGAACAATTCGCAAACAGCACCGTGCTAGGGGTAGTTTGGGGGGAGGTGGGATCAGTGTTGGAGTAGATTTGGCACATGCGGGCGAAAAGTGAAGTGAAACAGATATAGTGAGCGGGGGTTTGTGGAACGCTGTTCCATAATGGAAATGATATTGACAAAACTTTGATTAAATCCATCACAATATGGTGGAGTGGACACGTGGAGAGTGTACGATTAATTAAATTTTTACACACAGTTCCATTTATTACTGCGTCACTCCATATTTCTAATGGAAAAATACATCCCCTTGTACATATTATCCTATAGATTATTTGCGACATTCTTTAAGCCATGTTGAATCAGGGTACAAGATTCTCAAAATATAGTTGTACTTTTGTTTTAAATGTGTCAACTTCTGGAATTTGATCTTTCACTCGTAAACCTGAGATTTCCCAAGCATCTATTAAAACTGAAGATAATGCAAGCAATTTAAAATCATTAGTCCTCATTACAGCATTATGTAAATATGTGTAATAGCACATCTAGTGTATCCATTAGTATTAATTCATTCAACAATGATGGCAATCTCAATAAAAAGTAACGATACCACAGGTAAGCAATCAAGACCAAAACGACATCGAATAAAAACGAAAGCGATGGAGCTGGGGGGAAAAGGAACGAAGAGAACATATTTGTAGTTGGTATGCGCACTGGTATGGGCAGTGTGATGGTAGTATAGGAGGCAGGACGCAGGTATGCGTTTGTGCATATCGTCACGTGCGCTTTGTTAGTGTAAATCGCCGTACTTCAGTCTGCCGAACGTATGTTTTTGTAGTTGGCATGTCGATTCGCAGGATTTAACATCCACAACACGACACACTGGAATTATGTTCCATAAAAATGGTTTTCAATTGTCCATATAGCGTTTTATTAAGGATCGTAATGGCCGATGTAAACGCAGCGCATTTATTTCGACATTTACTACCTGCTCATTGTTTTTAAATGCGTCGAGCGTTTTTGCCACTGCCAAATGTCTGCGGGTTTTTTACTTTCTTATACACAGAAATAAGTGACTATTTTAGTTAGTTAGTTGTACGTCGAATGGACACCGTTAGGCATATTATACATATTTAATAGTTGGTCATACAAATACTTGTAAATATGTATTTGTATGGATCAAAGTTAGGGTCGCCATTGTGTGTAATGTGGAGAATCGTGTATGAAGGGTCATTCTCGCTGCATGTAGATGGCTGGGTTCCGTGATCGGTGCCACAGCAGGGCTCATTTTTGCATTGGTTAGCCTGAGCCAAGAGCCACTTGATCAATTATGCACGTTGTTGTATGTGTGTGTAGTATATACATATTACGTTGGTTGTGTGACACAGTCACTGTGCAGCCGACTGCCCGCTGCTTGACTTGAAATTGTTTACGACACGGACTCTTTACATGAACCCACCACCGCGCTTCTACATAATGCATTTTCCCTTCTTCTTCTTCTTTTACTTGGCTACAACATGCCTCCTATAATATACCACACTATACACACTTTATTCCACAATGCACGAGACGGGACAGGACACGACACGACACGTCACCCTGAATTCTCTTTATTTTGTGTTTGTGTGCGCGCATACACGAAAGATTTAAGACCGCGCCGAACACTTTATTGCTTATAATTCCTATAAAATTATATATAACCCCGCATCGTTCCTACATTTCATACACAGTTGTTTTATGCAACATTATTTGTATTCGTTTGCCAACCAGTTTCTTAACCATTTAAAACAAACCATCAGACATGTATTGTATTTTAGAATAATCTACAAAAAATTGTAAGATAATTAAAAACTGCTGCTCGTATTGCATATATTACTTATAAGGCGAGCTGGACGCATAGGTGCGTTGTACCTAAGCTTGTTTATCATATTGTTAACCCAAAGGCCATTAAAAGTTATTAAATATTAAATTATAAATTTCAAAATATCCACTTTTGTTATTTTAATAATCTGCAAAAAATTGTAGGACCATAATAATTAAATTAATTAAAAACCGTTCCTCGCATCGCCTATATTACTTATTAGGCGAGTTGGACGCATAGGTGCGTTGTACCTAAGCTTGCTTTTTGTGCAATCAAACACATCGACCGTTTTTCTTGGCTAATTTACATATTGATATAGTTTCATAGCAATCGTTGTTTGAATTTAAGCCAAAATAAGGAAATAACCTAGTTTTTTTTAGTAAGATATGTATTATAACAATTGCGCGTGTAACTTTTAACAAATGAATATATAATATATGTACACGTTATCAAACCAATTATATTTTTATATTTTTCTAACGTGACATTTTGCAATCAAGATAAAATTATTTTATTTAAATAAGTTTTGTTGAATATATTAAAATAGTAAATGTGTAACCTGAGTATTCAGTTGTAGCACGCCACTGTAAAAATTATCACAAAATTACCATACGGTAAACATTGAGATAGTTCGTACTATTAACATAACTACATTAACCCGTATATTTACCGAGCAACGCACGACAAACATATTTCACCTATTTCCTAATTTACTACACAATTACCATCGCTTATTACTTTTAACAAAAAAAAATATATATATATAGCATTTGTTTTAAACGAACAAATTCATCTAAAAGGAAAAATGGTCGCTTTACATTTTCTTCCGGCGTCATCTAATTTTTCAATTTCAGATCTCAATGTAGATTCGTATGTAAATCGACTCTAGTGTAAACAACATGCAAATTGGTTAATATCAGAAGTTAATAGAATGCAAACATGACAACAAAAAATTTATAATCTATTCTCCGAGCGGCAGAGAAATCTGCGCCGGCTCCGTGAGCAGATTGTGCTAGCGATATGTGACAAATCGAATTGTCAACTGGCCCCTGATTAATTCTACAGTTTTATACTTTATAAAATAAAACAAAACAGGCATACGGACAGTTTACAGACACACCACTAGTACCTATAGTTATTTTACAATCACGGACATAATCCGAAAATATATATCTTATTTTGGATCTTTTATGGGGGTTGTAGATCGTTTACAGATACACATACATAGATGAAAATAGTGAAAATGAATTAAAGGACTCTTTAAAACAGATATAGCCATAAAAATGTTCATAAAACTTCTTTTATACATTTCGTAGATGATTTAATATATACTATAATTGTCTAAGAAATTTTAAAC
This sequence comes from Leistus spinibarbis, assembly GCA_933228885.1. Lineage (NCBI taxonomy): Eukaryota > Metazoa > Arthropoda > Insecta > Coleoptera > Carabidae > Leistus > Leistus spinibarbis. The sequence continues at coordinate 838,436 of OW121809.1, read as the reverse complement.
AAATGTGTATTATTGTACCTTAAAATAATATACAATTTATAATTTTTTTTAGTAGTGGAAAACCATTGTGTGTATATATATACATTTTTTTTTAATAACACTGCATATGCATGTGATATATAATCTAAATTGCAAAGAATGCATTAACCCGCATGAAAGGGCATTGTCACATGTCCCCTGATACCGTATATATAAATTTTAATTAAATGAATTTTATTATGCTAATAGTTTTTGTACGTGGAACATTTTAATCAAGAAAAACAATTAAATTAATGAATCAATGATCAACCATGTCGCATACCATTATTTAATAACGTTCAAAAAAATGTACAGCCTGCACAAAACACCTAGTGTGTCTGTAACATGCTCAGAATTATCAACCAGAGCCTTCAGCTCACCAATTTATTTAGAGGATTATTTTGTTTATATATTTATTGTTAAACTTAGCCATTGTCAGATGACATTTACACGTGTGATTAGTGTGCTAGTGAACAATGTGTCCGTTGGTACTTTGTAGGGATTTCAGCTTCATTTATACAAGGGGGTGTGTGCGGGCAAACCAAAGGCATATTGCTGCTGCTGTTGGCTACTATAATGAATTTGGGCAGCGCAATTATTTATCCAACGGTTTAAATTAGAGCGAGTAAATGCAGCTGACTCCTGCGCACGACACACACTGGAAAGTGGAAAGGGCCTCGTCATCAGCCGTACACGCGAACGAGCCTCGTTGTCGTTCTGTTTGCCACACAATCCTGCCTGCAGGCCTGGACTACGTTCACATTTCCGTTGTTTCATTTATACTATCTTTTAAAATGTTTTCACAGTGAAACAATTAGTAATTATGCTTAAAAACTACAAGTAATAATAGCACAATTAATTGTGTTAGTAGTCAAATTAAACCTGAATGAATAGGATATGCCAAAAACATATTATTAATTTAAATATATAACAGTTGGCTTTAATGTGTGTCTATTGATGGACAATTTTCGTGAATGCCGGTTCTGTGTTGGCGAAAGCCTCCCGGCGAATAGAGATGGGATGTATGTAACGATGTAGGTATAGAGTGAGAACACTTTTGGTGCTTGTTTGGTTAATTATGTTCAGGCGAGGCTGTTGTAAAGTGTCCCAGATATACGTTTCATAAGCTCCAATACATACAGTGGCAGAGCGCGCGCGCGTTCGCGTAAATTTACACTCGCTTCCGTAAATCAATCCACTCAGGGAACCAGTTATTCGCCATGTTATAAATCTTATTAAACCTCCTTTAGCTTATATTACACACACTCCCACTTACTTGCCTCCAATTATTGTCTTCCATCCGGACAACAGCTATACACAACTTCAGCTCGATTTCATTACGAAACTAAAGCATACTGGCATCCGGTTCGAAGGACCAATATCTATTATTTTTCAGTTGTTTTGATTTCTTTTATTTAATAATTAATACAGTAATGAACTGTGTTTTGTGTTGCAAGATCGCAAATGCTGGCAAAGCCAAAAATGGCAATGCTTTATTAAAAAGCGGCTTATTACTTTTTGTTGTAATATTCATCAGAACATCATTGTATCGCCAGTGTAATGAATTATTTTATTTCATTTGCTCATATATACCCATCTCGCTCAATTTTAATTACATCCCATTATATTTAATTGTGTTTGCATTGGTGTTTAAGTTTTTCATACGGGTCCAACAAAGATATATATAGGCGATGCCATAGGAACGTAGCTTTAATTTGTATTATATTTTAATGATTGCTTCTCAGAATTGCTTCGTTACATTTTCATTTTGTTGCAATTCGTTTCATCCTATTAATAATGTCTTGCAGAAAATACTATTTATATTCACATCTAATTAGTGTACTTATTAATATAATTGACGCAATAAAAATGAAACAATGACATTAATATATTAAAGATAATGTTTGTCTTTGATCATTTCCAGTCTTTTATATTTTTGGCAGTATTAAAACTTTGTTATTTTAAAGAAACGCTTTGAAAACATCAATGGGTGATGTATTGTTTGATAAAAGACAAGTAGGCGAAGATTGGGTTAGTGTTGTTGTTTTGTGGAAGTAATAAGAGAAGAGGGGTGGGAGGGGGTGTAGCGCCGCGACGTTAAGACTGCTCGCGTCGTCTTCCACTAATAGAGGTTATACGGACCAAGTTAATGGAAAAATTATCGAAGTGAAAATTTCTCATTAGAAGACTTTGGGTTGGTTGGTTGGTTGGTTGGTTGGTTGGTGGGTTGGTATAGCATGTGCTATTGTGCAGCGACGAAGCGGCCTGCCGTGTAATTACAATAACTTAACGAGATGTCTCGCGCTCCCCGATTACTTTGACCGATCACTACTACTATATTTAGCTTCATTTCACACTTTGCAACCACACCCAAACACAATGCTCCTCGATTTTTAACAAAATTATGCATTCTTATTCATATGGACAGTGAAAGTATAAATAAAAAGCCGAGCGAAGGCGACTACAGGTGTACGAAGTACAAAAATACTAATTAAAGTGATGAGAAACCGTTAGAATTTGCTGTTAGCGCGATTTGAAGTTGATAAAATGCAAATTTTCATACAACTCAAAAATGGTGCATCGAATCGAGCCGCCGTTAACAAATTTGAGTTTCCCAATATTTAATTACTCTAGAAACTTATTTTCAGCCAGTTTGAAAAGAAAAATTTTTTTGGACACATTTCATGGAATTTTTTTACTTTAAATTTTTATCAAACTTTGCGAATTTTTTTCGACCAAACCATAAAAGATAGAGAGTTGAAATTTAGACAGTCAAACAACCTATATTTGGTGTATATTGTCAAATTTTTTCAACTTAATTGGAATAATATTACGACCTCCACAGCAAACAGCGAGAAAAAACGGTGAAAATCGTCGATTTTCGCAAAAACAGTAAGGGGTACCCCTTGCCATTTTTTCGGAAAAAAAATCGCATAAATATTTTTGAGTTTGACATATATTTAGATTAATTTGAGTACGCTGATTCCAAAAATGCTGATTAAAGTGGTGAAAAACCGTTAGAAATTGCTGTTAGCGAGGTTTGAAGTAGATAAAATGCAAATTTCCATATAACTCGAGAACGGTGCATCGAATCGAGCCGCCGTTAACGGATTTGAGTTCCCCGATATTTAATTACTCTAGAAACTTATTTTCAGCCGGTTTGAAAAGAAAAAAAATTTTGGACACATTTCACGGATTTTTTTTTAACTTTAAATTTTTATCAAACTTTGCGAATTTTTTCCGACCAAACCATAAAAGATAGAGAGTTGAAATTTAGACAGTCAAACAACCTATATTTGGTGTATATTGTCAAATTTTTTCAACTTAATTGGAATAATATTACGACCTCCACAGCAAACCGCGAGAAAAAACAGTGAAAATCGTCGATTTTCGCAAAAACGGTAAGGGGTACCCCTTGCCATTTTTTCGGAAAAAAATCGCATAATTACTTTTGAGTTTGACATATATTTAGATTAATTTGACTACGCTGATTCCAAAAATGCTAATTAAAGTTATGAGAAAAACATTTACTGAATAGATAATAAGGTGTTCTAAATGCATTGGTGCCTGCACCTGTGTTTGTTTGGGATATTGATATTCTTTTAGTTTAACCAATTAACAGCTACAATAATGAAATTTCGTTGTAAAAAAATATGCTATTATTATTATTGTAGATATTGTATTAATTCTGTTCCATTATGTTGGCAAAAAATAATTAAACGGTAGACGACCCCCTTATCGGAATGATTGTATAATTCGTCATACATGCAGTGGAGAGGGGGGGGGGTGTAAAATACGCGGTCATGAAGCAACCGCAGAGGACGCGACACGAGTTAGGGGTCGTGTGATGTATGGATCCGATGTCCCATAGCTCGGCGGACTAAATGGTAGACAATGGGCACCGCGGCGACCGTAAGAATGTTAACGACACGGGCGGTGAAGAGCAGGCCCGCATTAATTACAGACGCACTTGGAATAGTTGCTGTGCGATTATATACACACACACACACACACGGACACATACACATACGGACGTTACCGCTGGAGCGACAATGTCACCGGGATAATATGTGTTATATCGCGTAATGAATGAAGTTACTTAACGGCGGGCGCCCGTATATACACCGCATTACACCTCCCGCGACACTAATTACATTTTGCCGGTCGCATCCCCCGCGGATAGCGCACTGCTCCAAACCTTCCACACCTATCAACAAGCACTACAGATTGTCCCCCATATATAGCCAAAAATCATATTATCTTATCAGTGCTTTGAAATGAAAAAGATGTATCTGTTTGTAGTTCATTGCAAATCGATAAAAATAGTCTAAGCAATTTAAAATTCTTATTGATTCATGGTATAAACTTGCTTAGATATGACAAGTTTTGATTAAATTGCTAAATTTGAATAATGAAACGAAAACACATTCCGTATATCAATTAAAACATTTATATTTTGCTATCGCATCTAAACAAAATAAACCTAAACATGATTTGGTACGCATAAAACGCACCAACGCGTAGAGCACGCCTTTAGGTATGATTGCGAGCAGTGGTTTTTAATTATTATGGCCTTTTAGGTAACAATTTGAAATCATGGATATAAAAGTCTTACAAATTATATTAATAAAATATTTTAAAATTCAAAATTATAATATGGCCTTTGGGTTAACAATATGAAAACATCTTATAGATATAAAATTTCTTAGAATATTTTGTAGAATTTTTTAATGTTTAAATTATTTTTATAAGGGCAGTATTAAGGGGGGTTGTAAATTTTGGGGCCATATAACTCGCGAAGTATACAGGCGATTGGATTTAAATTGCGAACGGATTCAAATGGGATGCTAAATAAAATGTGTAGCAAATTTGGTGTGAATTGGTCCGGTACCTTCAGAGGAGTAGAGGGCACAAATTTGGTCTTATGAGCGAGCGACTAACATCCAAGTTATATATATATATATATATATATTTGGATTCAGGGCGACGAGACAAACACTTGTTGTAGTTCGAGAATGTTACAGACACACACATGATTGCTTTAGCTTCTTTGGTACTTCGTACAGCGAGCTAAAATCTATAGGTTTTGAAATGGTATCGGGGCAAAATAAATGTAATATTTCATGAGCGCTATCGAATGCCAAGTAAATAAATAGCAATTGCGTACAGCGGGTCACAAATCGCTGTAAACCAGCGAAATGGGAATTTGGAGGCGAACGCAACACGTAACAGTAACCCAAGGTAACATTGGTCTAACTAAATAGGTACAGCCGGAAATAACAAAAAGTGACAAAGCTATAGGTGACAGGGGTGTAAAATCAGTAGCGTACAGCGCGAAGCGCAGATAATGGAAGATTGAATAAGGACGTAAGGATTCGCGTGGCCGTCGATGAAGCCAGCCAGCCAGCCAGCACTGTATAGGGGGGTCGTCGTGTGGATTCGGTGGATATGCGCACTTCCTTCCAATAAAGAATGGCGTGCGTTGAGCCCCGTGCGTCTCCAAATCCTTGATGAAATTTCTTTGACAGCCAACACCGACATGCAGTCACATACGTCGTAACCCTCGCCGAATAAAAAGCCGAACGAAATCGTCGTTATGAAAAGGGTGTATGTGTACGTTCCGGTTTCAATTCAGCAGACACACAGAGACCCCCTTGTGTTCTGGCTGACACTCTTAATTGATATTTGTCCAGAACGTTGTGCGACTCGCACCCACAACGACGCAACGATACTTCTACTTTACTATTGCTGGGTCCGAAACATCAATTTCAACCTAGTTGGAATTGTTGATTGCGACGTTCCATTCCGTATAACCAATATCCTTTAAGATCAATCGAAGCCCAACCAACTAACTTTCGAAATTGTTTAGTGTCCTCAGACAAAGCACATTGGTTTCAATTTGTATATACTACACTGATAGTCAGTCTGAAAAGTATCTGTTGATGTGGTCTGCACTACATTTATAGCAACAAATTCACGAGAAATATTCAGCAAGCTTTTGCTGATATATACATCTTAATTTAGAACCCATTTAATTACTATAACCGGTATCAAAATACTAAATAAACGGTCAACTTCAATAATTATTCAATATTGCAATTTGTAACTTGCATTTCAATTCTTAGAACTCCCCAACTTTATAGTAACAATGTTGCACATGTAATGCACAATTTTGAAATACGTAAGTGGCAAATTGTCTGATTGTGCTTTCACATAACCAATGTTTAATAATAATGTACACTAGTCTCTCTAACCTTTCGAAAAATAATTCATAGAAAGGCTTGCCACATGCATAGTATAAGGAACATAAGACTAAAAGAGCTTAGATAACATTTATCAGACAGCTAATATTGTTGTCGAATCTATTTATGAAAATAACAAAAAGTTATTACCAACTTGGCTATTGTGCAATTATCTACAAAATCAGTTCTACGCAAATATACTTTAGTCCAACACACAGACACACAGATGCCAACTAGAAAATTGTTTGTGTGAATTCGGAGAAGTTGAAAAATTGTATTTCTAAATTACTTCGTAATGATTATATCCATAAAAATATGGCAATCGATTTTATATATGTTCCCAAACTATAAGTTAAATAAAAGAGCATATTAAGCAAGTCTAGATCATCCAAATATTGTTGATCGAAAAGGTGTATATTTGTTGTATATATATATATATATATATATGTATACAGAGTGAATCTGTTGGGGAAGACACGCAGATTTCATTAATTTGTCATTGTTCGTTGCGATAAGGGATGGTTTATAACTTCAATATCCCGTAAGTATCCATCACCGTAGAAGCAATCTAATTTCGGAGATGGTATCTGGCCTGTGTCTTGTTTCTCTGTCCCTCTTTCATTCCCGTTTCTCTCTCTCTGTCCCGACACAGAACCGTCAAGACGCGAAGGTGATATTGGCGAGATGAAATTCTCGTGTGCTGTTCAAGCAACGAATCTTGACTCAATCATCTCGATCCGGATATCGAATTAAATTACGACACTGAAAGAATTATCGATATTTCGTATTATTTATTAATATGAGCCTGCACGAACAGTGCAGTAAATCTCGATAGGCGATGGAGCAATATGTCTGGCTGGACACAGCTGTCCCCAAATAGCTATATAAAATTTATCCGGACTGTAAATATTCCGTACGCGACGTTTCATTAAATACGAACAACAGTGTGTGATGTGTAGCAATAATCTCTTACATAAATATAAAGGTGTATTTTGGTTTTTACTCTATTTTATGTGTGACTCAATTCAGGGATTCGTTATTATAATCAATGGCTTTGTGGAATGGAATGGAGATCACGTATATTAGTAAATATGGGAAACGACAGAGCGCGTGCCCGATCTAATTTGGATAGCGCTCGCATCGCACCGACGAAGTTTATACTGTTTAAATTTAAACCGGTTTTCGATTTTTCTTTCTCAGTTGTATTTTTCAACACCTCTAGACGAGAGAATTGACCTCGTTAAGACACTTAAGTGCACCAATTAGTAATTAAAATTATCAATTTGTTGTAGCGCATATTTTACCAAATCTTATCTTTTCAGTCGTATTTCTAAGTTATCCATTTGGCATATTTTATCTTTTCTTCAGTTTTAAAATATACCATGTGATTATTGATTGATTGTAACCCTTGTGAAATAAATGATATTTCAACCGAAAGTGTTTGTTTATTAGTATAATTGAATATCTCGAAAACGACACAATAAATAGAAAAATTTACTTTGAATATAGCTAAGTTTCATTTGCGTTACATATTGATATAGTTTCATGGAAATGGCAGAATTAATTTATAGTTTATAGGAGGTACCTATAACTAAGTATAAGATAGTCGAGTGAGGTTTTTTTTATTTAGGAGGGTAGAATTTTGTGTCAGTTGAATAAACATTCGTTGGTGATGCAGTGTAGAAACGAATAAGGCAGTGGACACAAAAATAGCGTATCCCCAACGAATGTGGTGGCTATAGCTGAGTGTAGTGAACTAGGCGGTCGGTCGGTCGAAATGGAATAACCCCGAGGGTGAAGTAAAGCCCGTTGCCCGTCGCCCGTCGTGCAACTTTCTGATGGAACAAATGGCCGTTTTCTCTTTTGAGTATAATTTCAAGGAGGAAATTGAGAAAATCTCTTATATTTCCCTTTCTCATTCTCTTTAGGCCGATCATTTTTCATGCCATCTCCATCCGATCTCTCTTGTGCAAGTAATATAGTATAGTAGAGTGGAGTTGGCTCGCTCGCTCGCTCGTCCAAGTCCAGTTCAATTAAGAACCGGGCCGCCGGGCCGCCTAGTCCGTAGGGACCCGCTTGCTACCCGGGCCGCAACCAGATATATGATACGCTCGCGCTCACGATCATTTTCCAATTCCGGGAGCCATCCGTCTGCTCACAGTGCTCACAGTGCCACAGGACACACACAAGGAAACCGTCTTTATCTTTTATTGCGTCGTTCCTAATACCCCCACGTATGCGACATCAATGATATCGCCCACTCTACTACTTTGTCTACCATCAACAAAAACAATTATATTACCAATCCGATTATTCTGCCAAAGCAGCAAACTATTATATACCATGTCACTGATGCGATTCACAACTCTAAATACAATCATACACCACACCGACAAAGCAATACCAATTCTTAACTTAGAAATTACGTGATTATTTCAGTTCGAAATTAAAATCACAATAGATTTTCTTTTCTTTATATTATTCATGTTTGGAATTAAGAAATACAAAATTAATAGATATTTATATTTTATCGCCGAGCACAAGACAAAAAAAAATAGAAATTACCAAAACATGTACAAAGAAATCTAAGATATTTTATATTTATATTATTATTATAAATTTAACATATTATTTACGCAGCTGTTTGCATATATTCGGCAAGCTGAAGGCATAGGTGCCTATACCTAGCTAATTAAGCAGTCTTTATTTAATGAAATATTTGTTATTGGGTCGTAAAAATTGCTATTATTGAATATACGAAGTAGAATACAGAAATAACCCAAAGCAAAATGGAATGTACTATTTGGTTTATCTTTTGTCTATGCCTATTGGTCAAGGGAAGAAATTAATAAATAAAATTCCCGGAATAGTAATAAAGGCAAAAGATCCAATTGATAAAATTCCTGTATCCCCTAAATGAATATAATACCTGTAAATAAAACATGCAGAACCGTTGGGGCAATATTTCATTAACACGAGGGATGATATGTGGGCCAGCGATGTACTATGACCGCAACCAGGGTGGGGTCGGGGGGAAGGGGTCGCAGGAATGGATGGACGTCACCGCAGATATTAATAAAAAGTAGAAGCACAGAGCTAAAAGGCGGGTGCGGGTGGCGGCGGCAAGACGATGTTCAAAACACACTTATTGCACATTATATAGGGAATATAAGCATATTGAAAATGCCATCGCTCTCGTGGCCGTGGCCGTGTGCGTGTGCGAGCAGCGGTAAAGCAATAACCGTCACCACTGACGTTCATCTCTGTCCCCTCACCATCGCCATCGCCATCGCCATCCATATACTGGGCCATGCCAGCTAGATAATACAATTGAGTTGAGACGGTCGTGGATATTGCTGTACGGATTTTAAACGATTCATTATATTCGCTACGCATTCCGGCGGACCTTTGTGCCGCCTTATTGGGTCCGTGATAATTGATTCCGGACCATTGCCGGATGGGATGCTCCACAACTTGATCCTTCACTGCATTCACATTTCTAACCTAACCTAACCGTGTCACTCTTCTAGCAAATGCTGCTAAATCATCACATATTGGTCATCCAATACCCTAATTTGACTTCTGGTTCAACTTCTCTTTCACTATTCTTAGCACTCCGTGCAATACAATAAGTAGTATGTCTGTAATAGTTAATGGTTAAAATTGATGGAACTCTATACCCCCGACCATAATTGTATGAAAGTCAGTTTGATGTGTCGTGTGTCTGACACACAGTATGGCTGCAAGAAATTCATCTTTAAGAGGGTGACCAATGTAGCAGTAGTTTTGTAGCGAGGGGCGGTGGGGGAGGGGGTGGTGTGGCAGGAGCAGGCGAGCGGATGTTCGTTGGAACGAGGAAATTGGGTGCCGCGTTTATTGGAAATCTTTCAGCTGTCCAAGCCCGTTGAGAAGGTGAGGAGCGGACGCAAAAGGAATTGCATTTTCTCCCGCGGGTGTCGAAATGAGACGGAAGTCAACAACCCTGCCGCTACCCCGCTTCCTAACGATTTCTTATTATTGCCGCACATTCAACCAAACCAAACCTACATCTACAATATATTCAAATGTCACCACATCTTAGTTCCTCTTTTAATAAAGAAATATGCATTTCTTTAATTCAGAAACTGTACCCAAAATAATAGCACAATCCTTATTGGTGCGAAACTGAATCAAAGACCTTTTGGTGTAGCGATGCAATTCCAGCCTGACCAATTATCGTTATCTAGAGATGTTAAGGGGGTCTCGTCTGTTGTTGCGATGCCTAGATACGGAAATAACTTGAACAAAACTCTTCTGTGTGTGTGTGTGTGTGTCCGTTAATGAGGTATGGCTCTGTGTACCAGTGTACCGCTAGCGTCGGCACTAATTAAAGCCCTTGCCGTTGCCGGTTGCTGTGCAGCGCTGCCAAGAAATAGGAATGTCTAATGAAGTTGCGTCAGTCAGTGTTTCCGCGCCTATGACACTTGCTAGCACACCAAACGAAGCCGATTATCTCGAACAGAATACGCGAACAACAACGCGCTACAGTACCGGTTTCTCGAAAATTCAGCGATCAGCGAAAATGTATTACACAAACAACAACATCGTAAATTAAAATCTGCATTGGATTTGCCTGCATTAGAATTGATATTTTCTATTGTTTTATTAAATTAGATAACTCGAATTTTCCAATAAAACTGATACTAAGATTACCATAGAACCATTTAGTAAATACATATCCATGGATACGAAATGTAAATTTATTGCTTTAGCGATAGTATATAAACATTATACCTATTTTGTATGTTTTATTGTTACAGATACGTCCATAGAAAGTCCACAAAGGGTTTAAGAACCGTACATCTTCGGTAAGTCAATTTAAAATGCTTTTATTTTCTTGTCTTTACAATATTGTGTGATTTGAAATCATTCCGGCTTGTAATAAATGTATAGCTATTAAAATATTAGAGTCACTACTAACGGGAGCAGCATTTTTAAAATGTAAAAGATATGTAATATTTTAAATGAGTTTTTAGTAATGAATAATATTTTCGGCGTGAAATACTTTGATGTTTCTTTTTGGGCACGTCTTATAGACATGCAGGCTGACGCAACACGACAGCTACTTAGTAAAGTTTTAGAGTGCCACCCTGTGTGTGTGTGTGTGCATTTGCTACATTTCTTATTCATTTTATTTTTTATCGTGAGTGCTATGCATTTGCACTGAAACATTCGCATGTCACACTGACGTAATGGCCCTTGTATTACTGTAAATAATTCACACAATCGATACCCAACGTATTTTTAATTAAGTACACTTTTAATCTTTTCGTTTAGGAATTAAATAATCTATTATCTTTTTCTTAAAATTCAGTTTAATTTTATGTTTTTTGAGAGCTGGAGACATTGGTACCTATGCGTGTTTGACGTAAATTCGTTAAAATAATTTAGTATAGATGAGTGAATTTTATTATATTTTAAGTATTTGATTATATTAAGATTCGAGTGCCGAGAAAATAATTCGTGATTAAGAAATCATGGTTGATATTGAAAGAATGTGGTAGTAATGAATATATTATAGATTGGGCGTCTGCGAGAGAAATGAAACAGTTTATCAGCAATTAAAGCAGGCACCGAGATTATCATTAATGAAACGGACGATAATTGCATTGAAAAAATGCCGTCGGAACAAACAAGTTCGTTAATTATTTTTTGGTCCTTTGTCGTCGTCGCTCGCAACACGAGTGACGCGCGTCGCACTTTCATTACGTTTCGGATTTAATTGCTGTGCAGCGACGAATAATTTGGCTGCATATTAAAACGGATGCAATCTCTTGCAAAGGCAGGGCACATTTTCGCAAATGAGACTCCACTCACTACAACACACAACGAACACAATCTACTATTAAAATTCATTTATATCATCATATTCAAACTATATAATAACCGTTGTATGAGCATTCGCATTCATCTAACCAGTATAAACACGACAGGGCCTTATTAATATATGTACTACACGATTACAAATCTATAAGAACCCAATTGGTACCAATCTATAAATTTATATAACTTTAATTATTAACTAAATATTAGTAGGGCTTAGTAACGAAATAATGAATCATCAAGGTCTTTGAACATGCAATTAAAATTGCCGGTTTAGGTGAAATACTTTTTAAATCTTCCTGGAAACGTTCAATATAAAAGGATTGAAACTTTTATTATTAACAAGTTAATAATAATAAAATAAAACTAGCACTAATGCGTATTCAGTGCATTCGCTCGTGTGTCTGTAGCATTCTCTTATCACAGTCTCCATCGCCTTGAATCCAAAAATATATATAACTTATATACTTAGATATTAGTTGTCGCTCGCTCGTAAGACCAAATTTGTGGCCCTCTACTCCTCTGAAGGTACCCAAACGATTCACACCAAATTTGGTACACATATTATTTAACATCCCATTTGAATCCGGTCGCAGTTTAAATCCAATCGCCCGTATACTTCCCGCGTTATAGGGCCCCAAAATAAATAATTAAAAACCCCAAAAATCCTATTAAAAATTCTAAGATATTTTATGTCTACAAGATTATTTCATATTGTTAACCCAAAAGCCAGAAAAAAATACTAAATATTATAATTTTGAACTAGAATTACACAAAATTGTGATTATGATATAGGTGTATATGATATGGGCACATAGTGCACTTATAGTTATTGTATATAGAAGGGAATTGAACTGTGTATAAACTTGGTAAATGTACAAATGCGAAGGGAAAATCTAGCGTGTCGGCCCATAGCTAAAATGAATGAACCATCAGCGAGTATTCCCGGTTCCGGTGGTGGGAGGGGTGCGGGGGAGGGGGTGCGACTCTTTCGACGCCGCAGACGTATATACCTGTTGCATGCGCCTCGACGGGGGTGCGATCGGGAGCGACCTCGTGCAGCGCCCCGCTATGATAAAATGCTGCCGGCGCCCCGTCGCCACGGCCCCCGTCACATATACATCAGGCCCAACTGACTAACCACAGTAACCGCAAGATACGAGCTCAATGGCCAACCGTCGCTCTATATTATCGATCGCGTGATTGCTAATTGATTAGGCAGACATTCAAAATATGGCACGCCTACGGATAAACCCGTGTACTAATGAATCACCTGTCAATTAGAGCTTTTTCGATACAACCACTTAACCGCCAATGTACAGTCAACCCACTTTTGTCTCGACTGCTTTCATCCATTCAATATATCATCTTTTGTTTATTAAATTATCAATGCATTAGAAAATTAATAATAATATTATGTTACAATATTGCAAGAATCAATGTATTGAAATTAGACTGGTTTATTTAATGCGATATTTTCTTAAGCGGGTACCAACTGAATTTAAAGAATATGTATTTAATTATTCTAATACGTTAGTGTAGTAGAGTTGTATTCAAGTAATAGGTGAAACAGGAAGCTGTCGATGAGTTAGAACAGTGTAATATGTTGTTGAAGTACAATAATGTATTTGTTGATGACAGTGTGTGTGACGGGTTGGTAAGAGCGGTTGTAACCGGTTGTTGTTGAATGTGAATGTGAATGTGAGCACGCGTCGAAGCGAACATGGCCATAGTGCCAAAAATGGCGATGCCATCAAATGTCAACGGTTCAGTTCGATGGGTGTAAATGGCTAAACGGTTTCTCCGAACTAATAAAGCCGTAATTGACAGACAATTATATAGCAGATGTTTTATCCGGTATAGCTTTGATACAGCAGCAGCAGCAGCTATTAATTAAATTGTGCTTGTAATATTAAAGGGGCATTTAGGTGGGTCGGTCGGTGGCGGGCGGTGCGGCATGATCGACCGGTAAAAAGCGAGTCGCATGGCCGCGCTCGCTCGCTCTGCTTTCAACAAATTAGCCACGTCTCTGGCTGTATAGTGATGCCCGCCTCGCATGCCCGCTTTCTGTAATCCATTTAACCATGAAACGCGTTGGTTTTATTCAATAAAACGGTCCGACGACTAAAACTCTGTTTAACTGCAGCGGAAGAAGCTGCTTAATCCCCAAATATACGTTATACCTACTACACTACAAAAGGTTCTACGACAAATACGGATTTTGCCGACTGACTATATGCTTACACTGCTCAAACAACTATTTATTCACACGACTTATACACACATTTATCTATGTATTAGAATAATTTTCAGTAGTTATTAATGTGCATTGAATTATCTATTCAAATACAAAATAAAAACAGTAAATACATTTTTAATACTTATAAATTGTGCTTTAGTTTTGAATAGAATATTCAAACCGCTAGATCATTTTTTGTTTTATCTTCAATATCACTAGAACGCCTGCACTTATGGTAAAAATAGTTACGTACATAATGAAAGATATTTATATTTCCCACAACTTTTGTTTGAAAAGTTTCTTTATTAAATGTACCAGTTACGAGAAAACTGCTACGGAAAATCTTGTAAATTGTTTACTATATGTATTTGTTGTTCTTTCTCCAATATCACTAAAACGGCTACACTTATGACAAAAATTGTTACGTATATAATGAAAGATATTAATATTTGGCACAACTTTTATTTGAAAAGTTTCTACAAGAAATGTACCAGTTACGAGAAAACTGCTACAGAATATGTTGCCATGGATTCGCAATTCAATAAATCGTATAAACATTTTATTATAGTATATCAATTAAACAGATAGATCAGTGATAATTTTGAATTTCCGTTTGAGTCCGTTACTGTCATATAGTAACACAGAGCAATTCAGTAGGACAGTGTATTAGCAAAAATGTTTGTTAGACAACGATGTGTTGTGTGCTTTGAAACAAGAGAATCCACTCCAGCTGCCGGCATTCATGACAACTACAATTATTATAGTATGTACGTAAATAAGCAAATAGTAATTGTGTATCTGAAGAAGTATCCTGACCGAGTGAGTGAGTATTGTCGTCAGTGCGTGTAGGACAGAGTATCGCATCGTTGTCCGTGTATCCAGTTGCTCGCGGCCGGCGAGGCGGCGGGCACGGCGGCGTTTGCTCGTTACGCGGCGCGTCCAATTAGATGGACGCGTGTACCGAGACACGACGCTACTACAGACAAGATAATTAGGCTGCCAGTAGCCCTAGCTTCGATCCCCCAACAACCCTATCTGATTACACTCTCTCGTGCTCTACGAATATTCTACTCAAATTTCTACTTTGTATAAGACGGATAATATAACTACATCGTCATTACATTACATTCTTAGAAATGCATTAACAACTCTAATACTACAGACACACGACCGAATGCTTTAGCTTCTACGATACTTCTAGAGTGCTGCATCAGAAATCAATGGATATTAACCGTTGCTAGACAGAGATTAAGATATAAACAATTCATATAGTTATCTTATTGGGGAGTTTCGAAAAAATAAAGAACAGAACGTTGAATATAGTGGTTGAAGAATTAAGAATAGAATGTTTGATTGTTTTCGCCGAGTCCGTAGAGTAAGTGATGTGTGAATGTTGGTTTAAAAGTATGCATAATTCATTTGGAAATGAATGGTGGGAAGGAATGAACGAGCCAGACAGACAGACAAGAGTCGTTTGTAGTGGAAGCGGAACAAAACAAATCTAAAGTGCGACGTCGCTGGACCATTTGCAATGAATGAGCTCTTAAAGATGGAGCGAAATAATCACGGTTTGGTAATTTCGAGTACAGAACATTTGGCTCGCCGCACCGCGTCTCGACGCTCTCGACGCTCTCGACGCTCGACTTCCAGAACTTCATAATAGCCGCAGACGGATCGCGGGAAACTGGCCAAAGTGAAAATTGTTATGTTTATCATCCATTCGTCTGCGCACTCTTTTGTACCACTACAAACACATTTCCGGCATTTGATACATACATACATACATACGTACATATAATAATAATGAACAGACTATTGACGCCAAATTTTCATACGCTCAATTGTACACACAACTTTAATTACAATTCGCGTTATTAAAATAATCATTCTACTTGTTATGCATTCTCGTATACGACTATTTCTTTCGTCTGTAACATTCATTATATATGACCCAAAACAATTTCAACCTAAAATACATTACGACATTTTCTCATTCAAAATAAACACACACAATTTGACAAAACAAATTGAAATATTAATAAACAAATTCACGCTTTATCTAAACAAGAAAGTCGAGAGTAAAAATCATTTTGTGGAACTTGTATTGACTAAATTAATATTTAGCACCGGAATAGTTAGCTGATATCTACGGTAATATGAATAATACGAGGTAAGGGTTCGTAAGCATCGTCAATAACAAGTTGTAGCTAATAAGTAAACGTGCGGTTAGCCGGTAGCAATGTGTGTAGGTAACAAGGCATGTGTTTATCACGTTTTAGTAGCTAAGTCATATCGTAGAACGTGTCCGTTGTCCGCGTCTACCCGATTATGCTTTCTAGCCGGCCTGGGACGGGCACCGGCACGCTATGCGGTCACGTTTTGGTCATTCTGCACGCCGACTGCTAACATAAACACTCGTATATGTGTGTACCGTGCCCGATAAGGAATCACATCTAACCGCATGGGAACTCGTCTACACTGCATACATCATTATTATTATCTTCTAAACATATTAGGCGGTTTTAATTATCAGGAGATGGCGTTCTATACATTAAAATGTACATTCATGATAGGCTTCCTTGCAGTATAAAAGGGTTTAGGCATCTATTGGATTTAAAGTATATATAAACTTTGTCGTTTTTGCTGAAATATGTATAGAATCAAGTCTATTGTCTTAATTACTTATATATTTTGAAACAAAAATTGTTTTTCACTTTATTGAACAAAGTCTACGAGTTATAGTAATCTAAAACATATTCAAACTAGAGATATTAACGGAAATACACGTTTTGACCATGCCTGAATCAAACCCGACTATTTTCAAAATTACATCTGTGTGTCTGTGTGCCGAAAAATTACAAATCTTTCAACTTATACTTATATATATATATATATATATATATATATATATATATATATATATGCCGGAATAATACATACTATTTTATTTAAACAATATTTAAGCTGGAAGTATTGGTTTATTTGTGACGCTTCCTAAATGTTAATTTAATTGATTTTCAAGATATTGTGGTTATATAACAATTATAAATCGAATTGCTAACTTGTTTTGTGGTAATTTGGATGCATTGGCGCTTGCGCTTTTAACAAGTTCAGTATATTTAAGAAGAGGTACAAAAAACGAAATTGATTTATTTTTTTGACACCATCTCTCTCGTTTCTTAGCGCATTATGTTTTCAATGTGACGAACAAGGATAAGAATACGGTTGTGTGTTGTCGCATTAAAGTCGTTCTCGTCTAGGGAATTAATAAGAGGCTTACCGTGTCCCGGGCCATTGATGGCATTGCATGCTGCAACTCGGACACTTTAAGCTGACGTGAGAAAAACGTGTAAAACTTGTCAAACCGACAAACACTATACCTTATATACCTGCGAGCAGCAAGGGATTTTTTTCACCTCTAATTCCTTTAATGGATCACAGCTTAACACTGTTGTTCAAATTTTTGGGCATATTACTACAACCATATGTTATAAAAACGGGCATTGCGTTAAGATTATATTAAATTTTAAATATTTGGGGCTATCGATAAAAGTAAAATAAAATAAAATAGTAGGTTCTTTATTATTAAAAATGGGCAATTTATTTGTGGTAGTAAAAAGGTAGATGGGAAAGCATATGTTCATATGGATGTAAGTGAGGCGACGGAAGTGGGAAAAATATGGCACATGAATGTGTTGGTAGCATGTGCTCAGTTTTAGCACAGCTCAGGAATAAAAGCATTTGTCAAGTCGGATCAGCGGGCTAATCTTCAGGCAACGTCCTCGACGACCATCTCGTGCTCGACACGTCGACAAACAGATTGCGCGTCGTCCTTTTCGTTCCATTCGTGCCATTTCACTCTGCGTCAGCCTGGCCGTGTTCATTACGGGATTACACCGCGCTTTGACGTTTAATTATTTAAAGTGAGAGAAAATGTGTGCTGTGCTGTGCTGTGCTGTGTTCGCGCACAACCAATTTACTATGTGAGAGATAGAACAGAGTGTGCAGTTAATATGCTTCGCTCCTTCTTTATTCCTCTGGTCGCGTCGCAAAGTTCATACGTCACTTGTTGGCCGAACGCGTGGACTAAATTAAATAACGTCCCCCCATTTCGTATCACTGGCCCCAGCGAGCACGAATCGATCAGCGCCCACTGCATCCAGACACCGGCCACTTTTGCTAGCCTCCAATTCACTCTACTTACACCGGCAAACCTTTTGCTGCCTTTAGGGTGCATTTATAATAGAATTTCTACACGGCAAATGCTACACTTGGCGGTCCATATTGGTGCGTTAGATAAAGATAATCAAGGCCACATTTGCACTAGTATTGTACAGATACAATTATAATTTTAAAGCCACTCGGAAATATGTAAAATTTAATGACAGTTAATCAATGTTTTGGTCGAGGATGCGGGCAAAGATATGTATGGTGATTTATTGTGTCGTTCAAGGCTATTTGTTTATACGTTGAATTAAATTCGGTTGTATTTTCATTTCTTTTTGTGTGTGTGTGGCAGGTCTAATCTGTTGGTAAATTAAAAAGACTGGAAGTTTGGTACTGGGGATGTATATATATATATATATATAGCAGCAGTACGTCAAATACGCGTCCGTTGAACGGACGAAATGAAAAATCCAATTTACGTTATCGTAGGGAAAATCTTAGCCGCAGTAATACAAAATGTCGGAGTATAGGAAGGTAACGGCCAAGCCACAAACAAACGTACCCGAGATTTATAACCAACTAAATTAAATAAAAACTATTTTGTTACTCGGCACAAACCGTTACACCAAATGCACTTTTACTCCCCGCTAAAACAACTATAATGAATTGATTTATTATTTACATTGCTTTTTCAATTAATACATTATTCATTTAATAAAAGTGTAGATACCGTATAAAAGTAATTAAATATTGTATTTTAAGCTTGAATACATTTTATCAGAAATGGAGGATATGAATGGATCCTAATCAAATAGTTGGTAGCATTGCATAAATGCAGTTGGATGGCAGGGCGTGTATGTCTGTGACGTAATAATATAAAAATTCAATATAAACTCGTTCGTTGATTTATGTAATATAAAATGGATTTAAAAGCGGGATCCGGGGCGGCGGCGTCCGATGTCAAAATCGAAGCAATTTGCCCTGGCGTTCCACACTGTCACATAAACATAGACGTTCTTTATTGCAGCTTTTATGTGCAGCTCTCTAAATACACTTCAGTTGAATTTAATTTAAAATGTCACATAAAAATTGAAACGATATTAACACAAAAAAATAAAAAACAGACATACACACACACACAATTTGATCAGCCAACGCGCTGTTGTTTATTTGCCTCATCTCATTCCCACTCTGTCCCATTCAGTCACTCACTCGGTTATTTCGCAAGAACCCAGATGCGCGCCATGTCATATAACTAAAACCGAATTTTATTGATTTTCAATATTTACCAAATTAATTACAAATTGAACTCGGTTATCGGAAAAAAGCCCGAGGGATTTTCGGAATTACTTTTTCAGGATTCGTGACAATAGATTCAGAAAATTAGAACTTTCAATTGGATTCTATACAGACACACACACACAGAATGTTATTATTTTTCAGAATAGTTTCCTGATTTACAATCTTCTACATGATCGGTTTCAATCAAGTGATTCTTAAAAGACTGGTTTAAATTCTGAGTAAGGTTTTTGGTATGAAACCATTTGGGTACAATATGGGTGTATAATATGGCAACAAGCGTTGACTTATCGAGTGTAATCAACCAAAATGGCTGATCGTATATGTATACGCTCATTATAACAGCACGCGGGACACCCTTTCGTTGCCTATATGATGGCTAGAGTGCCATTAACGAACGTTCTCGCTCTCTGTGTGTGTGTCTGTGTGTGTGATGGCATTATGAGGCGCGGGCGACGAGGAAACGTAAGCCCTGCCACTCAATCCATTAATGGGTCGTAATGGAGGTCCCCGGCTTTACAGATACAAGCCATTCTGCGCCATTCCTCTCAATTACTGCAGATTAGAGTGGCGGTGTAGGTGGCAGCCCAAGTATTGGCGCTGCTCGCGATTCCACACTGCGCACTAAAATATCTATGTAATCTGTGATTATTACAGATTTACACGTATTTTGTGGGGCACAGGTGACAGCGCGTGCATTTGTCTCCTCATTGTAATTGCATCCAAACGTGTGTATTATTCCGTTCATTGCTAATTGTTTTCTGTATCTTTTCATCACATTATTCCAAAAGAACTAAGAAAAAATATTGAGTTATATTTCATTACTAAATACCATAACTTATTATTTAATTATTTTAAATACTTTAGAAGTACCGAACTTTATTGTTTTAAACTTTATTATTACTTTTACACAGTATTGGTTGTTGCGCATAACCTTCTCTGTAACCACATATTCTTGAATTGTTTATATCTCGTTTAGTTTTCGTGATATTGTTGTGTATTTGAGTACAACATGTTTAAGTCTGGAACAACGATGCAACGTAAAATTATGCGTGAAACTGGGGGAACGCTTCAACTTTTAAAACAAGCTTACGGAGAAAAATAAATTCCATGACAAAAGAGACCAGAGTAGTGGCGAGACCACTCATGGTTCTTGCACCACGACAATGCGCCCGCACACTCAGTCAATTCGTCAGTTTTGTGCGAAAAATCTGATTACTCTGTCTAAATAATGATTTGATTACTGAAAAATTCCCTACAGTATAATTATGCAGATATTAACGATGACTTTAGTAATATTAAGTATTGTTTTCAATGTTTCATTGGTAGCGTAAATATATATATATATATATATACATATATATATATATATATATATATATATATATATGTATATATATATATATATATATATATATATATATATATATATATATATATATATATATATATATATATATATTTAAATGAATAGTAAAAATACCTAAGATATTTTTGCATTTCAAGGAACATGTTTACAAATGTGTAATTTTGCAGATATTACCGATGTTTTTAGCAGTGCAATTAATTATTTTTTTACACTTTAAATGAGCAATCTTAGATTAAAAATACGAAAGATCTGATTGCTGTGCAAGGAAGATATGTGCAGCAATGCAATGAAAATTAACGATTGTATTTCAAGTAATAAATGTAAATTCAGAGTTCGTAAGTGGTAAATAATGTTGATGGCAGCAATGTAATCATGCATCGTCTTTTACATCAACAACAAATTTAACTTGCTAAATTATATCATTATCATTTATATGCAAAGTAATATTTAACATCGCAAAATTATCCCGTGTATGCTAGCAATTTTATGTCGTTGAATTTCAATGAGACAAATCTTACTTCCTAACTATTTATATAACTCTCGCGTACTTAATAAGACAAGGATAGTTAGAACCAGTATAAATGCACCAATGCCTTCAGCCCCTCATATTCACATAATGTGCATTCACAAAAATAACTGAACAAAACCATTAAAACAGGGGTATGATTAGGAAAAGGGTAGTTAGAACCAGAGTAGGTAGAAGCACCAATGCCTCCAGCTTATCATATATTGACAGAAACAAATCATTTGGGAAAATAAATTATTCAAAAAACTAATATGTGTAGCAGCACCAATGCTTTCAGTGCACTGCATTATCTGATTTATTTAAGAGATTAGCGGACCTAACGCGTATAGTATGTTTATTATCTTATACGAATGTATATAAGGAAGTATTGTAGCAATGATAACGGTAGAGTAAAGAACAAATTCCTTTAATAGTAAAGCATAATTTCATGATGGCGGGTTGTAAAGATAACGATTCATTAATTATAGGAGTTTATGAGCGAGGAAGTGACATTTCGATATTCTTTCGAAAGGCAGCAGCGCAACATACAGTGTGTTTTCTTATCTGTTGGATCGCACACAAGACGTACAACAACTACGTTTATCATCGCGTTTTCATCAAGGCGAATGCATTTGCATGATTGTCGGTTGCAATCGTTCACAGCGCGCTACAGCGAACGGCACAATTAAAGCCAGCACGCTTGATTACAGGCATTCGTGCTCAATTACTTGTGCTACTTCGATTTTTGCCACCGTCCGTGGTATCTTTTCGCTGGGCGCCATAAGTTTTACATTGTCCAACGCTACAGGCCAAATTGTTCGCATCGCCGACAACTTTATAACGGCTAGACAGCATAAAATAACGCACTTATTATGTATCAAAATGTGTAATTATATGCGAGTATGTGATCCAATCCTACCAATTATTGCACTTGCATATGTTTACTATTATAATTGCACTTTGTCTCATAATAATTATTACTTTTTATTATATGTACCAAGTTTCAAACTACATATCGTAACTTAAACTGTATTTACGGCTAGCCAATTAGTTATTAAGATTAACATATAATAATCCAGTTTGTTTTATGACAAACAATGCTACAACAACAATATGAACGCATTAATTATAAATTTTATTGCTAGAACGCTAACTGTTTTTATCATTAAACCTAAACTGAGTTATTAATTGTAATTTCTAATCTTAATTTCTAATTAGCTCACTGTGAAAAGACATTTAGGAAACATGGACAGATTTAGTGCTTTATTAAATAGAAAAACTTAATTATTTTTTTCTTGGATAATTCATACAATAACAAACCTCTTGTTCATGTAATAAACATAGGTACAGGCACCAAAGCCTTCAGCTCACCATATAATTAATTTGGTAATGAATATATATATATATATATATATATATATATATATATATATATATATATATATTTTTTAAATTTATATACAGTAGTTTAATCTCTGACGTAATTTATGAAAAAAACTTATTTATTACCACTAGTTTTAATGAGATAAAATGTAATAAACAATAATGAAAGTAATTATTTCATTACATATATTTAGCTCGCCGTACGAAGTACAGAAGAAGCTAAAGCATTCGGTCGTGTGTCTCTAGCATTCTCGGATTAAAAAATATATTTAACTAGATGTTAGTCATCCGCTCGTAAGACCAAATTTGTGCCCTCTACTCCTCTGAAGGTACCGGAGCGATTTACACCAAATTTGCTACACACATTATTTGGCATCCCATTTAAATCCCCTCGCAGTTTAAATCCAATCGCCCATATACTTCCCGAGTTATAGGGCCCCAAATTTTGGAGCCCCCCTTAATACTGCCTTTATAAAAATAATTGAAACACCCAAAAAATTTATATCTACGAGATTATTTCATATTGTTAACCCAAAGGCAGTAAAATATTATTAAATTTACAAAGAAATGAAAGTATATCTTTCTTACATTTTTTTAAATTGTTAACCAAAAGACTATAATAATTAAAAACCTATGCTTGTTTTGGCACAGTGTCGTGTAAATTCAATTAACAATTAAAAATATATTCGTTATTTGTTATAAATGAAGACACGTTTTTGATAAATGAACTATGATGCAACGTACGTATATATTGTATTGGTCATAAAGTTCATAACGGTAAAGTGGATAATAATGTAATAAGCTAAAATAGGTTAATATAAAATATTTCGCGTGGAATTACATGAAAGCTGCTGCTGCTGCTGCGCACATTTAGAAGCACAAATACATTTTCCGGGCGTCATAAACAAACGGTGAGAGAAAGTGGCACACTCAATTTCATTTCTGCTCTCGCTCTTGCTCTTGCTCTTGCTCTTGGTGTGTGTTTGTTTGCATCAAACGCCGATGGCGACAGCGACGGCGACGACTTTAGCATACGTTGGCTTCACGTAAATCTCAGACTGTTTATCATATTAATACTTTCGAGGGTGATACTGTGCGACACTCGCTTATTCAAAACACAAGAAACCAATTTTTAAATAATAATTGAGATTAAATATACAGATGCTTTAGGTCATGCAGGGAATTCAGTGGCGCACGTCAGGCGTATAGGGAAATGGGTAGGAATTTAATTAGTTAATTAGTATAATTAGCAAAAGTTTAGTGTGGCAGTTTGTGGTTGTATTATATTGTTGTCGGCAGTCGGAACGTTCGTTTCGGAAGCACGGCGCGCACTTTATAATAAGAAGTTATTTCAATATACACTAACAGCACAGCCATAACACATACGTGTGTTATTATTTACATTGTGAGCTGCGGTTTTCGTATTATTAAAACGAAATTGCGTATGAAAATTGACGGATTTTCATTACGACGTTCACTTCGGCTATATTACAATTTTCCGGAATACAATAAAGCTGATATGTGGTTTCTATTTTAATACCGCGTCACAATATTGTACACTTACTTCCCTAAAACAATTCCAATACAAGCAAAACTTATTTCTAAACCAAAATCGAAAATCTTATTGCAACAACCGACAATTAAATCTTCCTTGTAACGTGATTGAGTAAAGTAATAATAAATCGTGTGACAAGATATTTAAAAATCGGTGGTGACTCTGTTCATTCCCTTTATAATCGTCATTCATTTCTATTTCTTTCAAGCCTTCTCAGGTCATTTCTATTTCATTGATTTTTCGGCAAAAAAATCGCATAAATATTTTTGAGTTTGACATATATTTAGATTAATTTGAATACGCTGATTCCAAAAATGCTAATTAAAGTGGTGAAAGACCGTTAGAAATTGCTGTTAGCGCGATTTGAAGTTGATAAAATGCAAATTTCCATATAACTCGAAAACGGTGCATCGAATCGAGCCGCCGTTAACAGATTTGAGTTCCCCGATATTTAATTACTCTAGAAACTTATTTTCAGCCGGTTTGAAAAGAAAAAAAATTTTGGACCCATTTCACGAAATTTTTTTAACTTTAAATTTTTATCAAACTTTGCGAATTTTTTCCGACCAAACCATAAAAGATAGAGAGTTGAAATTTGGACAGTCAAGCAACCTATATTTGGTGTATATTGTCAAATTTTTTCAATTTAATTGAAATAATATTACGACCTCCACAGCAAACCGCGAGAAAAAACATTGAAAATCGTCGATTTTCGCAAAAACGGTAAGGGGTACCCCTTGACATTTTTTCGAAAAAAAAATCGCATAATTATTTTTGAGTTTGACATATATTTAGATTAATTTGAATACGCTGATTCCAAAAATGCTAATTAAAGTGGTGAAAAACCGTTAGAATTTGCTGTTAGCGCGATTTGAAGTAGATAAAATGCAATTTTCCATATAACTCGAAAACGGTGCCTGTTTGAAAAGAAAAACATTTTTGCTCACATTTCACGGAATTTTTTTAACTTGAAATTTTTATTAAACTTTGCGAATTTAAGGGAAGGTCAAAACGTGTATATTTGTTGAAATCTCGAGTTCGAAATTTTACATGATTACAAGAATAACTTATTACTTCGTAAAAGAAAGTAAAATAATTAAATTATTTATAATTTTCCTACATTACTGAAAAACCTAATTACGGTAACAAACTTAAGAGTGTAGCTGGTAGTTATTTGGTTTTTTCGAACATTTATTGGTCATGATAAGCGAATGGAGTATATATAAGTATAGCGTGATGTCGTGATGTATGTCGACCGAAGCGACGCGACGTGAAGCAAGCGATGATATAAATCGGTCGGGCGCAACGGGTCGTCGTTTGGTGGTCGGCGGCAACTGCGGCAGCGCTAACCAGTAGGTAGACGCGCGTTGCTCCCGCTCGCTGCTCCCTTGCCTGCCTGCCTATGAAATATTCACTGTTCGCCTCCCCGGGATACTTTACATTAGTAAACGGATGTAATTAGAACAGTGGGTGAGTTGAGAAACACCACCTCACCTTCATTGGACCAAACCTAGACCGATCATACTTGATACTTGTAAAGCCCCACAATTATTTATATAATTTTATTACATTTGTATTTTCTGTCTTGTTTTGATTGATGTTGGGTAGCAAGTTGTACGGACGCCACTGGCCGCGTACATGAAATATTTAAGCGGGCGCCGGAGCAATCTCTGGAAAGAGCGGTCCACTTAGTCCGCATTAGTTAGCATTGGCGGTCGCGCCGCTGCGAGCTCTCACTCCGGTTGCATTGACTCCGGGTTCCGGGATAAAACTCATTCGCTCTAAAAGCATTTGAGTGCCTGTCGCTGTCCTAGTCCCACCCACCCACCATCTCGCCTACTCTCATGCGTCAGCCGACTGAGCTGGCTTCCGTTCCGTTCCTTCCATTTCAATTTACTTTATAATGTTGCTGCTCCTTCGACCGTTTTAACACCTTGTACCATGAATTACATTCTCATCTAGATTACCATCTCGCGATTACATTACTCCTATTGTCAAACATGTTATCCAAACCGTCGCGAGCCAAACGAGCCCATTTACGCGAAATTTAACAATAATTATAATTCTAATGATTCATTCTTAGTTCGCCGTACAGAAGTACAGACGAGCTAAAGTATTCGGTCGCATATATATATATATATATATATATATATATATATATATATATATATATATATCTGTGAATACAGGGCGATGAGACAAGAACTTTATATTATTAATATTTTTTAATCGAGAATGTTACAGACACACATCACTCTTTTGTGCATTCTGTACGAGTTAAATACGTAGTTATTATAAATCTAAACAGTGTTATTAGGCAATCATGCCGATAAGGAATAAATGAGAAATAATTTGATTGAAATTAAATGTGAACGACTGTGTTTTCAAGTGTGTTGAGAAACGAAACCGTTCCTCGTACAAATTAAGCCATCCGGTGTATTATTACGGCATAAAGACTCTGGGAGTCTTTGATCTTTGGAATTGTGTTACTAAAGTGGATAATTGTTCTACTTGGTAAGTTATCTTACAAGAACATTGTCACACCGTTTAAACAACAAACGATACTCGACTTTTACTATTATTACTTTATATCCTTTTCAATTTTTACTAATAACGACTGTCTTACACAAAAATACGGTTCATGAACGCCTCGGTTCATTAGTAGAGGGGTACTAGGGTTTCGGATTACGAACGTTTCGGTTTACGGACGCTTTTCAGGAACGAATTAAGTTTGTATATATATATATATATATATATATATATATAACAATCTATATATATATATATATATATATATATATATATATATATATATATATATATATATATATATATATATAGATTGTCCGTGTTCAACGAATTGTCTGCAGTAAGCTGGTAGTACAGGTGCTTGCATTGATTAATGTGTATTTGCAGAATATTCTTTAAAGTGATAAAATATATTTATAGTTAATTTTTGAGTAATGAGGCAAGAAAAGCGATTAATATTTGTGGTATGGCGTAGGTAAAAATGTTGTGTTTATTTAATAGAAAATAGAGAAAAGTTGACAAGGTAAAATATATTTAACGTGTCGAATATTTTATTCTGCCCACATAATAGTGAGGTCGGTTAATGTTGCAGGCAGAGCGCGATGTAACATTAGCGTGTGTGTGTGTGTGTGTGCCCATTCCCGCTGTGCAACAACGTTATAATATACGATATTTCTAAAATGTTAATTACCTTCGGTTTAAATGCGCCACCCGTCGCATAAAATGGCATTAATGTTCTGTAGCCTTTGATTCTAATTGGTGTATCTTGTGTGTTAAATGCAACGAACACGCTGTGAGCGCTTCAAACTGTTTTACTCGCCATGCTTATTACATCGTGCTGCATTTGCATTATTTTAATCTGTATATATAGCCACAGTTTGTCGATGAATATTAAATTATTTTTTATACCCTTCTGCACAAACACATCATCGCAACTGATTTTCAAACATTTATGCCAATTATACTGCAATCCCCCGGTTTAAAAACATATTTCTGGAACAAAGAGAAATATTTGTAGTTTGAAGAGAATCATTTATTTTAATTATGTTACATATCCTAACAAATCATATATACCCTGAAAATAGTGGTTTATTTTTGAACTAGGGTCCTTGCACAGTTAAAATGTAGATAAATACGTAAGATTTCCACAATGAAAAGGTGTCCTTCGCCTAAATATAAAGGTGCTACAGCAACATTTGTAGATTAAAGAAAATAATTTATTTTAATTATGTTACATCTTTACAATTTCTTATTTACTCTGAACCAGTGTCCGTGTAACAGTTAAAATGTAGATAAATATGTAAGATTTCCTTGATAAAAAGGTGTTCTTTGCATAAATATAGGTACAACGATAACATTTGTAGATTGAAGAGAATCATTTAATTTAATTATATTGCATCTTAACAATATCACATTTACCCTGAACCAATGTCCGTGTAACAGTTAACATGTAGATAAATACGTAAGATTACTCGATAAAAAGGTGTATTTCGCCTATTTATAATGGTACATCGACAATAATGTGTAGATTGAAAAGAATAATTTAATTTAATTATGTTATATCCTAACCATTTGTTATTTAGTCTGAAAATAGGAGTTATTATTAAACCAGTGTCTGTATAACAGTTAAAATGTAGATATATAAGTAAGATTTCCTTGATGAAAAGGTGTACTTCGCCTAAATATTATAGTACAACGATAAACATTGAATATTAGTGGTATTTCTTATAATTGTGTTTAAGTTTATTAGATATGAATTTAATTATAATGTAATTTAGCAGTAAAATGGTAATAATCGGTCAATGTTTTCATGATGGCTAGTGCAGTAAATCGTATATAGCGCATAGTATAGCGTAACCCAGATGCCCCATACAGATATATCAGTACATAATTCTTTCCGTGTATGCAGCAAGCAGCCGAGCCATACCAGACCAGACCAATTTTAAACTATCCAATTTTTCATTTCGGATTTAATAACGTCAGTTTCAAGCAATAGGGTATTTCGCCCCGTTACTTGGTCACGATTCGTATATAATATTAAGAAATGGAATTGATGTTGGCGTCTCGCTCGCACCGACGGCCGCCCCGATACCAGATAAACTTTTTGATTACTTTCTACCAAACCGAAGGGAACCGACCCAACCGGGCCAACATTACGTTACGGGCTACGTTAGTCGTATGGGTGGGTGGTTGCTTGTTTATATATGTTAGCTGACGGTTCTATAAACCGCGCGTCCGCTGTCCACCTCTATTTTCATCAAACGGAAATGTGTATCAATGATCATGGACTCAATATTACGCACACGCACTTGCACATATTATATATTTTATTTTAAAACATCCATTCTTAATTTTATATTGTATAATTGTTTAGTGTATAATGATAAAAGTATTACGCGAATTGAAGATAGCTGTGTGAAGCAGTGGAGCTTGGATAAAGATCAATTATTTATAAAATGTAAATGTAATTAATGTGAGTGCGACGTGGTACGCATGCGCCAGTGTGTGTTTCCTCATTTACTTCATCGTTGTGTTCAGCGATTGGCCAAACAGCCATCGTTTGGCGTCCCCTTATAGTTTCAATAAAAGTCAATTAAATTTTCTAATTAAAATCCTTGTATGCGTATCTCTCTGTCTATATACATATATATATATATATTGTAGAAGAAGGATAGAAATGAAAGCAATTCCGAAGCACCCGTATACGCTGCACAATTATTACACTCTTACCATTTCAATTACAACTTCAAATTACTTTTCAGAGTCTTTTTAATAAGAAACTTGGAACACATCTGCAGAGTTCGGTCGCTGTTGCCGTGGTTGGAAAACCTACTATACTAGCCGGCCAGAAAACATTCGACTCTTTTATCTATCACACACATAGACTCTCAATACCTCCAAATCATAAACATTTTAACACTTTTAGTACTTATAATGAAGTATTATATTGGCTGTGCTTGAAAATAGAAATGGTGCATTGAAACTGTGAAATAATTGAATAGCATTCAGGGCGACAGTACATGGGAAGCATCTTCGGTAGTACACCATGAATCTTGGGTCGGACGGCTTCCAAGATGCCAGTACACTGCTTTGCACTTGGATAACACAGTCTTGTAAACCTCTGCTTTCTCCCAGCCCCGCCCCCCCGTATCCTAAGTTCGCTGCGTGTTCATGTCCTCACTTTAATTAACATCCTCCTTGAGAAGTAATCCCGGATCCACTGCTATGAAGCAAGTGCAAAGAGAATCAGGAATACAACTGAAATTACTGACATCAAACTTGCCATTAGCGAAAAGTCGCACACCTACTACCAGAATTATATATATATATATATATATATATATATATATATATATATATATATATATATATATATATATATTTGGATTCAGGACGACGAGACAAACACTTTTTTGATCCGAGAATGCTACAGACACACGACCGAATGTGTTAGCTTCTTCAGTACTTCATACGGTGGTTTAAATATTTAACTATCGTTATAATTAATTTAATTACAGTTTTTATCTGCACTAATTTTTGAAATAGTAAAGTTAAATTAACGATAAGCACTTTTCGAAATATTTGTACTATAGAAAGATTGATTCTTTTCACGTCTAAAGACAAACGACTCTAGAGGTTAATAATTGGTCATGTTTTATAGGAATTCTGTTAGTTGTTTATTATAATGCAGTGTAGCTAGGCACAAGTGTTGTCGCTCAATAAAATGTGTTCGGGAACGATTTGCGGAAGCTGCATCCGCTTACTAGGATACAGCGAGCACAGCGCGACAAACAACTAGTAACATCTTTTGAATTGGAAGCGACGCGCGACTAGAAAAGAACTCGCAACACCAACAAACACAACACAACACAGTCACAGTGCCATTACAATGATACAGTGCAGGTTGTCGTTTCAACATAAAACAAGACTAAGAAAATTGATACAAGCACCAGAGAGTGAACTGATCCCTAGATTGAATGCCGAATGGAGCACTACCCAAAACCTACACTCCATTCCACACCGCATTTACTTAAATACTATTTTATTTATACTATTGACCTCGACAAAGTTAAAACTCCAACTATTCCAACTAGTCTAGTTTAAATTTCTTAAAGATGACCCAGACGACCTTGATAGTTCCGAGTGCACGTAAATGTTGAGGGCGCTATTTCTCAGCAAAATATGCAAAGAACAATGCAATAAAATCAAAATATTTAGTCGAAATATGAATAAACAATATGCAAAAAAACCCGGGGTTAATATCATTTACCCAATCTGAGAAAAAAATTCACAAAAATCATGCGTTTAGTAAATCTTCCCTTAAAGATTTATAATTTTGTTTTCAACGCATAAGCAGACTTTATTCCGAGGTCAGATTTGATTCAGGGTTGGTCAAAACGTGTATTCCCGTTTAAATTACGAGTTTAACCTTTCTTATTATTACAATATTTCCTTATATATATATTCGGTTAACAAAGTAAAATGTGGGATAACATTTATTTATGCAATTTAAAGTATATATTGCAAACAAAACATGGAATCGAATATAGTGAGGCAGCTTTTGGGTTATCTGGGTGCTCTGCTCTACACGGGCAAGACAACAACGAAACCTATTTTCTGACATGGCTCTTCCCACCCACACACACACACACACACACCCAATTTCTACCGATGCCTCGATTGAGTCCGTGTCTCGCAATAAACCGCGCGGAAAATTGTCAATTCGGTTTTGGGCCCGGTGTGACGCCGTATACAAAGCGTCAGTCGATCGCAATGGCGATCAATGGGCTATCATGGCCCACCCCCGACAAACCTACCTGTTTTCATTCTGGTTTACACTCTCTGAATACATTCAGCAATCATAGACTTGTTTTACACTAATTTTATATATCTATAAATCTTCCATTATTTGTGTAAAGTCGATTTCGTTAAATTCAGCTTTGAGGATATGTATTAAACTGTTATGGCTACATTTCCAAACGATTTGTTGTCCTTTTGTTGTTGATGTAAACAGTGTGTGTGTGTGTGTAATGGGGAAAAGAATGAAATCGCGCTAGTGCCATTAATTTCTTATTTGAAGCGTGGCTGAGCGAGAGTGTCGGATGGCAGGATGGAAGGTTCCAATTTTCCAGTCGAGCCATCGCGAAAAAATCGCTCTTCAATCAACGTGCTTTTTGCAATTAAACGTTTTAAATTGAAGCAGGCGACGCATTCATGAAGTGTAACATCACGTAGCTTTATTTAAAAGGCCCGCTCGCATTGGCTGCCGGAATTGCTCCACAAATGAGGCGAAAAATAAGCTGTTTGGGGTCGGCTCTCTGTACACTATCCTACTATATACACTCGTTTTGCTCGCTTCCTCTCCATGCTTTGCTTCTGCGAACGGTCGTGTATAGGAGAGCAGGGGCCGTGTGCAATCGGTGGCACTTTTAATGTCTTTCATCCAATCGCAATTTAATCCCAGAACCTTTCAAAAGCTATCATGAGCATCTTAAAAAGCGATTGAATTCGGAAAGTACTGGAGTTAATCGAACGGTCCGAATGTGTTGCTCGCTCAGCGAAAGCTGCTGTGCTTTCCAAACTCTTTGGCGGGGACCAGCACAGATCAAACCCCTCAGGCTCATACATCAACACCCTTCAATTTTCACCAAACAAATTCACACATACACATACCTAATTTCCCACTCTTAAAAGGTTCTTTGTTACAAGATATACAAATCATTAATTTTTCTTTCATAATCTACTGGTGAAATTAAATAAACGGGACAGCAGTTATAGGTTTATTTTTTCAAATTAACGTCGACGTTTCGACAGAACTTCTGTCTTCCTCAGAAGATTAATTCGGCACACTTTATACAAAACATTACCCCAAATATATCAAAACAAAATAGTGTATTATTTTATTGATGTAGCCAAAGGGGATATTCACATTGTGAAAAGAAAAATAGTCTTGATAGTTTAATATGTCTAGAATATATTTCAAAAAGGGTTTTGCGAAATTCGACTTTAAATAAATGATGAAACCACATTTGAGTGATTGTAAGAAAATTAAAACATTAAATTTGGCGTAAGCTGAATAGGTGTGGTAGAGTATAAAAGTTTTCAATTTATTCTCATGTATAACTTACTGCATAACTTTAGTATGGAGGTTAAATATGAAACCAAATATTTATTTACTAAACTAATTTATTTCAATTTCAGAAAATACATTTACTTTTCATTCAGCCATAGAACTTTCCTATATTGTATTACAAAGTATATATATATATATATAGGTAAAAGCATATAAAATTCAATTTTCATTTAATATGTATACATATACCAATTTCTATTAAAATGAAAATATACTTTATAATTTATATTTCAAGAACGTTGTATTGCGTTTGAAAAATATTGCATTCCTTTTATTTATATTTTATATGATTGTTGATCGTATAAAAAATGCTAGTACTTAGGCCATTGGGCAAAGGGGTGACTTTTGATTTTGAAAGAACCGTGAGTGAAGTAATCATGGACTGCGTTGTATTATTACAAAAGTGATACAATTTTAATTGATATATGTGTCCGGTAAACATAATTCAAACGTAAACAATAAAGTTGCGAACATCAAACGTAGCAAAATCAAGAAAGAGGCTGAGTGGAAGAATAGAGTGCATAGCCGGCAACAAAACATCGAGTGGCACAAGCGAATACAGTGAAAGGGAACACAACATATGGGTCCCATGGAAGCAGAGAGTAGTAGTGCAGCCGCCCTCGTACACTTTCCCTTATAAAAGGTTCCCCACTCCACGCCCTACAATCTCGGTTTGCTCTTACACAAATGGTCTTACGTATTGCATTAGTTTAGTCAGTGTCCGCGCAGCCACTCCACTCCACTCTTTCATTCTTCATTCTTTCCAAAACCACACTCAATACTAACTATCCTTATAAAAGCACGCCGAATCAACTTGCCTATTCCATTTCCGCCTAAAGCGCTGCGTTACACACATCAATTTGTTTTTCTACTAACCAGAATCACATTTGCTTGGGTTCGTGTACTGATATATTCTCCAACTTTCTACCTATTTGCAAATTGTTAACCAATAGGCCATAATAATTAAAAACCGCTGCTCGCAACGCATATCTTACCTATAGACGAGCTGGACGCATAGGTGCGTTGTACCTAAGCTTGTTTGACATGGGATTGTATATATATATATATATATATTTATATTTTAATATTGTTAACTTACACTCACTTAAATTGCCAGAGACAATTAAAATGAAATATCCTTACTTTTGGTATTGTACTATTAATAAATTAGCACCCAAATTACTATTTAATTTATTTTTAACTAATTTTTCACCAAAATAGCATAAATATGCGAGTTCTTAAATTAGGGCATCGAGTTCTATTGGGTTAGTATTGTTTAGAATATTCAAAAATGTAGGATAATTACTAACAGAAGGTTTTAGTTCCATGTTGGTAGTGTTAAATTTGGTGGAGTTTGATAAAAGTTGAAGTAGAGATATGTTTGATTTTTGGTGATATCCAGAAGGTATTCGTTGTAAGTTCGTAACATGTATATATATATATATATGTGTGTGAGTGTGTTGGTGTAGTGAGAATGGCACTTCGTTCGGGTCCTGATACGATTTGACTTGATGCCCAGGAGTGAGTGAGTGAATATAAC
This sequence comes from Leistus spinibarbis, assembly GCA_933228885.1. Taxonomy (NCBI): domain Eukaryota; kingdom Metazoa; phylum Arthropoda; class Insecta; order Coleoptera; family Carabidae; genus Leistus; species Leistus spinibarbis. The sequence goes on along the minus strand of OW121809.1, from coordinate 803,595 downwards.
CCGAGCGGCGCGACGGTGGTGCACTCTGAAACCTGGAATGGCATATAAAAGCTTCGGTTCGCAAGTTGGAAACAGTGAACCACCATTAGTGCGCGCATCTATGAGAAAATGCTCTTTCCAGATACTTGTTTTAAAATACACGGGAGATTCAGGGCCGTCCGTCCATCCATCCGACATTCACTCTGCTACCGCGCACAAAACTTAGTTCGTCGTCGTGGCGTTGAAAGCACGGTGTTCCACCCACCACCACCACCCCCCTACTACTACTACTACTACTACTACTTTAGCGCGCGTCGCACTGCAAGCAGAGTGGTGTTTTAAAAGCCTTTCTGACATCTTGACCGAATCGGACACTTCCAAACATGGAATGGCTTTCATTCTTCCTTTTCGCGGCGTCGCCTCTCGTTGTCTTCGCCAGCGTCGAGACACACTCAGAACGCGCCAGCTTATTTCCCCGAGCTGTCAAACTTCGGCCAGGGGCGGCTAATGGTTTTCTCGAGTGCGCGCGCGCCCGCTCTTCACAATTTACCATACATTATACGCCACGAACAGAGACAGCATCGTCCTCTTCGTCGTCGATGTTGTTTTTCAGTTCAGTGGGTGAAGGTTGAGCGTGTTCCCTCTCAGCAGTGTGCCATTGCCCCTCGCGCTCTGCCCGCGTGTGGTTTCCCTTTCATTCAGTCGTGACGCGAACACCACGCCGCCGTTGCTCTCTATATAAACGGCCCGTTGAATTCCACTTAACCCCTGCCGCAAACAGCGTATTATATTAGCTCCTGAATAACACAATCAACTCAAATTACACTCCTCCGTCCTTTCCCACTTTATTTCTTCGTCAAAACCATACACTACGTTGACCAAAGATCGCAAACCGTTGGTTACATGATACATGGGTTCCATACATTTCACGAGAATAAAAACTTGTCAGAATTATTATACGTTGTGTAATCTGCAATATCATTCCCATTGCTTAACCTATCTAAAGCACTTATAACATAATGTACGGTTTTAGAAATCCTTTCAGCAAGCAATAAAATGGTAGTTCCATTAAGTTGATACGTATGTAGTCGGGTTTGCAAGTAGTTGTACTCGGTGTAATGCAAGCTGGATATAAGTTGTGGCTAGATGGGTACCTGAGGGGTGTTGGGGGGGGGGGGGTGTAGTGGCAGTAGGATACGCATTCAATTCTCTGGCAACATTGAAACGCATTAGGCAGGTTTTAAATTACCTTCCAGTTGAATCTTGTGCGCGGCCCATTTGCCCAGGCTGACGCGTTAAGTGCAGAGCAGTGTACTAGGCTCGTGCGCCCGTCGACGTTGTTTTGTTGTTTTCCACCCGAAATGCACTCGTACTCGAACCCTCGCCATCCCTCACACACCAGCCGAGAATAAGTGCCCTTGTTGTTCCTACGTTAATCGAATCAAACATTATGATAATGTTAATTTGCTGTTCGACAAAAACAGCCTTTCGAATTTATCTTCAACAACTCAATTTACTGAGTAATCCAGAATATTTTGTTAGAGAGTACTAGTCACTTAGGGCAGTTAGTAACTTATATCTATATTTTAACAAGTTTGCTAAGCTTCTTAAACCGTACCAGTATTCACGATAGCCTTTTTAATTTAATTGAATCACAGTTTCTCTGTTCCTGTTTAGACTGATAATGAGAAATGCCAATAGTGACAAATTAATACCCAGTTAATTAGAAAATAGTCGGCAATTTAAACAGCCTGTAAATTTAGTGTATATGGGATGTATATATATATATATATATATATCCAGTAAATAGTGGAGCAGTTGAGGTATGAGGCACAATTGAGCTAATTAGAGCAGTGATTAATGGAACAGTTCTCGTGTACATTTCGGAATATAGTTTACGGTAGATGCGGCCAAACAAACGTAACTCGTATACGCCGAGATTGGAACGCTGTTTCTATTATATTCAATATGTGTTAATTAGTCAACAATATTATTGATATTGAAGCCACACATAGTTTAAACGTGAAATTAATTAATGCCCATACACCTTATAAACGGTGACGCAATTTATACGAGATATAAACGATTTCTAGGGCTTTTAATCCCTCATTTTATCGATAGATTGAAAAGGAAAGCCATAATCCCCAATTAAAGCTACGGACGCTGAAATAGCATTCCTAGAATCATAAAAAAAAAAATGAACGGAAATTCGTTTTACGTTTTAACGTTTAATTGAATGATTATTTATACAATCAATCTGTACACTCTTATACGTAATGTATAAAGGAAAGTATTGTGAATATTATATGTTGGTGCGATTCTGCGAGTGGGAGAATCTGTAATACGCAATTGTTTCCGCCACTTTATGTTTGGTATTGTAATGAAGAGTGCGCGCATTGGTGGTGGTGTAGGAAGATCTCTGATCCGATTCCGACAGTAGATCGTTATTATTAACGATGTGCAGCAGCGCCCGTTAAAGGTTGGGAGACCGACACCTACCCCCGTCGTCAGCACCGAACCAACCAGGTGTCAATTTGTTCTAATGGATGGTGCGGCAGAAAGGCTTCCGCGGATTTCCAACAGTTATAACGATGCCTCATTAAAACTACCATGGTTTATGTATACATCCGTCGCGGGTTGCGGCTGCGCTGCTGCACTACTTTAAAATGAGCAATCCCTGCAGAATACCAGCATCCCTATTTTATACTTTTTGTTGCACTAATGCCTCGGCCTGGACACTATAAACCACTCAAAATATGGAATACATAACTTGTTTTTAATTCCATGCATTTCCAAATTGACTCCCCTAAAATTAATCAGATATAATCCCTTAGTTCTCCTTGAATTAAGCACCGTCAAACACATAATCAGGGCATGCCCCCCCCCCCCCCTCCCGTTTGCCCTCCACCCTTTTGAAACCCAATTAATACATGTACATGCAAGCGAAAGCTCTTATAATATAATGCAATCCAGCGTGATTTTACGGCGAATCAATTTGAATTATCCTGACAATGGCATACCACCAGCACTGTCAACTATATATGGTGGGCGAGGGGGGGTGGTCGGGGGTCGGGGCGAGTTTTCACTCGTAATTTGTTCAACGTTTGACAACGTATACGAAATTACAACGCAGCGTGTTTAATGTAAAATTCGTGTATATCCATTTGCACGTGTAAAAACATGGTTTGTCATTAGGGAAACGGGGGAGTTTTTCATCATCAGCCCGCGTCAGTTCCCCAACCGAATCGGGATTATTTAATTCTATACTCGATTATTTACTTTATTAATATAGTACTAACTGATATTAAAACAAATCCAATAGTTATTAACGACTCCATGACTTTAAACATCCAATATATAGTTTATTTTATCCGAGTACCGTGTACATGAGTACTCCGAGTACATGAGTATCCTAGTACCGAGTACATGAGTACTCGGATGAATACAGATACACGATAAAGCCACAGAGAAATAATAAAATATGTATTTTAAATCATTCATATATATTGGAAGCGATAAGAACAAAGAGGTTATTATTTATGGGGAAATGAAGATGTGAACTTCAACATTGAATTAGTATTCAGTTAATAAAACAATGTTTGATCACGAATACTCCAAGATTAATGACACATAGTGAATAAGAAAGAGTGAAACAACGGAAACTGCAGTTTGTAGGGTAACATTTCGTTCTGTTCCGTTCCGACAAATAGCGAACTAACTAATCTAGCGTGATCCTGGGAACATCGCGTTCAAATTACAGTCAATCAGAGCAATGTGGCGCAATTACTGGATAATAAATTCTATTCGATCGAAAGTTGCGTCGCCCCAACCCTCTGTCTCTACACCCAGTCGTTCCGCTGAAGTGTGTGCGGTTTGTGCTATCGCAAATTTATCCACCAGTGGCGTACACTTACAATAATTAACTTGGCTTACAAACAAATACAATCATAGTCATTTTAAAGCTACTTCTAAGGAAGACAAGCGATTATTTTTTATTTAAACATTAAAGCAAAGCATAATAATGATTCTTATTCGGATAAAAGCAATTTTTATTTCACTATGCATATGTAATCAGAAAGACAATTTGTAAATTATTGTGCGGAAGAAATTCGCAAAGTTTGATATAAATTTAAAGTTAAAAAATTCCGTGAAATGGGTCCAAAAATTTTTTTCTTTTCAAACCGGCTGAAAATAAGTTTCTAGAGTAATTAAATATCGGGGAACTCAAATCTGTTAACGGCGGCTCGATTCGATGCACCGTTCTCGAGTTATATGGAAATTAGCATTTTATCAACTTCAAATCGCGCCAACAGCAATTTCTAACGGTCTTTCACCACTTTAATTAGCATTTTTGGAATCAGCGTATTCAAATTAATCTAAATATATGTCAAACTCAAAAATAATTATGCGATTTTTTTTCCGAAAAAATGGCAAGGGGTACCCCTTACCGTTTTTGCGAAAATCGATGATTTTCACTGTTTTTTCTCGCGGTTTGTTGTGGAGGTCGTAATATTATTTCAATTAAGTTGAAAAAATTTGACAATATACACCAAATATAGGTTGTTTGACTGTCCAAATTTCAACTCTCTATCTTTTATGGTTTGGTCGGAAAAAATTCGCAAAGTTTGATAAAATTTTAAAGTTAAAAAAATTTCGTGAAATGGGTCCAAAAATTTTTTTCTTTTCAAACCGGCTGAAAATAAGTTTCTAGAGTAATTAAATATCGGGGAACTCAATTCTGTTAACGGCGGCTCGATTCGATGCACCGTTCTCGAGTTATATGGAAATTTGCATTTTATCAACTTCAAATCGCGCTAACAGCAATTTCTAACGGTCTTTCACCACTTTAATTAGCATTTTTGGAATCAGCGTATTCAAATTAATCTAAATATATGTCAAACTCAAAAATATTTATCCAATTTTTTTGCATTCAGAGCAAACACTTTTTGTTAAGGATTTTTTTTTTTTGTGTTGAGAGATATGGAAGAATAGTTCATTTTCTCAATAAATTCCATGTTCATTCGCCGCCACTGAAGTTCGTTCATGTAACACACAGTGAGTGAGAGAGATAGTGAGTTTGTTCGGCAGCGGGGGTGTCCGGTGGTACTAGGATGCTCTGCGGCGAGCTAACGAATCGTGTAAATGTCCTAACAAGCGCTCGCTAGCGTCACTCGTCAACCCTTATTGGGATCGCGCTTGTGGCCTATCCCCGAAAGCCCTAACCCCCAGGCCCCGCTCGCTGCTATGTTCGGGCGCAACCGGGCCCGGTCAACGGGCCGCAATTAGTGAAACGAGCTGTCTGATTTCCACTGTAACGAGTGTATTTATCGGAACGCGTTGGAATCGTTAGCAAACACCGTTATTATTATGAATACGGGGGCACCCCCCATCCCCCCCTCACTTCACGCTCTTAATGATCATTCCGTCACACACAGGCTCCCCCCAATTCCCTTAAAACCTTCGAGCGCGATTTTACGCACTTTTTACTACATAAAGCAAGGCGCTTTCAATACTGTGCACCTCATTTCCGCCTTTTATATTTATGCTTCTTTATATCAAGATTATTTTAAGTGTTTTTTTTTCCTCACATTTATAACAAACTGGTATATTTACTTTCTTCGACGATTATTGTAATTTTTAAAAGACTCTGATGGTCTTATTGATAGATTAGAGTAAAATAGTCATGAGAACGGCTTAATTATAAATATATGGTTCATTTTCCTTTGGTATCATATACGTATATATCTACGTTTCAATTTACAAAGGACTAATGAGCATTGCAATGATGTCTGCGGGGTGGTGGAGTGAGGGGGAGGGGGGGGGGGGGTCTCGACAAATTTGTGGTTACGCCTACGCTCATACGGGCAGGCGGTATACGCACAAAACATATATGCGGGCTCATTACGTGAGCCCCCCGTTGACGGACGCGGCTTTCATCGGCTCGTTATCAAAGTGAAACAGGCTGAGGGGCGCCAAAGACAAGTGTAATCATCATCAGAAGCGAGTGGCCATCCGATGTTTGTACGAAGAAGCGCACTGTTTTTGTGGCGCAAAGGTAAACACTTATTCTGATGAAATACACACACAGTTCCTCTGATTACACTCGGAATATGTCTACTTGCTTGACATATTTTGTCATTTTAATGCTGCATTTTACGTGGGATGTTACTGAAGATTAATGACTAGTTTCACCTTGATGAAACATGCGGAATTAATACGTTGACAACGAATGCAAAAATATATAGGATTAATAATAGATTTTGTTGTATAAACAAGCATTCCAACCAATTGGAAAAAAACAGGAATTTATTTAAAATTCCATAGATGTATATATATATATATATATATATATATATATATATATATATATATATATATATATATGTATATATATATATATATATATATATATATATATATATATATATATATATATACATATATATATATAATATATATATATTGATGTACAACAACCACGTTAAATATGATTTACTATGACTATACCAAAGAAGCTAAGGCAATCGGTCGTGTGTCTGTAGCATGCTCGAAACAATAATATCCTTAACAAAAAATGCTTGTCTCATCGCCCTGAATCCAAATATATATATAACTGTATCTGTAACATTCTCGTGTTCGTCTTTATGAAACTATGAATGAAGGTACTTTTTTCGTGTGTCTGTACCATTCTCGGATCAAAAAATGTCCTTAACAAAAAGTGTTTGTCTCGTAACCTTGAATCCAAAAATATATATCTTATATACTAGGATGTTAGTCGTCGCTCGCTCGACCAAATTTGTGCTTTGTACTCCTCTGAAGGTACCCAAGCGATTCACACCAAATTTGGTACACATATTATTTGACACCCCATTTGAACCCGTTCGCAATTTAAATCCAATCGCCTGTATACTTCCCGAGTTATAGGGCCCTAAAATTTAGAGGCCCTCTTAATACTGCCCTTATAAAAATAATTAAAACACCCAAATATTCTATGACTAATTCTAAGATATTTTATGTCTAGAAGATTTTTGCATATTGTTAACCCAAAGGCCAAAAAAAAATCATAAATTTAAAAATAATTACAAGAAATTGTAAGACTTTAAATTGTTAACTAAAAGGCCATAATTATTAAAAACCACTGCTCGCATCGCAATAACACTTATGAGGTGAGCTGGACGCATTGGTACCTCTGGGTTTTTAATTGAACTGGTTATTTTTAAGAAATGTATATTTAGTCATGAGTGTACCAATCAACTTATCATGATTGTAATTTATATATAAGCATAATTGGCCTATTTTTAATATATCTTTAGTAATCATCAAGCTTATTATACACTGCGCATAAAGAACAGTAAAATTATGTTTCAAAAGTGATATAATATTGCATTTTAATAGCTGCAACAATAATTCTAATGATACTAGCCTTATTATAAATTAAGTATAATTTAAATGTCATTTACGTAGATAAGAACAACATATGTATAGTATTGAGTGTGCAACTACAGTCTGTTTTATGTATATATATAGTACAGTTTTGTCACTGAAAGCCGTTAGTGCAGGTTTAAATTCAGCGCTAATTGCAGCGTTCATTAGTTGTCGGCCGAGTTTTAGTTGATCTTTGACTGTGCGCTGCGGTTAGCTTGTGAAAGCGCGCCCGTAGATTAGATGTTTGTTGGTTCCTAATGACAGTGACGACAGTCTGTGGGTCTGTGTGTCTCGATGTTAATTTGCTGATGTGTTTTGTGTTCCAGAATCCGACGCCATGCAGACGGCATCGCGGCTGCTGTGGTGGTGACGAGCCCTTACCATCAACCCCAGTGGAGATGCACAGCACAGATAATGGAACAGGTCAGCTATTATTTATATTTTCACGTGTTTATTCATTATTATATTACAAAACATCGTATATCACAAATAATTTAAACGAATTAATTTTAAATCGAAACAAAGTGGCCTTCACTCGACTTATTGATACATTCACAAATATAATATATATGTATATATATATAAGAATGCCGTTTTCAATACAGTAAAAACAATTCAATAAAACTATATCGTGTCATGTCCAGTGATATCAATTCTAGGTTGCCAAGCGTTACGATATTCGAAGGATATATTGACGATATCTGTATGTCACTGTAAAATCTATCGACCGGTTGAATATCTCCTAAATATATGTCGCTAGAAATCCCGTATCTTTGTAAATATATTCGACAACCATGGATAGTTTCAATCCCTTCTATAATTTGATTTTTACTCGCTACGCTTGTATATGTTACGTTTCTATTATTTCTTATTGGAGATTCGCCAAGAAAACACTGAAACTTACATAAATATCCTCACACCTTTTCCCTTTTTACCGGAGTACTTAAAATAATAATTATTTTAAAATATAAATATTTTAACCCGTTAATTAAATGTTTACAAATGTAGATTTCTTTAGGAAGCAGTAAATTAATTATTAAGCTATGGTGTAGTGGTTAAGACTCTCGGGGCCCATGCCGGTATTCATTTTTACAAGACAAGACTATCTACACATTTAAACTCACATATAAACAAACAAATATATATAATTTCTAATTGTTTATGGACCTAAATAAGTAATGGTTCAAAATGAGTCCGTAATTCCAAGGAAATATGATCAAGCATGTCTCAAAGTTTCGATGTAGTACTCGACGTTATGGCCAATATTTTTCGAACTGTCAGTACAACTCTTACAAACTTCTCGCAATATTTCATGAATGTGTCTGTTAAATGAGTGTATATAGTGTTGGTATTGCCCCCCAAATCGAATCTAGTGCATTTTTTTTTTGTAATTTCCTTAGTTAGATGATAGAATTAGGGGTATAGTTGGTTTACGTTCCGATGTACCGAATAATTTCCGTGCAAAGGCGTCTGCAATAAAGTAGATTTCCTTTCTTGGGAAACATGTAATTTCTTTTATGGCTTGGCGCGCCCCGTGTGGAAGGGGGGGGTGACATGGACCAACTGCCACTACAGCGGCAGCGGCGACATTCGATAAAACTTGTATAAATTCGAACGGGGCGAAGGATGGCTATAAATCTCCCCCTTTAAGGATATTGTTTGAGGCACGTGACATATAGGAAGACACATTTGACCGGCTACGTTAGATGGCAGCACCGGCAGTGAGCCGGAGGTGGGGGGACACTTGAAATTTCCTTCTCCTTATGCTCCCCCCCCTGTTTCGCCTGGGGGCTAGGACATCTCGTCGTGTATATAGCGTCTGTGTGCTAGCATCCCATAATATTTTGAGAAGCAATTTCCGTAGCGATCGGAACAGGACTACAACGTATAGACATGCACCGTGGTATATACGACCCGCCTCAAAAACATCGACTCACTACGTGCCTTATTGTTATTAAGCCCTTTTTCCTTTTATGCCCTTGTATTGGCTCTTCGTTTGCCAAACGTCTTGCTTATACATATCTCTCTGACAACAGACGGTTCAAATGAGTCGTTAAGTTTTAACAAACCGGCGCCACATTCAGAACAGTTGCTGCTACTAGTTCGATTTTTAGCTCAAGCAATCAGTCGTGTATCTGTAGCATTCTCGGATCAAACTTAACAAAAACTGTTTGTCTCGTCATCCTGAATCCAAATATATATAAATATATATTATATTATTTGTAATTATCTAAGTTTAATTACTAAATAATTCGCTGTGAACAATCCTTAAAACTGCCTTCGACAGTCGCAATTAAATGTGTACATATTCGTACAGCTTGCTATTTTAAATGCGCCCAATTCAGTTGTATGGAGTCGAGTGTACGCAGACAGTTTGAATCTGTGTTCAGTGAGATATCTGATTAGTGTGAATATAAATGGAAATGTCAGTGAAATATGCAGCGAGGTTCGGTTATCAAGATAAATGACTGGGGTATCAAGCAAAAATTCGCATCGGAACTAGAGGCGTACCGAACTATTTCTGAAATGTTCAATTAGGAGATTTAATAGTTGGCTTCGGAAACAGGAGATGGTTGCCAGTGATACGAAAGCAACCGTCCCCGTCGTCGTCGTCGTAACGGGGCAATATTAATGATAGGATCAGGCTGACAAGCTAGTTGGTTACACACACGCGCGGGCACATGTCACTCGTTACACGCACCAGAGATACACTTGCACGGAGAATCGATATTAATTAATAGTTTCATAATGATGAACGTTGCCGTCGCCCATATATAGTATACATCACTTGCTTATAATTCTCCATCAAGCTAGCTTCCTCGTCCCTCATTTATCATAATGTAAACTTGAGGGATGCCGAGTACTGTGCACTGCATTAATGCAATTACTACACGCTTTGCCAATGCGGTACACCTAATTCTATAATGGACTCGCTCATAAATGCTTTAGTTTCACATCTGGAGTGGCCATCACTCGCTCACTGTCCGCCTGGAGAAAGAGAACATATGCCATGTTTGGTGGAATGAATGTGCTGGGCCGTATCGATTTCGGTTGCATGGCTTTTGATGTATGGTCATTGTATAAGTTCTGTAAACAGTTTGAATGTGCAATCCCCGCGATAGTTTCATAAATTACGCATCGATTGTTCGGGTGTCAGACGCGCGCAGTTCGGCGTCACGTAAAGATGTCCGCGTAAAGACGCCGGCCGGAGCCTCTTAAAGTGATTGGGTTGAGTGCCCCATTGTAATCATCCATACAAGACAATCCCATTATGGCGGGCGCGAGTCGCAGCATAGGCGTGCGTCGCAGGTGATACGGACGTCCACACCAGGGACGTGCGCCACAATCCCTCTGCCACCCCTGCCCACCAGCTCGTACCGAGTACAGAGAAAGAGCCATTAGCTGTGTGCGCCGTTTGCGGAAGACACTTGATTTTTTACTTCTCTTTCGTCGCTGTGTTCGTACGATGCTTCTCTCCACTCTAACCAAAATGAAAATAAATCCTTTTGCTAATAGACTGGTACATGAATTCGCTATTATTTTCAAGGAAGAATGATATATATGGTAAACAGAATCTGAAAATGCACTCTACCTCGTTGTCGAGCTTCAGTCCAATGTATTTCGCGCACACCAAATAAAATCACACACACACACACACACACTACTCCAAACAGCTAAATCACAATTATTTCCCACTCACATTGACAACCACTACTACTAATCTTTCACTTCTCCTCTTCAAATTTACAATCAAATTTGCTACGGATAACGAGTACAATCAATTATGCAACTACACAATCATCCAGTGACAAGTATTCCTATATTAACTTTCCAATACTATATTACTTCTTGATTCCCTCGATTAAATCTCTTCAATGTGGAACCGTCGCTGTTGTCGACATACTATGCTTTGATTGGTTGTTTTGTGAATGGCCTTGAGAACAATTCACAGCCAATCAAAACATGTTACAACGGTGAAACGATCGCTGTTTTGATTAGTTGTACTAATAATCATAGACTTTGTTAATTATAGCTTTACTGGAAAGTTATATTCATAGATATTTATTAGGTTTGTTCGTTACTTTACTAGTGTCATAAAGTTATGGAAGTAATACAGCCTTATTTGGAAAATAAAAATATAAAACAGTCCTTATTTATTTACTGTTAACAAGATTCCAAAGTAACTATAGTACTTCATATAATTAATATTACGTCATAACTGCAGTTAGAGAGAGATATTTGTTTGTGTACTCGTCTATCAGTGTGAGCAACAAAGATAGTATAATGGAAGTTGATGTTGTTTCGAAACGTTTACCCACTTTTGATTGCATCGCTATTACAAAATTTATGGAGAATCAGTTTTGAATGTTGAACCAGTTTAGTGTAAATGAATACCGGCCAATTTCGTGAACTGTGATGGAGCTACAAGTGATGCCAACATTTGTTTTCTTTCCACTTTCCGTAGAAAATTAATTAAGTCGTATTTATAGTGAGGATCGTGCGTGTGTTTTCTGGGTGTTTCCTTCCTCGCAGAGATGGGCGAATGCTTTCCCCGCCCCCTCAATCTCATTGCTGAGCTCATATCCGGCCGAATCTTAAGTAAACTGTCTGTAAGCGGCTTGCATTAATTAATAAGGAACCCCGGCTAATTGCACTGGGACGAAATTGCGTGGCGTTTTGATTGGTGGCTGCCGCACACCGGGGTGTCGGCGAGGGGCACGGGGACGCAATGAGGACGAGTAATTACAACAATGGAACCTTGCATCCCACCCCCCCGCTGCCACTCCTACTACCTCACTCCATCCTATTCAGGAAATTAAAAAAGTGCCACGGAAACTATGGTTGAAGTTGAGGTTAGGATTTTTCATTAGCGTCTGCGTGTATATGCATAGACACAGTGGCGTTACACAAATTACAATCTACAAATTACTCGGTATAACTTTTAAGTTTATTATATTTCAGATTTAAATTGTAGCACACAAAAATTAAATAGAAATCCAGATACATAAGCAAATTAAATTGTTCATTATTATTATAATATCGCAGTAGACTTTATTGTGTATGTGATGTGGGCACACCCCTAGTAATTTACCATAAAAAATTGTAGCACAGTTTCATTTATACATCAATTAAGTTAACCTAGTGAACGGATACGCGTTGGATAATGCGTAAAAGAGAGTGCAGTGTAGGACACCTTAGATTTTCTTAAAAATACGTATGAAGAAAGAATAGGAGTAGTATTGTTGTGGATGGTAATCGTAGTGAGTGCAAGATGTGCGCTGGGCGGGCCATGCCATCCCAATGCTAATTTGTCTTGTGTGGGCAACGCGCGGTCTGATCTCGGGGGATCTAGCGCGGGCATTAGATGTAAGTAAGTGTGTGGCGTGCAGCGGGGCACGTCGATAACACGTCGATCCTGCTCGGACATGTCGGCCGCCAGCCACGCCACACTTTCGGCGTAGCATAGCCTATTCCTCCTGGGTCATATTAGCGAAGGTACGGACCGGCCCACTAACAGAACGCATATAAATAATGTATGAAAGTAAAATAAAGAATACGGTGTGTAGAGGTGATAACCAACAAAGATCTACGAGCCAAACATTCACGACGTTCTTTTCTTTTTGTAACTTAATATTTTTACCAAGAGCGTTTCTTTATTAATACGTATAAGAAAGCCACGCAGTGTATAGAGTCAGTTAATCATTTCAAGTGTCAAGTTTGTGATGAAATTGTCACAACAGCAACGGAGAATATGCAAAGCGAGTTGAAAGAATTTGAAATCCGATGAAAGGTAATGGAGCGTCAACTCTCTACACTCTGTATCAACGTTCAACGCGTTCTCGTTCTATTCAGGCGCGCCGTTCTCTGTTCTCTGTCTGTGTGTTTGGGTGTGTAACTTTGGGACGAACGTTAATGCATACTTCGCGATGCGATGCGATGCGATGCGATGCGATGCTCCATCGGGAAAGTAAACAGGCTGGCGTCCATCGACGCGTATTGTGCAGGCAAATTAACGCACCTTTGATGAACACTGCTTTGTTTTATTTACTTTACTCCCGTCTAAACATGAATACGCACTATTAAGTCTTGCCATTTGCAATTTTAACAGATCTTCCCTCAGATAATCACATTTTGTATTTAATAAATTAAAAAAAAAATCATAATGGATTTTGTTAAACATAACAAAATAATTGGTAATTCATTTAAAGTGATTTTCTATAGTTGTTTGTCCTTACAGGACCTCGTAATTTTAATTGAGAAATCCATTTTAAGGGTTACTGTATTCATTGTCTTGTGTGTGTGTGTGTGTAATGAACTACATCAAATATCATTGCATATACAAATATGATTTTTTGAAATTAGAATGATCTCGGGAAAGATAATTGAAAATATATTTCGACCAGAACTGCTAGTTTACTTGTATAAATTAATGCATATCTCGCATTCTAGACGAGTTAGAGAAAAAGTGAATTGAATAAAAGTTTAAGATATTAAAATTTCCAACAACTTTTGTTTGAAAAGTTTTTTTGAAAAATGTACCATTTACTGCCAATACGTATATGAAAATATCCATATTACAATTACGATTCTTTATTTACTACACATATTGCAATTGTTTCATGGTAATAGTAGAATGAATTTAAAACACAGTAAAACACTATTACATATAAAGAGAAAACTTAATATAAGAAAGTCGAGTGATGGCCACTACAGATTATTTAGTAGTCATTTAAATCTGCAATTAACGTGACTTTAGATGCAAATTACATTAATATAAAAATGTTTAAGGTTATTTTTGACTAATTTGTTAATTATTGTGATCGATAAAGTCCATTTTTGAAATTTATAAAAGGCAAAATTAGATACGTACAACGCATCAATGCGTCCAACTCGCCTTGCGATGCGAGCAGCGTTTATTAATTATTATTGGTTAACATTTTGAAAAACATGTTATAGATTTGTTGTAGTTTATTTTATTTAAATTCAAAATTATAATATTTAATAATTGTTTACGGGCTTCGAGTTAACAATATGAAAAAAAATTGTAGATATAAAATATCTTAGAATATTTAGTAGACTTTTTGGGTGTTTTAGTTATTTTTGTAAGGGCAGTATTAAGGGGGGCTTAAGGCATTAGTGGTTGGCAAGCTATGCGGCGTTGTTGTTGATATTTTTAGTAAAATATTTAGTACGTTTTATTTGAAGCACGTCCAATGTAGTTTGTTGGGATTATAAGCAATGCGCGTTTAATAGAATTTGTTGATCAAACGTATTTAAAGTAGGCACCGGTTAATAAACAAGCAGAGTATTCGGCGACACGTACATACGTCTATTAGTGCCCCTCGTTTGCTAATGATGATAGGCACAGCCATGAATTCGGGTTATTATCGACATTTCGCGTCCAATACACCAATACATATATATATATATATCCTTCAGCAGTCAGCGGCCTCTATATTTCCGTTATCAACGAGGGAAATCATTTTGCACACACAACTGATAAATGCTGGCCGCGCCGCGCCACGCCACGCCACGCCGTGCAAATGTAGATCTGAATATGAGATTATCTCGCCATTGCGAATTACAATCGCAGATTTAATTAAACCTCAACCTCGCGCGCGCTCTTTCCAGCCCGTGCCACACGCAATACCTCTATCTCCTTCCCACGATATGCCAGCCACCAGCGCTGCACAAGTGTAATTGGCAATCCGCATTACTGCTGGTCGAGTGCTTCCAATTGCCGTTCATATACATTCACACACATGTGCACCACTCACTCATCGACTAACATGACGAATACCTGGACAATTTCACTTATTGTCAGCCAACGAAACATCTATTGTCACTGAAACAATTAGTTATTTAGCTTAGAAATTATAAGTAATATGTCCAGTTTGTTGTAACGTTCACAACAATAAAATGTATATTGTGTTCATTTTGTTGCTTGGAATGATAACATTGCTTGTCATACAACAAACTATGCTACAGACACACGACTGAATGCTTTAGCTTCTTCTGTACTTCGTACGGCGAGCTAAGAACAATATATTATTATAATTTGTTCAGACGAAGTAAAAAAGGAAGTATTGTAATAATGAAAATCTTCGAAATGGAATTTGTTATTTTTAACTGTCGGCCATCTTTGGGCAAGTAAGGCCTATAGGTTTGGGTAGTGGGTGGATGTAGTGTAGTGGGTGTAGGCCGTTCGTCAGGTGAACTGGTCAGCGGAACCGGATAGGTCCCCAGGGTGGAATTAGGTGAACCGTGCATCGGCCACCGGTAAACAAGTTTGCCGGAATAAAAGTCGGTATAGCGGCAACACGGAACGAGAAAACGAACAAAAGCTATTGCGACGTACTAGTACTAGTGGACTTTTTCAATAACGGAACACGAACAGACACACAAGTGAGACGCAAAGCCCGACGAAAAGAAAATTAAACGAGTAAATCTTTGAGCGGCCGCCGGCAACGATTCGCGAGTTTTCCCAACTACTATGGTGTCGTAATGAAATGGGCCATGACCAGCCAGACAGACACAAGCTTTACCGCTTCTACTGCTACTGCTACTGCGTCTAATTTCATTTCACTTACCCCAACTCGAAACACCTGCCTCGGCCAACTTCGATCAAAGCGCCAACACATCTCTCATCTCTCAACTGTACACAGCAGACGACTTGATCTCTTCAACAGCATATTTGGACTTGTGCTCAAACATAATTAATTTCATCTGTATTTATTTATTTATTTATTTATTTCAACGTTTCAACTTTAATATTACTTCGTTGGGAATTTATTAATTAAATTGTTAACGAACCGAAACATTTCTATTTCGTACAATCATCGAACTTAATTACAACTAACAGTAAAACTCAATTCTACAATACGAAATAAAAATCTGCAGTGTCCTGCACTGGACTTTCTTGTACTAGATATTTTGTAGGTATTTACATAACTGCCTTTTAGACCTCGTCCAAGAAATTAATTTTTTTAAAGCGTGTGTGTATGCCCTTATGCTTTCTGGGCTCCTGGTAACTTACTGTGTCACTGCTAGTTACTGTGAGTGCTATAGTATTTTTTTGTGTCTCATGTTCGCGTGTGGGCAATGTTAACCAGCGATGGAGACGACGGCGACGCGCCGCGTCAGATCCGGCGGTGTAATTTGGCGCCGGCACGTTTAATCACAATGCCACCCCCTTTTGCCCCTCCACTGGTGCGCCGTGTTGTGTTGTCTCTGTCTGTGGCGCATCAGAGTGAGAGAGTGCGGCGAATTCACACAATTAATCACACTCCTCCGGGTCCTGACATTTCATTAGCCCTCTCTTTCTACTCCACGCAATTTAATTAACATGGCATCCGAGACTTTAAATTTTTAATAATCAAATTATATTTTGAAACCGTGATTAAGGAAATTATATTTGCTTCTTGCTGCACCTTGTTATCGCACAGCTTTCCTATTCTTATTCCTCTTCTTTTCGCTTTTATTTTCTTGCTGTTTTAATTTCTGATTCGCGCACCCAGCCCCAACATTCATTATTTAAATTTTATTTAATAGTTAATACTTTCCCACTACCACATATGCAGATATAAAATTTAAAGAAAAAAAATTGACTGAGAGATAAACAGCGGTAGCGTGCAGACAGAAACTAACAAGTGGATAGACATTGTTTATTTGTTTTGTGAAAAATTAATAACTAAAATAAATAATAAATTAATTATGTAGTTACAAGATTAATTTCTGCAATTACGCTAGGATCTAATGCAGAAAAAGCTGAACATCATCTGCATATGCTGCAGGAACAATCATATCGCCAACATTTACACAATTACTGGCACACAATGCCTTATTTAATTAAATTCCCCCTTCGGCAGTTTCGCGTAACTCTTCAATAATGTGCGACTCCATTATATCAAATGTGTAGTTAAGAATATAAATGTTAAAAGATCCAATTCAAGATATTGAATTGGTCCAGACTAATTAACTGACAAGGACAATCCTGTGGGAGCACAGGACTAATAAATATTTCAGGTCCAGCGTTAAACGAGTAAACAGCAAATGAGTTTTTCTTTCACTTTGTACTTCGTGTTCTACAATTTCTACTACCCCATCTATATACTTAAATTGCAATACTACCTAATATGTTTTCACATCAATTAGTACTTCACCGTCGAATTTACAATTTTATCTATAATGAAAATATATTTTATTATTTCTTTATTTTCGAATTAACTATTCTCTCATACAGGGTAAATTTCCAGATTATTTGACGTAGTTTCTTCGTTGGTAGTAATGCAATTTTAACATATATTAAATTAGCAAGTGTATATTTGCGCACTTAGCGCGAATAATTAATACTAGGAAGTGAAAATAATTCATTTTGTGTCAGTGGCGCGTAAACGCACAACGACGAGCTAATTTAGTTTGTTTAATAATGCATCGAGAACAGATTATTTTCTCGGAACTCTGCCGAGTAATCGACCCAGTAAATTTAATCATTCAGCAACAACCAGCGACTTATACCTATGATATTCATCAACTAATGTGTTCGTCCAGCAAATCTACTCTAAATTTAGCACAATGTTGAAAATTATAATCTCGTGATTTTAGTCTACACATAAGCTGGATTCGTTTTACATGAAATTTATGGGATTTTCACTAAAAGCCTCACTCATAAAAAGTTCGTTTTGTCTTTCGACCTCCCAGCAATTTACAATTTCATTGATTGAGAATATTACAGAGACTTGAGCGAATGCTTTAGCTCTTCAATACTACGAGTTAAAAACTATCCGTGAACTACATCGATTCTAGTACTATAAAGTTTTCGTGAAGGATTTCACAATTCCCAATAAATAATCCGGCACGTAGTAATATCGCTAATCCTGATAGGTGCTTTCTGGCGCGCGCTTAGCTTAACCAGCAACACACATTGATTTGTCACTAGCAGCCCTCTGTCGGCACGAACACCGCAAACTAACTAAACCGGAAGTGAAACGAGCGGCGGCGGCGGTACGCCGTTGTCAACCCGTGTGCGGACGAACGACGTTACTCCTGCTGCCCCCGCCGCCCCTCGCCCCACTTCCTCATCAATTTTATCGCGTGGCTTCATTGCCCCGCAGGCCCCACCTGTTGAACGCCCCTGCACAGCAGGCTCACATTATTTTGCTCCAATATACAAATCTGGGCCGGATATTTATCCAACAGAAAAGTGGCCAAAAAGGATAAGTGCTACGTTAACCGAATTAACGTTAACAGAGGTAGCAAGCTGTACAATTAAATGTTTCGGTAGAACCGCGGTAGAACCGACGATTGCCTTGTAGTACAATATACACAAAAGTATTCAATTCATAGACGCGAGAAATAAGATTGTTTTTGTTACGTTATTGCGAATATATCGTTTACCGAGGTAACGTAAAACTAGGTTTAACAACAATATGTTTCGTAATCAGGGAGACGTAAATGTAACATTATGTTACGATGCGTTTTAAATATGTGTGTTATAACTATATCCGTTTATTAAATAGGATATTATGTGAGCACCAGTCTTTTTTAATTCTGTATTTCAGAACGTATAAATAACCATTTACAGTCTATCTACCAGTGAAATAGGTCGTGTATTGAGAGTGATTTAGTGAGTGACAAAAGTGAATTATCATTTGAGGTGAGGTTAAAGTATTATTGTGTTTCCTTTAACAGTTTTGGCACACAGTCAGATTCGTTTAATTTAATTCTGGGATGGTGTAAACGTTTAATTCCATTAAAACCATGAGTACTAGCATTTCTATGATTACAGTACTTCCTTATATACATTCGTATAAGAAGGTATGAATAGTTAATTGAGTAATATTTAAGGTAAAACTATTTTTATTTGAATAGATATCACAGAAAGATTAATGAGATCTGTTCAGAAAATAACCGAACTTTATTATTAATTTTACAATATTGCGCATAACCTCCTCTGTAGCCACATGTTCTTGGATTGTTGATAACTCGTTTAGTGTTCGTGATATTGTTATTTGAGTGCAATATGTTTAAGATTTGATTTTAATTTTGTAAAATAGAGAAAACAGACTTTGTATTTGCACAACAAATGTTTAAAATTGCACTGGGTGATCCATCATAATTTTAGGTTAAGTGCGCAATAGTAACCAATACAGTAAAGTCATTAAACGCGCTAACAGTATATGACTACTTTTAGTTATTATATAGTAAAATTACAAGTAGTAAATCTAAAATTTATGATGCACTCTTGTTCGGTACTTGTGTGCAAAGAGTTGAAAATTAAATTGCTCATAAATTTAATGTTGGCCGCTTCACTCTGTGATTATAATTATTTTAATACGTTTATTTGGCTGTTCGGCAAACATTAAAACTGAGCTTGTTGAGATAATCGGCCAGCATCTGTTTATAAAGCCAATGGCCAACGTATACCTACGCACCTAGCAGTTAGATTTTAATTGGCATTCGTTTATGTTTTGCACTGCAGAATATATATATATATATTCCAACAGTGTTTATAAAAACATTCATAACGTGTAAATACAAATGCCTGTCATCGCATCTTAAAATTAGCTTCACCTAAATGCACCGTTTTATATTATTATCGCCTATACACGCCACTAAACCAATCAAACGTACGTCTGCTTTATGTCCAGGAAACTTCACCACATAATTCACTAGCGGAGTTCTTATATTCAATAATTTCTATGGCCTGTAAATGTATAAGAAATACTTGCTTAATTTGGTGGAGATATATTTAAAATAGAGTTTCTGTTGGGTTGTGTGCGAGCAGGCAATATGCAGTGAGTGAGTCGGTTTGCGCTAGAGTGCGAGGCAGTGGTTTGAGTTTTCATTTACATAATGGAAGAACAACAAATGCATTCTGTATTAAGTCCGGAGATTTAATGGCAGCGCGAGAAAAGCATTCCGATGGGAGGTTTTCGACAGGAAGCGTCGTATAAAACTAGAGTGTGTAGAGGAGGAGTCGAAAGGGGGGATCGAGTGAGTGGAATGCACGCACAGTAACGTTCATTACACAGTCATGACATCTGCAGCCAATTTAACTAAAGTGGTTTTTGCTCGTCCGTCATAGACTCACCGCAGATGGACGGCATAGCGTTACATAATGTAAAGCCACGCTCGCGATGGGATGCTAATGGCTACAGACTTGTTCTTTCATTGCTGCTTTAAGAGCATTAAGCGGGATTTGCTACCAAACCATGTATACACGGGCTCACATACACATACCTTGTTAATTACCACTATATACGTTCAACTAAAACAAAACACTTTTCATTTAAACTTAAAATTAACCGGTGCTTTTATTGTAATAACAAATATCTAAACATTAACTGCATTAAGACATTTTTAATGTTCCGTCTTTACGTCAGACGTACTCATGTGAACATGGAACTGATGGTTACTGTTCACGAGTTCACCTTTTTAACTGTGATCTGGATTAAAGAAATAAAATACACCAATAAAATTATATATATATAATAAACATTAATTAAAATCACAGAGTTATATTTAATAAAAGTTAAACAAAAGAAACAAAAGGTTTAGGTAGATTGAATAAATTAAAAAAATACTTTAAAGCCACAATGATTTAAAACAAACAGAATTATTCCAAGTACAAAACGTTTACTTAAAAACTACGCGAAACGCACAAATATTAAATGTACCTTGAGAATGAAAAATTAAATTTTAAACATTTTTTTTCTTACAGAAGGAATAAAGATATCGTTTTGAAATTTTTCAGCTATATTTATTCACCCTTTAAGAGTACAAAAATATTTTTTTTTGAATTTCAACATTAGTTGTTTTGGTCACACGAATTTTTTCAAAAAACCATCAAAAAATGAGTGTTGACAAGATTTTGGCCGTCTTGTGTGTTGAAATAGCTATAACCCGGATTAAAAGGAACTATTTTCATTGAAATATAACAAAATGGCGGTCGTTTTTCTAAAATAACCCTTTTTGGAGGTATACCGTAATCGTTTCAATCTCAAATTACTCTAAATCCCAAAACGATTCCAAGTTCATAAACGTTTACTACTATACTAAGTTTGAATAATTAAAGCGCTACATTTGGCACTTGAATGCTAAACTTCCAACTGGCGTGGACCCGATACGCGAACTAACTCCCTATTTTAGTGTTACACTCCTGCATTTATACCTAAACTCAGCGACACACGCGCACGTTTAGTCTTAACCCCAGAGATACGATATTAAATTAAATAAATACATATTGAAATATAAAAAATAAACCAAGAATCTCTGGTTTCTTAAACTGTTTAAGTTAATTTTCGACAATACATAAATGACCAATAAAACTGTGAAACAATGTAATTGTGATATAAATATAAGTGAAAAGGCATTAAAATAATGAAAATCGGTAATAATTGGCGGTAAAGTGTCAAATAAATGGCATATCACAATACGAATCCAATATTGGGAATGGTTCACGTAGCGCTTGGTTAAAAGTTGACGTGCACGCCATGCCACGCCACACAGCAATACAATTAACCGATACGAGATCGGTTTTTCTTGAGCGTTTTAGCCCCATCGCCGCCAACTCTTGCCAATGCTCCACCACCCCCATCCTGCCCCACAAGCAAGATCACATCAGGGTAGAACCAATTTCGTTTATATCGACCACAAACTGTCGCGCGCACGTACACTTTCAATATAGATAATGTAATTTACATCTACGCCACGGCACACTGCAAAAGCTGGAACTCACTGTTGTTGCAATGGACGCCGCCATGTCAAAAATAAGAAAGATCACTGTTGGCTTTGTGTATAGCATTCTCTTTTTAATGTGATTTGATATCGATTTGCACGACCATCACACACAGCACACCCAATCCTTTTCCACTTTTCACTTAACCGGTACTATTTCTTCTAAACAAACTGCAAACATAACAAACACAACAAATATAGAACTACTCGATTGTAACAAATACAATATCCTATTGATTAGCCTTAGAAATTTAATTGGAAAAATAGTTAAACTAAAAGAAATCCTCCTATTTTTCAAAACTATATATTAACCAGACAACGGCATGAGTTAGAGAAAAAATTATACTTACAAAACTTAAAGATATTATAATTTCAATTAACTTTTGTTTGAAAAGTTTTTTTAAATAATGTGCCATTCACTGAAGAATCACCTTTGAAAATTGTTATATTATATTTACATTTCCTTATTTAGCACACATATTGATATTGATCAATATCTCGACAACGGCATGAATTGGAGAAAAAATTATACTTATAAAAGTTAAAGATATTAAAATTACAAG
The DNA here is from genome assembly GCA_933228885.1 of Leistus spinibarbis. Taxonomy (NCBI): domain Eukaryota; kingdom Metazoa; phylum Arthropoda; class Insecta; order Coleoptera; family Carabidae; genus Leistus; species Leistus spinibarbis. The sequence goes on along the minus strand of OW121809.1, from coordinate 780,889 downwards.
TAACTTTTGTTTGAAAAGTTTTTTTAAATAATGTGCCATTCACTGAAGAATCACCTTTGAAAATTGTTATATTATATTTACATTTCCTTATTTAGCACACATATTGATATTGATCAATATCTCGACAACGGCATGAATTAAAGAAGAAATTATACTGATAAAAGTTGAAGATATTAAAATTTCAATTAACTTTTGTTGGAATTTTTTTTTTAATAATGTACCATTCACTGAAGAATCACCTTTGAAAATTATTATATTATATATACATTTCCTTAATAAACACACATATTGATATTGATCAATATCTCGACCACGGCATGAATTAGAGAAAAAATTATACATATAAAAGTTAAAGATATTAAAATTTCAAGTAACTTTTGTTTGAAAAGTTCTTTCAGAAAATATACCTTTCACTGAAGAATCACCTTTGAAAATTGTCTTTTATTATATTTACGTTTCCTTAATTAACACACATATTGATATTGTTTCATGGCAATGGGTAAATTAAGATAGTAGAGTGTAGGCCACTTGAGATTATTTGAAATATTAAATATCATATTTTTTGGATCATTTGCGAATAGAAACGTTTTGAAAAGTAATTATTTTCTTAGATTGCTTATGAGCTATGTTGAAATAGCTTTTTCCATTGCATTTAATAAAAGGGAATGAAGAGAGAGAGAGATAGAGATAGATGGGGAAACCTTGAGGGAAGCCTGTTACAGGTCTATAATTCGTTAACGAGCATTAGTATGCGATACGAGATTAAGGCAGCTTTAACGGAGGCCTTAGAAAAGTTTTCGTCGTGCAACCGAAACAGACATCGACATTTTTTGCTTGTTAATAAAGTAAAAGAAATGGCTAATTTAGTAAGGGAAAAAATTAATTACGTTCATCATTATTTCTGAAACAACAACAGCAAGCAATTTTTCTATATTTCTGACACCGCAATTTTTATGTTCACGAAACATTAATTAAAAACATTTAAATTAATTTCCATTACATTTTCGCAGAAGTGAATAACTTTTAATATTCCCGTTGACCTGCTGAACAATTTTATAATTAAAATTCCATTTCGTAAAACATGTTTATTACATTATAGTATATACATACATATAAATGTATTTTATGTTTTCCGGTCGGTACGAACGTATATATATATATGCATATTTACGAATCGCTTCAATTGTATAATTGATTTTATAATGCCTCATTTTCACTTCTAATGGCAATCACATTTATTTCAGTAGCGTAGTTATCTGATGTGGCCAGTACCAGACTTTCTTGATTGGGAAAATAATTGAAAAATGGTATATGGAATAGAGTATAGTTCGTTGCAAAACACATTAATAGGTTATCGGCGTCCGTGATGTTATTAATATCCGTATTGATTGTCGCATGTAACATTAATTTTGTTTGTGGAAGTGTTCGGCCACGTTAAATTATCGAAACAAATCAAAAACGGTCACCATGCACACATGTGTGCCTCGTCAATTAATAACGGTGATAGCAACGGGGGCTACGGGGGGGGGGGGGGGGGGCGCTAAATATTTGATATTTCACGGCGTTATCAGTACAGTAATGCATTTTCATCAAACAGTTGACAGGCATACACACGGTTTGTCATTACATTCCACAGAGAGTAAGAACCTGTAGAAGCGAAAATAAGTTTATATTCGTTGCCTGAATTTTCTTGGACTGTTGTGTCTGTCTTTGTGAATGAATGTAAGATGTCTTTTAAAAGGTTATACAACTGGAAGTGCTTGTTTACTCGAATATTTTCGCATATCACAAAACACAAGGAGTTTGATGCTTATAAAATTTAAGAATAATAATTCTAATTAATATAGATATATTTTGGATAAAAATTTGTATATATTTGGGGCACTATGTGCAGTGGCTCTATGGGCGTTGGATATGTCACAGGGTGGCATATTTGTAATTGCATTCATTACGCAGTTGTGTCAATAGCGTGCGCGCGCGCCAATGGACCTAGAATTCGCTCGCGCGCCAAGCGTAATTGCGCCATTAAGATAGCTTCAATTAAAATATCAATTATGAACGTTTATTAATGGCCTGTCATCTGGGGGTAATGAGTATATTTAAAAGCCCCCAGCTAGCGAGCCAGCGAACGAGAGAGCGGAGCAACTGTGGAATGTTTTCGCTAAAAGGTATTCTGAATTTATTATATTGTACAAAGTAATTCCATTTGACATTATTGTATGATTAATGGATTATATAAATTGACGTGGCTTTAAATGAATATTTCTGAATGGTTTTGCTTGCCATATAACCCCCCCACTTTTAGTTACTTCATTCCACACCGCAAAGGGGCTACTTTTTGTGTACACGCTTTTGTTCGCTTGTTGCTAAAGAGGGGATCTTAAACAGACATTTGGAAGCGTCCCTATACTTTAATACCATACATATACACTGAAAAAAAAAACTACAATAAATCCTTTTCTCAGTGTACATTTAATTACATTTTTGGGAGTCTTATATAGGTGTAAAATGTAATAAAGAAATCATATTTATACTGTATTGACTCTAAAAACTGTTTAATTTAATTGTTGACGAGCCGCCACTGGCTCACGTGTATTGCCCGCTTGTTGCCGATGGTCTGTGGGTGGGTCTGCGTGTTTGAATAGCTCTGCTCCTGCTATATATATATATATATATATATATATATATAAGCCTGTGAGGATTCAACGTTAAGCTTATTTAAAACGATCTGCCAGAAACAGCAACGCGAACCATTGTACTCCGAAGTATTACTCTTTATCAACTGAGGTAAAATATTACGAATGCTTTGACAACGCTTCTGCAGCCGCTTCGCTGTGACGCAGCATGCTCAAATACGACTGTCAAATGTCTTTTATACACTACGCCTACACAGGCGGACATTCAACATTGATTTTAAACAAATGGCTTTATCGAAATTATACCCAATATTATAAAAAAAATTATAACTCCGTAGTTACGTGTAATACGAACACCTATATAATTCGAGCTACTGAACTATCCTTGTAAAATGCAAATAGCATCCCATTTGAATCTGTCTCCAGTTTAAATCTAATCGCTTGTATACTTCCAGAGTTATAGGGCCCCAAAATTTGAAGCCCCCCTTAATACCACCCTTAGAAAAATAATTAAAACATTCAAAAATTCTACACAATATTCTAAAATATTTTATGCCTACAAGATTTTTTCATATAGGTGACCCAAGGGCTAAACATAATTATTAAAAATTTCATTCATTTCATTCATATTTTAAGCGTAGAAACCACAAACTAATCTAGCCAGCAATAGATGGCATTACAATCACTGTTATTGTTATTCAAACGGCTGAACGCTTAGGTGCGTTGTACCTAAGTTTGTTATTTTAAATATAATGTTTTCTTCCGGGACGTAAATCATTAGTTTGTTATTTTATTAATACATAATTTTGCATGCAACACACACACACACAAATACATAGACGTCTTTCCCAAAATAGTCAGATTCGATGTAATAGTCATTATTTTATAATTACATCCTTCTATGGTCCATTTACAGTAAGCCAATTAGTAATTAAGATTAGACATAACTATTAATAATGCGGTTTATTTTATGACAAACAATTCTGGCGTCTAAAGTAATAAAATTTATAATTAATGCGCTTATCATAAAATAGTGTGTCTGTAGCATTCCCGGATAAAAATAAATCATTAATAAAAATTGTTTGTCTCGTCGCCCTGAATCCAAAAATATATATAACTTGGATGTTAGTCGTCGCTCGTAAGAACAAATTTGTGCCCTTTACTCCTCTGAAGGTACCGGAGCGATTTACACCAAATTTGCTACACATAATATTTGGTATCCCATTTAAATCCATTTGCAGTTTAAATCCAATCGCCTGTACACTTCCCGAGTTATAGGGCCCCAAAATTTACAACCCCCCTTAATACTGCCCTTATAAAAATAATTAAAACACCAAAAAATTCTACTAATAATTCTAAAATATTTTATGTCTACAAGATTTTTTCATATTGTTAACTCAAAGGCCATAAAAAATTATTAAATATCATCTACCAAAAATTGTAAGAAATTTTATATTTATAACATTTTTTCAAATTGTTTACCAAAAGGGCATCGCATATATTACTCATAAGGCGAACTGGACGCATAGGTGCGTTATTTATTTACGAATATTACTTAATAATGTATGTAGTACAAAACAGGTATATTTGTACATTATTCGAATAATCGAACTGTATAATATAAATTTGTAGATTATTTTACATGTGTTCGTAAATGATTGTGACGACAAGGAATCATTTGAGTCGTTTATCCCATTGACAGTATCATTGGCATTCACTTGTCGGTGTACGTACGTCGTTTTTGCGTAGCTACTGCAACCGTGCACTCGCGCAAGCATCGCTGCTGTTGGCTGCTGGCTTACGGGACATCTAACCTCTAACCGGCGGGAACGTGTCGAGGCACGGCGGGGACTTTGATCTGGAGTGTGCCGTGATTATATTGAGCATCCCCTCACAGTATATACAGTTATCCAACGCTCCAACAACAATAACCGCTATATTCGCGGGGTGACACTTCACATTCCGTCATTTCATATGTTAACCAAATATGCATTTTTATTCTACTACTTCAAGGTCATTCTCGTTTCAAGCGGGAAGTTCTTTTACAACTTTTGTCATCTTTAAATTCTAACTTTCTTGTAATAATATAAATCGACGTTTTCAAGGTTTTAATTTTGTAGTATTATTTTTTTAAACGTGTTTCAGTTACTTGTATTTAAACAAGCATACAGGCACCAATGCGTTTAGCTCTTCGTATAATTGTTAAAGCGAACTGTGCACTACACTGCTTGTTATTAGATACGCGCTACAATATATTAAATTATTATAAATATGTTTGCATTTAACGAGTTTTTTTTTATTATACAAGAATATTACAGATACACAACTGTACTTTGTACGTGCGAGATAAAAATGCACAAACGTATTGAGGCTGTTTTAATTTTGCACTTAGGGAGATTTTTTTTATTATTCAAGAATATTACAGATACACAACCGTACTTTGTACGTGCGAGATAAAAATGCACAAACGTATTGAGGCTGTTTTAATTTTGCATTTAAGGAGATTTTTTTATATTTTATAAGAATATTACAGATACACAACTGTACTTTGTAGGTGCGAGATAAAAATGCACAAACGTATTGGAGGCTGTTTTAATTTTGCATTTGAGATTTTTTTTTAATTCAAGAATATTACAGATACACAACTGTACTTTGTACGTGCGAGATAAAAATTCACAAACGTATTGCGGGTGTTTTAAATCAGTGTAAATAATATCGAATTGAATTTGAATTGGCAAAATTATCTGATGCCATTTAATTACAACGTATTCGGAATTCGTTTGCAAAATAATTAAAAATAATCTCTACAACATAGTCATGAGTTCATTACGAAAAATATGCGAGTTTAATTAATTATTAATTAAAATCGCTCTATTTAGACTATAGCTTTAATATTTACAAAATGCTTTATGCGAAAAGTGCCATAAGTGGGGATATGATAAAGAATAGAGTAAACCTGCACTTCTGGTTTGAATATTCGTTTCAATAATAGGAACTGCACTTCTAGACTATATACAAGTGTTAAGTATCACAATTTTAGGTTAGTTTTGGCTGTAGAGCACAGACACACAATTGAATTACATTGTAAGTGATGTAATTTGTGTAAAAAATGTGGTGAATCGGGTCCTGCGCGTTTCAAGTATACACAGTAGGTTATTCTCATGATGAGGCGGCCTCTTTTCTGCAACGAAGATTTGTCTAGTTAAATTACCCGTTGCTTTAATTAAAATAGTTTCAAGCGAATGAGAAAACTGGATGAAAACAAGATGCAAAGCATCAGAAAGGCTTTATGCATTCAGCAGCAAGCAGACGGTTGGTCGTTCAGGCGCGTCCCTCAAAGATGCCTACCATCACTATCTTCTTAATTTCCGCCAGCAAAATTATATTCTAGAATTACCATATTATATGTGTGCGAATGTCACATCTAATGCCCGTTGTGTAATTATTTTAGGTACACTCGCCCTTACAATTCTATACACATTATCCTAATTCAATCTTCAATTCGGTTTTCTTTCTTTTGTCTATGAAAGGGTTAACAGACTTCTTGCTTTATACAATGCACTTTGTTTCTCTGTCTCTCTCTCTCTCTCTCCCTTTCTTCATTTTTATGATGAATCGGTTTGCTGTCCAGGCGTCTATATCCCTGTTATTGTTATACGAACGAAATGCAAAATTCTTTTTTCGCATTTAACGCAGTTGCATAATTTTACATATATTTGCATTTTATACTAACAGGCGACACTATTTTCCCGGTGCTGTAATATTTAGTAAATTAAACCGCAATATATTTCCTTTTAACAAGCGTACAAACCCAATAAACATTTTTTATTATCACTGTATTGAACGAATCGGAAGTATTTTAACGGAAATACACGTTTTAAGCTTCCCTGATTTGTCGATGTATCTTTAAAGAAAACCCCCATTTTATTAAAAATAAATTTAATGCCGGTAAACTCTTGCCGCTTTATTACTCGTTAACTCGAAAACGGCACAAGTTAGAGAAAAAATACTATTTATAAAAGTGAAAGATATTAAAATTTCCTATAACTTTTGTTAGAAAATATTTGTCAATAAACGTACCATTTACTAGAAAAACGCCTTTGAATTTAATAAATTTATTTGTTGTAACCATAGATATACGCATTTTCTTAATCGCTGGTAAACTCGATAACTCGAAAATGGCACAAATTAGATATGAAATAGTAAATATAAAAGTTAAAGATATTAAAATTACCTATAACTTTTGTTTGAAACGTTTTGTCAAAAAACGTACCATTTACTAGAGAAACGCTTTTGAATTTAGTAAATTATTTATTGTAACTATAGATATACGCTTTTCCAAATCGCCGGTATCGCCTGTGGCTTTATTACTCAAAAACGGGATAAGTTAGAGAATAATTAGTACATATAAAAGTTAAAGATAATAAAATTTCCTATAAGTTTTGTTTGAAAAGTTTTGTCAAAAAACGTACCATTTACTAGAAAAACGCTTTTGAATTTAGTGAATTTATTTATTGTAACTATAGTAAACTCCTGCGGCTTTATTACTCAATAACTCGAAAACGGCATAAGTTAGAGAAGAAATAGTAAATATAAAAGTTAAGGATATTAAAATTTCCTATAAGTTTTGTTTGAAAAGTTTTGTCAAAAAACGTACCATTTACTAGAAAATCACTATTGAATTCAGTAAATTTAATTGTTGTAAGCTAGTGTATAAATATATGTCAAAATGTCTAGAAATATTCGTTTCTAAGTCCAGTTTGGTCACTGCAGATGTTTACAGTATGTAGTATAAATATATAACGCATAGCGTAAAGCGCTGTGCTGTGCTAATGGTAAAAAGAGACGAGTCCAGTATTCTTCGTTAGTTATATCGGGCGCGTCGCCGCACCGCACCGTCCCGCGCTGCTCCAAACTTTTAATGAGACTGAATAGGATGTGCTTACTTTACTTGGGTTGCTTGCTGTACCGTTTTATTAATTAAAAAAGCCTCCGCGAGACTCATTTTCCCGTCGCGTTGTCACCGTATTGTCTCGCTGATTTAAGCGATCCTCAGCCCGAATCCACCGCCGCGCCGCATTCAACCTCCCCCCCATACACTTGAATAATGAACTGTTTTGTTTGCCTCTATAATTCTATTCATTTCATCTAAAAGCATCTTTGTTTTTATATTACTATTGGTGCCAAAACGGCTTAAATCACGTTATTGTTCCAAAAGCATTTACGAATTAATAAATAACTCGATTTTCAGAATGGTATGAACTGTTTCGGTTTAACCGGCTTAGAGTATGTTCCGGTTGCCGGACATAAACAAGTAATTAATCTTCATTACCAGATTTAGCTCCCTCAAATAACCGTAATTATTCATTATAGTTAAGATGGACTTAGCGTATCCCATTGCCACTATATATTAATAATTATATTTATTTTATAAACTCACGTAAATAAAATATGTGACGAGGAAATAACAAAGTTGTGCTTTGTCAATCGTTTTAATATAAGTTAGAGAATTTAATACCAGTCTTATTCATTGCATGTCTGACATTAACGAAGATTGAGTTTAATTAATTTTTTTATGCAATTTTTGTTAATTTACATGAACGCATAATTGAAAGTTTTAATAACAACATAAAATGTAATATAAAAGTTGCAGTATTCGTTTTGCTTTTTAATTAACTTCTAACAAAATGAACCGTATGAATACAATTAGTTATAGTTCTAAGTTTGCAAACTTTAACTAATAGAATATTATACCTTAACAGTCTATATACTAGCTACATAGACAATGTACGTTTTCTTACTCAATTACTTCAATACTTAGATTCTGTAATATTCGAAACATTTACGTTCATTTCTCCAAAACTTACAGACAGAATAACCGAGTATAGTCAAATACACATTTTAAACATACATCTCTCTCTTTCTCTCTGTGTGTGTGTGTGTGTGTGTATGTGTGTGTACATTAAAATAATCTACAAATAATTGTAAGTCTTTTTATATCTATAACATATTTTCATATTTTCCAATTTTAAGCGCACAAACCATAAAGTTAATCTAGTCAGCAATAGTTGGCATTAATCACTGATATTGTAATGCTCGCCACTTGCATAACACTTCGGTTTTGCTGGTTGCATAAATATGAACATTTTGCACAGATTTATGATGAATTAGATTCATTTTATTCATGTTCAAGCTTATGAAACAATTTTCGGCGAGCTGAACGCATAGGTGCTTATTTTTAGTTCGCCGTACGAAGTACCGAAGAAGCTAAAGCAATCGGTCGTGTGTCTGTAGCATTCTCGGACCACAGAAAGTGTTTGTCTCGTCGCTCTGAATCCAAATATATATATATATAACTGGATGTTAGTTGCTCGCTCGTAAGACCAAATTTGTACCCTCTAGTACTCTGAAGGTACCGGAGCGATTTACACACAAATTGGTACACATATTATTTGGTACCCTATTTGAATCTGTTCGCAGTTTAAATCGAATCGCTCGTATACTTCTCGAGTTATAGGGCCCCAAAGTTTGGAGCCCCCCTTAATACTGCCTTTATAAAAATAATTTAAACACTCTAAAATGCTACTAATAATTCTAAGATAGTTTATGTCTACAAGATTTTTTCATATTGTTAACCTAATGACCATAAAAAATTAAATTAAATATTATAATTTTGAATTTTACATTTTTTTTAAATGATTAAGGTGTACTGGACGCATAGGTGCGTTGTTTTTCTTAGCCACATTGTATTTGTTAAACTGATTTTTGATTAAATGTGTAAGTTTGACTAAGTTAAACGCAAACAATTGCGACTAAAAAGTATTGATTATATGATTTTCGGAAGCAATAATAACCAGCCAACTTTTATATAGATATAATAAATTTGCAATGTCCATCTTTGAAATTAAAGCGCAAAAATAAAACAAAGCAACATGAAATGAAATGAATTTCTTCGCTGGCGTTGGCTGTATGTAGACGGCAGCAAAAACATCGCGCAAAGAGATGGATATCGGATGAATATTGCTTTTAACTTTATGAGATTTTATTTTAAGAAATATTTTCTCTAGTCAATATATATACAGAGAGAGAGAGAGCACGAGCACTTTAGATATATTCTCTAACGGTCAGATGTCCAATATCTTCTTGTACGGACAGGGGGCAGTAGGGGACGGCGGGCAGGCCACCTGTCACACGGGCAAACCAATAACGGCGCTCCCACCCGGCGTCTCGCCTGTCCACCGCCCGGTCACCGGGATATTATTTCATTATGCCGGACAGTTGCCGGTCTCTGTATATTGCATAGTTTATAAGCTCGCCGGCACTGGCAGCACTGGCAGACTCTCAGTATGCCTGGACGCACTTCAACTGTCACTTATGCTAAACATTCGCTATGATTACGGCCCCACTGTAATACTACATGATCTAATAGCAACGCATGATACTATTACTAAACACTACAATTTTCCTCCTCACCTCAAACATACTATAGTCACCTCAAAATTACCTTCACTCGACGTATAAATTCACTGTCTTTAAGCAAGAATTTCAATTAGACTCTAACAATAGTAATTTTTATAACTTAACTACCCTTATTTAATTTTTGTTCCACCCGTGGGCACCATGTGCCCATATAGTATACGGAGCATAGGTTAATTACACGGTTTTCCTTCAGTTTGTATCATTTGACTTATAACTAACCTACACAAATTTGAATATTAATTATTTGAAATATTTTTACCAGCCAATGGGTCTAAATATATGTGGATTAACTCGTCAATATTTTGTTTATTATATAATTAATAATAGGGTAACCCGTGGGCCCTATGTGCCCATATTGTATACCGAATATGCTTTACTATTGACTGGTGGTGCATTTACTTCTAATATTTTTGTAAATCATGGTTACAATTTGTACCCGTGCAATAATACAGTTTCCTAGAATATATTATCATAAGAAAACGTTCTACTCATTCACTCACATATATATATACATCTGTGTGTTTGTATTAAATGTATAACTCTGCTTTTTGATAGTTTTCCGCACATCTGTATAGATTTTTAGGAAATAAAGTTTATTATTCTTTAATTGTAATATTTTCAGGAAATTGTACAGTTTTCGAAACAATTTTGTTAACAAAAGTTGTTTATAATTTTAATATCTTCAACTTTTATAAGAATCGCATTTTCCCTAACTCATACCTATTTTGAGTTATTGTTACAAAAATGAACTATTATTTCGGTTAAAATATTCTATTTATGCTTGATTATATATATGTATATATTCAGCACACCGGATAATGATTTTGCGGAAATAAAATACACACATTTTTATACGAGGCATATACTATTCAATGTGTATGTGAATGTATGTGTAGAACGCTTTGTTTTATAATTAATGTGATTTCTTGATCAATAAAGATACATTCTGGATTAATATAAGACATATATTGTATATTTCGACCAATTTTGTTATGAAAAACCGTGAAACAGAAATGTTTTACTTATATGGTGTATCCATGATTATTATTTATGCAACATTTATTAAACATTTACATGAAAAACCGCCCACTCGTGAAATTATCCAAATAGACAGATGGATCAGTGAACAGTAGACAGTATTCTGTATATGATATGGGCGCTTTTGCCCACGGGTTAACCATTTTTATATATATGTATATATTTATTTCATTACTGATGCAACGGAGTGTTAAAATAAAGAGACTTTGGGAATGATTTGGTGCTGGGTAATGGTATGGTTCGTCGTAAAATAGTTAAGTGAATTACGTGTGGGAACAATGATATACGTATATGATTTGGGCATCGTGTAGGCATGAAGGTACACTTAATAACGAAATAACACGTTTCGTATATAATGTGTGCGCTGTTAAACGCTGTAGAAATCCAAAACAAAATGTGTCATTATCGTTTCTTTACGGGGGATATACAGCCCAACTTTTGTACTTATCCGTGCATATTTATGTGTTGCACGCATGCATGCATATGAGGCCGTAAGTGGCGCGCGAGTCGCCGAAGGCTTCTACGGCTCTGGACTGGACGAATTTAACTTATAAGCGCACGAAGCTCTCATGTTGCTTTGTCACGCTATGAGAAAATACCCACGAGCTGATAGCATTGGCGCGCGTATAATAAATAATTGGTGTTAAATTGTTGAATTTGCAGAGCCTGGTGGGGAGCAAGCAAGCAACCGTCCAGCAACGTTGTCACTGCGTGCAGGCGGCGTCGCCGGAGCCACGTCCGGGTCGGTGTCCGCCGCCCCCAACGGAGCCGGCGCCGGCGGCCCGCGTGAGTGTGCCGGTTGCGGCAAACGAATCACCGAACGATACCTCCTTAAGGCCCTCGATCTCTACTGGCACGAAGACTGTCTCAAATGCGGCTGCTGCGATTGCAGACTGGGCGAAGTCGGCTCTACCCTCTACACCAAAGCGAACCTTATACTCTGCAAACGGGACTATCTCAGGTAAACAGAAACGGTTTTTCCGTTCATTATTTATTGCATCTGAATTTATAGGTATATTTCATGCGGTTATTAAAGCGTTGCATCAGAGTGCTTATTATGAGCTATATAATGTTCGTGTGTTTTAGGTTATTTGGAACGACGGGATACTGTGCAGCGTGCAGTAAAGTAATTCCCGCCTTCGAGATGGTCATGAGGGCCAAAAGCAACGTTTACCATCTAGAATGTTTCGCATGTCAACAATGTAATCATAGGTAATTATTTCGTTCGCAACATTCATCTATACTATTGTGTTCACCCAAACAATATAATTTGGGGTGGCCTGCACTCGAGTATTCACTAGAAATATAAATCCCAAATTAATAGTGTAATATATATTTTAATTGAATTGCAACTCATTTCTAAACTGATTCTTTAAGATGTATCGAACATAATACATGATTTGTGTAATTAATAATACTAAAATATGTCTTTATTAAAGAACTACAGCTTTTTCAAAACCTTACTGACCTTATAGACCTCAGAATCGCACCATAATACTATAAAAAATCATATTTAAATGCATTTGTGAGAAAAATATAAATAATGTATGTCATATTAAACTGTTTAACACTAATACATCTATTGAGTAGATGAATTTTAAAGAATTAACATGCTTCATATATATAAATAATTTTATAATTCTTATTTAAATGCATTTGTGAGAAATATATAAATAATGTATGTCATATTACACTGTTTAACACAAATACATCTACTGAGAAGGTGCATTAACATGTTTCATTTTGAAGAATCAATATTTAATAGCATAATAAAAAAAATCTGGAGTGGCCTGCACTTGACTTTCCTTTACGCAGTTTTCACTAGATATATATATATATATATATATATATATATATATATATATATATATATATATATATATATATATATAACCAAAACAAGCTGTCAAACTAACCAATTCTCTACAGAAATATTCTGAAATTTATCTAATTGAGTCTATTTTGTTTTCCTGTCAAAATAGCCAGATGTACCGATTTTATTACGCTACATGCGAATCTATGGCAACGTGTAAACAACAAAATTTATAATGTTTCGTAGCATTTTCTCGCAACTGGTACACATTTTTTGAAGAAATGTTTCAAACAAAAGTTGTGCGAAATATTAATCGCTTTCATTGTAAACATAACTATATTTGCCGTAAGTGCAGCCGTTCTAGTGATATTGTAGAACAAAAAATGTATAGAGTAAGCACTTCCGGTTTGAATATTCGTTTCAAAAATAAGAGGTGCACATACAAGTCTGAATTTTTCGTTCGGCAGTTTTGGCCCTAGAGCGTTCACACACACACACACACACACACACACACACACACACACACACAGACAGACAGACAGACGTCATACCGAAAATAGTCGAACATTCAATTCAAGGAAGGTTAAAACGTGTATATCCGTTGAAATCTCGAGTTCATGATTACAATACTTACTTATTACTTCGTAAATGAAAGTTATTTAAATGCATTTGTGAGAAAAATATATATAATGTATGTCATTTTGCACTGTTTAACAGTAATACAAGTCTGAATTTTTCGTTCGGCAGTTTTGGCCCTAGAGAGTTCACACACACACACACGGACACACACACACACACACACACACACACACACACACACACACGGACACACACACGGACACACACACAGAGAGACAGACAGACAGACAGACGTCATACCGAAAATAGTCGAACATTCAATTCAAGGAAAGTTAAAACGTGTATATCCGTTGAAATCTCGAGTTCATGATTACAATACTTACTTATTACTTCGTAAAAGAAAGTAAAAAGAATAAAATTCTTATTTATTATTACTAATACATCTACTGAGAAGGTGAATTTTAATGAATTAACATGTTACATATTGAAGAAACAAAATGTAATAACATAATAAAATAATAATTAGCTTATGCTAATTAGAACAATATTGTGTCCGATTTTTGAAGAAACTTTTTAAACAAAATGTGTACATATGTTTGATTGTGATTTGTGAATGTGTCGTTTAGGTTTTGCGTGGGGGACCGTTTCTATTTATGCGACAATAAGATCCTGTGCGAGTACGACTACGAGGAGCGACTGGTGTTCGCGAACATGGCCTACAACCCGAGCAGCCTGGCGCACATACGAAGGCAAGTCAGTAATTTACAGGTAGGCACCTGTGATAGAGTAACTACCATGAGCCACCCACTCCATATAGTTATGATCATCCGAAAGTGCTAGCTGATTAATTATTATAATTACTTTTAAATTGAACATAATCCGAGAATGAGTTGATTTGCGAAGCTTGTGCAAAAAAGTTGGTCGCTTTCTTTCAGCCAGCAGGAGACCATCTAGTTACTCGTCCACTGACGTCCGCCCCCTGTTACAGCGAGAAGACCCCGGGCCCGGCGCAGCCACCGCCGCCGTCAAATAGCCAAGTGCCGGCGCGCGATGACGGCTCCAGCGGCTACGGCAGCCCCGACTCCGACACCTTCGAGACCCCGCAATGACATCACGGCGCACGCCGTGGACACCGGCTACGGACTGCTGCCATACCGGCACTCCCGCCGCCCACCACCGTGCGTCTATAACACCCAAATGTTACGTGCAGAACATTCACGCCAAACATATAAGGAACACACTCAGAACTAGTCTTCTTTGCCAAATTACACACCGTGCAAATATTCCACTAATTGTTTGTCAATACTTCCCACTTTATTTATCTCAATCATCAAACAATATTACGTGTTTTTAGTAAACTTTGTCATTCAAGTTACATCTATGCGATGTAACATGATCATTTTACGTTGCAGGAATGTAACACGCAATAAAATGTTTGTCTTTGTTGTTTATACTAAACAATGTAATTCAAATTACATCTATGCGATGTAGCAGCAACGTAACATGATTATTTTACGTTGCAGCGACTTCTCAGGGATGTAACATGCAAAATTATATAGAATTTCAAGTAAAAACAATAAAGTCTGTTAAATTTCGGTTTAAAATGTGAACGAGATAAATAATACAAGTTTTGACTGCAGGTATGTATACGAATCACACAATACATTATAATATTTTTATTAAAGGCACACTACAGTTTGAAGTTTGACTAATTGCTATTCTATTTTCTATTTCCTAAGCCGTTTTTTGTGTAAAAATGCATCGTTGGCCGAAAACTTCAAACGATTTGTCATGTAAAATGTACGATTTGTTTTATCTTGATTATCTTTTTGTGGCTACAAGATGTGTATAAAAGATGTCAGTGACTGACATTTTAAAAGCAAATGGCGTTCAGTTATTGTAAATACGAATAATTATTATTTATGAAAAATGTATACAATTATCGTGGCCTGTTCGACACTACTCAGGTGTGTTAAGAATCCAAATTGCATGATACAAAAACAAATTTATAACTGTGTAAAAAGCGCGTGTATATATTTGATAAATAATAAGTTAATTTTGTTGTGATTATTTATCTAAAATATAGAATCACTGGACTTCCTTATTCAAATTTCTATGATTTATAGACAAATTATACAAATTCCTGCTACTCTATAAACAAAAAAAGGCACGAAGTGCTATTTTATAGCAAATATTAATTTGGTCTCAATTGTCGTCTGCGCTGTTTATGTTAAATAAATCAATTTTGTTAAATATGTTATTTTTATTATATACCTAATATAGATTTATAAGCTATGACGGTCAATATAAAATATTTGCACTGAACCTATTCAAAATAGAAAAT